>CM052648.1:145516878-145615339 GCA_028533165.1 Leontopithecus rosalia | reverse complement strand
ATGTAAATATTATACAACTTAGCTCTGATCAAAACTTGTCTAGCTGCCCTTCTGACAAGAAAAGGGAAGGACCCAAAGTTGAATTCTTTCATTAAAGACAAACTGGTATTTTTCTCACAGGTTCTTGTAAGAAGATTAACACAATCTAGTATACTCAAGTCAAATCTTTTGAGAAAGATTCTGCGCCTTTTTTTCTTCTATAATCCTCCTTTAGAGACTGTATTTTTTCAGTTCTTTTGAGAACATAGAGAAATACATTTTTTTCATTGTCTCTGTAAGTATAGTGAAATAAAATGCATTTAAAACAAATCTTGTTTGAAAGTTGTTATTCTAGATCTTGGATTTTTAATATATATTGAACTGTGCTTTCTTATTTATTCCTAGTATAGTCATTTGGTTTAAGCATTGAGTTCCTTGCACTAGATTCTTCTTTAATTTTTACTGCAGATGGAAATGAAGGCAAAGTTTCAATTATGTTATATGGGTATTCTTATTATTTCCTTTAAAACCTTTTTTTGTAGTTAGCATCATTCTGTGTAGAACAATACATTAATAAAAATGAAATGATAATTTTAATAATCAATACAAAGTTAGAAATTCTTTTCTCTAAAGGTATTTTCCCTAGAAGCCCTTAATATAAGTAAAACAGGCAAGTTTCTATTCATGTAATTACCCAGAAAAATTTTCTGTCATTATATAGCAGTGCTAACAATACTTATTATACCATTGCTTTCCTTTTCCAAATTCTTAAAAATTGTCTGTTTTTTAGTTTATTTAAAATTATATTATCTTGGGAGGGAAAACAATCTTAAAATTTTAATAATTTTTTATATTCCCTATGAACATAGGTAGACCTTTTTAGTAGTATATATAATAACAATCTTAGTAATAATTTTCCTGGTGAGGTCAGAGTTGAGGAAAGAGTCAGAGAGAATTTGGGGCAATCAGATTATAATAAAGCACATGTTACTAACTTTCTCGTTGCACTAGTTTTGATTCTTTTCATATTCTGATAGCTTTCATGGTAAGATTGCATAAGAACAATGTTCAGAGTTATCTTGTGTTTTGTAAAGTCAAATATATCTTAACACAAAGGAATTTCTGCTTTGTTCTATTAATCAATAAAATAACATTATCAACCAGTAAAATAACATTATTTACATACATGTGTTACAATGTCTATTTTGTCTTTATTATACCTGGATTGTTTGATGGAAAACACCAGTAAATTATGCTATATATCTTAATAAAATATCACTTAATTAGACAAAAATTGGGAATTTACACAATAAAAAATCACTGAAGAACCAATTTAATATAGAATAGGAATGGGCAGCTCCAACATTTTGGGTAGTACTAGTTATTTATATTTTGGTGACATTACTGCTGAAAGAAATCAGCTTCAGACTTTTACATTTTACTCATAATTGCATACAAGAGCAAAGATTCAAAGATCTTGGGACTTGCCTGTATTGTAAATCTATGCATTGGCTGGAGGAGGAGAAGCCAAACATAAGCATCTTTTTGGAGAACAGATAAACTCCTTCCAAGAAATACAGAAAGAGGTATTTAGAATAATCTAAAGAAGGGCAGTAGCTTTTCAGGGGCTAAAGCAACTTTTAGCTTCCCAATAGTTACTGCCCTTCTTTTCATAATTCTATAATTTTATATGTCCACCCATAAAAAATTATCTTTAAAAAATGATTGGCATTCACTTTCAAGAAAAAAATTAATATCTTGTCCCCATTTGAACTAATATGTTATTTTCTTGTACATAGTTCATTTGAAGTCTTTTTAGTCTTATGTTTATTATAAGGCTCCATAGAAAGTTTTAAAAGTTCACGATAATAAAAATACATCACTTAAAGTTCAAATATCAAAGTTTACCAGTTGGGTTTATTCTGTGGCAATGATATCACCTAAATCAAACTTCTTTCTTTTAAGGAATGCTAGGATAGAAATAAGTGTCTGAGGTTATTACTTTCCCTAAATGATAAATAAAGCAAATAAAAATTAATTCCTGTATAGCTTCTAATGAAGTGTTTTATTTTTATAAACCTCATCACATAGATTATATTATTTAATGTCTTTTCTTAGTGACTTGCATCAAAAGTATTGCCTTTTCCTTCATTGGAAATTGAGCTTATTCACAGCCTACCTCTACCAGATGTACAAAGAAGAGCTAGTATCATTTATACTGCTACTCTTCTAAAAATTTAAAGAGGAGGGACTCTTCCCTAACTCCTTTTATGAAGCCAGCATCAACCTTATATTAAAACCTGGCAGAGATACAACAAAAAAAGAAAACTTCAAGCCAATATCATTGATTAACATCGATGCAAAAATCCGCAACAAAACACTGGCAATCCAAATCCAGCAGCACATCAAAAAGCTTATCCACCATGATTAAGTAGGCTTTATTCCTGGGATGCAAGGGTGGTTCAACATACACAAAGCAAAATGTATGATTTATCATATAAACAAAACTAAAGACAAAAACCACATGATTATTACAATAGATGCAGAGAAAGCTTTTGTCAAAATTCAGTGTCCATTTATGTTAAAACTTTCAATAAAGGAGGTATTGAAGGAACATATCTCAAAACAATATAAGCCATATATGACAAACCCACAGCCAACATCATAATGAATGGATAAAACATGGGCATATTCCCTTTGAAAACTGGCATAAGACAAGGATACCCTCTGTCTTCATTACTGTTCAATATAGTATTGGAAGTCCTAGCCAGGGCAATTAGGCAAGAGAAAGAAATAAAGGGCATACATATTGGAGAAGAGGAAGTCAAACTATCCCTGTTTGCTGATGGTATAATCCTTTATCTAGAAAACCCTATAGTGATGGCCCAAAAGTTCCTTAGGCTTGTAAACAACTTCAGCCAACTCTCAGGATACGAAATCAATGTACAAAAATCACTATCCCTCCTATACACCAACAACAGTCAAACCAAGAGCCAACTCAGTAACACAATACCATTCACAATTGCCACAAGAAGAATAGAATATCGAGGAATGTAGCTAACCAGGGATGTCAAAGATCTCAAGAAGCAGAATTACAAAACACTGCTTAAAGAAATCAGAGATGACACAAAAAAATGGAAAAACATCCCATGGTCATGGATAGGAATGACCATTAAAATGGCCATACTTCCCAAAGGAGTTTATAGATTCAATGTTATTTCTATACAAATGAAATTCTTCATAGAACTAGGTAAAACTATTTTAAAATTCATATAGCATCAAAAAGGAGCCCAAATAGCCAAGGCAACTCTAAGAAAAAAGAGCGAAGCAGGCGGTATCATGCTATCCAACTTCAAGCTATACTATAGGGCTACACTAATGAAAACAGCATGATACTGGGGCAAAAACAGACACATAGACCAATGGAACAGAATGGCAGTTTTTGGCTTTCACCCAGAAACTGAGCTGATCCCTTTGTGAAACAGCCTCAGCTTTTAGATTCCTTTGTTATGTGAACTGAAGTATCCCTTGATAGGCATAGTGTTGCAAAGGTGGATGGCATACAAACTGGGGACACCAGTTCATGAAGCTTATTCATAAGCCCTGTGGCTGGTGCCCAGTTAAGAATATACTATTTTCACCTGACAGTGGGTTGTTGAGCAGCCTACTTTTATGATTTAGTAATTCTCACAGTATCCAGATTAAGATAATTCACATGATCACTTGAGACAACACAGTCAGATATTCTGTGTGTACTAAGATCCAGTGGCACATCAAGAGCTATTTTCCCAATAGATAATTTACATGCTTGAGGCAGATTGGCCTTGCTACAGCAGGCAGATGGTTTCTGTTTTCCCAATAGATAATTTACATGCTTCAGGCATATTGACCTTAGGGACCTACGTTGTTATCTTCCAATCAGAACTCACAAGTCATAATTTTTCTGAGAATTTTCAGAACAAAAATAATTTTAACAGAATAGGGTATATTATGTTGTATAGTCCAAACTGTGGGACTACTTATACTTAGGCCTGAACCTGCTACAAACCCATTTTTTTGCTCTGGGCTTCAAAGCTGTAAGCTTTCTAAGTCCCTTGATGATAAATGGCTTGGAGTTCTATTTCCAAGAATGGAATATGCTGCCTCCACAAGCCCAAAAGTCCTACCAGGTGTACCTTTTTATTGGTAGCTGGTGTGGCATGCACCTGCTTTGCGTAACTATCTCGATATATTCCGGGTAACTATCCCAATATATTCCAGATAACTAGATGCTAAAACTTTGGGATTTTATAGTCATTGAATCCTCATAAGGTTTATCTCCTATCCTCTGGATTGCACATGTTGCCAAGTACTAAAATGTTTTCTACTTATTTGTTTCTACTTATCCAAATAAATCAATACAATGCTCTTTAAAATATTGAGTTTAAATCTTTTTGATTAGGTTATGGCAAAGAGCAGGGGAGTCAACATACCCTTGGTGCAGAAACTGGCAGAAACTGGATGAGGATTTGTAACTCTTTGAGGCAGCTGTCCCCTGAGTGTTTTTCTGTTTCCTTGTCTGGATTGAGCAGTATTATTGTAGATTATAAACTTATCTTGTGTCTGGGACACTGTGAAATATTAACAACTTAATAGTCTACTACAACTGTGGCCTCCCTGGTTGCTACACAATGTTGTTGCTCATGATGCTTCTGACACTTAAGCACTATCACATGACTGCTAGTAATTTCAGGATTCAATTATCCCAATTGCTACAAGTGATTTTAGTTCTATAAAAATATTATTCTACCATCAATGAGTCCTGACCTACAGAGAACAGCTGCAAGTCAGTTTCTCACGAATTCATCAATAACATTCAGCAATAGTCATTTGATTTCATTGTTCCTGTAATTGCTACCTTCCTCAAACCGTTAAAATGCCTCACCCCAATGCCACAATGAGTTCCCTTACACTAATATTCCATTCCTGCTCAGTACTTTGAATCTTTTAAATAATTATTTTTTTTTGAGACAGCAGTTCCCTCTGGTTGCCCAGGTTGGAGCCTAATGGCGCCATCTCAGCTCATGGCAATCTCCACCACTCAGGTTCAAGAGATTATCCTGCTTCAGCCTCTCAAGTAGCTAGTACTACAGGCATACACAACCATGCCTGGCTAATTTTGTATTTTCAGTTGAGATGGGATTTCTGCATGCTGGTCAGGCTGATCTCTAATTCCTGACCTCAGGTGATCTGTCCACCTTGGCCTCCCAAAGTGCTGGGATTACAGGCATGAGCCACTGCACCTGGCAAAAATCTTTTAATTATTATTGCTATCATCTGCTAGGGGTTCTACATAATTTACTTGCCAGCATTAATTCAATCTTCATTACCAGTAGACTTGGGGAAGATAGGCAATTTATTTCCGAAAATATACCCTCAAAGATTTCTTCCTTCTATGTCTTCTGGTAGCACCACTCCAACCAAAATTCAGGCAAAATTTCAATGATTCATTTTTGTTACTGTTTTTAATCGTTTATTATTGTTACATAAGAGTTGCACATATACATGCGGTATATGTGACATTTTGATACAAGCATACAATGTGTAATGAATCACAGAAACTGAGATATCCATTACCTAAGACATTTATCATTTTATTGTGTTGGGAACATTCCAAATCTTCTAGCTAATTCTAATGGAAAGAGATTTGTGTACAAAATGTTTATTGAGAAATTATCTTGGAAAAAAGTTAACATTCTTGCAACATAGGCCTTAGCTGATTTCACAGGGAGCTAAAAAATGGGGGGTCTTTTAAATAATTTTTAATTGAGGTGGGACTATCTTCATAATGATGTGGACTTATCCTATGAAAGGAGAAAAGCAATGGGCAAGGCACTACTCTTCTCCTGCAGGCAGCTGTTATGGAAGAAATCAGGTGTGGGTCATCAGCAGTTAATACTCGTGAAAGCTGAGAAATTTAGAAACTTTGTTCTGAGAGAAGACTCTGGATTGCACCAGACAGCAACAATTATAGCCATTAACAGATTAAGAAAGTTTTCTTCAATTACATGAGTTTTAACATGAAGTTGGCTAAAAGTTTATTAAATGAGAAAGGGTTATATGTATATGTATATAAGTGTATGTATATATGTATACATGTATATATGCATGCATGCATATACACACATATGAATGTTATACATTATACATACATATACACATATGCATTATATGATACACATATATGTGTATATATGTATGTGTGTATATGCATACATGCATGTATACACATACATATATGTATGTGAATATGTATGTACATATGTGTATATATTTACATGTGTGTAAATGTGTGTATGTATATATACACACATACACAATTTTTTTCTTGTAATATTCTTGTTTGGTAAATATCATAGACTATGTACTCCAAAATTTTCTATTATCTGGAAAATTTTTTAAAAATTATAATTACTTATTTATTGAAAATATGATAGAACTTAAACATCACAAACTTCTAGGAATGTATTTTCCTTAGTTTAAATATTTTTATCATTAACTCAATTTCTTTTATTGCTAAGAAATTATTAAAGTTTTCTATTTTTTGATTCAATGTTAGTATGTATAATTATCCAAATATTTAATCTTTTTAATTTTATTGGCATAAAGTGTTTTAAATAAATTTTTAATGATATAAAGTTTATTATTTTAATGTATTTAATTTCTACTAGCATTATCTATTCTTCATATTATTTGGAATATATTTTTTCATGATTTTTCTCAATACGTGCTTCACATATTTTTCAAAAAACATATTTTCTTGCTTTGTGGATCATCTCTTATTCTTCTTTATTACTTAATTGATTTTTGCACATGTATTTTTCTTCATTCTACAATTTTAGGGGCTTTAAAATCTTATTTTCCTAAAAGCCTAACATGCAAATCAGTATGTATGATATACCACTGCTACAAATTAAATATGTGATAGCTTTAAAATACATGTTGAAATTTAATCCCCAATGAAACAATATTTAGAGGTGTGTCCTTTAGAAGATGACTGAGTCATGAGGGCTACACCTCATGGGGGTAGGTAACCTTACAAAAGGGAAGAGTTTGCCTGGCCATTCTGTTTATTCCTCATGAGAGGCCATAGCTTTCTTCTTTTTCAGAGGATGCAGCAACAGGCACTATCTTAGAAGCAGAGAATAGGCACTCACCACTCAATAAACGTGCTAGTATTTTGATCTTCGAATTCTCAACTGCCAGAAATGTCAGAAAAAAAAAAGTTATGTCCTTTTAATTTACCCAGTCTTTGGTATTTTGTTATAAAAACACACAGGAACTAAAACAATCCTATTAGCCCAATTAAAAACAAAAAAATACTATCATCTCAATAGATGGAAATACAAAAAGATAAATTTAACATCCTCTTCTGATAAAAGACTCTCAACAAATTAGCTATAAAAGAAATATATCTCAACACAATAAAGGCCATAAACCACATCATATTCATTGGTAAACAGTGGAAAATATTTTTTGTAAGATCAGAGAAAGACAAGAATGTCCATTTTGACTGTTATTCAACATAGCACAGAAATCCTAGCCAGAGCGATTAAACAAGAGAAAGAAAAATGTTTTAAAAATGAAAAGGAACATGTTAAATTTTTGTTGTTTGCAGACAACATATCTTATATAGAGAGAACCCTAAAAACTCCATTTAAAAGACTGTTAGACATAATAACAAATTCTGTAAAGTCGCAAGGTATAATATCAACATAGAAAAATTAGTAGTGTTTCTATACAATAACAAGGAACTACCCAAAACAATAATTCAAAAATGAAAAATCCAATTTACAATAGTATCAAAAATACATACATACTTACAAATGAGTTTAACAGACAAGGTAAAAGATCTATGTACTGAAAACTGTAAAACGATAATGACAGAAATTGAAGACTACACAAGAAATGGAAAGATAACCCTTACTCATGAATTAGAAGAAGTAACATTGTTAAAGTGTCCAAATTACCCAAAGCAATCTACAGATTCAATGCAATCCTTGTCCAAAAATTCAATAATATTTTATGCAGGAATAGAAAAAGCAATTCTATAATTGGTATAAAACAAAAAAGAGCCTGAATAGAAAAGAAATTTTTGACAACAATAACATAACCAGAGGCACAAGAAATCTGATTTCAAAATCTACTACAAAGCTATAGTAATCCAGTATCATCTTACTGACGTACACAGACCAATGGAACAGAACAGAGACCTAGAAATAAATCCACACCCTTATGGCCAATTGATTTTCTACAAAGATGTCAGCAACATACTATGGGGCAAAAATAGTCTCTTCAATAAATAATATTGGGAATGGATTCCATATGCAGAAGAATGAAATTAGACCCTTATTTCACACCATATGTAAAAATAGACTCAAAATGAATTAAAGACTTAAATGTTAGGATTTGAAACTGTAAAATTACTGTATGAAAACATAGGAGAAAAACTCCATAGCAGTGATCGGGCAATAAGTTTTTAGATAAGAACCAAAAAGCACAGGCAACAAAGGAAAATAGACAAATGGTACTGCATCAAACAAAAAGCTCTGCACAGCCAAGGAAACAACTAGCCATATGAAAAGACAATATATAGCTGGACACAGTGGCTCACACCTGTAATCCCAACACTTTGGGAGGCTGAGGTGGGCATATCACTTGAGGCCAGGAGTTTGAGACCAGCCTCGCCAACACTATGAAACCTCATCTCTACTAAAAATTCAAATATTGCTGGGCATGGTGGTGCAAACCTGTAATACCAGCTACTTGGGAGGCTGAGGCAGGAGAATAATTTGAACCCAGGAGGCAGAGGTTGCAGTGAGCCAAGATTGTGTCACTGTTCGCTGGCATGGGCAACAGAGTAAGACTCTTTCTCAAGAAACAAACAAACAAATAAAAACAAAAAAGAAAATGTATAGAATGGGAGAAAACATTTGCAAACCATGTATTTATAAGACATTAATATTCAAAATATGTAAGAAACTCAAACAGCTCAATAGCAAGAAAACAACCCAATTAAAAAAAATAAGCAAAATAACTCAATAGACATTCCTCAAAAGAAGACATACATATGGTCAACAGATATATAAAATATGCTCAAAATCACTAGTAGGGATATATAAACTGAAAATACAATGATATATCACCTCATACTTGTTAAATGGCTATTATCAAAGACAAAAGAACAGTGTTGGTGAGGATGTGGAGAAAAGAAATCCTGATACACTATTTGTGGGAATATAAATTAGAACAGGATAAATGGATAACAGTATGAAAATTTCCCCCAAAATTAAAAATAGGCCTCCATTTGATCTAGCAGTTATTTTTTTGTGTATATCCAAAGGAATCAAATAAAAGGATCAGAGTTATCTGCAATCCTATAATCACTATAGCATATGTACTGAGCCAAACTCATAGAAACAGAGAGTGGAATAGAGGTTACCAGGTGTGTGTGTGTGTGTGTGTGTGTGTGTGTGTGTGTGTGTGTGTGTTCGGTGGGGAGGGGGACTGGGGAGATGTTTGATCAAGAAAAGCTAATTTCAGTTAGACAAAAGGAATATGTTCAAGAAGTTTATTGCATAACATAACTATAGGTATACATTGGACATATAAAAATTACTAAGAGAGTAGAATTTGTGTGTCATTACAAAACAACAAGCATGTGATGTAAGGCAAATATTAGTTTGAGTTAGCCATTTAACAATATACAAAAATTTTAAAATATCATGTTGTAGGTCATAAAATGCATACAACTTTCATTTAACAATTTAAAAACTTAAAAAAATTCCATTCTATAATTATATTGAGAACAATATTTAGTATGTAGAATAAATATATATTCAGATACAAAATATTTTAAAAGTTTATTTTCTAGGAATTACTTTCAGAAATCAATTGGATGATGAACTCCTCCAAATAAAGGAAATGAACTAAGTAATAAATAGGCATATATACAAAATTTGAGGTCTAGCATAGTTGATCATGGGAGGGCATTGTCCTATAGAAGTAACTGGATACCCCAAGAGAACAGATAAGCACTAGACCCAGACAGTGACACTTCTGCATTAGTACAAGATTGAAGACATACAAGATATTTTAAAATATGGATATCTTAGAATACCTCCTACATATGATTGTCAGATTTTAGCAAGCACTTAGGAATGAGGTTTTGAATTAGCCATACTATATTTATTTTAAAAAACATAATTTAAAATGATAACAAATCAAGAAAATTACTTTCTCTAGAAGCAAAAAAGAAATGTGAATGTACAAAAAAGAATAAAAAAATCCTTACAAAATACCCGCAATTGTTTGAGCCAAGATTATGATAAAACTATGTTTGCAAGACAAAGAACAGGGGGCATGTAAAAATTAAGTCATAGATGAAAGAAAGCCAGAGATTTTCCTTTTCTTAATGATTAATCTTCCAAATAATGCCTAAAAAGGATAGATTAGGAAAATGTAATGTTAGCATGCTTTTTGGGGACATGGAATTATATAACAGAATATTGCACTATAAAGCTTATGTTGATTGCTGTTGGAAGGACATAATGTGACCAACAGGAAGGAAGACTGCAGTGATGAAAAATATGGTTTGTAAGATTTTTGTCACTTTATTATTTGCCACTTGGTATGATAAAAAGAGAAAAAAGCACACCAAGTAAAAGAATTGTTTCACTTGGACTACAATTGTAATTTACTCCCAATTTGTGCTTCATGTGATTTTTAAATATCTATACTATGTATAACTGATGTACTGAAAATAATTTTTTAAAATTTTCTTAACTTTTACTTTAGGATTGGAGGTACATATAAAGGTTTGTTACATAGGTAAAGAAATGTCAGAGGGGTTTGTTGCACAGATTATTTCATCACTCAGGTATTAAGCCCAGTACCCAATAGTTACCTTTTCTGCTCCTCTCCCTCCTGCCACCCTCCTACCTCATGTAGATCCCAGTGTCTGTTGCTTCCTTGTGTTCCTACATTTTTAAAATTTAGCTCCCACATATAAGTGAGAACATGTGGTATTTGATTTTCTGTTTCTGCATTAGGCTGATAAGCATAATAGCCTCCAGCTCCACCTATTTTGCCAATAAAGGCATGGTCTTGAGGGAGAACTGTGGGGAATGCTCCTGTGTGAGGCCCCTAGGAAATGGGCCTCACCATACAGTGAGCTTGAGCCCAGACACAGATCCCCGGTTGGGGGAGTCGAGCTGAGGGAAAGCAGGAACCGAGAGAGGAACTATGCTATTCAAAATAATTAACAGACATTGCTTTATGGGTATGAGGACTTGGGAGGCATTGTGTCCACTTTCGTCTCCTTGTGGTTTATTGCTTCATTGTGTTCATTTTTGGATCCTTGCTACATTAGTTGTAAAATATTAACTTCAGTATTTACAATTGTTAAGTATTTACTGGGCATAACTTACTTACCTTGTGACTTAACTTCAGTATTTACAATTGTTAAGTATTTACTGGGCATAAATGTATTTACTGGGTGTAACTTACTTACCTTGTGCTGTTCCTTTTATTAGTTCCCCAGAATTGTTTTCTGTTTCTTTTGTTATTTGAGAAATGCTTTGATCTGACATAAACAACATTAAGTAGAAAAGTATATAATGGAGCCTACTGCACAAATAAAATTGCTGCTAGGGCATAGCCTAATCCAGCCCTCCAGACCCCACTCTTTTCTTTCTCGTTTTTCCCATGCACGCTTTTCCAGGTTTGGGACCCTCTCGCTGGACAACATTCCCGGACTCGTGTTCAGTTCACAACATGGTCTCATTCTTTTTATGACTACATATTATTCCATAGCATGTATGTACCACATTATCTTTATTCAATCTGTCATTGAGGAGCATTTAGGTTGATTCCATGTCTTTGCTATTGTGAACAGTGCTGCAAGGAAGATTCACCTGCAAGTATCTTTATAGTAGAATGATTTCTATTTCTCACAAATACTTTTTAATCTCTATCTCTGTATACCTGTCTTTCAATCTATGTAATTTCTATAAAACATCAAACTACATTGGCTAGTGTATTAATTTTCTATGGCTACTCTAACATTTTTTGTCATACATTTAGTAGCTTAAAGCAAAACACATGTAAAATCTTGTATTTCCTGGGTTAGAAGCTCAAAATGGGTTTCACTGAACTAAAATCAAAGCTTCTCCCTTGCTGCATTTCTTCTGGTGACTCTATGGGAGAATTCATCCTCTTGCCTTTCCAGCTTCCAAAGACTATTTACATTCCTAGGCTCACAGCTCTTTCTTTCATCTTTGAAGAGAGCAGAATAGCACCTTTAAATCTCACTTTTCCTCTTATCTTTAATTCTACCATTATATCTCCTCTGCCTCTCCCACTACCTTCTTTTAATTTTACTGCCATTGTGATTACATTGGGTGCATCCAGCTAACTTGGCATAATCTCCCCATTTCAAAACCTTTAATTTAATTTGAAAGTCTTTTTATACAGAAGGTCACATATTCACAAGTTCTGTGGAATAAGATGTCAGTTTTTGACAGGTAAGTGTATTATTTATCTATCACAGTCTGTATTAGTTGTACATGGCACCAGAAACTCTAGCATGTATGAGTATAGAGGGAAATATTAGAAACATATTTACAGATCCTCAGGTAAACAGCACAGAGGCCAATACACACCTGTGTACATCACTGAAAATTTGCAATGTGAAGTTTATCCTACTGCTGCTAAGAGTATTATGTGATACTAAGCATAACAATGTCAATGGAAGGTAGTCAAGTGGAACAGTATGAAAATAGGTACACATATGTTCATCTTATTCAGCCTCAACCATTAATATATGCCTTGGCCTATAAGCAAATTCAAGTGGAGAATTGAAGAGACCTTCTGGAGGCCTTTATTTTTTAAATTAAAAATAGTTTTGACATTAGCTGATAGATGATGAGTTATTTATTGCTTCGCTTAGGCCTGTAATGAAGGCCTGACAAAACCAAACTCATCATTTATAATTATTTCAGACCTATTAAGAAGGACGACCAATTTTTTAAAATCATATTTAAGCAAAAAAAAGGAAAGAATCCTATGCTAAATAAAAAATTTATTTATAACAGATAGTAACATCAGCAAAGGTAGCTATCTGAATAATCAACCACAAAATTCCTCAAGAAAATTAGTCTTTGTACACATAATAATACCATTACAAAGATTGGTAAGAATTTGCATATAATTAGTCAATCTAAAACAAATATAAAGTTAATCTTAAAAAGCAAAAAAAAGGTCTTGATTACATCTGGTCAATTTTTAACAGAATAAATCCTTGAGTGAGTCAATTTTCTATCTCTTTATTTAAATAGTGTTAAAAGAGTTGTTAGGAGGGCACAGACACTGCAGCTAGAGTACCCAGGTTTAAAGCCTGGATCTACTATTTTGTTGAGATGCTATTTAGAAGTTTACAAAGTCTCTCTGTGCCTCAAAATCCTCTTGGGTAGAATGGGGATTATAACATAACTTGTTCATAAGGTTGACAGGAGTATTGCAGAAGTTTGTACAAATAAAAATCTCTGAAAGGTAATTAGCACATGGTAAGAGCACAATAACTGTTGGTTGTTCCATTTCAGCTGATCTTAGTCTGCTTTCCACTGCTATAATAGATTATCTGCATATGGGTTATTTGCTTTTAAAAAATGAGGCTTAATTGGCTCACAGTTCTAGTATCTGGGAAGCCCAAGAGGATGTTGTCAGCTCCCTGCAGTGACCTCCTTGCTGCATTATTCCATGGTAGACGATGAAAGAGCCCATAAAAGAGAGAGCTCACTTTTATATCAACCCTGGAAACCACTGATCTTTTTACCATTTTCATTGTTTTGCCTTTTCTTTAAATGTCATCTACTTTAAATTATACATTATGTAGCCTTTTCACATTGGCTTCTTTCACTTAATAATATACATTTAAGATTACTCTATGTCTTTTCACGGTTTAATAGCAAATTTCATTTTAGTGCTGAACTATATATCATTGTCTGGATGTACCATTATTTCACATTCAATTACTGAAGAATATCTAGGTTACCTCCACATTTTGGCAAGTATAGATAAGGCTTTCATAAATATCTTTGTGAAGGTTTTGTCTGGATACAAATTTCAACTCCTTTGGGTAAATATCAAGGAATGTGACTGCTGGATAGTGTGGTAGGAGTTTAATTTTATAAAAAATCTCCAGACTGTCTTCCAAAGTGGCTGTATCAGGTTGCATTTACAGTAGCAACAAATGAGCGTTTCTTTTTCTCTACATCCTCATCAGCATTTGATGTTGTTAGTGTTTGGGATTTCAGTAATTTTGATAGGTATATTAATATGTCATTGATGTTTTGATTTGCATTTCCTTAATAAAATATTCCCCGGAGCATCTTTTGTTTCTTTACCATCTTTATATTTTCTTTGTTGATATATCTGTGAAGGTCTTTTGTCCATATTTTAATCAAGGCATTTATTTTCCTTTATTGAATTTTAAGAGTCCTTTGTACATTTTGGATAGTTCTTTATCAGATATCTTTTGTAAATATGTTTTCTCAGTTGGTTGCTTATCTAATCATTTTCTTAATATTTTCTTTTGTGGAAAAAAAGTTTTTAATTTTAATGAAGTACAGCTTATCAACTTTTTTCTAAATCATTTCTTTGGTTACAAAATTTTAATTTAGGATTTTAAATTTTTTAAATAATTTTTAAAATTATTACCATACTCAAGGTCATCTAGGTTTTTCTTCTATGTTATCTTCTAAGAGTTTTACAAATTTGCATTTTATATTTAGCTCTGTCATTATTTTGTGTTAATTTTTATAAAGTAACATGTGTCTAGATTTATTTATTTGTTTTTACAGTGGAATATCCAATAGTTGGCTGGGCACAGTGGCTCACACCTGCAATCCCAGCACTTTGGGAGGCTAAGGTGGGTGAATCACCTGAGGATGGGAGTTCAAGACCAGCCTGATCAACATGGAGAAACCCCTTCTCTACTGAAAATATAAAATTAGCTGGGTGTGGTAGCACATGCCACCAGTTGCTTGGGAGGCTGAGGCAAGGGAATTGCTTGAATTTACTAATATCACACTGTTGATACTACTGTTATTTTGCATTAAGTTTTGAGGTTAAGTGCTATTATTCTTCCAATTTTTTTTTCATATTCAATATTGTTTT
The DNA here is from genome assembly GCA_028533165.1 of Leontopithecus rosalia. Taxonomy (NCBI): domain Eukaryota; kingdom Metazoa; phylum Chordata; class Mammalia; order Primates; family Cebidae; genus Leontopithecus; species Leontopithecus rosalia. The sequence continues at coordinate 145,600,144 of CM052648.1, read as the reverse complement.
GGTGATTCTGAGTCTTTGCCTGTTTCCTAAAAATGTTACCATAAGTTTGTTGATATTCTCAAAATAACTTGCTAGGGTTTTGTTTGAGAATGTATTTAATCTACAGATGAAATTGTGATGAACAATAATTCTCTTAGTCCATTCAGATTGTAATAAAATATCTTTGACTGAATAACACATAAATAACATAAATGAATTGTTCACAGTTCTGGAAGCTGAGAAGCACAAGATCAGAGCAACAGAATATTTGGTGTCTGCTTCACAAATGGTGCCTTCAAGTTGTGTCTGTATGTTGGATGAGGCAAACAAAGTTTTTCAAGTCTCTTTTCATAAGGCACTCATTTGCTTTATGAAGGTCTTACTCTCATGACTTAATCACATCTGCAAAGGCCACACTTCTTAGTATGATCACATTGGAGATTATATTTCAAAATATAAAATTGAAAAAACACAAATATTCAGAACAAAGCAGACATCTTGACAGTATTAAATATTCCTATCCATGAACATGGTCTACCCACACATTTATTTAGTTTTTTGATTTTTTAATAAAGCTTTTGTAGTTTTCCTAATATAGAACTTGTGCATATTTTGCTAGGTCTATATCTAAGTATTTCAATTTTGGGAAATACCAATGTATCAAGTATAATTTGAAATTCTACTTCTTCATTGCTGATACAGGCATACTTCATCTTATTTCATTTCGTTTTATTGTATTTTGCAGATACGACACTTTTATACATTGAAGATTTGTGGCATCCCTGCATCTAGCATGTATATCAATGGCATATTTTCAACAACATGTGCTTAGTTTGTGTGTGTCACATTTTAATAATTCTCACAATATTTTAAATTATTAATTATTACTATATATTATGATGATCTGTGATCACTATCATAGGTCTTTTATGATATTATTGTAATTGTTTTGGGGTGCCACAATTTGCTCATATGACAGTGAATGTAATTGATAAATGTCCTACTTCATGGAAGGAGGTCAAATATTATCATTAACAGGAGTTTGGAATAAGTTGATTTCAACTCTCATTTATTACATTAAAAGCTTTAGGACTTCAGTGGCAGAAGTAACTTCAGATGTGATGGAAATAGCATGAAAATTAGAATTAGAAGTAGAGTCTGAAGAGGTTACTGAGTTTCTGCAGTCTCCTGATAAAACTTCAGTGGATGAGTAATTGGTTCTTATGAATGAGGAAAGGAAGTGATTTCTGGAGATGGAATTTACTCAAAGTGAAGTACTGTAAACATTGTTAAAATGACAACATATTTAGAATATTACCTAAACTTGGATGAGAAAGCAGTGGCAGGTTTTAATAGAATTGACTCCAATTTTGAAATAATTTCTACTGTGGTTAAAAAGTTAGCAAAGAGTATCATGGTACAGAGAAATATTTTATGAAAAATAAAGTTCATTGATGCAACAAAATTTATTAATTTCTTATTTTAAGCAATGGCCACAGACACCTGTTTTCAGCAACCTCCAGTCAGCAGCCATCATTATCCATGCAAGACCAGCCACCAGCAAAAAGATTATAACCTGAAGGCTCAGATAATCATTAGCATTTTAAGTGACAACATTTTATATATATATATGTGTGTGTGTGTGTGTGTGTGTATATATATATATACATATATACGTGTATATCTATATATATATACACTTTAAATTCTGGAATACAGGTGCAGAACATGCAGGTTTGTAACATAGGTATACACGTAGCCATGGTGGTTTGCCTGTTTTTAAATTATGGCATGTGCATTATTTTTTAGACAAATGTTATTGTACACATACTACCATGCAGTGTAAAAATTTATATGCATTGGGAAAGAAAAACAATGTGACTTGTTTTATTGTGACATTTGTTTTATTGAAGTGGTCTGAAACTAAAACCATAATATTTCCAAGATATGCCTGTAGATAGAAAAGGGACTGATTTAAATTTTCTTCAAACCCTTTTATTAAGTTTCCAAGCAAGGTAGATAATTATTAGTATAATATTTAAGTGAATAAGGTTATATAGGATAAACAATCGCCATAAGCAATCCCAGGTGAGTAGGATGGATGGACTAAGAAAAAGTTTATTGTTTGAATTGCTGAATGAGCATTTTTTCCATTTGTAATAACACACTATATGCTTAAGAAAAAATAATGAGAACACTTAAACAAAGTGGCAGTTTTAAACTTAAGTTTTAAGTGATAAAAATAAGTTTCGTGTGTTAGTAATTCAAGTTTAGAAAAATCTTTATATGTGAACAATAAAATTGGGCATTATGCATGTTTGAACCACTCTTACAGCTCAACTTGAATTTAGATGTCTCAATTAATACAGACCATGAAATTGAAGAAAATATTCTCTTAAAATTGGAGTTCATTTGTAAATTAATCTTGAGTATTGCCAGTTTTTTCAGGGCATACTAAAAATGTGTAAAGGAGTATGTATTATTTCCCAAATAAAATGTGTATATTTATTTACTTCATAAACATGTATTTTTCTGCATTTCTCAGTATTCAGCTTACAGTCTGTATCAAAATTTTTCAGGCCAAAATTCTGGCCAAGCTACATTAATAATAAATTTTACTTTTCTACTGTCATCTATTCCTGAAGAAAAAGAAAATAAGTGGAATTTCAGGTGTTATAACTACACTGGAACCTCAATGAGTTATACGAAATTCTTTAGCAGTTATGTATACTTTAAGATAACATTTGGTCTTCAAAGACATGCAGAAAATAAAAAATAAAAAAGTCTTAAAACCAGAAATGCAGTCTTTCTGTTTCAATAGGAATACGACTAACAATTATAATTTTAAAAACCATCAGAACTCTCTGTAAGGTACAATCTCTCAATAAATTATGCATAAGTAAAAGTTATCCTGTATCATAGTCATAAAAATTATAATGAATATTCACATAATCATTATATAACTATGAATGTTTCTCTTTATTCTTTTTTATCTTTGGAAGTCTTTATGATGAATTAATTGTAGAGGGTTTTCTGTAGTTTAATTATCATTCTTGATTATTTTACACAGATATTCCATTCAAAAATTTTTAAGGTATCTATATTTCTATAGATATATAATCTAATATATGTGTATTTAAAGTCTCAATTACCCTCCTGATTTCACACTGTTAAGAAATTGTTTGTGTCAGTGATTCTGTGGGTGAGTGACTAACAGCATTTAAACTGAGTGACAGGGTAACAATTTAAGTGGCAGAAGTAGGGGACCATGTTTTTGTGATACTCTGACTTCTTATTACTTTACTCAAGATGTATGCTTTTTCTGTGTGAGTTTTGTTGTTTTCTTTTTCATTTATCTGTATTGGGTTCAGAAATTGAAATATTAATTGCATTTTTCCAGGTTATGTAAATAACTCTCCAGATTCTTTAAAACAGTGTTCATGGCAATGTGGCTAAAACAGGAGAAAGAAAATTGAATTTCAAGTTGCTTTTTAATAAAATGTTACATATAAATGGTGACCTTAATGAATTTATCATTTAGAGTTATGTAGCTATAATTAGTTATTCTTATATACTTGCTAACATGCTTCTGAAATGGAAGAATAACTATGCTTTTTGCTAACAACAAGGGAGCAGTACAAAAGCACAAAACATTTTAGAACAAGTGTTACTCCATTTTCTGTCACCAAAAGGCATTAAATAAAGTACCAGCCACAACTGCAAATTGCAAGTAGATTGATCTCCCCAGAAAGTTTAGTGCTGCAGTCAGTACACAAGGAATGATCGAGTTCTTGTTTCCTATACCAAGCCCACAGAGACAGTAAAAGCTAGAAGCAAAGCACTGCTGAGAATCACAGATACTGTAACAGTCAGTCCTTTACCATGTATCAACATAAGAAAATGGCATAAGTGATAGGAAAAAGGTTGAGTGAAAAGTCATTTTTAAAGCATTGGGACATATGTTAATAATTCTAGTACTAGGTCAGAAATATATAAGTATTTCAATAAGGTAGATTTAATATTTATAGGTGTAATTGTTAAAATATGACCAAATATAGTAGTTATCTCCACACTTAGGAGAACAAAATTAATTGTTTATCATCAATAATAAAGAAAAAAGGAAATTTATTTTTAAAAGCACCAAGGTGAAAAGAGATAGTGTTTTTTAGTGTTATTTACAAGCCAATTGTTGTCTCAATATTTTCCTTCCCTCACATACTGACTCTTACAAATCTTTAGCTGTCTGCTCATTAACTCAGAGAAAATATGAAGCATAAAATAGAACAGAAGCTAAGGGGCTTCTTAGGTTTGGACAAAGTTCAGATTTCTGCTGGAAAGTGGTTTAATGATTTTTGGATTCAAAAGTAGACATGCTTCATCAGAGTTCGCAGTCATTTCATTGAAGAAGTATACATGAGTTACTTCGGATGAGTAAGGCAACCTAAATATGTCATGGAAATACTCTGAACCCTTTTATTACCTGTATTCAGGCATTTGAAAAAAATTATGGTCTTCTTTTTTTTTTAAATATTGGTAATAATGACAACCACTATTTATTGAGCTAATGTTAAAAATATTTACTTAGTTTGACCTTGAAACTAGGCTACCCATATTCAGATTTTAGCTCTTTCTCCTATCTGCTGTGTAACCTGTGGAGGCTAATGCAATTTCATCTTGAATGCTACTCTGATATGTTGGTTTCTGATTAACCCTAATTGTAAAAATGCTGCTAAGATTTCCAGTTTATCTATTGTTCCTTGTGTAAGAACAGGTACTTACTGTAAATCCTGCCTTTAGACTTAACAACCTCGATGTTCTTGTACTTCAATTGCCCTAGATATCCCTTCCAAATTATCCCTTCCCTGTGGTATATAAGCCTTGGGTCTGGGGGGTAATTAAGCAGGATCAGCCATGTCATCTCTCCACTGCCATAAACAGAGATGTGGTTTCTGTTCATAAGTCCCTACTAAATGTTTGTTCATAAGAAACTGGATGGTCAGCCTCTTTCTTCAGCATCTCAGCTTCCTTGGGCTTTGAAGTAGGTTTACATAGACCTGCCCACTGAGAAACATAACCTTAGGAAAGTTGTAGAGTATCTCTGTGCTACAGTTTTCCAATTTTTAAAATGTAAATAATAATATTGTCTACCCTATAAGGTTGTCATAGGATTAACTATTTGTTAAGGCAATTAATATTGTGCCTGTTGTATAGTAAATTAGCATAAGTGATGATTTAATATTACAAGGTTTCAGTCACTTCTCTAAATACATTATATAATGTGTTTAAAGCTAACAAAACCCTCTTAGGTAAGCAGAATTGTGGCTTCCATTCTATAATGGGCACTGAGGCACAGAAAGATTAAGAAACTTGCATACATCTATAAGAAGAAAACATTCATAGCTGAGCATTTAAGCCATGCAGTCAATATGTTTTTAATATATTTATTGATTTTTTTCTTGATATAAAACATGAGTTTCCTATATCAGAGATCATAGGTTTTATTACTAAACACAATAAAACTGTTTAAGTTTCTTAGGTCCAATTCTCTCCTCTCATGGTGTAAATGAGCAGACGAAGGGAAACAGATCCTACATGCGCAAAAGCAAGTTCTTGCAAAACAAAAATAGAACCCCTCCAAAATATGAAATTTAGAACTTATACAGGAATGTTCCACAATAGCTTTTCCTGAGAGGAAGAAAAAGAGAAAAGACCTTAATTTTCTAATGTAAATAATTCATATTTTGGAGAAAAGACGTTCCTTTGATGTTCACAACCCTTGGGAGAGTAAAACAATGGCTATGAGTTTAATCCCCTTTTAGCAAGTAAGCACGTGAGTCTTACTATCTTATCATCTATCATCTATCATCTTAGAATGCAAAGAGCAAGTATCTATAAGGAAAACCAGATGTTCTTCAGCTTTATATTAATTTTCCCTGCTTAGAGAGCTTTGATCAAGGAAAAAAATGAAAATATTTCCCTGCAATTCAACAGCAATCTGGCACTAGAGTTTATACATTTAACCAATAAATTATACTAAGATATTAAAAGCTTATTAGTGTCATTTCTAAACAAAAAAGTATTGCAAGACATTTGAAAAATATTTATGTCACACTTTTTTTTAGTGTCTTCTAGAATGGGGAATATATTCTTAAAGCACCTTGCTTTAAAGACAGTAGAAAATAGTCACAGTCCCATCTCTTTTCCATGAGAAATGATAATTGTTAATTAGCAGTTGTGGTGGGTTTTATGTTCCATAAATAAAATTTTCAGAGGAACTTTCATAAAGTCCAGAAATTATTCATAGAAATAAAGCTTGTTGATACTGAATATTTGATTTGAGCTATTGATACAGAACACCTGGGCTTCTGGCTAAACTCCACCCTCAAGCCTAGAACTGCGGACCCCAAGTGAAAACAGCTGACCATGTTTTTCCACCCAAATGTTGCTATTTTGGACTGCCATGCCTCTATCCTGTGCCCATAAAAAGACTTCAGCTGTCAGAGCAACACAAGCAGCTGATGCAAGTGGTTGGGGATCCAAGCAGCAGAGCCGTGGGGATACAAGCCACTGAATGTCGGTATACAAGCAGCTGAGCATCAAAGACTATAGATAGATGCAGCTAACTTCAGATGATGTGGCTTCAAGGGAAAATCACCTTCCTTCCACACCATCCCCTTTCCAACTCCCATCCAAGGCCCCTTTTCAGCTGGAAGTAACTAAGAGCAGCCATCATCCATATTCTAATGGCAGTTAGATGTGCCTTTTCAGAGGGGGAAAATAATTCAGAATGGCTGGGCTTCCAGCTAAATCCCACCCATAAGCCTGGAACCACAGTCCTATGTGAAAACAGCTGACCCTGTTTTTCTACCCAAATGATGCTTTTTCAGCCTGCCATGCCCCTGTCCTCTGCCCATAAAAATACTTTAGCTGGCAGAACAACACAAGCTGCTGATGCAAGCAGTTGAGGGTGCAAGAGGCTGAGCTTCAAAGACTATTCATAGAGATGACTAACTTCAGGTGGTTCTGCAGGGAGAAATCACTTTCTTCTCACACCATCCCCTTTCCAACTCCCATCCCACTGAAAGCCATCACCCAATAAATCCTCTACCTACAGTACCTTTTAATTCCTTCATGTGACTTGATTCTTCCTGGTTGCAGAACAAGAACCCAAGTGCCCAGAGGGCAGGGGTTTGGACGGTGTTGTGGGGCACACGCAGAGCCTGCTCTGGCCAGAGAGGAGTGGCCAGCTGGTTTCAGAGTTCACTCCCTCTGGCTCCCACATTGGTTTGCTCCAATTCCCCCTGTTGCAAGGAGTTGCCAGTGGTGGGCTGAATGAAATGAGCCTCTCCAGTTTCTGCCCATAAAATGAGGGTCAGAGGAATAAATCCTGTCTCAATATGATTCGCTGTTTGGACAATCTTAGGGACTGAACGTTTCTGTCCCCCAAATTCACATGTTGAAGCTCTAGCCTCCAATGTGATTATATTTGTAGGTGGAGTCTTTGAGAGGTAATTATGGTTAGGGTAGTACATGAGGGTGGGGGTACTTATGATGGTATTAATGACTTTGTAAAACAGATACAGGATCTCTCTTTCCTCCAGGCAAGAATGCAGTAAGAAGATAGCCATCTGCTGGCCAAGAAGAGGGCTCTTACCAGACACTGAATCCACCAGCACCTTGATTTTGAATCTTCCAGCTTCTAAAACTCTGAAAAATAAATGTTTGTTTCTTAATCTATGACATTTCGTTTTAGTGGGCTGAACTAAGATACAGGTATGTAGCATCCCAGGTGCAAATACTTCTGACTCTGACTACCTAGTATTGGACCAAACATCACAGACTGAAAGAATATTTCTGCACAAAGCATCCACAGTCGGCCACTTACTGCAGACACAAGCCACAAGTTTGGGGTTCCTAGCCCACTTTTACTTCTGAACAGGGGGCTAACATTTTGGAGGTTTCTATCCTTTCAAGTTAGAAAATTTGCTAGAATGACTTACAAAACTCAGAACACTTTATACTTATTATTACAAGTTTATTACAGGAAAAGATATAAATCAGAACCAATCAAAGAGAGACACAGAAAGCAAGGTCTGAGAGTACCCAAAACATAAAGTTTCTGTCATCTTCAGAGATCTATTACCCTCCCAGCACATTAATGTGTAACAATAAGCACAGTATAGCCAACCAGGGAGATTACCCAAGTTTCACTGCTTACGCTTTCCATGCAGCTTCATTAGATGAGCATAATTGACTAAATTAATAGACATGTGGTCAAACTGAATCTCAATCTTCCCTTTCCTCCACAGGGGTCAGGTTGATATCACATAGCTTAAAGCCCAAATTCTCTAATCATATGGTTAGTCTTCCTAGTGTGGCCAGCCCCATGTTTAATTATATCATTAGCATAAACTATCTAGGGGCCCACCTTGAGTCACCTACTTAGCATAAACTATCAGGTATGGTATAAGAGACTCACCATAAATAACAAATACATGCCCATTACTGGACAAATTCCAAAGATTTAAACAATATCTTCCAGGAACCAGGGACAAAAACCAGTCAAATTCTTCACTACACACAAAAACAACCTCAGGCTGAAAGAAGACTGAATGTGACTATAAAGGCTGCTTGAGACACAGGAATTAAAAATGGGATTCCATTTCTGTTGGAGATGGTAAGGGATTATGCATTTGTAGAGGATTAATGAAACCAGTGCAAGATAAAGAGGAGCTTTTTTATTGATCCAAATATTTTACATATTTATGAGGTACCTTTGCTATTTTGTTACACGCATAGAATGTGTTATGACCAAGTCAGAGTATTTAGGGTATCCATCACCTTGAGTATTTATCATTTTTATGTGTTGGGAAAATTTCAAGTCCTAGCTGTCACCTACTTGGAAATGTAATACATTGTTGTTAACTATGGTCACCGTACTTTGCTGTTGAACATTAAAACTTATACATTCTATCTAACTATATATTTCTACCCATTAATCAACCTTTCTTCAATCCCCTTCTCCCACTCAAACACAAGTTTCCTAGCTTTTGTTATCTACCTTTCTCCTCTCCACCTCTATGAGATCGACTTTCATAGTTTCCACATATGAATGAGAAAATTCAATCTTTGTCTGTCTGTGCCTGTCTTATTTCATTTAACATAATGACTTTGAGCTTCATCCATGTTCCTGCAAGTGGTAGGATTTCATTCTGTTTTATGGCAGAATAGTATCCCATTTCATTGCGCATGGGTGCCATATTTTCTTTATTCTTTTATCCATGGATGGACACTTAGGTTGATTTCATATCTTTGCTAATGTGAATAGTGCTGCAATAAACACATGAGAACAGGTATTCCTTTGATATACTGGTTTCTCTTCTTTTGGATAAATACCTGAAAGCAGGATTTCTGGATCATATGGTAGTTCTAATTTTAGTATTTTATGAAATATCTGTACTGTTTTTCATAGTGGCTGTAGTAATTTACATTTCCACCAACAGTCTGTAAAAGTTCCCTTTTTCTTTGCATCCTTGCCAACATCTGTTATTTTTGTCTTTTTAATAAAGGCTATCCTAAGTAGAATGACATGATGTTTGATTGTGGTTCTAATTTACATCTTCCTGATGATTAATGAGCATTTTTCATATACCTGTTTACCATTTATATGGGTTCTTTTAAGAATTATCTAATCTTACCCTTATCCCAGTTGTTGTTGTTGTTTTTACTCTTGAGCTGTTTGTGTTTCTTATATATTCTGGATATTAGTCTTTTGTCAGATGAATCCTTTACAGATATTTTCTCCCATTTGAAAGGTTATCGCCTCACTCTGTTGATTTGTTTTCTTCATTATGCAGAAAAATTTTAATATAGTCCCATTTGTCTATTTTTAATTTTGTTACCTGTGCTTTTTATGTTTTAGTCAATGTGTAAACCAATATTCTAAAGTGTTTTTTCGTGTTTTCTTCTAGTAGTTTCATAGTTTTGGGTGTTATATTTAAGTTTTTCATTTATCTTAAGTTGATTTTCATAGAGAGATAGGAGCCCAATTTCTTTCTTCTGCATATGGATCTTCAATTTTCTCAGCACCATTTATTGAACAGGATGTTCTTTCCCTGAGATATGTTCTTGAAGACTTTGTCAAAGATCAGTTGACTGTTAAGTATATGGCTTTATTGCTTAAGTGGGCTCTCTATTCTGTTCCTTTGGTCTATGTGTCTGTTTTTACACAAATACTATTCTGTTTTCATTACCATAGCTTTATAATACATTTTGAGTCAGTGTGATGCCTCCAGTTCTGTTTTTTTGCTCTGAATTGTTTAGGTCTTGTAGTCTCTAGATTATCTCTTCTGCTGTAAATAGTGTCAGTGACTTAAAATTTCCTCAGTGGGTTAGTGTGTGGTTGTTAGTAGAGGTTGTGGTAAAATTTTGCTGAAGACTGGGATGGCATCTGGGCCAGCCTCTAGTCCCAATATGGTAGCAGTAGTGGGGCAAAGTGTTCCTGTTTTTGGTCCCCTGGGCAGCATACACTTGCATTGGTGTTAGGAAGTTCAGACAGGCAAATTCTTGGGCCTCCAGATGGCTTACTCAGGTGCTAGGAATGGCAGAAGTGAGCTGGGAAAGCAGACAGATTCTCCAGCCTTTGCAAAGCAGGTATGGCATAAGTGATAGCATTAATATAGGTGGAACAAACCTCTGTGTCTCAAGTGGTTCATGTTGGTGTGGAAGGTAGTTGTGACAGACTGGGTAAAGAGGTGCTTTTCCTCAGTCCATATTCTTCCAGATATTTCTTGGAATTTTGAGATTGGATTATAATTTATAATTTTCTTTTTTATGTGAACTCTCCAAAAGTTTCAACAACATTAGCCATTCTAGCCATTTAGATACTCTTTGTTCTTAAAACCCAATGAGGCTATAATTAAATCTATTTCTACCTGAACATTCAGAAATTCTGCTACTATTCATTTTTCTCTTGTGTTAAATTACAATAAAAAGGTGAGTGATATTTCACCTAACCCCAAGAACTCATTGCTTTTATAAAGGGCAGCTAGCCTGATGAGCTGTATTTTAATCATTTTTTATTATGCTTTTAATTTCTGGGGTACACGTGCAGAACAGGCTGGTTTGTTACAGAGGTATACATGTGCCATGGTGGTTTGCTGCCTCCATCCCACTGTCATCTATTATTAGATATTTTTCCTAATGCTATTCCTCCCCAATCCCCTGGCCCCATGCTATTCCTCCCCTAGCCCCCCACCACCAAACAGGCCCTGGTGTGCAACATAAATATTTTAACTGCAGAGTTACTTTTCTAAATATGTGTTAATTATGATAATTTTTAAATTGTAATAATATTTCTTTTCTAAAACCATGATTGATCAAAACTTATTCTATAAGAGAAAAATCAGCACTGGATTAAATTTATATTGTAGTTAACCCACAAAATGGGTAATAGGCCTTGAGGTAATAGTTGATTTGTGTTTTTATCCTTAATACTTGGTTGGTAATAATTATTCATACTATGCAATAATAGTTGGGGTAAGACCACTTTTTATTTATTTATTTTTTGAGACAGAGTCTACTCTGTCATCCAGGCTGGAGTTTAATGGCACAATCTTGGCTCACTGCAACTCCACCTCCTGAGTTCAAGTTCAAGTAATTTTCTTACATTTGTTTCCCGAGTAGTTGGAATTACAGGTGTATACTGCCACACATGGCTAATTTCTGTATTTTTAGTAGAGATGGGGTTTCACTATGTTGGGTAGGTTGGTCTTAAATGCCTGTCCTCAGATAACTGGCCCACTTCAGCCTCCCAAAGTACTGAGATTACAGTCATGAGCCACCATTCCCGGCCAAGACCACTTTCTAAATTTTGGACACTTAAATTGTCTTCAAACCTGTTAATGATCTATGGGTATTAGATATTAGATCCTGTTTTCTAAAAACTTAATACACACCAAAGTTTTACCTTCAAAAGTACTTAAAATACGTTTTTTTAAATATTACATAGGCTAAAAACCATTAGTGAAATAGATGTTACTCATTATTTTAGTAAACATTTGTATAGATAAGACTCTATACATTAACAACAAAACAATTTCCACCTTGTTTCCTCAAAACAAAGCATGAGAATATGATAATATATTTTAATTAAAATTTAAATATATTTCAATGGGAACACTTTAGCGAATAGTCTTGGGAGTATTGTAATTTAGTTTCCAAAATTTTAAAGTCCAAGTGAAATAAAACAATGTTGCAAATTTAAAATTAAGCTTAAGTTTAAATTTAAATTAAGCTTGAAAAAAATGTGATCTGAGATACATCTGTAAATATCAAACCTAAACTTTTCCTCTTATTTTATTTTGTAAAATATATAGTATTATATAAATATTAAATAAGTGTTAATTTTCTTAAACCTATTTAATTTTATGCTTGTGAAAACTCAATTCATTTTTTATAATTAGATTAATAACTCTGTAAAATAGTATAAATTACAATCAAATTTACTGTTTATGAAAAAAGTCAGGAGCAACTAGAAAAGGAGAGGAAAATCATCATATCTTTTTGTGCATCTGAACATTTAATCATATTTCTCTATTAGGTTCTATCATTGTTATTACTTTCCATGGTCTTCTTGCAATATTACTTGTCTGTGAACTCTTTTTCCTTTGAAAGGCCATAGTCACTTTCTCTTTTCTCACTATATACACATACAAACCAACGCACACATACACTCCTCACATACAATAGAATTATACTAGTTATATTTCAGAATTTAGGAAATGGATTCATTTTTATTGAATCTCCAGAGATGTAAGAAAGAGAAAAGCAGCCCTGGGGTCTGGCCTGGTAAGAATAAACTAGGCCACTGAGTAACCATGATTCTTCAAGACAAAAAAAAAAAAACAGAACCAATTTGTTATCATGGAACCTAGCTAGCCTTTTACAAACTTTTTCTTTAACAATAGTTGCTATGTTAACCACGTGTACAGTTGACTCCAAAATATTTTTTGTGACTTTGTCTTACTAATTAGTAATGTGAGGATAATAAAAGTATCACCATATAGGTTTCTGTAGGGATAATGAGTTACTTACATACTAATTGCCAAAAATATTGTCTGGCAGATGGAAAATGCTCAATAATGGTAAACTAATGCTATTGCTGTTTTTGTTTTCCCAGTTTTCAAACAAGAGATTTGGTTTCCACTGTTTTGACATGCTTACAAATACTCATTTGATATAATATCAAGGCATGAACAAATTTAGTTTGTAAACAACTAGAGACAGCTCATGTAGCACATTCTTTAAAATTATAATAATGAGTAATATTTTATTTATTTATTTATTTATTTATTTATTTATTTTTTGAGACAGAGTTTTATTCTTGAGAAGGGTTTCATTCTTGTTGCCCAGGCTGGAGTTCAATGGCACAATCTCAGCTCACTGCAGCCTCTGCTCCCCAGGTTCAAGGGATTCTCCTGCCTCAGCCTCCTGAGTAGCTGGGATTACAGGCGCCCACCATCTCACCTGGCTAGTAGAGGTGGGGTTTTGCCATGTTGGCCAGACTGTTCTCGAAATCCTGGCCTCAGGTGATCCACCTGTCTTGGCCTCCCAAAGTGCTGAGATCACAGGTGTGAGCCACTGTGCTTGGCCATGAGTAATATGTATAACAGTTCACAACCATATCAGACTAAAAGCCTCCTTTAAAAAATTTTTTTCTAATGTAATGTTTGCTATTGTGAAATGAATTTCAAACATAAAGTAGCATGCTTATATACATAACAAAACATTAATGCATCATTATAATTATACAAAAAATGAAAACTAGTTTTATTTCATTAATATAACAACATATAACATAGTGTAAATGTAATGAAAAATAATGTATAAATGTTTAGGTTAAACCTTATAGGAAAACATTGAATTATTCAGGCACTTGTACCTCTGCATAGTAGCAGCATAAATGTAACAGCCACAAATGTGTTGTATTGGGATATGTCATATCACAAATGTCAGTGCCTTTTGTGAAACAATTTTTAAAATATTGAAGAGTGCTTTAAAATTGTCTAAAAATTAGAGTCTGTTTTTATTTAGTAAATATGGTAACTTAACTTTGAGAAAAACAGAGGCTATTTTAAACTTGTGAAAAAATTTGCTTTGTTGTTAGAAGTATTAGATACGATGTTCAGAAAACTATTAGTCATTTTGTCATGTCAACTAATGCATTGTGGGACACTTGGCAGTCGTATGAAATGTCAGAAAATTCTTCACTGAGAAAAACCATCCTCAGCAAGGCAGGTGGTGGGCGCCTGTAATCCCAGCTACTTGGGAGGCTGAGGCAGGAGAATTAGTATCTCTGAATACACCCATTAAGCCAGTAGTGTGCCCATCATTTCCAGAATGCCTCATATGTAGGGACTGGCCCAGGCACACTTATTTAGAGGTTGGATAAAAGGACAAAGAAAGTCAAATCCAAAATAAACCATGCCTACCTGGAAAGTTGGATTGCTATAAACTGAAGCAATTCTTCCATGAAATCTTTTGTATGTTTAATCCTTCCTTGGTGTTTGCTTCCAGGAAGACCTGAAGTAATGCAGGAATTTTTCAAGGAAAACAGAGTAGTTATGCTTTTCTGAAGTGTATACCTACTGTGTATTAGCAATGGGAGACAAGACTGGATTGGGTAATACTAGGTAATGTTTGAAATGCCAGGATAAGGAATTCACAGTTAATATTATATTGAATTTGGATTTAAAGGTAGGTTAACAGCATTGTAAAGGATGGAGAAAGTGCAAGTAGAAATACTACCAAAAAGCCTTCTAATATAATTGAGGTTGAGGTGATTAAAAACATGTAGGGTGGTGTCTGTTCAGAAAGGCAATCTGTCATAGGCACTATACATTCCAGCACATGATTTCAGGCAATACCAGATACATAATTTACAAGGTCAAGTGCAGAAAAGCATGAAGCACTTCAGAGGACAAGGTATTGTGTTACTGCATAGTCTGCATGCCAGTGAAGCTCACTCTAGTTTTTTGGGTATGACAACAATATAAAGTTTTTACTGCTCTTCACTCTATAGGTTAAACTTCAAGATAGGATAATCTAGGCACCATTGAAAATAAGAGTGACAAGAGAAGGGGATTATGGAGAGAAGAATGGAAAATTATCATTTAGATGTTTTGAGCACTTCTTTATAAATGCATCTTAAAAGTGATTCCTTCTTTCACTTTTCCTGTCACTCCCTTTGTGCAATCTCTTCACTATTTTTACTATGCAAATGAGGCCTGAGTAATCCTTAAAAATTAAAAGCATATATACATGTGAAAAACAATTAAGCCAAATA
This sequence comes from Leontopithecus rosalia, assembly GCA_028533165.1. Lineage (NCBI taxonomy): Eukaryota > Metazoa > Chordata > Mammalia > Primates > Cebidae > Leontopithecus > Leontopithecus rosalia. The sequence continues at coordinate 145,584,819 of CM052648.1, read as the reverse complement.
CAAGCAAATACCTTTCAAACTTTGCAACAGAGCTTTGTTGGGTAGGTAGATGAAAGGAGGAATATCTCAACTGCTGATAACTATTTCCATCAAGGAACAGTGAATAACGCACATGTGAAAAAAAAAGTTGTGAATTTTCTTCGGAGAGGGAACACTTGAAGTTGGAGAAGAGAAAGGGTTTAGTAACAGCTAACTTTTTAGACTGACATAAACCAATGGATATAGACATATAAAGGTGGATGTAGTAAAAGAATTATAGAAGGTTTAATCAGAGAGGTGAAAGGTAAACCACAAAGACTGAAGTGTAAGTAAAAGTAAAAGAAAACAAAACTGAATAGGGAAAGAAGACATAGAGTAAAATAATCAAGAAAATTAAAGAATAACAATGATGATAATAACAAGTTTTAGTGATTAGAGAGTCATTGATAAACTGTGAGATTATTTTAATGGAAAGAAAAAAGAAAATAATAATTAAAAATTGTATTAATATAAAAAGGCTTAGATTTATAGATTCAAAATAATACATTTATGTAACTCTTATTAATACTCAGAACAGAGTAAAACACAATTGTGATTTTTCAGTATTTTCAAGTCACGTTTCATTTTAAATAATGAAATTACTTTCAGTAAAGAAATTTAAAGCAGTTGTTTCTATATTTTACATTTTCTAAAAGTATATCTCAATTTTTTTAAACAAATATATCTGTGTTTAAATCACTTAGTATGTTATTTTGATATTTATGAAGTGTAATTTCAAAAAGTTGAGATTATTTTGTTCTTTTATTTAATTAATTTCTATAAGCTAGAAGAATTTCACCTGGAACATATTTTTTTTATCATGCAGACAGTTGTATGAAAATATTTAAAATGAATTTTATGGATAAGCCAATATATATCAAACTCTTTTTTATTATTCTTCTGTAGGCATCTCAGAATGCCTACAGAAGATTTATAATTAAGATTTTTTAATGATTTACTTGGTATCAAACAGTAAATATTTTGTGGTCTGCAACAGAGAAAATTTAAATTTAACTGAATGTCTTGTGGCATTTAGGGAAAAGTGTCCCTTAAGTCTCTAAATTTAATTCTGTCACTTTTCCACGTAAATGATGTGTGTCTTACATTCTACCTGTTCCAATCTGAGGCTGAGAGTTTTCCTGTGAACTGGCTCTGCTTCAGAACTATACAACAAAGTGAACTAAATAATATCAGCATTTATATATATGAAATATGACATCTAGAAATATTGCTCATTTGCAAAGCCCAGCAGTTTTACTTTTTATCTCTCCCAGCTCTAAGTGTCTAGGTGCTACTTGCAATGTGTCATAAGCATTAAGCAAAAGCCCCATTCTCACTCTCTTTCCTGCTTCAGCACAGTAGGCTGACGTGATCCATTCTGCCATAATATCCAATGAATTTTGCATGAGATTCTTAAGAGCAAAGCTATTAAGTAAAAAAGTGGGGAAGAAGTAAGCCATGCTAATAGAAGTTTTCTAAAGTTCTGGGTCACTTAAGATGGTTTCAGCAACTAAAGGTTCGTACACCTGACTTCCCTTTATGGGTAGATGTAGTTAATTTTTAAAAGAAATATCTAAAAATACTTCACATGAGTTTCTTTAAGCATTTAGAGAATTATTTTAAAAAACTCTACAATAGTCTTATATGTTTTACAAGTTATGCAATAGTATATATTACTTGCCACAAAATTTAATAGATTGATTAACCAAGAGGATAAATTAAAGTTAATACAGCAGCTTTGCTTAGTTTTCTGGTCAGCCTCCCCAGTATGTCTCAAACATATAGATAAGATAGCAAGTTTAGTTGTCTGTTAAAGAATTCATTGTTTCAGAGAAATGTCTCATATAACAACTAGTTTGTCCTGCCATTAGTTGAATTAAATGTTAAAATAAAAATTTTCTCTAATAGCACATACTAAATTAAACATTATTTAAAAGTAAAAAAGGACAAAATGAGAGTGACAGGGTATATATGCTTAACCTTGTGGTAAGATTAATCTCATTGAAACTGTCATTTATAACATAATAGTCTAATAATTTATATTATTCTAATAACTTGATAATCAGTTACTAGAAAACAAAAAAATTATGTTTTGTTGTTGTCTTAAACACTAATATTTATTTTGAAGTTATATGAAATGAATTAGAAGAGAATATTTGGAAACTTCCACATAATATCTAACATAGGGACTGGAGATTCTAACATGATTCAAATTATAATATAGGGGGCGATGTCAACAAGATGGGGGAATAGGAATCCCTGGACCCTCATTCCATTCATGAACACATGTATTCAGCAATAATACACAGAAAAATCCTCTTTGTAAGTAATTCAGAAAACGACTGGGGAGGCTCCTTCATCCTGAGTAAGGATACTAAGCCACATTGAAGACAATAGATAAATAAAAGACATCTAGGAATGATTCTTACTGCCAGCACAGCATCATATGATCAGGAGAAAGCAGCTCCCAGTTTCTTCCTGGGGAGGGAAAGAGCTGACAACCCAAAAGATCAATCTGCCAACTATTCCAAGGATGCCAAGAAGACTGACTTCTGTATTGTAGTACTGATGAAACCTGACGTACTCTAGTCACCTACAGGCCTATAATAACAAAGACAGCAGTTTGGACTAACAATTACCATACTTCCCTCCTTAGATTTAGCCCAGAGTAGGTAGACTAAAAAAAAAATCCACCTCCCAGTTACTCTCTTAAGAGTCAAAGATTTGGACTTTGTATCCAATACTCCAAGTATTCCAGGTGCTGTCCAAGGAATGGCTTCTGTCTTGACTGCTTCAGAATGCTGGAGCCTGGAATAGTCTAGACCCCCAGAGGATCACTGGAAAGAAAGATGGTGGTTTCTTCTAGTAAGCAATAAGTTTCCATAGCCCCTCCCATTGGTTTAGCAAAGAGTGGACAGGAGAGAAGAAAATATATCATTTTCTCTGGGGAGGGAATATATTGGACAGAGTCTAACAATCCAACTTTTCTGTAGGCCTCCTAAGGAACTGGCTTACTGTCTCAGACCACTAACAGGAACAGGCAAATGGAGGGTCACTAGAAAAAAAGAAGGCAGGTTGTACTCATAGAAAAGCTTAGGAGGCTACCCAAATCTCTGCCCAAGCTAATTTGTGAATGATTTCTCCTCTATAATGGGTTTCTTTCTCTATGAACCCTAAGAAAATAGTGTTATTTTGTCAACTGTTTTTCTTTTCAACAAAAGATGTCAAGAAAAATAAAGAAACAGGGAAACATATTCCAAACAAAGGAACAAAATAAGTCTCAAAAAAACTTAATGAAATGGAGATACATAATTTACAAGATATAACATTTAAAATAACTGTCATAAAGATGCTCAAAGTGTCAGGAAAACAATGCATGAAAGAAATAAAAATTTTAATGAAATAAAAAATATGTTTAAATGTACCAAACAAAAATTTTAGAGATAAGGAAAATAATAATTGAAACAATATTTTCAGTGGAGAAATTAAATAGCACACTGATCTAACAGAAGAAAAGATCAGCAAACCTAGAGGCAAGTCATTGGAAATTATCAAGTATTGCTGGGTGCAGTGGCGCATACCTGTAATCCCAGCACTTTAGGAGACTGAGGTGGGTAGATCATTTGAGGTCAGGAGTTCCACACTAGCCTGGTCAACATGGCAAAACCCTGTCTTTACTAAAAATACAAAAAATACCTGGGTGTAGTAGCACACACCTGTATTTCTAGCTACTCAGGAGGCTGAGGTACAAGAATCACTTGAACCTGGCAGGTGGAGGTTGCAGTAAGCTGAGATCATACCACTGAACTACAGCCTGGATGATAGAGTGAAACTCTGTCAAAAAGAAATAATAATAAAAACAATAAAAAAGAAATTATCCAGTCAGAGGAGCAAAAAGAAAAAAAAATGAAAAAGAGTGAAGAAAGATAAAGTATTTATGGGGCACAAACAGAAAAATATATGCATTCCAAAAGAAAAATAAAAAGATGAAAGGAAAGTGACATAAAATCTGAGGATATAAAGGTAGAAAACTTCTTAATTCTAGTGAAGGAAAAGGACATTAAGATATAGAAAACCTGAAAAATCCCAAATGAAATTACTCAAAAGAATCACAGCAAGACAAATTCAAATCAAATTATCAAAATTCAAAGACAGAGAATGTTGAAAGCATTCTTTCAACAGAGAGAAGTGATTATAAGAGAGAAGTGATTATATATATTATATAAAAAAGAAAAATACATATATAATATATATTTATGTAAACATATATGATATATACACATATTTATATATCATATAATATATAATATATAAATTTATATAAATATATGTTATATAATATATATATTAATAAAATTCCTCTTATGATTACCTTTGGATTTTATAACTGAAAGCTTGCAAACCAAAAGAAAATGGGGATATCTATTTAGAGTGTTAAAAGAAAAATAATTGTCAACTAAGAATATTGTACTGATAATACTTGTTCTGCAGAAATATAAACGAGATGCTTTCAAGTCAGACAATAGCTAAGGGAATTTATTATCATTAGGCCTATCCTAAAAGAAATGCAAAAGGATTTCTTCAAGTATAAATAGAAGGACACTAAACAACAACTAAAAACCATAAAAGTACATAATTGAAACAATATTTTAATTATGTACAATATTTCAATTACTTGTTGGAAAAAGTAAATATATAAACAAATGTAGAATATTATAATAATTTGCTGGTGGTGGTCCAATTGCTTTTAATTCCCATACAAAATGTAAAAGAAAAAATACTAAAAATACTGCAAATATAAAATATGTTAATGATATATAATATAAAATTATAAAAAGTATGACATAAATAACATCAAGTATGAGGAATGTAAAAATATACTTTTTGTATGCAAGTTGAGTTGTTATCAGTTTAAAACAGACAATAATAACTATAAGATAATTTTGTTAGTCCCATGGTAACCACAAAGAAAATAACTATAGAAAATACAAAGGAAGGAGAAAACAATACAAGCTTATCAATACAAAAAAAATCAGCAAAAGGCAAAAGAAGACAGCAAAACAGCCAAAGAGGTACAAAAGAACTACCAAAAAAGAAAAAAAGAATATAATTATAAAGTGTAATGGTAAGTTTTCTAACATTGGTGTTTACTTTAAATGTAAATGGGTTAAACTTACCCATCAATATACATAGAGTGATTGAATGGATAAAAACAAACAACAAAGGAAACCTAAGATCCAACTATTTGCTGTTCACATTAGATTCACTATAGACTTAAGAACATACATAGACTGAAAGCATAGGGTTGAAAAAGATATTTTATGAAAATGGTAATCAAGAAAGCAGGAGTGGCTATGCTTATTTTCAGAAAAAAATGGACAAAGTCTAAAATTATCACAAAAATTACTAAGGTTCCTATATTTTATGATAAAAGGGTTAACTCAAGAAGATATAAGAAGTATAAATATGTTGGAAACCAACATCAGATAATTTAAATACACAAAGCAAACATTGATAGAAATGAAGGAAGTATTAGATGTTAATATAAGTAAAACTTTCAATAATCTATTCTTAATAACGATAGGAAATCTAAACCAAAAATAAGAAAACAACAAATTTGCATAAGACTATACATCAAATAGATTTAGATATTCTGCCATATACAGATGTATAGTTTGCCATATACAGAATTTTCCAACTCACAACAACAGAATATATACGTTTCTCAAGTTCACTTGGAACATTATCCAGGATAGAGTCTATGTTAGGCCACAAAACAAGTGTTAACAGATTTAAGCTGACGGATTTTTGTATCAAGTATATTCTCTGATCATATGGAATGGGTCAATGAAAAAATAAAAAGCGAGGTTAGAAAATATCTTAAGACATATGAAAATGTAAGCACAATATACCAATACCAACGGGATTCAGCAAAAGCAGCACTAACTAGGAAAGTTACAGCAATGAATCCCTTCTTAAAGAAAGAAAAAATACCCTTCCACACTCTCTCGTGGAAGCCTGTCTTCTCCTCCTAAACTCCATCTCTCTCTATTTCCTACTATCCTGGATTCGATCTTTCTGGATTATCTCACTCAGTGTGAGAGTTAGCTGTTTCTTTCTCTTTCCTTCTCCTGTTTCTCTCTCTCTTTAAATAAATCACTTTCTTAAAAAAAAAAAAAAAAACCTAAAGTAATCTAATTTTATTCATCAAAAAACTAGAGAAGGAAGAGAAGTCTAAGCCAAAAGTTATCAAAGAAGAAAATAAAGATTAAATAATAAATAAATGAAATGTGAAATTAAAAGAATAGAAAAAGGAATTAAACTGAGTTAATGCTTTAGAAAGATAAATAAAGTTGACAAACCTTTAAATGGATTAAGAAAAAGAGAGAAGACTCAAATACATTATGCAATGAAAGAGGACATGTTACAACTGATGCCACAGAAATAAAAAGGATCACAAGAAACTACAATGAACAATTATATTTAACAAATTGGATAACCTATAAAAATCTAATAATCCAACTAAAACTTGGGCAAAATACCTGAACAGATACTTCTCCAGAGAAGATATATGAGTGTCTAGCAGGTATATGTAAAAGTGCCTGACTTCACTAATCATCAGGTAAATACAAATCAAAACCACAATGAGACATTATCTTTTGTTAGAATAGGCATTACTAACAAAACAAAAGGTAAAAAGTATTGGTGAGGATGTAGAGAAAAGGGAACCCATTTGCATGTTGGTTTGAATGTAACATGTTTCAGACATTATACAAAATAGTATGGAGGTTCTAAAAAAATAATGAACTATTATAACATTTCTTGATACTTATCTAAAAGCATAGAAATCAAAGTGTCAAAGAGGTATTTGAACTTTATTGTTCATTGCAGCATTATTCACACCAGCTAAAATGTGAAAACAATGTAAATGTTAAATATTAATGGAATTAAGCAGTATTTTACAGGTATGTAAAAATCACTTTGTAATAGAGAAATACTACAAAGTTATTTTATGTGGAATGTCAAAATATTATCAAAGTGAGCTTTGAGTTAATAAAACAACTTTTTAAAATGTCTCACATTGTCTTTTTATTGGAAGAGATAGGTTTAAGCAGGTACCTGACATTGTAGATAGAATAAGAGAATAAAATTGTATACCAGACAAAAGGATAGCACATATGAAGACTTTAAAGCATGAACAAACATGAGATTCCTCAAACTATGGAAAATTGCGCTGCTAAAAAATGAGTTTCAGGTTGAGAGATGCAAAGAATAATGTTAGAATATCAGAGAATATGACATTTCAGCACCCCATGTCATCATCAGTGAGAAAGACAGGAAGATCTTTTATATATTTGTGCTACCATATATTTATGTATTGTACCTATCCATTTATGGTTCCAGGTTTTCAGTGTTTCCTTCCACACACACAGACAAACCCACAGCATACTTGAAGACAGCCTTTATTCCCTTACCAATTAGCTTCTTCACTGAGTTGCAATGTAGTTATGCCCTTAACTCTCATCAAAGTCTCTCTTACGATAAATGAGTATAACCACTCAACTTCAGTACTTGAAATAAAATTATTATTGAAGAAACTATATGTTATTGAGCATTATTGGAATGTGTTACTGAAATTCAACTTTTGTTCTCCTGAGAAACGGATTCCTCTTTCTGTAATTAAAGCTTCAAAAATTAATATTAAGTTTTGGCAGTGTGTGCCAATTTCTGTGGCTAAGAAAGACCCTTTTGTTTCAGTGTGTCCTCAATGTTTAGCATATGTCGCTTCGTTCTGTTGTTGGTATTGTTTTACTTTCATCCAAAAAACTATACAGCATATGGGTTTTATCACAAATTACCACAAATTCTGCATATGTGTACTTTGTATTGGCTCACTTATCTAGATCTAGCAAGGACAACCTTGAAATGGTAAATAATTGTGCTTCTTAGGTGTAAAAAAGACACTTTAAAAGTTGTCAGGTGTTTTGAGTGTAATTTATTTTGGCAAGAAAATATGTTCTCTAATAGACACATCCTATTGCATAAATTCACTAAAAAGTGTTACTTATAATTGCAGTGGGATTACACTACACTTCAGTATCTCATTCAATGAGTGGGTGAAATATTATAATATAATTTTCTTTTTTTAAGAAAGAAAAAAAGAAAAAGGAGTTAAGGAGAGGAAGAAAGAGGAAGAAAAAGGGAGAGAGAACAGGAATGTAGGTTTATTCTGAAAATGGCTATTAATAATGGCTGATCAGTATTTTGTGTATTTAAGGTGGAGAACGTATATTTTGTGTATATAAAATGGAGAGCTCTACAAGTATTTATTGAGTTTACTTGTATTGATAATAATACAAGTAATACAATTAATAATATAAGTAATACAATAATATAAGTAATACAATTATAATTGTATTTATAATACAATTTTCAAAAATGAGAACTAATCTTTAGATTTTCTAGAACCATATGTAAAGTTTAAATTTTTACATGTTTTAATACTTTTGGGATCTATATCACTGTAGCATATACTGTTGATGCTCTAGTCATATCCCTTTAGTGTTTACTATTTCAGATGTACTTAGCCAAATAGCAATGTCAGCATCCACCTAATCTGGCTGACAGAACTCACTCAGCATGGAGCACTGAGTTCTACTTGCTCACAATAAGTTCCTTAATAACATATTTTCTTTCTTTCTCTCTCTCTCTCTCTCTCTCTCTCTCTCTCTCTCTCTCTCTCTCTCTCTCTCTCTCTCTCTCTCTCTCTCTCTCTCTCTCTCTCTCCTTTCTTTCTTTCTTTTTTTTTTTTGAGACGGAGTTTCGCTCTTGTTACCCAGGCTGGAGTGCAATGGCGCGATCTCGTCTCACCACAACCTCCGCCTCCGGGGTTCAGGCAATTCTCCTGCCTCACCCTCCTGAGTAGCTGGGATTACAGGCAGGCGCCACCATGCCCAGCTAATTTTTTGTATTTTTTGTAGAGACGGGGTTTCACCACGTTGACCAGGATGTTCTTGATCTCTTGACCTCGTGATACACTCACCTCGGCCTCTCAAAGTGCTGAGATTACAGGCTTGAGCCACCGCGCCCGGCAAATAACATATTTTCTATTACATTTCTTTATTTTCATTTTCACTTCTGCACTCCTTTGCTGGTATTTCATGGGGAAAATCTCCAAAGCAAATTATTTGCACTCATATCTTTATCTTGGAATCTGCTTCCTTGGGAATTCAAAATAATATAATCACATCTGTTAGATTTTTAATTTGAACATTATGGATATTTCTCAGTTTCGTTTTACGTAAAATGCCATTTCTTTTGTTTTGCTTATTTGCTATTAGTCTTCAACACTTCATCCTCAATAACAAATTTCCTTATTAAGCTTTCCTTTATTTTACTATGGAGTTTGTAATTACGGCTCTTTTGCCAAATATTTGACTATTTGGTCCTGTATTGTAGCCTAAGTAATAAGAGAATAGCATTGTAATCATAGACAAGTTACAAGGGGTAATGCTAAGGATATATGCTTTAAAACGAGCCAAGCAAGGTTGAGTTCCCAATATTTCCACATGCTTATTGAAAGATTTTGGCAGAATCATCTACCTACTACAAACCTTAGTTACCTCATCTGTAAAATATTAAAAAGTAATATACAGTTCAGAGGATTTGTGGAACCACTGCATTATTTCAGAAATTCAAATTTCTTAGCATGGTATCTGACATGTTTCAGGTGCACAAAGAATAGCTAATATTATTTATTAAATTCCCAAAAGTCCCTTTCTTTGTGATTTATTCTACAAAATACTTTTCTCATACTTGACATTTTACTTTAGCTTGATGAGCTCTGCAGTCTTTCAAATATACAATTCATTTTCTTTCAATCCGTTACTGTTTTATGTCTTGTTGTTTTGTTTTTCTTATTCTTTCTTTTCCCTTCTCTATTACTCTGAAAATAGAATTACCTCAGGGATCCATAATACCCATTATGGCTTTTTCTTACCTTCCAAAATAGTATAGATTTTAACTTTTGTAAAACATATTTTACAACCGAAAAAAATGCCACTTTTTATATTATCACATAAGTCAATGAACTCCCTCTATATTATATAAATTTTGCATGTGCTCCCAACTACTTTTTTGTATGTAAAATTGTATATTCATAGAGGAAACTTGCTGCCTATAAAGCTTGCCAAGTTCCTTTCCACCATAACCTACAATCACTTTCCCTTGTACTTCATGTAAACCATTTACTGACAAGACATTCCTTAGACTTTGTTATCAATCCAGAAAAGTACTACATCTGAAATTTCAGATTTAATTTCTCCACTTTCCAACTGCTGTTTCCTATTATTACAAGTGTCTCATTTATTTGGAATTGTTTCTCAAACTAATTGAGATCTACAGATTACATAAACCCATTTATTTTTCATCTAAAAAGAATATATTAATCACCAGGTACTCGCATTTTACTCAGGGTCTCAGATACACAGTCAATATAAAAGATAATTATATTATTTGATTTCATATGGTTTCAAAATTTAGTAGAACCCGAGACTTAGGTTCCTTAGTTAGGTTTCTACTCATTCTTTGCCTTAACAAATTCATGCCCTCTTTATTGCCCTTATCTCTTCACCTGACAAAAGACTCCTCTCTTTATAGATGAAATTTGTATACTTTACTAAGGAAATACAATTCACAAATTTTCTCTTTTTGTAAGTGAACATAAAAATTCAGCTGCTTCCACAAATATTATCTTTTCATTACAAACACACTGAAATTACTGTAACTCCTTTGTATACATTAAACTCCCTGGTTTCCCAATACAGCTTCTTGCAATTCTACCAAAGATTTATTTCTATGGACTATACCTTTGGATTCTCCTCTTTCTGGAAATTTTCATTCAATCTTTAAACATTGTTTTCAAATCTCTGTAATTGTACAAACATCAGTCACAAAAAACAAAAATAAAATATATTTTCTTAAACTTCATATTCCCATGAATTTACCATTATCGTCACTCTTCTATTTACAGCAAAAGTTTTGGAAAGAGTAGCCGACATTCATTACTATTACGTCCTAATTATGCTGAATCATTCACTGACTGAATCTCATTTCTCTCTTTTTTATGTGACTGCAAGCCGTTTCCCACCCACAACATTTCATAAACCAGATTTCATCAATATCACCAATATGTTACACAGAGTATCTCCCATACTTGGCATTGTTTATAGTCTCAATCTGGAAAGACTTGGGTTTCCTAGGCTTTCTGAGACTAGACATCACAGGATTTTTATCTACATTTCTGGCTGCTCTTTCTCAAAATTATCTTTATTCACATTCCTCTTCCCAAAACAAACATGTAGACATGAGATCTTACTGAATCCTATTTTAGACTTTCTCTTTGACATGTCTCCATATTCTTCATTCTGTTAATGCAATAAAGGACAATGCCTATTTATCTGGCTATTTTTTTCTTTTCTATTTTTCTTCTTTTATACAGAAGACAAAGATCTTTCCCAGAATTTTTCTATTTCATAAGTCAATTAAGGTAAATAATTCACCGAAAATTCTTAGCTGGTTCTAGAGTAAAGATAATTCTCTATGAATTATTGTAATTATTGTGATTAACCTGTATTTTTCTAATTTGATAAAATGTGGTAGGTAAAACTAACTTTGTGATGTAAGACACTAAAAAATTATAAGCTAGGAGAATATACCTCCCAATATTTGTATAATTTATTATTCCACAATGGCTCTATGAAGACTTTCCTTGGATAACTAACTCTCAAATCTACGTTTGGTAATAATTTTACTTCCTAACCAGATTATTTTTTCTAAAGACAGATTTATAATAAAACAGCTTTGTTGTTCTATTGTTGTTTATAAAAAAAAAGCAAGATTGTGTTCCATTATCTTTTTTGTGATTCTTTAAATATTAATAGTTAGATGATATAATATTTTTTATTTGTTCCTCTTTCTCAACCTTTTTTAGAGTATGACAGCTTATTTGGAAATGATCAGGAATTAGATGACAAAATATATATGGGCCAATTACTTCTGTTAGACTTTCTAGTAATCGAAAATAAATGGTTTCAGCTTACATTGCTAAAATTTCCTGTTAGTTTGATATAGCCAATCTAGAATATGTGTTGTATGAAGAAAAGATTTCTCAAGAGTAATAGCAAAAAGTTACAGTTCAGTTCTATTGAAATACAGATGCCCAGTTTAGATGGTTCAACATACAATTATTCTGACCTTATGTGGTACAAAATCATCACAATTTTGACATAATATAGAGTAGTCAATAAATTACATGATATTCAATGTCATTTTATAAAATAGGCTCTGTGTTAGATGATATTGCCTAACTGTAGGCTAATGTAAGTGTTCTGAGCACATTTAAGATATACTAGGTTAAACTGTGATGTTCCATAGGTTAGGTATATTAAATGCATTTTAAAATTTATTATATTTTCCATTTATGGTGGATTTAATGGGCTATAATCCCATCATAACTTGGAAAGCATCTTTATTTAGATTTAAATATTTTGTATACTATTTAGTGTCCTAATTTAGCTGTTTTTTGTTCTCAGAGTTTTACTGAAGTTGGTGTATGCATATTTTTACATGCTCAACCTTGAATTTAGATTAGTAAATTCAAAAGGAGAGACCTTACTGTGATATTTGTATACTCTGTTTGTCGTTAAGTTTCTTAGATTGTTTTCTTTCATATTTATATTAGGTTATACACCCATAAAATTACTGAACAACAAATGTTAGATTCATCTACTCTCCTGTTTTCTGTCAGCCTTAAATGCTCATTATTATATAGTCAACCAGTTTGTCTGTAAAACCTTTTACTAGACCATTTTTGCTGTACTACATTTTGTTATCTAAATGATATAAATATTACAATTATTTCAACAACTGAATTATTTCTGTGAAGTAAGAAATACTTATTCCTTTATTTGTCTCTTATTAGAATTAGAGAATGGAAAAATGAAGGAAATAGCATAGACCAGAAAATTTATCAGAGAGAAAAAATATACATTAGAAATAGACAAATGCTATTGGATTAAGGTAGCACTCTTTTAGAACATACAGTTTCAATACAACTTTGGGGAGTAACACCAAAATATTAAATTATTTCTCTTTCTCAGAAAAAGATGTCCTGGCATTACCTTGATCCACAGTATACTTTCAAATTGTTACATGCTTTAAAATTACTTAACAACCCTCAAAACAGAATAAGATCTTCACAACACTACACTATAATTTTTTAATGCACAATTCATTCAAGTTTCAGAAGTGCTTACTTAGATTTATGGACTCATCAATATCTCTTTTACAAATAATTTCAATCTAACATTAAGTCTCTTCTAAGTCCTGATTATAGTTTTACAACAGTGTATTTTGGGCCACTGTGAAGTTTCAGTTATTTTAAGACTAACTTTATTGCAGCAACCTCTGCCAATTTTCAAGTCTCTGGATTAGTTAAAACTCTATATTAACACATTTATAACATGCAGAGCAAAGAATAACAAATCCATATATGTATGTGAGTATGCTGATAGCATAATATACTGAATTTTCTCCATTTAGTAATATTGCTACTTAGATATATTTTGAGGTATTTTATCATATGTTTTATAAAATCTATTAAACCATACTCTCCAATCCTTTTATTGGACATAGCCCTACAGCATTTTTGAAGATTATAAGAACATATGTTGAAACTGTAATTAGTTCCATCACATAGAAAAGATTTTCATGAGCTGCTAAGAAAATGCTTTTAAGAATTTCTCGTTTATGCTAGAACATGGAACATAGAGCTTATCAGTTGATGGGGCAAATATTAGAAGTTAAGAGAAAAATTTTATTATCCAAGTATGACCTAAATGTTTTATATTGCAAAAGTTATTTATACTTATTTTACTGGCAAATCACTAAGTACTTATGCCCAATGATTTCATCTCCAAATGTAATGACTAATTTTTAAATTCATCTCTAGATCAGAATACAGAGTCTAGCCAATGAGAGAGAAAAATTCATTCAATTTAATATTTCCTTAGTCCTCTTTAGCTGTCCTGTCACTTGGCTCAAGAAATTGGCTTGTGAACCCTTATGGGGGTGAAGAAGATTTAGGAGGCAATGGAACTAGTAGTGCTGGTGAAAAAAGTGTTCGTTCTCTAAGAGTTTCAGTTTGGTAATGGAGAGACTACAAAAGGCCAAAAGATAGTGTCCTAAAGGAATAATACTCAGAGCTTAATAATTTATATCATTGAAAAATAAGTTGTTTACTGCAGACAGCTTAAGATATATTTATTTCTTACATTTGATCCTAAATCTAAGCCATTTTATTTGGACTTTTACAGAACATTATGTATTCAAGGCAATTGACATTATATACATTATTGTCCATTTAATATATGGGAGATCACATAAAATATTATCTGTTTCACATTATAGAATCCTGCTTTGTAGGGTCCATAGTGTCTCATTGCCAGGAGGCCATAACACAGAAATAAAGTTCTATTTCTCAAGTGAAAGTTTTATTTGAGTATAGTTACAAAGAAAAAGAAAAGCTTGGAAATCTTCATTTTAAATGGCAGGTAGTATTATATTGTTGATCAGTTATGATTGAGAGCTCTGGAGGGGCGTGTGTGATAGTATGCACTGATGAATAAATAAGAAATGTGGGGCAGGAGCGGTGGCTCACGCCTGTAATCTCAGCACTTTGGGAGGCCGAGGGGGGATGGATCACGAGGTCAAGAGATCAAGACCATCCTGGTCAACATGGTGAAACCCCTTCTCTACTAAAAATACAAAACATTAGCTGGGCATGGTGGCACGTGCCTGTAATCCCAGCTACTCAGGAGGCTGAGGCAGGAGAATTGCCTGAACCCAGGAGGCGGAGGTTGTGTTGAGCCGAGATCGCGCCATGGCACTCCAGCCTGGGTAACAAGAGTGAAACTCCGTCTCAAAAAAAAAAAGAAAAAAAAAAAAGAAGAAAAAGAAATGTGGGTGTCTCTACTGCCAGGTTATTTCCTGTATATCTATCCGAAATGAACAAATTTTGAATAACTTGTTAATATGAGTAAAAATAAAGTTGTGAAATAGTCTAATTTAAAAAATTATATGGCTTCCTTTTTTGTTTTAAATGCTGTTGTTTCACATTCAACATTAAAATCATTAAACAGCGTAATAAAAAAAACATGATACTATCCCTGTCAATTCTTCAGAGATGACAAATATAGATAAATTTTAAGTGCCGGCATTCTAAAAATGAGAGGTGGTGCAGGTCTTTTTGAGTAAAAGTTATGTTTGGACTCTCAAGACTAAGAGGCAGTGCCACAAATAGTGACAGGCCCTGGAGGCTGGAGATAGAGTCATTACTCAAAGGACAGACCATGCCTATAATTAGTTCACCATCCTTGCATCTCATCACGTTCCTATTCACGGAAAACAGTGCCATGATGAGCATCACAATCCTATGTGACAGACATGAGAACAACATTTGGGTAAATGCCTGTGTGAGCATGAGTGGGTTGCAATATACGCTATTGTGAATGTTTAATCTTCCATGGTTTTGCTCATATATTTCATAATATCTCTTTAAATTGATCATTTAATTCTTGAATTTTCCAAGCAATTATTACAAACAACTAGCTCAATGATCTATACGTTATTTTATGTGTGTGAAATATGAGCATTTTTTGTAGTCTTGAGGAAGTAACCTCTTTTCTAAGACTAGTCTTTATTATACAAAATAATTTAAGCAATTTAGAAACTTTTCCATCTAGTTCTCCAATTTTTAAAATAAATCAAATGCTCTATTTTATTAGAAGATTGCAAAAAATAAGTTATTCAAAAGCAAGCTTTAAAAATGAGCAGTGACATCATAGATTTACTATTTCTTTGAAAGTCAAAAATAATTACTAATGAAAACCTTAACATATCAAAATTAATGAATAGAAATAATTATTTCATATTAAAAAATCTGGGAAATTTGGGTGTTCTTTTCTAGCATATTACATTTTTTCCATAGATGTATAATAGAGTAACTACTACACTGCCCTCTGGCATAAACTATATCAGTACCATTCACTGAGATAGCTAAATACAACATCCTGAAGACCTTAAATTTTCTAAGAAATGCCTTTGCATGTTTTGGGATAATCTCACTCAGCCTATAAAATATTAACCAATAAAAAACATCACATTATTCCCCTAATACAAACAAATCTGGAGTGCTGATACAATTATTTAAACCAACAATGTGAGGCAGAACTTGCCTCAATTATTATACCTTCCAAGGTATTTGTGTATTTCCAAAAAGTAAAAAGGTTTTTATTCAAATATGACAAGCAAGTGTAAAGAACAGTTACCCTTAAACATTGCTTATGAGATTTGTAAATGGTCTATCTTTGCTAATGAAAACTTTGAGAACATGAATAAAATGCATTAAGTGATACATAACTTTTGCCTCAGAAATCAATCTATGGTTTTTTTTCCTTAGGAAATAAAGATATATATATATATATATATATATATATATATATATATATATATATATATATCTCAAGTCTCTGGGTAAGTTAAAAGTTTTATTTTTATAAGAAATAACATGATTGTTATAATATAAAATAATATAATACAATATTGTTATAATAGTATAATAAAGAAATAAAAATATTTACAAAATAATGCTCAACAATCACATTGATTTAGAAATGTGTGGTGAAGTCAAACATTATATGTCATCTCAATATCAAAATATATTATAAAAATGTATTTATATAAAGGATATAGGGTAAATATGATATACTATCATTTAATAAAACATGTATAAACTAGTATACAGATGTGGCTGTATTTTGTAAATGCATTTATAGTACAAGGCACTCAAACATAGACATGGAAAACATCTTGAAATTGATAGATTTTTTTCTTAGTAGTAAGATGTGGTTAATACTTTAAATTTTCATTTTGTTTTTATTTGTCTTCTATTTTTAAATGAACAACTATAAATTTATATAATAATAAATAAAATTAAAAGAGAATAGATATCTACAATTGAAAACAGTGCAGGAATTCCTTAATGTGTGCACTAAACCAACGAGATACCCTGATGAGAAACATCAATCCTATTAGAGTTGAGTCTCCTTTAAAAAATGCAACTATCCTGGTTGATATTTAAGCTTCATCATAAGCTATTTTTGTAGGAATTAAACTGTAATTAAGACTCAGGTACTGCCTAAACCCAAGTGGGATTGTGACATGAAGTTGGTCTGGAACAAATGACAGAACACAAGTACACATGAGGGAGGAAGACTGGAAAAAAATAGGCTGTAGTAAAAAATACTATTTTACTTTTACTTACAAAGTCCTTCTCCATCCCCATGGTAACATTCCTTGAATTGATCAAATACGTGAACAGAAATTCAAATTTTAGATGTATATTTATCTCCTAGAGTTTGTACATAGCCCTGGTAAAAATAACAGAAGTTAATCTGATATACTTGTGTTTTTCACATCATCTTGTGAAGATTCCTCTCGACTCCTCAAATGTCTCTTAGCCCTTGGTCCCTTCCAGCCAGTAATTCTTCCACCACCTCCAGATCTTTTCAAGTAAAACCTCCCAAATCCTGTCCAGTATTAGCCTAGAGAGAGACTACAGTTCTATATACACACAAACACACACACACACACACACTTTCTTTACATTGAAAATCAACTCTGTTATAATTGAGGGTAAGTCCTTATATATTCTATCCTACCATTTGTATCTTGTCTTTTCTTAATCATTCTTTTTAAATGGCCAAGACTGTTCATTAAATATCTGTTTTTCGACTAAATGTTTTTTAAGAAAAAATGTTCTAAATACTAGAAATGCTCAAATACCTTCTTTTGCCAATAAAGGTATTTTTTGTAAGTACTAGTAATTAAAGATGGGAATAATTAGCTGAGAAAATTGATATATTAAGGGTATCCTTGGATTACATAAAACAACAATTGTATGACCATATGTGACAGTCAATAGATATGTACAGTAGGATCTTTCCATTATATAACTATAAAACATAATTTTTCTCCAGTATTGATGGAAATATTCCACTCTGAGAAGGGTAATCTAAGCAAATAAAAAAAGATTAAATCTGAAAAATAAGATAATTTTTATTTATAACCCATAAAAATGTTTTCAGGGTACAAATAATATAAATGGCAAAATGCTAATAGACAGTAAGCAATGAAGATTCTAACTAAGATATCTGAAAGTGATGTGGCATATTGGAGTTATGAATAATATATTAAGAAAGTGGTGTTCTCTGTAGTCTTTTAATAATTTGCTTCTCTGGCCAACAGAAGTGCCAATGTTCACTAAGGAGCAACTCAGCTATTTACTGAAAAACAATAAAGATTAAAGTTAAACTTTTTTTTCACTATTTATGTATCATGAAACAAGTAGGAAAGATCTTTGGAAATTTAACTTCTCTAAAAATTTTTATATGGGATAAATGCAAAGAAATAATAGGTTCAAAACTTTCTAAATGAAATAAGATTCTGAAAAACTGACTTCCATTTTCTTAAGGCTTTTCTTCAGTAGGTGCAGAATAAAATCAAGACATAGTACATCCTGGAAGTCTACAAGAATAGCATGCTTAGGATTCTATTTCTAGATCTGAAAGCACAATAATGAATATAATTTTAATAAAAAGTATTTGTAGAGTGCATCTTCTGAAGATCAGTTTTAGGAGTGCCTTGAGGCAAAAGGCATATAGAATATTCTGAAATATATTTATCTCCCCAATTACAAATATATTATTATTATTTACTTGTATTTTATTTTTGATAATTTATTAACTTCCATTTACCCGGGCTACTAAAATCATGCTCCTTTTGGATACTACATGCAGATTTGAGAAAGATTATTTCTCTATGGCTGAAAATGTTGAATATACAATATCATACGTTAGCCATAGTCATCATTCAAGTAGAATTAATTAAAATATTCTTCAGCATTTATATTTTCCAAACTTAAAGAAATGAAAATGTTATTTTTACTCAGTGACAGGAACAGTATAATTGACACATTTAAGGTAAAGTAAACCCAAAATACACATTTAAGGCAAAATATTTTTATTGTAGTAAAATATACATAACAAAATTTAGTATTTTAAGAATTTTTAGGTGCATGTTCTATGGCATTAAGTACATTGAAACTGCAACCATCACCAACATTCATCGTCAGAACTTTTCATCTCCTCCAACTTAAATTCTATACCTGTTAAACACTAACTCTCCACCTCCTTTTCTACCCAGCATTAGCAATTATCATTCTGCTTTTTGCTCTATAAATTTTAGTAAACTAGATACCACATATAATCGAAATTATACAATATTTGTCCTTAGGTGATTGATTTGTCTCACTTTGCATTTCCTTAAAACTCACCTCTGTTTGTAGCATATGACAGAATTTAATTCTTTTTAAAACAGAATTATATTTCATGATATGTATATACCACATTTTATTTAAACATTCGTCCATGGATGAACACTTGTGTTGCTTCTACAGTTTTGGCTACTATCAATAACACTGCTATGAACATGAGTTACAAATATCTGATTGAGTTCTTGTGTTCTTGGGTATATACCCAGAAGTGGAATTGCTAGATAATATGATCATCCTATGTTTACTTTTGTTGAAGACCTGCCATTTCATTTGCCATAGCAACTGCATGATATTCCATTCCCATCAGCAATACACAAGTGTTCCAATTTGTCCACATCCTCACCAAGTCTTGTTATTTTCTGTTTATTGTTAATAGCCTTCATAATGAGTATGAATTTATATTTCAATGTAATAAAATATTTTAAAAATGAATTCAATGCAGCTTATGTGCCAGTATAAAAGTTGATGGTATAACCTAATCACAATTTATAAAACTTTGGAAGCTATATTGAAACATTATCACTACCACCACAATTTCATGTGGTGGGCAATTTTTTTCCTGAATTTATCCACATTTACAGTGTGTGTGTGTGTGTGTGTGTGTGTGTGTGTGTGTGTGTGTGTGTTTTCTCTACTAGGAATGTTCTTTCTTTTCTCCTCTGCCTGGAAAATTCTAGTCATTATTTTAAAAATGTGCAGAAGGCTATCATTTGCTTATCCCAGGTTTAAGCTTAGTTTTCTTTTGTGTATCTCTGCTCTATTGTTTAATAATTTCTGACATGTAGATACAGAGGCATTTTTGCTCAGTGTAAAGCCTTATTTATATATCATACTAAGGAGTTTTGACTGTATCCAGTGGAGGAAGGTAAATCTTTACATGATTTAAGAAAGAGGGTTATGATGTATCTTTTTTAAACATGACAACTTAAAATATGAATTGTAGAAGGCATTGTCTGAAGACTAAAATCTGGGAGAACATTTAGGAGATTTAAATGTTAACTAGAGATAATAAAAGTCTGTTTGAACTATGACTGATTTTGTCAGAATTGGAAAGCTTTACTTTAAAACTATTTCCTCTGCTTCCTAGTCAGGGAGTTAGAGTGTACTTTTGTAGTTTCCCTTGTTGTTAGAGTGGCTGCAGTAATGAGTTCAAGCTCATGGAGTATAAATAGAAATAGTGCCCACCACTATACATAACCACCATCACTATACGGCTGCCCCAGCTTTATGAAAAGCAAGGCTCACACTGCCACATTCCACTTACTGCTGCCACTTGAATTTATTTCACTGAGAATAAATTTCTATTGTATAAAGCAACGGTATTTCAAAGTTAATCTGTCATGGCATCCAGCTGTATCTATCTTGTATGCTGATTACGTGTGGAAAAAAGCAAAAAGAAATGCTGGTCTATGGTAGGACTGAGCAGGTGTATGTTATATCCTTTTGAGATAGCATGTAAACAAAGAACATTAAGCAGATAAGTAGATATGCATGCCTACACTAAGGATTAATGATGTTCCTTATTTCATGATAACTCAAAGATTTAATACAGAGTTTTTCCCTAAGCATATTGGAGGTTTTGTCCCAAGAAAACTAGTATTTTCAAACCAAGACATTATATATGTTTAAAATAGTAAACTTCTCAAATGCATCATTTTAGACTCAAATGTTTGTCTTTAATTCCTCCATAAACTGCTGTTTGTCTTTTACAGAAATATACATTACTAAGTTCTCCTCATATTTATTTTCTTTTTTTGTGTTTGTTTTTCAGACAGAGTTTTGTTCCATCACCCACGTTGGAGTGCAGTGGCACTATCTCAGCTCACTGCAACCACGGCCTCCGGGGTTCAAGCGATTCTCATGCCTCAGTCTCCCAAGTAGCTAAGATTACAGGTGCCCGCCACCTGTATATACTTTTGTATTTTTAGTAGAAACGGGGTTTCACCATATTGGCCAGATTGATCTCAAACTCCTGACCTCAAGTCAGGATCCAACCACCTTGGCCTCCGAAAGTGCTGAAATTACAGGAGTGAGCCAGGGTGCCCGGCCTTCATATTTATTTTCTTACATGATTAGTTGATAATCTCACAAAGTCAAGGCTTTCAAAATTAGTATAGGGAGCAAAGTCTTTAAAAATTTGCTTTTGATAGTTTGTGTCCCAGGAAAGTTTAAGGGGTTTGAATGTATCTATGTCCATTAGCAGTACAGTAAGTTCATATTGGGCTTGTGAGGTATTATAACCTGTCCTGCCTATATTCAAATATAGTTAATGGGACTTAGAAAAGATGAATAAATATTTCTATTTGACATTATAAAACCAATGAGACCTTTAAAAATGAAATTCACATTATACTAACATGGTTTCTATACAATTTATCCAGATCTGAAGGACTGATTAACAACTACCTTCTATACAATTTATCCAGATGTGAAGAACTGATTAATAACTACTTTCTATACAATTTATCCAGATCTGAAAAACTGATTAACAACTACCTTTCTGAACCATTAGCAAGTGGATTTCTCCTCACAGAGAAATTTTATGTTAGTTCGAAGAATAATAGTAACTGGCTGTATCAATCAAGATCCTAGCAAAAAACAGATGGCACACCCCTATTGTATAATTTGAGGAATATTAAAAAATGAAATTTAAAATATATAGTATTAGGAAGCCATATGAGATAACACAGTTATGATAACCACTAGCAGGATGCAGTAACAATGTCTACGACTGAAGCAGCAAGTACAGAAAAGTTGCTTGAAACTGAGGAAGACAGAAATGTCAAAGGTCACTCCAGTAGAAATGTGTCTAATTAAACATTGGCTGAGCTTAATTGGGCACAATGCTGCAGTGGCTTTTCAGATGGAGATCTCAGAAATAAATATATCAATCTTATTTCTCTCTCTTCATTCAATTCTCGGGACTTTCCATTGTACAAATCCGTTTGAAAGTCAGAAGGCCAGGCAACCTATATCTGAAAGATGGGGTAGAGGAATTAGACTGGAGGATGCAGTAGAGTGGGACAAAGAAGATGACCGACACACAGATTTATTGCCTGAAAAAAAAAACAACGTTTTCTAATGGTATTGAATTTATATTGCTCATTCTACTGAATATCATGTATTGTTTTAACTATGGAAGCTAAGAAAAATTTAAGAATACAAATTAAAACTCTATGTCTAAAGAAGTTACATTTTTTCCTATTATATATAGGTGTTGTTTTCATGAGGAAAAAGAAAAAAAAGCCTGAACAGAATCTTTCTGTAGTCTCTATTACATATCAAAAATAAGTTTCACATAATTCTATTTTCACACCAAATTAATTTCTATGGATTTCAAAATGTAATTAGGCTGTAAAATCTTTAAATTAAATACCAATTCATATTTTCTAATCTACAGCTTTTAGTCAACCTGGAAAAATTTAAAGCATTGTCACTGAGACTAGTGCCCTTCACTGACAGATGTAAGCATTCATTCTGATTAGTAGTGTTTTATTACTACATGTATCCAGATGAACTTGCATTATATTATCTCTCTCCCAAGTTTAAATGGATCCCTGCTTATTGTTTTGTATAGTTTATGCTTGTGTAATACCATAGTCAAACAAACGTGCAATTTATAAAAACATGTTATATTAATCATTCATGTAAAATTTAGATGTCATTATAATTATGATAATTTTATGATACCTAAAGCAAATAATAATTCAAATTTTACTTAAATTTTTGCCTAAATAGTTCCTGTATAGAGAAGATATTTCAAAAGTGTGAAATAAAAATCTTAGTTGAGTAGGAATTTAAGAGGAGGACAATTGCTTAGCATTAGGAGAACTACACAATACCTGCTAGAAGCTCATTAATTTAATTTTTAGCACTTTCAGCACTTGGACAGCTCCAAAATCTGTCCACTGCCAACTACCTACTTCCCTTGCTCTGACACGTCATTCCTGATCAGGTCTCTCTCTAAGAGTCAGAAACAACAGAACTTAATTTCATCACTATTATTTCATTTTCATAAAATTCCTCATTTAAAATATTTGTACATTGTCTTCCACTTCCAAACAATACTTTGAGGATTTATTTTTACAATGGTTTTAAACCAGATAGCTTCTTATTCAAATCAGTATTTTTGAATTTTTGTGTATCATTTTCTTTTTTAAAAAAAATTTTTAAGTGTTTTTCTTTGTGAGCCAAAACTTAATAGAAAAAATGTAAGTTTTTCATGGCACATCTTTTCTATGTCATTTATATCTGAAAATAGCATTTCTTAACATGTGCTAGGAAATAACGTGTAGTCATTGTCAAACTGCTTCCTTTTGGTATTGGTTAAATAGGCACTAATTGGAACTCTTGTTATATATGACCTTGCCTCTATTCAACCCCCATTATATAATCCCTTCGTTTTGCCTAAGCTTTTCATTTTCAGCAATTTAATCTAAGATTGGAAGTGACATTTAATGGTATCCTTATTTTTCTGTTGAAATTTCTTCTAGTTTTAGCACTTAGACTCTTTCAAAGCATTGGTGGGTAAAGTTAAAATGATGAACAATGAGATTCCTGAATATGTAGCTCCTGGGTTAACAAAAGCATATTTGATATCATAAAGAAACCAAGAATACCTCAAATTGTGTTCCCTTGCCTCCCTTTTTGATATTTCCACCTCTGTAATGTTGCACTCTGTTTTTTAACATGATCATTTTGAAAATTTTGAAAACAATACTTTATCATATATTATTATATTAAATTATTGAATAGTAACTGTATTTTTAAATATATCTGATGTTAAAAGGCTTTAAAACTTTCTAAAAAAAGCTTTTCAACCAGTGATTACAAAGTTAACCATATTTCCTTAGATACTGAGAATATCAATAGAAATTTATGTATTTGGTATATTCCCAAATACTTCAAATCCGTAAACAGAAAATACTAATGTTATGTACAAGAAGAAATATTAAAAGTGAATCACTATATAAATCAATACTTAAATATCTATATCAGAGATTTAGTATATTATCTATATTTTTCTAATTTTTTGTATAATAATATTTACTTTAACAAATTGCTCAGGTTAATAATATGTTACCAGACACAAAAGGAAAAAAAAAAACTCCTTAGTGGTAACTGAGGAAACATAATCCAGGTACCAAAACTTTGAATTTTTAAAGATATAATTTTAAAATTCTACAATAACACTTTGGAATATCACAACCACTAAGATTGATCTACTGGAAATATTATTACTTTTTAACTGTTATACTGAAAGATGACAAATATTTTTCATATGTATTTCATTGTATTTCATATACAAAACATGAAATTATAGCTCAGCACATTTTCTCAGTGTTTATATAAGAATACCAATGTAACCCTTTACCCAAATTAAAAAAAGAAATCAACCAATTAACCAACAAAAAACAGAACAGCATTCTTACCCCAGAAGTTCTCCCTATATCTCATCTGAGTTACTATACTTCTTCCAGCCCAAATAAATCGCTATCTTAATATCACACCAAATATTTTTAACTTAAAAAAAATAAAATTATAGGCTGGGAGCAGTAGCTCAGTCCCGTAATCCCAACACTTTAGGATGCCGAGACAGGTGAATAAATTGAGGTTAGAGTTTGAAACCAGCCTGACCAAGGCGGTTAAACTCTATCTCTGCTAAAAATACAAATAGCTGGGCATGGTTGTGGGCACCTCTAATCCCAGCAACTCTGGAACCTGAGGCAGGAGAATTGCATCAGCCAGGAGGTGGAGGTTGTGGTGAGCAGAGATCACACCACTGCATTCCTGCCTGGGTGACACAGTGAGACTCTATCTCAAAAAAAGTCATAAGAACGAAATAAAATAATACAGTGGACATTTTTTGCAGCATTTTTATAATCACTTTTGCCTAAGTGATTAATGGGATTCCTTCACGTCGCTGTTGTAACTATATAATTTCTTTTTATTGTGTATAATACTAAATGGTATGAATATAATACAATTAATGCATTCATTGTTTTATTGATGGACATTTGTGTTGCTTCCAGTTTAGAATTTTTAAAATGTAGCTATTCATATTCTTGCATATTGACTCATATATACACATTTCGGTTAAATATATACGGAGGGAAAAAAAATTTCTCTGTCATAGGTTAAACCCATATTTAGTTTCAGTAGTTCAGAGCAAACAGTTTTGCAAAGCGATTACAAAAATTTACATTTCTCCTTGTACTGTGTAAGAGCTGTTAATAATTCCAGATTCTTCCCAACACTTGGTACAGTCTGTCCTTCTAATTTAGACTGTTCCTGTTGGTAAATAGTCCTATCTCATAATAATTTTAGTTGGCATTTACTTGATATCTTAGAATAAATACACACTTTGATATATAGATATATAAACAATATAAATTTATACCATAAACAGGCCTCTTCATAGCAAATAAATTATATATTTATATAACAATTCCCACTATTTCTTATGTTATTGTCAAGCTATTTTTTTAGACAATGGACTTTGTTTATATTTTATATTTTTTCCACCTTACTTAATATTATAGATACATGATTTTTTTGATTGACTTTGATCCAAGTAAACACATCTATTATTCCATAATTAATTCTCAAATTGTCACTTGTTACCAAAAATATTCCTTATAAGTTGTCCCCATTGTCTTCTCAATCCTACTCCTGACCTTTGCAATCATCGTTAATCTTTGGGAGTAGGAGAGTTTTTATAATCTATGTTGATTTTTACTTGCTTCAATATGGAATTAGTTACTTGCCAAAAGTCTCTGGTTTCATTTAATTAAATGAGTATTACATAGAAAGATATAGTTTCTAATATCCACGTCAGCTTGTTCTTTGTGTGAAAGAATATCGGGTAGAATGATCACACTTCTGAGACACTCAGGAGTCAGAGCTTTAAGTTGTATCTATTTTTAAGGTCATTAGTATATGTTGACTTTCAATTTCACTTAAACTTCACTATATTCTTTTTAGGACGAACTTGATTGTGTATGTATCTCTTTAATGTATTTGCAATATCTTAAGTCAGCTTTTAAGTATTTAATTCATCAGTCATACTTAAAGGACAATCATTCCCTATTATAATAAATACTTGTCTTGTTTTGTAGGCACCCAACAAGAATTAGCAACACTGGAAATTATTTCCAAATCAAACTTTTTTTTAAACTATGAGATTTTGCTTAATAGGTTTTGCTGATACAGTTTGCTCATATATATGGATGTAAACTATTATCTTCCTCATATATTGGTGTTTTAAGAAATCTGGCAACGTGGGAAAATGCTACTATAGTTTTAAGTTTTGATGATCTTAGTTTTATTTAAGAATATATATGTAAATCCAATAATGTACTGACTTCTCAATATTTAGAAATGTTAAGAAGACATTCACTTTTTCCAATTTGTGTAAAATAACTCAGAGAATACTGGTAAAACTGTTCATTGTAGAACTAATATTTGTAGTAGGAAGTTAACCAAAAGCTGGACATAAATTCATATGCTGACACCATTACAAGTAACATTGGTTAAATTGTAACCAATTTAAATAATATTTAATTATATACAAAAATATTCTGTTCATTTGTTATTTCATTCAAACTTAAATTTGAAAACAATTTAAAGATTATTCAGTAAAAATATCCTATAACATTAAGGATTAAATTATGCCTCAGGAATGTAAAATTGGGCAAATACTTTGGAATATTACAGTGGTAGAGAGTATACTTTAAAATTTAGTATTTAACTCCCATGTAACAACTTCTTCCCAAACGCCATGAAGGCTTTGTTACATGATGACTGTAGTTGTTGTTGTATTTCTCGCCAACTAAACTGGAAAACTTAGATATGGATACAGATTTCACTTGCTACACAGGACTCAATTATACTAGTTAAGAACATGCTGTTAACCTGGTAATAAATTAAGATCTAGACAACTAGCACAACAGCTTTACATAATCTTTCAAAGGTATTGAAATAATAAAATTTATATTCATACAGTGTTAAGCTCAGAACCTAAGATAGTATTTTGTGGCTATTAGATCTAGCTTAAAAATAAATTTAACAACATTAGACCAAAAAAAAAATAGAACTTTTTCTGGAGATTGCTCTTGTTGCCTAGGCTGGAGGGCTATGGTATGATCTCAGCTCACTGCAGCCTCTGCCTCCTGTGTTCAACCAATTTTCCTGCCTCAGCCTTCCAACAGTTGGGATTACATGCACACCTTACCACACCCAGCTAATTCTGTTTTGTTAGTAGAGATGGGGTTTCACCATGTTGGTCAGTCTGGTCTTGAGTTCCTGACCTCAGATGATTTACCCACCTCAGCCTCCCAGAGTGCTGGAATTACAGGCATGAGCCACCACGCCCAGCTGAGAACATTTTAAATAGTGCTTTAATATAGAGGTAGGTAGTCTGTAGATATCTTTAACTCCTACAGTCTGGGCATTTACAGAAAATATGTTCAATATCACCGGATGAGTGAACAGACCTCTGCTTCAATGTGTGAAAGTAAATCAATATTATTACTTACAGTATGTTACCGTACAATAATCCAAACATTTTGGCACAAAGATTTTTATATATTTAACTATGCCAGTAGTCTTATTTGAAAAGTTAATTCAATTTGAAGAAAAATGAATTCAGGTAACTCACAATGAGCCCTGTTGTTAGCTTATCTTTATTTCATTTGGAATCATTTGATGTTGACACTTTAATTTCTGTGATATTCCTGTTAGTGATATTCTTCAAGACCATGGACATAAACTACATTAGAATGAGGTTTTTAATGCATGTCTTCATTTGGGGCTACACTATAAAAATATAGAATATGTTGCCTGTAATATTTATAAAATGTAGTTAACTATAATTTTTAATGGTTGGTTTTGTGTAATTATTACTTAAGAGCATGAGAATGAATTACATGACCTCATTTAAGCTCTTCAATGTCTAGAATTCTATTCTTTCATTGCACTTAGTAAGATACTCATTTTCAATATTTCCTAATTATCATTGCAGCATTTTAAACTGAAAAAATATTCTGGCTTACTATCCGAACACCCTTGAATTATCTGAAGCTAAATTATACAGGGGCTTGGATGGTGTAGTTATATATCAAATGTTGAGATCTTTTTCATTATATAACTCCAGAATTGATTGTTAAAGCCTGACAAGGATAATAAACACCCCTAATTACCAAGAAGCACTGTCTCTACAAGCTACTACTCTTTTCTTAAAGGCATTTATGTGCTTTTCCAGGCAGACAGATTTGCTCTGCCTCTTAGTCTGACATAAATTATTTTTATATCAATCTTTCAGAAAAGAGGTTGTCCATTCAGTGATAGCTATGGGGAATATAGGACCTCTGGGAACAGAAAATTAATTTGTCTCATTATTTTCTATATCTCACTATTCCCTAAGCTGCAGTACAGCTCAGAAACTTACGGAAGTCTAAGCCCCAACAGTTAAGTTTCATGAACAGATATCATTAAAGAGCAAAACTCCTTAAAATAAGGTTAGCTACTGGGAATTGAAAGCAAAAAAAGAATAAAAGAATCCATCTAGGAGAGATATTTAATCCAAGCTTCATTATTTTTACTATGACACAATTATATCACCTTGTTATTTGGCTCAAAATTGCAAAATATTAGACACCTCATTAGGGATATAGGATGTACTATTCCTCTTGGGCAGGAGGGGGTACTTTTTGTACCAGAGAAGATAAAGAATATCTACAAATCACATTAATACATAAACAATCTCTCACTTTAAATTGGCTTACATGTTCTGCTTGATTCATGCATGTATTTTTTATTATGTTAGATTCTGGGTGTAATGGTTTAATCCAACAGAAATAAATGTCTCTAAAAAGTAAGCTGAATAAAAAGAGAAATAAATAAAATTTATATGAAAATTCAAATGTGGAAAAATAATATTCCTAGTTATTAACGTTAAATTACAGCATTTATAACTTTTATGAATGTAAAAACATGTTTTAATCAAATAAGAAAATAAATATTTTAATATTTAATTAATTATATTTGATATAAGAATTCAAATTAATTAATTTAGAATGTATTTGAATGAGTGTCTAAGATACCATATGGTGTGTGAAGGAATAACTATTTAAAAAATACACTAAGTTTCTCAATAAGCTAATAAGAAATAGCAGAAAAATATTCATTCTTTTTTATAAAAATCCTTTTCTTAATAGATATATAAAATTGTGAAAACCACAGTGGAAAATAATGGTCTGCTATGATTAGTGAAAAAATGCAAAACTGAGGCATCTTTTGAATTAATATTAAAGAAATAAGTTAACATTTTTCATTTTTCAGGTAGATATAATGAGAGAAAACACAAATTATGAAGGCCTTCAATAGTATGACATTGTTAAAGAAGCATAGAAAGCTTAATAATATTAGAAGATGATGAGTGAGAAGAGTATTTAAGAAGATATAGCTAATAATATTTACTGTTTTTTATAAAAAGAAGTTCGGGAGATTAGAATCTATTGAAGAATATGAAAGATGTTTCCAATAATCAAATCTTTTTTCTTGCAGTGACACTCTCAAAACGTGAGTATGATAAATGGTGATGAGGATCTGTGACTATAAACACTGAGGCCAATTCATGCCTTCTCATTCTTCTACGCAGTGAACATATGCTCTTCCTGGGCATCTAATGAGCCATGATTGCCTTTTCATGCTCTTGAAGCTTCAGAGTATATATCCAAGTCCCTTCATAGCATTATTACAGTTAGAAAGTAAATACTTTGTAATTATATATTTAAACTATAATTCCTTCTTATGCCATATATATATATATGGCATATATATATATATATATATATATATATATATATATATATACACCTGTTCTAGTCCCAAAATCTTTGTTCAATGCCTATAGCATTATAGGTGCACAATAAATATAAATTGATTGAAAGGATGAATGAATGACAGTGGGGAACTCATTCTTTCAAACAAATATTTATACGCTAATTAGCATAGAATGTTTCTGAATAATTCGTAAAGTTTAAATGGTGAGATGCAAATATGCGATTTCTCAAGTTTCCTTTTTAGGCAAACAGTATCTCTCATTGAGTAGCCTGTGTTGAATGAAATTCCCCATGCAGACAGTAATGTGAGAAGTAACGAGGCTTCTGCCAGATCACTAGTGAAAGCTAACATTGAAACTGTTTCTGATAATTAATGGTCAGAGAATTAGAAAAAAAGAGTGTTGGGATTAAATTTGAAAAAGACGTATAATAATGTTATAGATATTTCAAAAGTCAAATGTTTTGAATTAGATACAGACTGGATAGGGATCAATTGGATTTGGCAGTCAGATGATTTTTGTGAAAGTTCTTCCAAGTGGAGAAAATGGTTACCGAAGAACAATGGGAAGAGGAACAAAAGGAGATGAGAGATGTAACAGGTGCATACCACTCTTTCCAGAAACTAGGTTATGAACTGGGGGAAAATACCAATTAGCCCTTCTATTTTTGTATGTATTATAGAACATGAAACTTGGGAAGTTTTAGAGTCCCTAGATAGCCAGTAGAAGCAATGTTCACATTGACAGAGAAGAATAGAGAAGCTGCTGAGGGATGCAATTATGACAATGTTTTGTCTCAAACTTAGCTGTGTGTTTGACTCTGAATGCCCTTCTCTGGAATTGTTTACCCCTCCTTTGGCTATAAGTATCTTTCTAGGAAAGTTATTTTGTTTATTTGTTTTGTCTGAGTGATTTCTCTATTTCGCTCTGTCACTTACAAAGTAAAGGAGTCTAACAAATTTAGTGTTAGAAACCACTTGGAACATTATTAAGTTCAATTTCTCAATATCTTCTATAATATTCCCGAAATTTGATCAAACAGGCCCTGTTCAAAAATATCCAGTGTAAGGATGCTCAGATATTTTCTGAGGCATTTTATGAGATTAATGAGCAACATGGCTACTAAGAAAATAGAAAAATTAGTTTCTCAAATTTAGTAAAAATCTAGCTTTTTACACTTCAGTGGAAGGATCTCATGGTGATAGCTAACTTACCTATATCATTTATTAAGTGTCACACAAAGTTCTAAGTTAAGTACATTGTGATAATTATTACATTTAAATCATACAGCAATATAATATACATATTATTATTTACATTAGCAGCCTATTTCCTATATATTTCTTTCTTCTTAGTGTTGGGGAGCAGAGAGGTTAAATAATTGCCCCAAGTTATCCCCATTAATCATTTGTGGAATGAGTGTTTGAAAATATAGAAATGGTTCCAGAACTCACTGGCTCACTGTCTACATTTTATGTAGCTAGGCAAATGGCATGTTCTGCACATGTACCCCAAAACCTAAAATGCAATAAAAATTTTAAAAAAATAATAGAAAAAAAAGAAATAAGAAATAAATAAAAATTAAAAAAATTAAAAAAAAATAAAATATTTCAGGAGAGTCAAACTCCTAAAGACCTAAGGTATTCTTAAAGCATAAGATGCAGAAATAGACTCAATATAGAAATAGTAGAATCCCCTAAAAAAGAGAACAGTGTAAATACTTTATCAGTTGTTTGTGCTTGAAATTGAAGTCTATGCAACTAGCACAATTGCCAAACAAACTTAGACAAATAAAAATTGTTCAACAAACTTGTTAAACTGATAGTGATTTTCCTTAGTACAGCAGTTCTCATTAGTTACCAGCTGTCTCTACATTTCTTACCAACCTTACTAAAATGCTTACCTTCATCACTGTCTAATAACCCATTTCCTGAAAGGCTTCCTCAGCACACTTTCAATTCAATAACATAAGTGAACATCTATAATCATATATATCACACACTATTCTGTTTCTTTGTGAACATTCTGATACTATTTGTCAACTGGGAGAAGTCTACTAGACAATATAGAACATACGGGAAAACATTAGAAAGATCAGCTACATATCATTAAATGTATTTAGTCAAGACTGAATAGAATGAAGGAACTCAAAGAAGCTAACAAGATGACTTAAATGAGAAAAATCAATATGCCAAATGTTCTTGCTCCCTTGAGATCAACAGATTGATCTAGAGCTTGAAGTAATTATGATTCCATTGCTTAACAATTAGAATGCAAGTTCAATGCTGAGAAGACTCCTAGAGTCCTGTCTTTGAAGTTAGGAAATAATGATTGGAATACAATAGTATTCAATTGAATACAATAGCATTAAATTATTAGTATTCCTTTATATTTTTTTCTTCTTAGTGGAAGAGAGGTCATGATCTATTTAGTATAAATTAATGACTTAGTCATTGTATTTGTAGACTGAAAAAGGCTGGTAACTCCTTTCCACAAATACTATTTTACCCTATCTTTTTTCCTTCATTCATGCAATAAAACTGTTATGACACTTGAGAATGGTAGAGTTGCATCTGAAATTCACTAAGGAGTCTAGATTTGTGGGTTTGCAGGCTAAACCAAAAAACTAAGCATAGCTAGTGGTTTATATTCAAGAATATTACAAAAGTTTTATGTGTACTTTGTAATTTTGAGTCTTTAAAATTAAAGAACACATTCTATTTATCACTAGACATCAGACACATAGAAATATATATTTTCCTAAGTTTTTCTAAAAGAAATCATTCACTGAGTTGGTATAAATTATTCCATTTGAAGATATGTATATAGTTCAGTGGACAATCGTCACACAATCACATTTAGGAAAATAAGATGCAGAAAATTCATAAGAGATCTTCCTGGAAGTTATAAAATTTAAAAAAATTAGGTGAATAATTCCTCAAAGTCATCAGCCAATGTGTTACCATTATTAACTCATCAGAAGGAAGGCTGGTAGAAATGTGCCACATACAGACTTGTTCATCAATGACAAATCATATATACAATGATGGTACCATAGATTATAATGTTGTATTTTTTCTGTGCTTTTCTATGTTTAGATACACAAATACTTACCATTGTGTTACAACTGTCTACAGTATCTAGTACAGTAACATGCTGTACAGGTTTGTAACCTGTGAGCAATAGGCTACACTATATAGCCTAGGTGCCTAATAAGTTATGCCATGTAGGTTAGTGCAAGTACACTCCATTATGTTTTCACAATGCTGCAATTGCCTTTGATGCATTTGATGCATGCCTCAGAACATATCCTTATTGTTAAGTGATGCATGACTAGTAATTACTACACAAAGTTTTAAAATTTGATGAATTAATACCTGTGAAATACCTTCAATGGTGCCTGACCTAGAGTAAGTGTTCAATTATTGACTTGACTTGAACTCCATTATTTAGATCTAATGGAGTTATTGAATGAAATATATATTAAAATATGAAACATTATACAAAATTTAAAGGTAGCATTAATGAGATGAATAATATGAAATATATATTTAACAATTACATATATTGAAAAATCATTAAATTGTGATAAAACAACAACAACACAAAACCAGAAACAACAGCCTAATAAAATCTTCCTCACAATAAAACAATTGAGAATCACATTACACTATAGTTTCCCAGGAGAAAAATGTGTAACACATCAATGAACCATTTCAAACTGCACTGTACAAATCACTGGAGAGTATATTTTAAGGTGCAAACCTATACTGGCAAGGTGGAAAAGAGTGGGTTATAGCATCATTTAGCTTTTTTAAATCATTTTTTAATACTCAAGAAAAACTGTAATTATGGAATTTTAAACTTAATAATCATCACAATGTAATCTTTGAATTAAACTGCATTCAAAACTGCAACATCAAAATACAATACTGTTTTCTTTCAAAAATTTATGCATACAAAATAATGCACTTTTCACAGAAGTGCTGGAATACTAATATTAGAGATTTCATTGGAAATTATTATAGAAAAAAATAGAGATAAAAATTAATTTTTTAAAATAATTCTATTAGTTATATTGGTCATGCCCCTAAATTCTCATCTGGTTCTCATGCTTTACTGATGATGATAATGACGATAATATCAAAATTTTTACCTAGAAATCTATCTCACCCATTTTTTAGTCCGTGGACACAAAATGTTTACTTCATGTTGAACACGCACACACACACACACACATACACACACACACAGATTCTGAGATTTTACTGTCAAAAATGTTTTTACATATTAACAAAATTTACTTGTTTTCAAACATTTACATTCAGTAAAGATAGTAAAATTTGTACTCATTTTTTTCCTCTATGATTATTTTTTAAAAGGCCTAAGTTGAAGTTACCATCTCTGAACTTAACGACAATAAATTATTTTTCTTCATTGTGCAAATTTTCTCTGAGGAATTCCTGCATACACAACTTTTACAAGGCTAGAAAGATAGTATATAAAAGTATTCAATGTGTAACTATCAATGTATCAATTTGTTTATTTTACATGTAACTTAAAATACACTGCTAGAGACTAAAGAACAGAAAATAATAGTTTGCTCTCTATGAATGTACAATAGTTTGGAGAAAGTATAAATACAAGTGTGATACAGTGAAATATAAGTACTACAAAATAAGTACTTATGATGTTCACAAGATTAAAAATATATTTCCAGATGACAGATCATGTTAAGATTTTAGGAGATTACAGCTGTAGAGATAAACATTAAAGAATAAATAAGACCTAAAGGATACTTACCGAGTGAGCATTTCCCACTGTGGTAATGGCTTAAGAAAAGTAGAAGAGACAAGAAAGTGCACATTACGTGGACAATAAAAGATACAGCAGGTTAACTGAAGCAGAGACTATGGAATGAAGTCAGAAAAAAAAGTAAACAAAATTAGGATGAAATTAAACTTTTTACTTTCTGATATACCAATAAAACATTCCTTTAGTTGTTCAGAGGGAAGGTTGAAATGTGATTAAAAAGATATAAATCAACAGAGGGTAAAGCCATATCAAGAAAAAAAGTGCTTGTTTTTATATATTTAAGTGTAGTAAGGATAGTAAACCTGGTACTCATTTTTTCCTCTAAAATTATTTTTTTTTAAAGGCCTAAGTTGAAGTTAAGACAAAATGATGTAGTTTGAATTGTATAGGAAAATAAGTAGTAGGATCTTATATTTTTTCTGTTTAAAAATTAGGAGTGTGAGGCCGGGCGCGGTGGCTCAAGCCTATAATCCCAGCACTTTGGGAGGCCGAGGCGGGTGGATCATGAGGTCAAGAAATCGAGACCATCCTGGTCAACAAGGTGAAACCCCGTCTCTACTAAAAATACAAAAATTAGCTCGGCATGGTGGCGTGCGCCTGTAATCCCAGTTACTCAGGAGGCTGAGGCAGGAGAATTGCTTGAACCCAGGAGGCGGAGGTTGTGGTGAGCCCATTGCATTCCAGCCTGGGTAACAAGAGTGAAACTTTGTCTCAAAAAAAAAAAATTAGGAGTGTGAGCTAGGGGGAAAGGGGCCAATTTTCATTGATGTACTAAGTGAAAATGTTTATTTGGGTATCAGTAGGAGATTACT
Organism: Leontopithecus rosalia; assembly: GCA_028533165.1. Taxonomy (NCBI): domain Eukaryota; kingdom Metazoa; phylum Chordata; class Mammalia; order Primates; family Cebidae; genus Leontopithecus; species Leontopithecus rosalia. Next base: position 145,548,878 of record CM052648.1, on the reverse strand, counting down.
AGTGCTGAGTATTGTGCTCCTTGCAGTGGTTATTCCAGACATTACTCACTGTTTTCAAATGAAACCTAACACGTCACACTAGTAGGGAGATAGACTCCCCGAGGATCTTTTCTTAAGGTATTAGAAAAAAGTTATTTGGTACTTGACTTTATACTTGTGATGGTTAATTTTATGTGTCAACTTGACTGGCCCATATATTTGATCAACATTTTTCTGGGTGTATCGGTGAAGGTGTTTCTTTTGATGAGACTGATCTTTGACTTAGTAGGCCTAGTAAAGCAAAATGCTTTCTTGGATTGTGGGGAGCACTCTTCCAATGAGTTCAAAGCTTGTGCAAAAAAACAATCAAACAAAAAATAGATTAACCCTCCCTCTGGTAAGGTGAATCTCTTCCTGCCTGACTGCTTTGAGGTAGAACATCTCTCTTTTCTTGCCTTTGTACTCAAGTAGAAACATAAGCTCTTTTTGGGTCTGGAACTTGCTGGCTTTCAGACTAGGACTACACCCTTGGCTAAACAGACTTTTTCCGGAACTAAAGCCACGGTATGTTCCTGGTTCCAAGGCTTTCAGATTCAACTGAAAACACCATCAGCTCCTCTGTGTCTCCAGATTGACAAATACATATCTTGTGATTTTCAGCCTACATCATTGTGTGAGCCAATTCCTTATTACACATATACATACCTTACATATACACACACTGCATATATAAGGGCTCTGGTTTCCAGGAAAACAAGAAACATAACCTAATGAATGGTTTTGTTTCGCTAGAGAACTTTAATATAGTAAAAGACAAGTACAAATAAAAATAAGAGGTTGAATTACTCCTATTGAAAATAATTGAAGAGACTTCTCCCTTTCCTCAGATAATTTACCTTAGAAAACTTATCATTTTAAGGTGTGTCTGTCTTCGGGAAATATGTGTGAATTTTTTAAAAGGCCATTATGCCTCTTGCCAGAATTAAGCCCCCAAAATGTCTTCCTCAAGGACATTAAAACTATCTCTTTGAAATTAACCATCACAAAGACAGCTCCCCTATCTCTCAATTTCCATCCAAAGGTAAGAGCTTAACTTCAGTGAATGCATCACTCTAAGCTGCAAACCCACCTCATAAAAAAATAAAAATTTTATTTTTCCTTCAGATAAAGTCAATTAACAGACACACTTGGCCACCCTAAATACCAAGTGAATCTTTGATGAACTGTATGTGACCAATGGCACCATCACATCCTCTTAACTTGAGGACAAGTGTTTATTTTCAGAACATGCATGTAATAAGTTGTGTCTACTTGGCTATCTAAAAAGATTTTTTTTGTTGTTTTTGAAATCTCGTAGCAGATTGTTATCACGTACTAATTTAATTTTTACTCAACATAAAACTTTTTATTTCTATTCCACCTTTGTGTAGGATTTTCTCTGTTGACATGAGATTTTGTTTCATAATTTTATTTATCTGTAAGCAAAATTGTGGTAGTGATAGTAGAAGGATACATCCCAATGGAGTGAGATATAGTTTGATCTAGAAAATTTAATTATGTTGCAGGTCACAGCAAATGAAATAAGTCCAAAAATATTGAGGGAATGAGAACGTGAGGCATAAAATAGCAAGGCATGAGGATATAATTTGGAATAAGTATTGATTTGAAAGGAAGGGTGAGAAATGTTCTCATGGAAATACTACTTTAATGGTACTGCCTTCTGAATCTTGCTTCTCCTGATGTGGGACACAGATTTGAAGACTATGATGTCATTTAAAGATTGCCTTGCTTTGGATAACGATATTTACAACAGCAAAATCTTATTAACGAGAATGTATTAAGAAAATGTCTTGAGAAAAAACTGAAAACTTCCATTAGGTAAGGTTTTAATGATAGTTTAATTCACCAGCATAAATTTACTAGTAAAGAAATCTGGTATCTAACACAGAGCTAGGAACATAGTTTGTGCTAAAATCTTTCTCTTGTAATGGAAATATGCCTTGGCACCTTCACTCTAATATACAAAGTAAAATGCAAGAGGCAGAATGCAAGTTGGAATGATTCACACATGTATCATAACACTAAAGCAACACATTGTTTTCCTGCTTAAAGTAATGAAGGCATTTGGTGAGAGTAAGGGTAAAAGAAGAGAAGTAAATGAAAGCTATAAATGTCTTAAATTTCCTCAAAGTAATAGTATGTCTAATTCAAATTTAGATGACAAAAATACTGGTTAATCTTATCAATGCTGTTGAATGACTCAACTCTTATGCAGGTGACTGAAATTTCATCATTTTTATAATCTGGTTAAAACTGAGTTTTTTGTTTTTTTTACCAAGTACATAGTGAATCAATACATTTTTCATAGGTGAACTTAAGACATATCTTATTTATGAAATAAGACATTATAATTGTGAAAATACTTAAGGGCTCAAGTTATTAATATCCAACTAAGTAAACATGCGTATGTATACAAAGAATACGTAGTTCTCAGTTTAAAAACGGAAAGAAAAGCTTACATTATAATACAGTTCCCAGCAATGACCTCAGTAATTCTAAACGATTCAACTCTCTATGCTTCAAAGATTCATACTAGTTAGAAATTTGGCATTTACATAGTATGAACAAGTAGGGGAAACATTGGACAGCCTGTAATTAACTGTGAGAATATAAGCTGGGAGTAATATAAAAATATAGAGAAAAAGGACATTGGATAAGTCAGTTTTGGGAACAAAAAGACATATTCGATATCTTTAGTTTGGGAACTATATATAAATTACCAAGAGAACCTGGCTCATTTTGCACTGTGAAATATACTACTGTTTTTCCAAGATATTTCTAACAAAATGAAGTTAAATTTGCAAAAATATCACATTATCTCACTAGCCTTGGATGTAAGCTTGCTTAGAGAGAGAGGATAATGGGGATTAACTGGAAATTTTAATTTAGAACTTGAAATATGATAAGAAATTGATGATATGAGTAGAAAAGAAGAATTTTCAGAGACTATAGAAATGTTCAGATGCATAAAAAGAATAAAATTCTTTCTGCATCATAGTGTTTAGATTAGCAGACCCAAATAATTGCATATTTTACATACATATTTTTATCTGGCATTCCCACAAATAAAATGGGGAAAACGTTTGTTTCCTCTATTTTGAGTCATTCAGCTTTCTTATTTCGTTTCCTGTTTATTACAAAACCTGCTGATTTACAGTGATCTCATAGCTCAATTCAAAGTTTCTAAATGGTGATGGATGTGTTGTTGGTTGTAGTTTTTGTATTGCTGTGTGGTTGTGGTTGTTTATTTATTTTTTGTCCTATGAGCTAGGACCCCAAGGTTATATTCTTCCGAGGTAAACACATATTATTTCTTTGTCTCTAACAGGTGTTTATTCCCTCTGAGTACTTTTCTCCAAGTCATGTATTTCAAAAGAAAATGTCATAATAAGATATACTGTCCTTTTACCTTGCTTTGAAGACTGCTTTAGAGCTTCTGTCTGAGATTAAGGTAAAGCTACAATTGATTTTTATTATTTAAAAATTATCCTCATTTTATAACTCACATTGCAGTTTTCTGGCTGTTAGCAAATACCTAAAATTTTATTTTCTTCTGTATTTTTTTCTAATAGGATTTGATATTCTTTAAGCCAAACTTACCATTGTTTTTTCTAAAAAGGAAAACATCAGGAAACAATGGAATACTATTTTAACTTCATTTTTGGTTAATAATAAATGGCATAACTTTGGCTTTTCATTTTTGAATAAGTACTAAACCATAGCTTTAAGAATACTCAGGGCCTGGTGTGGTGACTCACACCTATAACCCCAACACTTTGGGAGGCTGAGGTGGGTAGATCAATTGAGGTCAGGAGTTCAAGACCAGCCTGGCCAACATGGTGAAACCCTGTCTCTACTAAAAAAATACAGAAAATTAGCTAGGCGTGGCAGTGGGCACCTGTAATCCCAGCTGTCTGAAAGGCTGAGGCAGGAGGAATTCTTGAGCCCAGATGATGGAGGCGGCAGGGAGCTGAGATCATGCCATTGTACTCCAGCCTGGGCAACAAAGTAAGACACTGTATCAGGAAAAAAAAAAGAAGAAGAAGAAAAGACAAGACTAGTCTGGTGACACTGAAAGCATTAATATTGTACTACCAAATTCTTGCTGTTTTTCCTCAATTTTTAGTAAAGAGAATCTTTGCCACATAAACTGCTCTGTTTGTGAATGCAATTTTTCTAATTAAACATCAGTAAAATATGGTAAAGAAAAACTCTGTGTTAGCCACTTGTTTTGTGTTTTATCATTTGCTACCCAAACTCCTACCCCACATATATTTTACTTATTTTTCTATGCTAAAGAAGTTAGTTTGGTGTTAGAAACAAGGAATTGGGAATTGGGGAGATGTAGAGATCTAAAAAGCCACATCCAACACAATGCATTGTTGCTTTTTCTTGCTCTGTCACCCAGGCTGGAATGCAGTGGCAAGATATCAGCTCACTGTTACCTCTGCCTCCCAGGATGAAGCGACTCTCCTGCCTTAGTCTCCCAAGTAGTTGAGACTATAAGTGTGTGGAACCATGCCCACCTAATTCTTGTATTTTTAGTAGAGACAGGATTTCACCTTTTTGGTGAAGCTGGTCTGGATCTCTTGACCTCGTATGCCCCCTGCCTCAGCTCCCAAAGTGCTGGGATACAGGCGTGAGCCATTGCACCCTGCCACATTGTTGCATTTTATAGATAAATACATATATAGATTTATATGCAAACAAATATTTTACCTTTCTTTTCGATTCTAAAGATTACTTTCCCTTCTACCTTAAGATAAGCATATGCCAATTCTATTTTAAAATTGGCTTAACACAACTTGAAGCACAAAATATTATTAAATACACTGGTCAATTTAATAATAAAAATAATGTCTTTAAACTTTACTATTTTAAGGATTTTACACCAAAGTTTTAAAAATAATTTAACATTTTAGATACTTATTTTAGATTATAATACAAAACATTTTAATGGTCAAACATATTATCAAGAAACAAATATATTTTTATTACTCCATAATACTATCTCAAATTTTGCACTTAAAACATTTCAACCCTGGTGAATCTGATGATTATGGGTCTTGGAGTTGCTCTTCTTGAGGAGTATCTTTCTGGCGTTCTCTGTATTTCCTGTATTTGAATGTTGGCCTGCCTTGTTAGGTTGGGGAAGTTCTCCTGGATAATATCCTGAAGAGTGTTTTCCAGCTTGGATTCATTTTCCCCTTCACCTTCTGGGTACACTGATCAAGCATAGATTAGGTCTTTTCACATAATCCCATATTTTTTGGAGGCTTTGTTCATTTCTTTTAACTCTTATTTCTCTTTTCTTGCCTTATCATTTTATTTCATTGAGTTGACCTTCAATCTCTGAAATCCTTTCTTCTGCTTGATTGATTTGGCTCTTGAAATTTGTGTATGCTTCACGAAATTCTTGTGCTGTGTGCTGTGTTTTTCAATTCCATCAAGTCATTTATGTTCTACTCTAAGCTGGTTCTTCTAGTTAGTGTTTCAGTAAACTTTTTTCAAGGTTTTTAGTTCCTTTGCATTGGGTTAGAACATGTTCCCTTAGCTCAGAGAAGTTTGTTATTACCCACCTTCTGAAGCCTACTTCTGTCAATTCATCAAACTTGTTGTCCATCCTGTTTTGTTCCTTTGCTGGTGAGGAATTGTGATCCCTTGGTGGGGGAGAGGCATTCTGGTCTTTAATGGTTCCATTAAATAACTACATATTCTTTGTATACATTATTTAGAACATATGCATATTTACTTAGTTGGATATTAACAACTTGAGCCCTTAAGCATTTTCACAATTATAATGTCTTATTTCATAAATAAGATACAATGTCTTTATCAAGTTCACCTATGAAAAATGTATTGATTCACTATGCACTTGGTTAAAAAACAAAACAAAACAAAGCTCAGTTTTAACCAGATTATAAAAATAACTGATGAAATCAGTTATTTTGTGCTGGTTTCTTCCCATCTTCTTGGATTTATGCAGCTTTGATCTGAGGGAGATGCTTAGGGAGACAGCCTTTCCTTTGTCTGTCTGCAGTGGCGCTCCTGGGCTGCCAGTGATTCAGTGGAGCTGCTGCCTGTACTTCCTGCAACTTTTGTTTACTCAGGAAGATAAGGCCCACCACTGCAATGGTGGCTGCCCTTCCCGCAACAGAGCTCCATTGTTCAGGGTCAAGCTCAAACTGATGTGTTGGTTGTGAAACTCTCAAGCAAGAAGGCTTCAGTTTGCTGGAATTTGTTGAGGAGGGACCCGCCTAGCAGTATCATCTGATTCCCTGCTTTCAATTCCCCTTCTTCTTGGGGGCAGGTAGCTCCATCCCACAGGTGTTAAACAATACTTCCACTTAGATCTGTGCCTACAAACCCCAGCATCTGCCGGAGTTGCTGCTCATCTCTGTTCAGGTAACTCGTGGGAGCTTTGCAGCCCTGTGAAGATTTCCTGTTCTGTGGGTTGTAGAAGGCTTGGGTGGAGTGCAGTGTCTGAACTGGAATCCCAGACGGGGAGACCCCCAGATCCTCCGGTCACTTACACACACTTTCCAGGTGAGGCAGTGCCCTGCCCTCCCTCAGTGGCACTGTTTACAATAGAAGACCTGGAACCAATCCAAATGCCCATCAATGGTAAACTGGACAAATAAAATGTGGCACATATACACTATGGAATACTACACAGCCAGAAACAATAATGAGTTTGTGTCCTTTGTAGGGACATGGATGAATCTGGAAACCATCATTCTCAGCAAACTGACACAAGAACAGAAAATCGAACACCACATGTTCTCAATCATAGGTGGGTGTTGAACAATGAGAACACATGGACACAGGGAGGGGAGCATCACACACTGGGGTCTTTTGATGGGAGGGTCTAAGGAAGAGATAGACAGCAGGGGTGGGGAGGGTGGGGAGGGATAACATGGGCAGAAATGCCAGATATAGGTTATGTGGAATGGAGGCCGCAAACCACTTTGCCATGTATGTACCTCTGCAACAATCCTGCAAGGTCTGCACATGTATCCCAGAACCTAAAGTACAATAAAAAAAAAAAATTCAATATATTATCAAATATTAACTTCTGAGAAGAGAAACTATTGACTAGCTTCTGAGCTAATCAATATCAAAAGAGTGTAAAAATCACTTAGCAACTTGTTTCAGGAAATATTTGTTCCTGGAAGAAAAGCCTGTTAAAAAAATTAAAATAGAAACTTATAAAAACTAACACCTTGGCCAGGCACGGTGGCTCACTCCTATAATCCCAGTATTTTGGGAGCTGAGGCAAGCAGATCAGGTGAGGTCAGGAGTTGTAGAAAAGCCTGGCCAACATGGTGAAACCCTGTCTCTACTAAAAGTACAATAATTAACTGGGCATCTTGGCACGTGTCTGTAATCCCAGCTACTGGGGGACTGAAGCAGGAGAATCTCTTGAACCTGGGAGTCAGAGTTTGCAGTAAGCCAAGATCATGCCACTGCATTCCAGCCTGGGTAGCAGAGGGAAACTCTGTCTCAAAACAAAAACAAAAACAAAAACTAACACCTTACTCATGAATACTCATTTTTAAATTTTTGCCTCAGTCTCACCACCAAGATGAAACCTAACATATAAACGCTTCATATACCCAGCCAGTTTTCCACTTTTCAAGATCCTTTTAAAATCATCCTGCCTGGATCCTAATATTGTAGAAACATTCTCTGCCTTTCATGCCAATACTGAAATTGTATTAATGTGGCATTCTTCCTTACTACCGTAAGTGTAATTGACCTAAATTTGCTTAATCAATAGGTATTTTGTGGAGATTTGATAGGTTGATTTTAAAAGTAAATTAGTTTTATTTAAATTCACCCTCGTATAAATAAAAACTACAAAATTTAGACAAAATACAAAAACCTGTGTAGCCTCCAGAAAGTGACCATAGCACATGGATTCTAGAAGGTTCAACATTCGGAAGAAGAGAATGGCAATGAGTGAGTTTCCCATTTTCAAGAATTTTAGAATGAGGGCAGGCCCCAGTCTACACCATACCACTGGTAAGACTGAAATAGACATTTTTCAATTTATAGACTTGAGGAACGAGTAGCCATGCTTCAGGAATTTACTACACATTAAAAGTGTGGAGGGAAATCTTGAAAAGGAAACTTCCAGTGAGGGGAAACACTAAATTCTATGTATAAATTTTCCTAAATCTCTTCTGATCCCTAAAACATGAATATTCAGTGAAGATGGCAGGTATCCTCAACTATATTTATAAAACTGACTTGAAAATTCAGCTGGTTCCCACAACGAGGGACACAAAGTTTGCAGATTGGGCACGTAAACTACGTGATAAAACAATAACAGAAAATTATGATTCTTTAGAGGGACATATTACAATTCAAATTCTCTACAATATGTAGATGATAATGCCAGGACACAAACCAAAATTATTCTACATAAGAAGAGAAAGGAAAATATGGTTCTTATTAAAGAGACAACTAATGGATACTGACCCTGAGATGACACAGATTTTGAAATTAGTAGATACAGACTTTAAAGTACTTTTAACAATGATTAAGGATATAACATGCATGTGTAATAAGGGAAAATGTAGCAATTAAAACACAGAACAGATAATACAAAAAAGAAAAAGGTAAATAGGAAAAAAGAGCCAGAGAGCAGAAAGAAAGAAGAAAACAGATAGAATAAAAGATTAGAGGAAAGAAAAGATTGAACAATGATTAGAGTGTCGTAAACCTATGGGACAATATTAAAGTCTAACAGTCATGTCACTGGAGTTGCAAAATGCAAGAAAAGGGAATATGTGACAGCAAGAAAAATATTTTAGAAATAAATAATGGCTGTGAATTTTTCACTTTTGGTGAAAGATTTAATTTTAGAGATTTAAGAAATCCAGTGAACCCTAAGCAAAAGGAATACAAAGAAAACAACCTACATACACAGTCAAATAGTTGCAATGTAAAACTGAAGGCAAACTGTATTTCATACAGGATAATAACATTTCAAATGAGTGTGACTTCTCATCATAAACAGTGAAAGCTTAGAGACATTAAAATAATATCTTCAAAGTGCTAGGGTGGAGGGAAAGACTACCACCCCAGAAATTTATATTTTAAATCCTTACTCCCTAGGTGTCTCAGCTATCACTTGCTCCTTAAATCTTCATGATTTTTCAAGTATTCTCCTACCTCACATAAAATTTAAAGTATATCGGGCATTTAATTTTAAGTTAGCCATTTGTGATTAAACTGTCTGCATGGATAAAATGAGTAGACTTGGGATTATCTTCTAGTGGTTGAGGTTGCAACCTGCTACACAAAAATGCTCTCCCACATAGGGTCCTGTAATAGCCACAAAAATCAAGCAAAAAAAAAGGGCTTCTTAAAGCAAATCTGTAAATACTTGTTTGCTGTTAAAGACTGACATCGGATGGAAGGGCATTATGTTAATAATTAGGTATTTTCTTATCATCTTTCTAGAATCTTATGAATATGAAGTAAATCATTGAAATAAATTACATTTTTCATTAAAAGTACTCACACCAATATTTGGAGAGTATCAAATCTCTCCAAACAATGGCTTCCAAACTTGAGTTTATTTATTGGTAATAATGCTTTCAGACAGAAAAAAAATGTAGATATTTGTCATCAAAATGCCTTTTGTGCTCTGTTTTCTAAGTAGATAATTATCTTCACACTGAAGTTAACTATTCTAATAAATAGAACACTGGGGGAAATATAAAAAGCTGTTAGAACATATCTAATTTTATAAACATTATTTCTAACTTTCAGTTCATGTAAGGTCATGTAAAAATTACTTATACCATTCACATGCAAAAGAAGCCTATTTTTTAAACATATCTGTTTCAAACATTTTAATATTTTCTAATAGAGAAAGTGAGTTTTATGTCGGGGTGGGTAGTGTTGAGAATAAATCACATAAAATAAAGCACAGGAAATCAGAAAAAAAAGAAAGTATCTTTGCAAAACTTTCCTTAAGTTTACAGTCAAATTTTATTCACTGCTATATAAATAGCAGACATCTCCTTGCACTACAAACCTGTCACATCTTATAAACTTGGCTGAGTGAATTGAGTAGATGGGAAACCTCCAAAGAAACATCAGTTACAGCAGTAAGTGGGATCAGTGATTCAGGAGAGTTCACTCACATATACTTTTCCAAAGTCCCAACTTGGTGTTGGTGAAAATCAAGATACTGAAGATGCTATTAAATGACTTCCTGGCTCTATCTTAGTACTTAAAGCTGTTCTGAGCTATTTCTCCATATGACTATAAAAATAATAGTTTGCTGGCTAAATTCCAGTCCAGAAAATCACACAAAACCACTCTAAATCCTCCCTGAACTTAACAGTTGACAGAAACTATTAAAGGCTGTTTCTGTTAATTCTTGTCAATAATTCAACCACAGTTCTGACACTGGAGCAAGGAAGCGAGGGTGTTTAACAACACGGTGGTAGTGACAGTGCACTTACAAGAAGTCTACACAAAATAGGATAAACGCGAGTTTCCATTCCAGATCTCCAAATAAAAAAAATAAAAGGAAGACAAAGCAGTGTAGAATTTATGATGATGTTTCTGTATTTCTCCAGGCATAGTGTGTAAGGATGCCAAGAACAACAGTAATGATCAGTTAATAGGCATTAGCCCAAGGATCATTAATAAGCACATCTTTAAATCTGCTCACATACTTGACAACTGATAATAATATATTATTTTAATTAACAAATTATATTTCTATATATTTATGGGATCCAATGTGATATTTTTATATATGTATATGATGTGAAATGATTAATTAAAGCTAATTAATATATCCATCATCTCACTTATTTTTTGTGGTGAGACATTTGAAATTTACTCTCTGAGTGTGTTCCTTAATGATGGGGATAGTTTTGAGCAATGGGTTGTTAGGTAATTTTGTAACTGTGTGAACATGATGGAGTGTTACGTACACAAACCTAAATAGTATAGTCTACTACATTCCTCAGCTATGTAGTATAGCTCCTAGGCTACGAACGTGCACAGCAAGTTACTGGATTGAATAGGCAGTTGTAGCATGGCAAGTATTTGTGCATCTATAAATAGAAACGTCACAGTAAAAATGCAGTGTAAAATATAGAAGATGATTCACCTGTATAAGGCACTTACCATGAATGGTGCTTGCAGGATTGGAGGTTGCTCTGGCTGAGTCAGTGAGTGAGCCGCAAGTAAATGTGAAGGCCTAGGACATTACTGTGCACTACCGTAGACTTTATGCACACTGTACACTTAAGCTACACTAAATTTATAATTTTTTTTGCTTCAATCATAAATTAACCTTAGCTTATGGTAAATTTTTTACTTTATAAACTTTTTGGCTCTTTTGTAATAACATTTAGCTTAAAACCTACACACACAAACAAGCACACACATTGTACAGTTCTATAAAATATTTTCTTTTTTGAAATCCTTATTGTATAAGCTTTTTCTATTTTTAAAATTTGTATTTGTATTTGCTTTTATATTTTAAGATTTTTCGTAAAAAAAGGAAGACATAAATATGCATATTATCCTAGACCTCACAGGGTCAGGATCATCAATATCACCGCCTTCCACCTCCACATTTTGTCCCACCGGAGGATCTCCAGGGGCAAAAACACACAAGGAGCTGTCATCTTCTATGATAACAATGCCTTCTTCTGGAATATCATCTGAAGTCCCTACCTGAGGCTGTTATATAGTTAACTTTTCTTTTTTAAACAAGGAGAAGGAGTATACTGCAAAATAATTTAAAAAAGTAGTCAGTACATAAACATAGCTGATTATCATTAGCAAGCATTATATACTATACATAACTGCACATGCTATACTTTTTTTTTTTTGAGACAGAGTCTCACTCTTTTGCCCTGGCTGTGTGTAATGGCATAATCTCAGCTCACTGCAACCTCCGTCTCCAGGGTTCAAGTGATTCTCCTGCCTCAGCCTCCCAAGTACCTGGTATTACAGGCATGCGCCACCACATCTGGCTAATTTTTGTATTTTTGGTAGAAATGGGGTTTCACCATGTTCCCCAGGCTGGTCTTGAACTCCTTACTCAAATAATCCACCCCCACCTTGGCCTCCCAAAGTGCTGGGATTACAGGTGTGGCCGACCAATGCTATACTTTTATATGACTGGCAGTTTAGCAGGCTTGTATATACCAGTGTTATCACAAACATGCAAGTAAGTATACTATGACATTATAAGGGTTACTACATCACTAGGGAATAGGAATCTTTCAGCTCCTTTTTAATCTTATGGGACCACCATCCTACATTCAGTCCATAGTGGCTGAAATGTCGTTATGCAGTACATGACAATATACCATAGATTGTCATTAACTGCAGTCACCAAACTAGGCTATTTCAAAACTTATTGTTCCTATCAAACTGAAACATTATACTCTTTGATCAGCATCATTCTACACTTCATTTTATGAGTTCAACTTTTTAAGATTCCAAATATAAGTGACATAATGTAATATTTGTCTTTGAGTGACTGCATTATTTCACTTAACGTAATATCCTCCAGGTTCATCCATGTTGTCACAAATGACAGAATTCTCTTCTTTTTTAAGGCCGAATAGCATTTCATGGCATATATATGCATTCCTTCATTCGTCCCAATGGTTCACTTCTTTTTTTGAGAACATACAGTATATTGTTAATAATCACATTTACTATTACAATTATTCTACTCTTCAATTTAATGATGCACTTTTCTAAATGTTGCAGATTACTCACTTAAAAATTCAACAAATTGTTCAAAATTACATAGATTAATTGCACTTGCAAGTATATGATGTCTTGATCTATGGCAATATACCATGAGGACACCAATAGCATAGTAAGAAATTATATTCTGAAATCAGATGCTTTATTACATACTAAAGACAGTGTATACAACCACATAATGTAAAACAGTAAAGTGATATTGTTGGAAATATATTGAAGTAATACTCTTTCTCCAACTTGAAAGTGTTTTCTGTTTGAATTTGGAAAGATTCTAAAGTCAGTCTCTTAAAGCCTGAAATCTCCCAATATCTCCTTTAGAAATGTATCCTTTTTCTCAGCATGGTAGACTCTAACTTTTATGTTGATGTTACAGAGTTTTCAGTTTTCCAAGATTTCAACCAATTCCTTTATGGCTTTACCTTGTGACACTATTTCTCACTTACTCCTTGCCAAGATCACTTTACCCTGCTGTACTGACATTCCTCCACTGATACTCCTTACTCAACCATACCTTCTTGGTTCTTTAAACAAGTATAACCAGATATAGGACCTAACACCTACTTTATAATCCATCTGCCTTTCTCTGTTTCTGAGACATTCTAATCATGTAATATTTCCTTAGCTCTTCAACCCACAAGTCAAAGTATTATGCTCAAGATAATATTTCTGCAAGCTCTCAAAGAAACCTTGAGCTTTAGGAACCTGGAATCTCACAGCACAAAGGGCATCACTAGGCCTGTCTCATAGAATGTTCAGTAATATTCTTTCTTATGCATGAAAGAAATTCAGCAACTGTAAAGATATTCAGTCTTGCTTACGTAGTACAAACATACAAACCACACTTCATTGATCTTGCCTGCAATGTCTTTGTCAGGAAATTCATTTAGGATATTCTGCATATTTGATTTTTTTTAGCACCTTTGCCTATCCAACCACCACAGTCCTGACTCTTGGTTACTTTTACCCATCTATTAAAAACCCTTTGATCTCATTCTAGAATGGAGAAGATTCCATTTCCTTTAGATTTTACATATTTAGTTTTTTAAGATAAGAAAAATGTTCTCTTGGTAATATAATTTATCAGGAAAATATTTAACATTTGATTTTGCCAACGGACTATTTTGGCAAAGCACACTGTTTTCTTACTTATATTGACTCACTCTGATAGGACAATATTGAAATATTTTTATAAAACAAGATCTTAGTCCAAACCAAACCTTTTCTTTTTAACATCCGTGGGTCTTCAAAGCAAATTTTCTTGTTACATAAACAGCACTCTGTCATTTTTACGTCTTTGGCAAACATTTCTTCATAGGATGGTGATGGGAAGCAAAAGAAAAAATAATTATATTAAATTGAAGAAAAATACATCCTTCCAAATTTGTACTGAAGCAAAAAATTACAATAATGAGATAATGAAATAACTTACTTAAATCCACGCTAACAGACATTAGAATTGAAGCCACATAATTTGATATATGATGAGACATAGGCATATATATTTATTTGAAACTTATTTATAGTATTGTCATTTTAAGGATAGTAACATACACAAATCAAAGAATACCATAATATTATCGGAAGAAAAATCAACTGATGGGTCTCTCACTGTTCTGCTTGTCTCATGAGCAGAGGCGCAAACTGTTTTTTTTCTGAACTGTCTTCATGAGAATGTTAGTAGAACAAATGTTCTTGAAAATGAGAGTTTTCCTTTATAAACAAAGGGTAGGTATGTTTCTTTCCATACAAATATTTGGCTTTCTTAAAGTTGGGATTTCTGACTCTGGTCCCCGCTATTGCAATGACAAAGCTATCCTTTGTCTATCTCCCAAGCAGCTCATTGTTGTCTGCCAGCATTTAAGTAACTGAGGGAGCATAACTTGTTAGCTTGTAAGAATGGTATAATCTCAGACTCTTCACTGTTCTTGACAAACATCTAAAAAAGAATTTATCCATATTTATAACAATATGTACAGAAGACAAATATGAGATATTGTTGACAGAAAATTACTGGTATTTATTATTTTCCTGTATATTTGTAGAGAGATCCATTCAAAATCATCCCCTAGCAGCTTTTAATAAACCAATATTGATTTATAATGAGATACTTCCTTTTGTACTGCTAAATGACACAGAATAGGCATTTTACAAGAAAGTCAGATGAATGGATTATTTTTTCTATTTAAGCAACACTTGACAGATTTTATTAGCAGAATGTTAACAGACAGCATATAATTCATATATAATCCATTGTTCTTAACTTGGTGATGTCAGTGAAATGGGATAAAAAAGTAGAAAAAAGTATAATTAAAACTCCTTGCAAACGAGGCATTCTCATCAAACTGTTTGATGGGATATGTAAAAATAAACTTATAATTTATAAATTTATGAAATATGGCCTATGGAAAACATTAGTGTCAGCTATGTAATTATAAGAGTTTAATATGGAGATATTTTATAACCAAACCAGCTTTTTTGTGTAAATGATCTATTACATGTATTACTTAGTGACATCACATGTTAAATTTGAACCAGGGAACATGCTAATGTAAGGAAAGGCAATGATCAATATGCACCAAGAGTTTGAGACTTCTCTGTGCTTTGCCTGTGACTCAGAGTTACCTGTGACTCATAGCTACATTTATTGTTAAGAAAATTTGAACCCGGAAAAGATCCCTGACATATGTAAGTCTGATTAGAAAATATTCATTTTTTAAATTTCTCATCCAATATCTGTTTTATTGTTTCCTAGTTCACCAAAACTCAACTTTGTTTCACCAAATACTCTTTCCTGATCTTCCAACTAGTAGTAGCCATAAAGAACTGTGCTGTGCAATTAGATTTGTGTAGAATTTTGATAAAGGTCCTTAAAAAGTTTGCGTTGACATAGAGAACACCCTTCCGCCTACCTCTTTTTGTATTCAGTGAATGTGGTCATAACATCTTGAACTTATAATTCTATCAAACCCCCATGAAGCAACACCCAAGAAAATTCTAGACATTCTGATTCTGACATCCTCAAGTGGTTAACCCAATACTAGCTATAAACATCAAGACCTCATCTTATGTTAGAAGAATAAACCACCATTTGTTTAAGCCATTATGAATAAGGTTATCTAATCCTTGAATACAAACTCCTTCAGTAAAATATACCCACTTTAGCTGATATTTATGCATAAATTTTACCAAAAAATTAAAAATCAATAATAATTTTTACTAACTTACAAAACCACATTTGCCAACTTATTTTGGTTTCTCTATAATACCATAGGTTTTCTTTTCTACAATTTCAAATTTGATTTCACTTTCAGGGAGCTCATATACAGGTTGGTACATGGGTATACTGCAAGATGCTGATGTTTGAGGCATTAAAAATCTCATCACTCAGGTAGTGAGTGTAGTACACAATAGGTAGATTTTTAGCCCTTTCCCCCTCTGGTAGTCCCCAGTGTCTACTGTTCCCATCTTTATATCCAAATGTAATCAATGTTTAGCTCCTACTTATAAGTAACAACATGTGGTATTTGGCTTTCTATTCCTCTGGTAATTTGTTTAGAATGATGGCTTCCAGCTACACCCTTGTTTCTGAAGAGGACATAATTTCATTTTTATGGCTACATAGTATTCCATAGTGTATATGTGCCATATTTTATTTATCCAGTATTCCCTTTATGGGCATCTAGGTTGATGTCCTGTCCTCACTATCATTAATAGTGCTGCAGTGAATGCATGAGTGCTTGTTTTTTTTTGTAGAATAATTTATTTTCTTGTAGATACATACCTAGTAATGGGATAGGAGGGTTACATGTTCTGTTTTAAGTTCTTTGAGAAATCTGCAAACTGCTTTTCAGAGTGACTGAACTAATTTACATTCTAATTAACAGTGTTCTCCACAGCCTTGCCAGCATCTGTTTTTTATTTTTATTTTTTGTCTTTTTAGTAATAGCCATTCTGACTGGCACGAGTTGGTAGCTCTTTATGTTTTGATTAAATTTCTTAATGATGAGTATTATCTCACATGCTTATTGGCCACTTTTATATACGAGTATTTTATCATATGTTTATTGGCCATTTGTATATATTATTTTGAGAAGGGTCTGCTCAATTTCTTTGCCTACTTTTTAATGGTTTTATTTATTTATTTATTAAATGCCTGTTGATTCAGATTCCTTTGAGATGCTGGATATTAGACCTTAGTTAGTTCATAGTTGGCAAATATTTCTTCTTTTTTATGGGTTCTGTTCGTTGATATTTTCTTTTGCTGTGCAAAAGCTCTTTAGTTGGTTTTTGTTTCCATTCTCTTTATGTAGTAAATCACATTTATTTATTTGTGTATATTGAACCAACCTTGCATCCCAGTAATAAAGCTGACTTCATTATGATGAATTAACGTTTTGATGTGTGGCTGCATCTGATTTGCTAGTATTTTGTTGAGAATTATGGCATCCATATTTCAGGGTTATTGCCCTATAGCTTTTTTAAAAAATTGTGTCTTTGTCTAGTTTTGGCATCAGGGTGATGTTGGCTTCATAGAATGAGTAAAAGAGGACTATTTTCAAGGCATTTTTGAAATAGTGTCAGCAGAATTATACCAACTGTTCTTTGTATGTCTGGCAGAGTTTGGCTGTAAAGCCATCTGGTCCAGGGCTTTCTAGGTTGGTAGTCTTTTATGAGTGATGAGATTTGTGAAAACCAAAAATCCATACAAGGATCAAGGAAAGGAGATTTTGGTTTTTTTTTTTTTTTTTTTGCAAAAAAAAACAAGATCAGTGGACTACAAGCTAAATCAAAAAAGAAAAAAAGAGAAGATCCAAATAAGTATAATCAGAAATAACAGAATTTGACATTAAATTCAACCCTGCAGAAATACAAAGAATCCTTAGTTATTGAGAACAATTATATGCATACAAACTAGAAAATCTGGAGGAAGTTTACAAATTTTAATCTAGTAAACAAATAACTCTAGAATTAGAGAAATTTTTACACCTCCTCTAGTTTAATTCCTATGGAATTAGTGGAATTCTACTTAAAAATATACCAAGTACGAAGATTGAAATAGGAAGAAATTAAAATCCTGAACAGACCAATGTTGAGACCCATAGATTTTCTTATTGAACACCTATCTTTCTTTTTATTACTAAATCGCTTCTTCTTTTGCCTATGCAAAAACTTCACTACAAAAAAAAACTCATTCCCTTCTCCACTATCAAATTTCCTCCTACATTGGATTTTGCCATCAGCATGTAAATATGTGAATTAACAGTAATACATCTTTCCACGCCACCTCCTCTATCATTTCCCAACCCATTTCATTCTTTTCCTTTTTCTTTAAGCAAAACTCTTTAAAATATTAGTCTGCTATGATTATATCCGATATATTCAATGTATTTAATTAATGTATTTCCTACTTTATGGAGATATCCCCCCAATCAGTTTATTTAATTGTTTTTATCAAGGTTACCAATGATCTAAGTATTTCTAAACCTAATAATCAATTGTCAATCCTTCCTTACTTAACCTATAAATAGCATTTACTGAAATTGACAATTTGATAGTTTTAAAAAATCTGCAATAGACATGCCATACTTATGTGTTGTGAAACAGTTTACACATAAAGCCATCAAGTTTGAAGAACACAAGAAGTAAAAGTAGTTCATTCAGCTCCTTCAGTCTACAGTGAGCTTAGTTTTCCACTTGGCTTTATGGAACAATATGTGTAAATGATTTCCAAACTGTGTTTCACTTTGCAGCTCTATTTCTACTGTGGTAAATTGCTATGGAAAAAAAGCACAATCATTTTGAACTTTTAAATATAGCTAAAAATTCTGCAAATTAAGATTTTTTCTGCTATAGAAAAAAAAATTGACCCTTAAATGATACATAAAGCATAATAATGGAATACCAGGTAATCAGCTGATCGTCAGAAATTTAATGTAGCTAATAAAACAAGCTATGATTCAGAAATGCCCTGACGCACATCATATTCCAAATAAAATAGTATATGTTTCTTTATAGTGTAATTGTGGAGGAAATGTTTAGGTGTGTTCCTAGCATATGTAACATTCTGGCTAAAATGTATATTTAAAATCACCAAAAATTTGGTTTTAAATTTATTGTTAGTATTTCTGAAAAGTAAATGCTTATTTTTTGCAATCAGAGATAATTAGAAAGTAGAAAGGTAACACAGCTCTGGAGCTGGAACACTGTAATAAAAGGAAGGAGACATAAAAATTTCAATAAGTATTAGAAAATTTAAAACTATGAAAAAAATTGCCTGATATATCTAGAAAATAAGTGTAAAGGATAATGATGTAAAAAATATAAATTGGCACAACTGACTCAAAAAGAAGAGAAAACTAAATGAACCTATATCATTAAATAAATGGTCTTCATTGAACATCTGTCCTCAAAGAAACACTGAGCTGAGAGAGTTTTAAGGCATGTTGTAACAGACGTTCAATAAAAAGATAAGTGCGATCTTACCCAATTCTCTCAGAAATGAGAGGAGGAAGCAGTTTCTGGCTCATTTCATGAGGCCATTAGAACCCTGATAACCAAAAGCATACAAAGATTTATTTCTTGAGGTAACTGTGGATTGTAGGACAAAGATTTATTCTTGGAGTCAAAATGGTTTAGGAACACAGGGCCAAGGTTTGTATCTAGAATCTATTACTTATTATTTGACATTAAGCAGGTCATTTATCTACTTCTGTTTCCCATCATAGTGTTTCAAAGATGTTTAAATAAGTTAGTATTTAATAAATTAATTCTGCAATATAAACCATTATATGAACACTAGATATTTATTGAAATTATTTTAAAATGATAAGAATAAGATTTCTTTTATGATAGGAACAATCCAAGAGGTAAAGAATTCAGGGACTTCCAAAGACCCAAAAGATAAAATGTCCAAATGATCAAAAAAATTTATGAACAAAAGCAGCTTGAACTTTGCTTTCACCCAGGATCTTAGAAGATGCAAAAGCAATTTGAACCTCAGCAACCCATGATGAGTACATTAAAAATATGTTTCCTGATACTAAAGGAAAAAACTGAAAGAGATTTAAAGAAGACCAAAATATTTTAGAATTTAGAAAAAATGAATTATTTTATACAGGTCAATGAAAAGAAGGTATTGTTGCAAGTCCAGTCCCAGGCCAAAAATAGAATTCAGTAAATGCCAAATTTTCTATAATTATCACAGTTCACATAAAAGCCATTTCTGCAAATAATTAACTACCATGCCTAAAACACGCTATCTTGTAGAATAAATTGAATGTAACAAGTTTATTTTAGTGTAATGCTATTAAAAACTAAGCAAAAATTATTTATAGGGTTAGAGAAAAAGACAAGGTCCTTACGAAAACCTTCATAAGGCAGAGTAAGGGATGTGCTGCTGCACTGTTACACACAGAAGAAGAAACTGAGAGCACTTTGCTCTGAGCTGCAGACTTCATAATGAAGTATACAGAGCCAAACTCAAGTCAAATGATTCATTGTATACCTATTTCTATGTTTTGAATAATTATTATATACTATAAATCAAATATTCATAATGATTTTTACTTAGTATTTTAAAATGATGTCTTGAACATCTAGAGCAATTTTACCTAATTCTTTTACATACAGTAGAATTTTCTAGTAAATAAAGTGTTTGTTGATCAGATTTAGGGCATAATTAATGTCTTCTAGTTCATCCCAAAAGCTGAAATGTTCTAGCTTAAAAACTGCTGTAAAGAATATATAGAAGTCCATCCTACTTCTCATACAAAGCTTTTAATCTCACCCCATTATAGGAATCCTAAAACTCTAAGACATCTTTGCTGTGTCCAAGAGTGAAGAGGATATAAAATCTAGCTCCAATCTATGTTGTTACCTCTACACACAAGGCAGTTGCTGGTGAATGGGAAGAGTTGCTCTTAATGTGTCATGTGAATGAAATAGCTAAAGTGATCTGACTATCCAGGGTTATGCTCAGTGGAAAAACTTCCATGCCCTTAAATGTAATACTCTTCCATTTTCTGTCCCCTCTCAGATATAACATGGTACATTGAGACATGCAAATATGTGACTTTTTACACTCTGACAACATTTGCAAGACACATGATCCTCAAAAGAGTAGAAGTCAAAGTTTACTGCAGTAGAATATTTGGCTAATGGAAGATAAATTTTCTGTAAACTATTAGGCTATCCCTGGAGGTAGAGTAAAACATTTGCCTGATGCTCTGGTGGATCTGTGAATGCTGAAGCAGAACTATCATGGCAAAAAGCAAATCCCTCAGCATATTGTTCATTCAGTTGGTACTGATATCTAGGCTTGAGTCAGAAGCATAAATTTCTGTTAGGTCTTATTGAGCTCAAACATACAACAGCCTCTCAGGGTTGATGAGTCATCATCTATCACTTTTTGTACCCAAAAGCATTGTTTCTCTTCCCCAAATAGGAATTTGTTTCTTTTCTACTACTTCTTTCACCCAGGAAAGGAAATGCAATTCTCAAGGATGTCTTTTGACCTACCCTACAGCTTTTAGGGAGAAAATCTTCAGAGCTCTCTATGTGATTTTTTTTCCCAGTCATGCTATGATGTTATAGAATAAAAAGGGGAATATGTGATAGAACAGGGTAAGCAATAACAGAACAGCAGGCACTTCTCCGGTATGTTCCTGAGCATCGACAGTCCAACATAGTCTAACACATCATGTTTAACCAAAAAACACAAATTCCCTAAAAGTCTTTATGACGTGAAAGAGGGAATATGTCTTTTTAACTAATTCTTTGAATCTTGGCAGCAATTACTTTCAGAAGTCATTTAAGGGAAGTTTCTGCCACACTTCCACATTATCTTTAATGTTAGCAAAGGGTATTTTGTCATGTTTGACATAGAATAATCGAATATTTAATAAATAAAATGGTTAACTCTTGTGATAATTGCCTTTTTGCCTTGTTAAATAATGTTATTTTGAGACATTAAATTAGTTTAAGTATACACTAGGGGGCCTATACTTGAACCTAAAGTGTAAAGTCAATTAAGTTTGAGTATGTATAATAAGCAGTTTTTTTTATCATTTCGTTTTATTATATATTTAAACAAAATGTTTAAAAAATTTCAAAAACATACAAAAGTAAAGTTGTATGATGAATCACCATAAAATTCCCCCAGCTTCAACAATTATCAACACATGGTCAATATTATTTCAACTAGGCCTCCATCCATTTCGTATTCTCCCAGAGATATTATGTCAATTTTCATGGAAGAGCTCGCACAGAATTCTTGGGGGAAGGAAAAGTACAGAGAGGCAAGAGTTGGTATTGGTTTCCTAAGCTGACCAAATATATCCCTCCCTATCTTAACTCCCAATCTCAAAATTTGTGTCAATTTTTATGTAGCCAGGGACTACAAACAAAAGTTTTTGTATGAGTTACTCTAATAAATACAAGTATAAATACCATGATATTGTGCACATTTGTATAATAGCTTTATTGAGGTATATCTTTATTAATAAAATTCACCTCTTGTAACTGTAAAATTCAATGAGTAAATTTTAAGTAAATTTATAGAGTTGTACAGCCACCATACAATCTAGTTTTATCACATTTTTATCACACTAAATATTATCTCGTGATCTTTTGCAGTTAATATCATTTGCACTCACAACCCAGAAAACCACTACTCTATTTGTCCCTATGGATTTGCCTTTTCTGGACATTGAATAAAAACTGAATAATATACTATGTGATCTTTTGCATTACAGTTCTTTTACTTAGTGTAATTTTTTTTAGATCCACCCATGTTACTGCATGTATAACTTTATTTTCTGCTACTGCTCAATAATATTCCATTGTGTGGATATACTGCTTTTAAATTCAATCATCAGTTAATTGACATATGAGTTATTTCCAGTTTTAAAATTATGAAGAAGAATGCTGTAAAATTCTGTGCGCATGTCTTTGTGTGGGTATATGTTTATGCTTTTCTTAGATTTCTAGAGAGGAAATTGCTGGGTCATATAGAAAATTTTTATTTACCAACTTAAGAAACTGCCAAACTGTTTTCCAAAGTAAGATTAGTATATTACATTTTTACCAGCAATGAATAATTGATTCAGTTTCTCTATATGTTTTCCAATATTTTGTAGTGTCTATTCTTTTTAATAACCAGTGAAGTGGTGTACAGTGATATCTCATTGAGGTTTGAAACCCCTTTTCTGCAGTGACACCTCATTTCATGTTTGTATTTCCTGTTCATATATGACCTTTATGATTCGCATAGAATATCTATGCAAATATTTAGCCCATTTTAAAATTGAACTTTTTAAATTTTATTCTAAGTATTCTATTGTTTTGTCGATATTGAGAATGTTGTGGTTTTATTAATTGTATTTGTGATACTAATTAATTTGAGGGCTAATTTTGAAAAGACCAATAAGGAGAAAAGCTAGTAGAGAAAGGCATTTACTACACTATTTCCGATAATGTGGGTTTTTTGGAAGATGCTGATAGAGCTCACTGTACCATTAGAAGCAATGCAATCATGACAAACATTCCCTGCCAGTGTTTTCTTGGCAGGGAATATTAATGAAAGAATTATAGATTAAAAAGATATAAGACGATGTTTGATTTTTGTCACCTTGGGTGCCTTAAAGAAGGTATTTGAGCCAGGGATGCTGAGCTCCTAACTTATACCAAGGAAGAAAGGTTCTAGAATACATGTTTTCTACCTTTAGTGTTATTCTTTCTGTTTCCAGGACTTGAAAGCTAATAGAAATAATTAAAATTCATATAACAATAAATGTTTTAAATTATTTATAAGCAATAAATCATAAAAATTCTTTAAAGAAGACTTCAGAGTTAAAAAAAATCACATGTAAATTATTTTTATGTTAACAAGCAAAATATTTTGGATCAGATAAATAAAGCATACTGAAATTAGTTATTTGAATAAATTTACAGAGGAACAGTAGAATGTCTGATTAAGATAACATTAATAATACTTGCTTTGCTAGTGTACATCAGGTTATAAATATAGGTCGTATCTCTCATGAGACCATTTAGTTGGCTCAGGAAGAGACCTTTGATCTTTTCTTAAGAGTTACATGATCAATAAAATCTATAGAGTTAAAGCACATAAAAAGAAAAATATGTTAGCAAAAAATACAGAGTTGGACTCACACATCATTGATCAACTGAAGTCTGTTGAATGATTAATGAACATTATGAAGGATGTTATGGAAGGAAAAAAAATTGTTGATAACCAATTATATATTGGGCAGAGTATCTTCCCAAGAAAAATGTATGAGAGGCAATTATCTTCATTTTCTAAGTAAGAAAACATGTTTTTAAAATGAGATAAATAAATTTCGGAATATCAGTCATTTATTTAGTGGCAGAGTTTAAATTCAAGCCTATAACTGAATTCAGCTCCTATATTCTTTCCAAAAAACAATAATTTCAGTAAATTGAATCTCAATAAATATGAAGTTATAGAATCATTAACCTGGAAGACCATTCAGCACATATAATGGATTTCTTAAATAAGTAAATAGTTAACTAAACAGATGACAGTCAATGGGTATACTATGATTTTAAAAAAAGGGACATTACTTAGTATACTTCACTGGAAGACTCACTTTAAAGAAATAAGTATAATACATATCAACTTTAATAATTGTTTCAAAGGAAAATAAGACTTGAAGGAGATGTGGTGAATATGAAGGTTAGTAGAAAACCTAATTTAAGAACTAAAGGATTTAACCTAATTTTAAAAATTTAAGAACTAAAGATACCAGTCAGGATTAAATGTTTCAAGCAACAGAAGCTCACTCTGGATGATTAGAACAGAAGTGAACATTATGGAAAGGAAATCCTAGTGCTTACAGAATCCTTTTGCAAGACTAGAAAACTGGCTTTCAAGATCCCAGTCAGATCAAGGTCCAAATGAGATTGTGCAAGTGTTTCTGAGAAGATGACTTTTTGATGACCTGGGTACCAGCTGCTGTAGACTCAGCAGTGATATTGGAGCCCACGTGGACACAACAACAACTCACATGCCATTGGATATTATGCTGCAGATGTTGTCACCAATATTTGAAATGATTCTACATGTTTTTTCACTTTTTCTTTTAATATTCTCTATATCCAGTTGGCAGAGAAAATAGTTCACTTGCCTTTTATTTTTTGATTTCAAGGATTCTGGGAACTTAGATGCCTGGTATTTTCTCTCTAAAGTACTGCTTTAACAGTGTTATGCATAATTTGATATGTACTGTTTTAATTATTATTCAATTCTAAGCATATTCTAATTTTAATTATCATTTCATCTTTGACCTGTACATTCTTTAGGGTGACACATTCTAGTTTTCAAACAGATGGAATTTCTCTTTGTTGTTATTGATTTGTTTCTGCTTTCTAAGATGACTTCCTTTTGTTGGATAAGGTCTGTACCCTCCAATATTTTAAATTTTGTAACTTGTGGTATTAGCTTTTATGTGGTCAATTATTTTGTACATGTACTACTTGTGAATAATAAAAATGTATTCTACAACCATGGAATGTAATGTTCTCTGTATGTCTGTTAGTATTCCTTAATGTCATTTTTCAAACCCTTTACAGTCAAACTACTATTATATCTCTTTACTTTTTACTAAAAAGAGAAATATGTTAAAATACTCCACAACAACGATGGAGCTATTCCACAATTATGGAGCTATTCAATTCTCTTTGGAGTTATATTAATTTTTTTCTTCAAATATTTTTAAGGTAAATTATTTTATATAATAAAAATTAATTTACTTGGAATTGTTAAGACTGTTCAAGTAAATTGAAATTTCTATTGCTATGCATTACTGTTTACCTCTGCTAAAATTTTAGTTTTTAATATTTCATACATCAGTACAGCTATTATACCAGGAATTTCAGTCATGGATGCATTGCCTGTGCTTCAAATGTAGCTGTATTATCTGCTTTGTGAAAATAAATATGTGACCCTTAAATACTTTTTTCTTTTCCTGTGGGCACTATGTTAAGCTTGGTAGGTGGAGTATCCCAAGGAGACATTGTTGGAATAAAGGGTTTACTCACTTAACAGGCTTCTACAGAATGTGTTGATTTCTTCCCGTCCCTGGCTCATGTACTGCACATGGCCTTTCTAGTCCTCTCATCCTTGACAGTGGTCAGCAGTACTAAGTAGCCTATGTCCTCCTCCAGCAACTATCTTATTATCTTATGTAGCAGAATGCCTTTAGCCCTTCCCTGATGACCCAGAGAGTGGATTTTCAGCACATTTCCTAGTATAACACCACAGTGATTTACTTCTCTACCATCTGGTAAGCTATGGCTATGCCTTCTTCAGCAGGATCTGGACATGAGCCCTGGGTTACAGAAATTCTTCCATGCATGTTTCATCTCAATCCTAATGGAAGTGGCACCTACACTTATGTAGGTAAACTGAATCTATAAATACAGTCCCAAATACCAACTCTAAAATTTAGTTAAAAGAGGACCCAGGTTGGAGTGCACCTAAGTATCAGGCAAAAGCAAATAAAAAGATTTTGGAATGATACATTTGAAGTTA
Organism: Leontopithecus rosalia; assembly: GCA_028533165.1. Classification (NCBI taxonomy): domain Eukaryota; kingdom Metazoa; phylum Chordata; class Mammalia; order Primates; family Cebidae; genus Leontopithecus; species Leontopithecus rosalia. The sequence continues at coordinate 145,522,504 of CM052648.1, read as the reverse complement.
GGTTGAAAAGAATCCCCACAGAAAATATTTTAGAAATACATTTTTCCGGAATATCAAAACACAAGAAAAAAAGTGAATGCAGACCGTTAGCTCTTAAAATACATGGATATAGAAAATTCTAAAATAAAATTATTTTAAATGTTATACTAAGCAAATCTAAATCTGAAGTGGTATAATAGATCAAATATTTTTCCCAACCTCCACCTGCAAATTTGTAGGTTGAAGCCCTAAGCTAATATACTGTAGATTTTTAAACCAATATAAATTTCTTTTCAGTGCTAGAAGATTATAAATCACTTTCGGTACTATATTATATAATTTCAGTATTTGTAATGTTGAGGAGTAGTACAATGTCTTAAGTGTTTTTGGAACTACATTAAATTTATGACAATATTCATTTGTTTACCCCTCAAGGCTCTATTCTTTCCAACTAAAACAAAGCTATGACTGTCTCATGATTCCCCACTGGACAATAATATTTTTTGGTAGGCGACTAGCTCTCATGTTGCTGAGGCTGGGCTCAAGTGATCCTCCTTCCTCAACCTCCCAAAGCTCTGGGATTACAGGTGTGAGCCATCGTGTTTGACGTTTTAAAAGTAAAATTTAGAGATACATTTAAGCAAGTAGACTGAAGAAAGATTCTCTATTTCTAATAAAGTCACTTTTCTTATGGCATTTTATGATATCTGCCTTTGAATATGAAATCCTATGAAGCAAATTACTATTTTTTGAGATAGAATCAAAGAACATTAAAGCTGGAGTGTTTGTGAGATATCTATCTCAACCCAGTCATTTTCCAGTTGAGCAAGTAGAGACAAAATAGTTTGAACACTCTTCAGCTATATTGGGCTGATATCCTGAAAAATCTTCAAACAGGTATTTTTTCCTTTTCTGTTTCAGTCTCAATCATTATGTTCTGCTAATTCTATTTCATTCTATCTGTTATTTTATGCCTCAACAATCTGGTTACTGTATACTATCTAGCACTACCAATATTGATTGTGATTGTCATCCTGGGGATATAATGGTGCTATGAAAAATTGAAACAACTTCATTTTACAGTATTGGGTACTTAGTACTTATTCTTAGCTGGGAAGAGGTTGCTACCACATTTTCTTCTACTAAACTGGTTTTTATCTTTCTAGCTTAAGTCTTTGATTTATTTTTAATTTCCCTGCTTCTCAATTGCAATCCCTGACCTGGTCTTTATTATATTCTTGGACTCTGCTGTCTATTAAGCAGGTTATTCCAGCATTGGAATATGCCTTGGATTTTACTTTGGCAAGGGATATCTTTATTCACTACAAACTCTTATTAGACTGCAGGAGACTATTACTATGTGAATAAAGTTCAATAAATCCAAATATGAACTCGTCTTTCACCTCAAGCCTTCCCATTCCCAACTTCTGAATGTCTTCCTCTGACGAGGGTATAAATTTGCAATTTTTCATCAAAGATCTAATTCCCTTGATAGTCTCCATGTTTTCCTTCATGATTCATTTTTCTATAATTATTAGTTATCTATTATTAAAACCAGAACCTTGGTCCATTCCATAGACATAATTTGTCATAGTTATAGAGTAATTTTCTGGGTATGCTAAAATCTGCCACTATGACTATAATATTTTCTATCATTCTTATTTCCAATTTATAAAATGTTCATTGCTATGTGACAAAGCATAGTTACATATCCTTCATGGAACTTAAACTCTGTATAGCTAAATATTATCTCACATCACTATCTATATATTTTATACATGCATAGAGGGCCAAAAAGAATTTAAGAGAAATTTTAGACACATAACATCTACTCTAAGAAACAAAATTATGTATAATTAAGACATATATTGGAAAGAGTATAAGATTCTTTTTCCAGAGGATCAGAAAACTAAATTTAAAGGCATATTCTTTATAATTAAATATAAGGTTTGGGCCAGTTGCAAAAAATAAAGTAATAAATCTATGTAGTAGTCTTTAATGTAAACCTAAATGCTCTCTACCAATTTGTGTGTTTTTGTTTCCTTTATTGGGAGCTAGTGTGTGATAGAAAACTAGCCATTTTAAATATGTTTATAAAGAATGAAAAAAAATGCTCTTCAGTAGGAGTTTTTTAGTATGCACACTTCCTAAATAAGTGCTTTTATGCCGATTAAAATATTCATGAATTACTTTCACCTTCTACACATTAGGTTTCCAGAGAACTCATCCCCATATGGATATTATCTACTGCCATCATTCTCTGGCTGAGCTTCAAGGCTTTGCCCTAAGATAAGCTCTTCAGGAATGACAGCTTGAATTTTATATTTAACTAAATGGTCCTTATTTTGGAATCAAACTGTTCATACCCAATTTGTATAATGATATAGCCATTTTTACTCTGTTTCTGTTGTTATTAGCATTTCAGAACAAATCTAACAACAAACCTTAATTTCTCAGTTTCTCTCTGGGCACTCTTATCCAACTAGTTGAATTTTAGAAATAGAAGTACATAAAATAGGTCTCCAATCAAATAAAGAACTTTATTGGGTGGATCTTCCAAGAGGAACATGGCAGCATCTATCTTGCTCTAGATCATACAGAGCAACAATGAGAATAAAAGAAAACAACTGCGTAAACAAATTTGAAACAAAATGAGGAGACAGTCCAAATTTGAAAACACCGTATTTCTTTAAATGCTGCTATATACTTCTGAATTTTTTCTAATAAAAGATGAAGCTGGTTAAAGTGGGAAGACAATAAATATGCTGGAGCTACAGGTAGTCAAAAATTTGAATCAAGCACTTCTCCCTAGAATGAGAGGAAGGATATTCAGTATAAAGTTTACCTAAGGATGTCTAAGAGAAAACAATATCTGATACATCCATATCAATCAATATTCATTCAGGACACACTGTAATTTGAACAAAGAACGTGTCATATAAACATTTATTAGCTGTATCAGAAGGGTAATTTTAAAGGTAAAAGTAGAGCTCTAAAAAATATCTCAGGGCTGAGGAAGACTTCCCAAGGAATGAGATCCCCTCCCCAAGCTACTGTTCAATCTTTTTGGAAAAGTATAGTTACAGCCCACTAAATGCTGAGGAAATTCTCTGAATTGCTTAGGCCAGAGCTGGTTAATTGTTACTGGATACCGTAATGCACTTAATACATATGAAGAGTGATAAGAAGGAATGGTGAAAAAGGATAAGCTTGCTGTAACTTCAGGTTAAATAATTACTATGTCAAAGTATTATTCCTTAAAATATCTATGAACATAATTTAGTGATTAAAGTTAAATATTAATGTAAAATTTATATTAGGTAAAAATAGAAGTTAGAGAAGGAGAAGAAGCATGGAGAAGAGAATACAATATCCTAGGAAATCTGTAAATATTATCTATTGGAAGTGTTGACCATGCAAAAAATCTAAACTGTCTTAAATAATGCAAGACAACATAATACAAGGAAAACAATCCACATGGAGATATATATATATATATATATATATATATACACACACACACACACACATACGTATGTGTGTGTGTGTTTGTAATGTATGTGAAACTATTTTATAATATAATTAAACAAAGACAAAATCAATTTCTTCACTACTAGATTTAAATGGATACAAAGTATAATTATTTAAAATGTGGCAGAGCTACATGTTCAAAAGATGGTTCCATCTCTCTATCTGACCATCAGCTTCTCAGTTATAAATTAGATGATGAGATCCATGTATTCAATTATTTATACCCATGGTCATACTTCCTTTGCTGTAAAGTGATCCCCTTGTTAGAATGTGAGTTTATAGGAGACCCATGTTAGTAGATCTCTTACCATTTTTCTTCTCTTCTGTATCATTTTTTGTTATGAGAGAAAGCATTTCTAACTCATTTAAAATGACAATCACATTTGCCAGTAGTCAACCTAGCAGTATGTCAGGGTTTCCTCCCAGAAAGTTAAGTTCTTAAACTCAGCAACATGTTTTCTAATCAACAACTTTATATTCCATTTCACTTGAATTGGCTACCTCTGTGTCAAAGCTCCTGCTACTACATGTTTCTTATGACTACATGTCTTTGCGTGTATAGCTCTTTTCTTTCTTTACAAAGACTAGCACTTCCCAGCTGTATTATTTTGTGACTTTACCCAGTTATTGATCCGGTGGCCAGGAGGGGAGGTGGGAAAAGATCTTGAGAGGGTCACAGACTTTTCCTGCAGTACAGATGTTTTGAACTACTATTGAGCAAAGAAGTACTATCTTATACTATTCTGTTTTGAGGTACTTCTCTCAGCCCAGAGGCTCCAGGAAAACCTAAAAATTCAGTTTTCAAGAACCTCTACACAGATTTTCTCACCTTAAGTTTTAGGGTCCTGCATCTTTTCAATTAAGGCTTAGTTTTGCTGCAGAAGACTTCTCAAGGTTGAGAATTCAACCTGTTCTAAAGATCTATTACTCTTATAATTAAGTCCTGGGCCTCATCCTCTGGCTGTAGGAAATTTCTGTTATTTGTATATTGCCAAGGAGGAAATGGCTATCACACTTCACCTTACATTTGTGAGAAATAATGCTCAACCTCTCATTGTCTGTTACCTGTGCATTGAGAATCCAGAAACAGATATCTGATACCATGATCTTTATAATTACCACAGTCACTCAAAGGCCTAATATCTTTCAATGGCCAGCACATTCCTTTTTACTGTGATTCCCTTCTCACTTTACCACTCAAGAAATATGTATAAAGTGCTTTGCAATCTTATGCCAGGAGCTATCAATGTTGTATTTGTATCATGGTGAGGGTTTGCCTGGCATCTGGCTGGTGAATGATCCAACTCAAAATCCCACTACAGAGTCGGCTTCCTAAAGCAACCTTAACTTTTTTTTCTTTTTTTTAAATAGCATATGGATTAAAAGACTCCCGAATACCAGAATTAATTCACATACTTTCTATGGCGTGGGGTGAGATTGGAATCATATGAAATTGCTCTGATGCTTGATATCACCTACACAATGTTATTCAGTGAACAAATAATATTAAAAAACAAAATGCCTCTTGCCATACTCATCCCAGACAAGGAAAAACTGTATTTTAAATACATATAAGGTTCAAAATAACCTCAGAAATTGGTATAAAGTCATCAAGAGGGCAAACAAATATGCTTCAGGCCTTATCACAAGAAGACAAAGAAAGAAGACAGCTATGATATAACTATATAGCTGTGATAGTCTCAGTGGAATCTATTTCCTTTTTTTTTGAGAAGGAAAGAAAGAAAAAAAGGAGTGAAGGAGAGGAAGAAAGAGGAAGAAAAAGAGGGAGAGAGAATGGGAATATTGCTTTATTCTAAAAATGGGTATTAATAATGGCCGATCAATATTTTGTGTATTTAGGGTGGAGAATGTATATTTTGTGTATTTAAAGTGGAGAGCTCTATAAATATTTATTAAGTTTACTTGTTCTGGATCTGAGTTCAAGTCCTGGATATCCTTATTAATTTTCTGTCTCGTTGAGTCTAAATCTCTTTACGGGTCTTATGTATCTGGGTGTTAAGATCGTTAGCTCTTATTGTTGCATTGATCCTTTTACCACTATATCTTTGTTGCTTTGAAATCTATTTTATCAGATGCAAGAATTGCCACTCCTGCT
>CM052648.1:145501054-145516778 GCA_028533165.1 Leontopithecus rosalia | reverse complement strand
TGTATCTTTTGATTGGGGGATTTAATCGATTTAAATTTAGGATTACTGCCATTTGATGTTAACTGGCTATTTTATCCATTCGTTGATGTAAATTCTTCTTTATGTTGATGCTCTTTACTTTTTGGGATATTTTTAGAAAGGCTAATACTGGTTGTTCCTTTCTATGTGTAATGCTTCTTTCAGAAGCTCTTGTAAAGCAGGCCTGGTGGTAATAAAATCTCTGAGTACTTGCTTGTTCAAAGATTTTATTTTTCCTTCAATTGTGAAGCTTAGTTTGACAGGTTATGAAATTCTGGGCTGAAAGTTCTGTTCTTTAAGGATGTTGAATATCAGCCCCCACTGTCTTCTGGCTTGTAGGGTTCCTGCTGAGAGATCTGCTGTAAGTCTGATAGGTTTCCCTTTGTAGGTAACCTGACCTTCCACTCTGGCTGCCCTTAGTATTTTCTCCTTCGTTCAACCCTGGTGAATCTAACGATTATGTGCCTTGGGGTTGCTCTTCTTGAGGAATATCTTTGTGGTGTTCTCTGTATTACCTGGGGTTTAATATTCCCCTGCTTTGCTAGATTGGGAAAGTTTTCCTGAATAATATCCTAAAGAGTATTTTCCAACTTGTATTCATTCTCTCCGTCCCATTCAGGTACACCTATCAAACGTAAATTAGGTCTTTTCACATAGTCCCATATTTCTTGGAGACTTTTCTAAGTAAAGCAACCTTTACTATGAATCACTGTGACTAGGAAATAACCTATTATATTATATTATCTGTGACTAATTTTAAGAACAATTACTGAGAGAAATATAGAAAGCAAGATTAAACATAGAACTTAAACTGCAGTGATGTTACAGCTGAGGCCTAGGCCAATCCATTTGTAAGCACTGAGGCTTGGTGGCCTTCAGTTTTTCTACTTGGATGAAGAGGGCAAGATTTTTGTACATTGCTGTGAACTAATCATTCATATACGGGCTGCTGCCAAGGAGAGGTAAACTTTCTTCTATGGAGAGAAAACACTGGAGAGGGATTCAGTTGCATCCCGTTCAACCAATATTCCTGACAGCTGATAAAATGAGTGCCGCACTCCTGAAGAAGTTTCTGGATGGCACATCACATCATTACTATGATTCTGAAAATATTTTCTACCACTCTGTACAAATGCATTTTAAAATTAGGAGGACTGGACAATTTTCTAAGAAGATATACTTTCCTAAGGTTGACCCCAAGAGATATTACAGTTTAAGCACAATGATTTTTTTAATTATAGAAAATTATCTTATCAGGCCCAGTTGTTTTCAAAGCAAACAATCTTTAAAGTACTGATAATTCCAATGTGATTTAGGGCAGTACAACATTAAATTCAGTCAGTCATTCAACTAAAAATGAATTTTTAATAAGAAATGAGCCCAATATATATAAAAAATAGATACGATAGACAAAATTCTCTGCCAATATGAAATTTCTATTCTAGGAGGTGAAATAAGTAATACATGTCACATACTACTATACTTGTAAGTAGTGATAGGTATAATGAAGAAATTTTTGGTGCTTGTCAGCACTCCAAAGATTTGGGCTCCTGTGTGGATTCTGTTGTGTTCAATAAGCCGGGCTGTCCCTTTGCTGGCATAGTTGCAATATCGACATTTGAGCTTCCGATCAAAGGTCCTTTCAAACCCTTCTACTAACAATCCTGAGTTTTCATCCAGGGAAACTTCAACATATGGGTGATCAAGCGCATTTTGATCAACATTTGTTCCAGCTCTTGACAACTGCATGGAGTAAACTCCACTGCCTTATTCAACGCCGCCGCCACTGCCGATGCTGTGCCACTGCCGATGCTGCACCACCGTCACCGCCGCTGCTGCTGCATCTGTCACGTCTCAGTTGCCGCTGCCACGGCCACCAACGCTGCCATATTTGTTGTAAGATGAAGTTTTGATGCAGATGCATTCACGGAGTGAGAGGAGACGTGGGTTTAACGAGGATTGAAGAATGTCCAGGTGAGTTCACGGTGGAAAGAGAGTCTAGCACTTTAGAGCTTATGAAAATTAGAAATTACTAAAATAGATTACGAAGTCTAATTCATAAACAAGAGAAGTAAACAGAAGGGACAATTGACACAATGGTGAAAGGTCCAAAATTTGGAGGAACAGATATGGATAAAAATACTTGAACTTTGAGTTTCATTGGGAATGATTTGGTACACTCTGAGATAGCATAGAGAGTAATGTTTCAAATTAAGATATTTTACAGGTGGTACAACTATTTGTTGAATATTTAAAAACTGGAGTCTATTGAGGAATAGGCGCAGATGAGGTTTTCTTTTCCTTCTTTCTTTCTTTTTTTTTTTTTTTTCTTGAGATGGAGTCTTGCTCTGCCACCCAGGCTGGAGTGCAATGGCCCATTCTCATCTCACTGCAACCTCCATCTCTCAGGTTCAAGAGATTTCCCAGCCTCAGCCTCCCGAGTAGCTGGGATTACAGGTGCTCACCACCATGTCCAGCTATTTTTTTTTTTTTTGTATTTTTAGTGGAGACCGAATTTCACCATGTTGGCCAGGTTGGTCTCAAACTCCTGACTTCAGGTGATCTGTCCGTCTCAGCCTCCCAAAGTTCTGGGATTACAGATGTGAGCCACCGCACCCAGCCAGAATGTTTGTAAGAAGGCAAGTTGGTAACAGAGAAATGAGTTAGACTCTGTTTAGCTAGGCCCTGGCACCAACCAAATTGTGGGTTCATATTACTAATAGGAAGATACACTGACATGAGTATGTCTTCTGATTTTATCAGTGATGTTTCTCTTAAAAACAAACAAAACACAAATGAACAAAACCCCGCACTAGTGAGATTTTGAGATTTTAAAACGAAAAAACAGAAAACACATACTAAGTATCTTAAGCCTTATATTCCAGGAAAAAAATAGCTTAGAATAGTCCTCATAATATTGGTTATAGAGTAAAATTCATTCTGCTGTTGGAATATAAAGCACATCAGGTCACGTGACCATGTCCTATAGGTTTATACAGAAGCCTCAATGGCAAACATCATTTTCTTTTTAGCGTAGTTCAAATACGAAAATCATTAACTTTGTTTGTGCAACCAGCACATCTTATTAACGTGACAGGATTAATGTATGATGCTGGGATTTACAATGCACTCACTGCAGACAGAGGGCTCAAATACAGTGATTGCTTATCTTAGTCTTTGGCAAAGTTACAACAGGGTTATTTAATTAAGGAAGTTCAGAAATCAAATGATCTGTCTCCCATATTTTTGTTTTGTTGGTATTTGAGAAAAAAGGAGACCTATTCTGAATGCAAATACTCAGTTAAGTTTTATAAAAGACTTTGAATCTTTTTTTAATGTTACAAAGAAAATCAAGGATATTGTTGGTATTAATTTGTATTTGCTAATGTGAAATGAATCAATTAATTTTATTTCTAAAATCATTTCCGTAGTAGCTGTGAGTCTCTGTAAGAGACACAACTTTCTTCCAAAGCTTGTAAATTAGTATGAGGGAGAAAACAGAATATAAAATAATTAGTCTGGAAAAAGACTTTGTGCAATCTGAGTGCAGAAGCATGAAAATAAATATTATAGGCAGTAGAATAAAGTAAGTTTTCATGGAATAGAAAGTCTTCATGGAGGATGAAGAATTTGAACAAAATCTGGAGAAAAGCTTATAAAATTCTAAAGACGAAAGCTCAAATAACCTCATCATAAAATTGTAGCATCAAAAGAAAGTAATGGAAAATAGGAGAAAAACAGGTCAGGGCAGAAACTGAGTTTTGCGGTGAAAAATATCTAAAACCAAAAATTACTCTATGGTTTTACTTTTATTTTTCCTTCTGGTTAACTTTTAGTTTTGAAGTTTATTTTTATATTAGAAAATGTTGTGGGGCTCAGTATTCAATATCCTGTCAATTGAATTCAAGAATTCAATATTTATAGAATTCTTCACCCCAGGTCCACAGAACATACATTTTTTTCAGTACCACATTACACCTATTTTGAAAGTGACCACAGAAATGGAACAAATCACTCTTCAGCATTTGCATAGCATTTCACAAATTTAAATGAAATATTGGTTGGCTGTTTGTTTGTTATTTTCTTTCCTTATTCCTTCCTGTCTCCACTGTTAAGCACAATTATCGACATAAAAGAGGTTTTTAATACCTACTTTTAGATTGCATTCCAGCCGGGCAATAGAGCAAGACTCCTGTTCTCTGCTCTCTCTCCCCCTTTTCTCTTTTTCTTTCTTTTTCTAAAAAAAAAAAAAAAAAAAAAAAAAAAAAAAAAAAAAAATTCTTCTATTATCTCAGGTAATATGAGATAATATTTGCAAATCATGTTAAACATTTAAGCCCTCAATGATGTTAATTCATTGACATAAAAGCCATATTTCTGTGTCTTATATTTGTACTCAGGCTCGTTACCCTGTACTATCAGAGTCACATTAGAAACTAAAAAATACTTCAATATAAGGATTCACTCCTTTGACGAAATGAAATTAGTAATAAAATGATAGAAACAACAGTAATTCACATAAGTGATGAATTTGTTGAACTACAGTCGTTTTGTTCCTTTCATTTTTATCTCGTAGGACAAAAGAATGGTAAATCAAATCCATGCCAACAAAAGCATTTAATTTCATCAAGTAATTAAAAAAATTCCCTAGCTAGTAAAAATGCTTCTTTGGGGAAGTGACTTTCCAAACTGCAAGAAGGAGTAGTACTGCGGAAAGGCCATAGAGATTTTGTTTCTAGTTGTAAAATAAACAGATCCTTTCAGAATGGATATGTTTTTGCTCACTACTGTGCTTATAATGAGATTGAATTCAACTTTTTGTGTACTAATTGTATTAAACTGTGTACATAAAAGTGATGGAATAGGAGTTATTTGGGGATTAGGTAAAGCAATCAAATGTTTGAGAGAATGATACAAAATTAATATGTGCTTTGTTTTATCTCCTATATGTACATTTTTCTACAGATGAGGAACTCTGAAGAATATGAAGCAGCAAATGAAGTACCTTTTAAATGGAAGTGCAGATGAAGTCATTCTGGATTTATAATAAGTTATATTTACTTTGATTTTTATGTGGTTTTATTTTGTTTTGATTTTTGTTTCCTGAATTTTTATTTGATTGGGTCTTGGATTTCAATATCATGCAAGAAATGCTCAGATCAAAATATAAGCATAAGAATCTCATTCCATGAAATCTAGTATTCATAAAAAGTGACATCCAATAGTGAATTAATGGCATTAGCATGAGCTAATAAACAAAATCATGTGAACAGTTTGCACTATTAGAAAATCCATTTTACAAATGGATTTCACGTGTCTTTTGTGTCCAAATACAATTGACTGGATAAAATCCTAGAATTATATGAAAAGATTGTGAGATTTGCTTTTATAGGAAAAGAAAAACCCACTTTTTAAAGTCCTTTATATTTAATATAAATTTAATGGTAAATTGAATATCTATGCTATGAAAAGGATTATGTCTTATTTTGTTTTTATTTCTAATAGCTATTTACATAATTATTGCTATGAAAAGGATTATGTCTTATTTTGTTTGTATTTCTAATAGCTATTTACATAATTATTGCTTAATACCAGTTAGGAATACACAAGAAAAAATATAATGCTGAGATATCTAGATAATCACACTTGTCCTCTCAGGCTACCATTTTCCACAATAATTACTCATTTAGTTAAATGTATTAAATACAAATAAATGAAACTTTCAATTACTCAAGTTCGACTATCAGAAATATCTAGACTATTTTTAATAATATTTTAAGAAGCCGTAGAGCATAAAATAAAATCACACAAGTGTATATAAATACATATCTATATATACAAGTGTATATAGTCTACATATTTACAGTTTTTAAAAATTTCCTACATTAAAGGAGTAAATATGTAAGTTAAAAGAGACAATATTTTACAAAACTGCATACCATACATAATTGGAATGTTAAAAGTTTATTATTCTGAGGGCCGGGCACAGTGACTCAGGCCCGTAATTCCAGCACTTTGAGAGGCCAAGGTGGGTGGATCACCTGAGATCAGGAGTTGGAGATCAGACTGGCCAATATCCCAAAATCCCGTCTCTACTAAAAATACAAAAATTAGCTGGGTGTGGTGGCGTGCACCTGTAATCTCAACTACTCAGGAGGCTGAGAGAGGAGAATCATTTGAACCCAGGAAGCGGAGATTGTAGTGAGCCAAGATCACACCACTGCACTCCAGCCTAGGCAACAGAGCAAGATTCTGTCTCAAAACAAAAAAAGAAGAAAAAAGAAAAGTTTTTTTTATTCTGAAACAGTCAACTTTTTTGCATACAAAAATGTAAAATAATTGTATAAAATATTTACACATATTGTAGTTCTTTCTATGAGTCCTTTTAAATTGGAATGCCTAATGTATTTATTTCACTATAGCCTTTTATATTCTAAGCATATATCTTAATTTTTCATCTATCTGTGCAATATTCTTCATGTCTGAACAAAAATGTGACTCACAAAGAAAATTCTCTTTCAATGGTTTTATAAATACTTGATACTGCCAATGCAAATATTAGAAGTTTCATAGGAATTTTTGTAAGTGGTATTTTATTATTTGAACATTGGATATATTAAAATGTACCTGATTCACCTTTTTAATCATTACATCAGCAGTAAAAATGGTGAAGGTTCATATAAAATATAAAGAAGTTAGTTTGGCTTTCCATTTTAATTAGTCACACCTATTTTATTAAATATTAGCTCTGTATTTAAATCTTGGTAACCTAGATTCAGAATTACTAAGATTAGGGCATAATTAGCTATTCAAATCAATTATGTCATTCAATTTTATTAATTATGTTGCTAAATATTATCACATAATTAATCCTAATACTATTCATTATAACTCATAACTAGCAGTCTAAAAAGTCTACAGATGGAAATAAAAATAGTTCTGAAAGATATTGCACCAGCAATTTTTGCTATCACATTTGCATTGATTGCCTATTCTTTCAATGAATAATAATGGAGAGGTAATGGAAGTAAATTCAACTTAAACTTTGTACATTAGACATTACCAGTTTCTAGAGTCTTTTCAGTTGTTTGAAAAACTGTCCTGTTTAGTATAGGCATTTAACTAAGCACTATTTTAAAGAGTAATCCATGCCATTCAGATGACTCTTCTGAAGGCATAAAGGATGATTGTATTCTTAAAGTATCTCAAAATAAGTATATATTTCAACAAAATATAAGCAATATAATCACATTTAAGGTAAGGAAAGCACAAATAAATCATGATATTAGTTTTATTTCATAAAATGCAAACCATTTATTATATTTATTACTTATTAAAACTTTGTTGAAGACTAAACTCAGGAATAAGTTTTTAATATTGCTAATGGGGAAAGAACAACCTCGTTCATAAATGGTGTTGGAACACCTGAATATCAGTGTGCAAAAGAATGAAGGTAGACTCTCATCTCACACCAGATACAAAAATCAACTCAAATAGATTAAATATTTAAATATAAGAACTTAAACTTTGAAACTACTAGTATAGAAGAAAGTATAAGAGAATAGGTTCATACATTGACCTGGGAATGATTTTTTGCATATGAACCTAAAAGTACAGGGAACAAAAGCAAAAATAGACAACTAGCTTCTGCACAGCCAAAGAACCAACAGAGTGAAGAGATAATATATGAATGGAAGAAAATATTTGCAAATCATACATCTGATAAGAGTTTGGTATACAAAATACCATCATGCATCACTTAACAATGGGAGAACATTCTGAAAATTCCATCATCAGACAGTTTTGTCACTGTGTAAACACTGTAGAGTGTACTTACACAAACATAGATGATGTAGGCTACTACACATCTACTCTGTATGGTATAGCCTATTGCTCCTATGCTAGAAGCCTGTATAGTAAATTACTGTAGTGAATACTGTAGGTAACTGTAACATGATGGTAAATATTTTTGTATTTAAATATATCTACACATAGAAAATGTACAGTAAAAATACAGTATTATAATTTCTGAGACCACTAGAAAATTATAGAACTCAAGAGCTAGAAAACAAATTCCTAATTTAACAAATAAGCAAAGGATTTAAATTGAAATTTCCCAAATGAAGATATACAAATAGCCAACAGATACATGAAAAAAATGTTCAACATCACTAATTATCATAGAAATGCAAATTAAAATCCCTTTGAGAGATCACTTCACACCTGTTAGAATGGCTATTATTTAAAAGACAAAAGACAACAAATGGCGATGAGGTTGCAGAGAAAAAAACCCTTGTACGCTGTTGGTGGAAATGTAAATTAGTACACCTGGTATGGAAAATGATATGGAGGTTCCTCAAGAACTTAAAAATAGAGCTGTCATATAACCCTGAAATCCAACGACAAATTTCATTATCCAAAGTAAATGAAATCTGTATGTAGAAGAGATATCTGTACTCCTATGCTCGTCACAATAGCCAAGATATGAAATCAAACTATCAACAGACGAATAAAGAAAATGTGGCATATATAAACAGTAAGATACTATTCAGCCTTAAAAGAGAAGAAAATCTTGTCACTGTGACAATGTGGATGAAACTATAGGTCATTAAGTTCTATAAAATAGGTATAGAAAGACAAAAATACTGCATAATCTCACTTATATGTGAAACCCAAAAATTTTTGAACTTTTTAATTTTAATTTAAGAGAATTAGAGAGTAGAATGATGCATACCAGGGTCTAGGGAAGGGAATACTGAAGAGATGTTGGTGAAAGGATATAAATTTTAATTACATAGGAGAAAAAATTTCAAGAGATTTATTGTATAACATGGGACTATACATTATAGCAATGCATTGTATTTTTGAAAGTTGATAAAAGGGTAGATTTTAAGTGTTCTCATTACACAAATAAATGATGTGTATGTGAGAAAATGCATATTTAAAGCTTAATTTAGTCATTCTACAATGTATTCATATTTCAAAACATGTTTTATAGAATAAGTATATACAATTTTGTTAACTAAAAATAGAATAAAATGTTTTTTATATAGAAAAGATATTTTTTAAAACAATTTTAAACAAAATCTCACTTTAAATCTGTATTTCTGAATACAAGTGGGCCTTTAGTTTCCCTTGCATTTGTATAGTCTGTTAACTTTGTATCTTGTCTATTTCTTTCATTTTCTTTCATCAAAGCAAAAAGTACTCTTCCTTATTCTCGCTATTATCTTTTGAGCTTTCTACTGTTTCCTTAAGCAAAGTGGATCAGAAAACTCAAAGCTCCTGCCAACACATCTATCTGTGCAACCACATTTGGATGATGTACACTGACTTTCCACCTGATGCTATGGATGTATTCTATTCGTAACTCCTTTCCTTGTGAACAAATTCCTCTCAGGGATATCATTTCATCACTTTGTGATTGAGTAGCCCTTCCTCCCAGTGCATTTTAAAACTTTTTTTTCTTTCCTGCTTTCAACCTTCAAATATTACTTTGAAACAATGTGTTTCTCCCTTTCCCACCAAGCACTTGTGTTGAACAGTACTTGCTTATCTAATTGTGGGCTTACTTAGAAATTCCAAGGGCCAATATTGAAACAAATCAGGCAGAGAGACCCAGCCATGGAATCCTCCTGCTTAGAGGGAATTAACAGCCCACCACTACCATTACTAAGCTGAAGTCAGGGTGCTGCAAACCAGAGCTCCAGACAGGCGATTACTCAAGATAAACATGAAACAAGACATGCAGACCCCCACCCTCCGGCACCATTCCCACATATTTTCCACACCTTTTCCTTCAAATGCAGCAATCACCAGCCATTTGGCACCAAGGAATGGTTTCGTGGAAGACAGTTTTTCCAGAGATGGCGGAGGAGATAGCAGCAATGGTTTTGAATGAAATCGTTTCACCTCAGTTCATCAGGCATTGGTTAGATTCTCATAAAGGGTGTACAGCCTGGATCCTTTGCATGCTCAGTTCACATTAGGCTTCATGCTCCTATGAGAATCTAATGTGGCCACCCATCTGGCAGGAGGGGAGCTCAGGCGGTAATGCTCTGTTACTGCTCATCTCCTGCTCTGTGGCCCAATTCCTGCAATTTACCAACCAGTATTGGTCCGTGGCCCAGGGGTTGGAGACTCCTGTTCTGAAGAAAGGAATGTGGTAGCTAAATCGGTTCTAAAGGAAGGAATGTGGTGTCTAGATCCCTTCTAAACCCTTTCATTCACCCTGCAAATTTGGAAAGGTCTTTTGAAGGCATGAGCCTTCCATTTCCCAGCTGCTAACATTTGATTAATAAAACTACTTTCCTTTCACCATACCTCACTCCTGGTGCTTTCAGCCTCTGAGCTCAGAGAAGCTGAACTTGAAATAGTTATAATTTGTCCTCTGTCTCCAGGCTCAACATTTTTTCTTTTCTTCTATATCATTCTTTTTTTTTTTTGAGACGGAGTTTCGCTCTTGTTACCCAGGCTGGAGTGCAATGGCGCGATCTCGGCTCACCGCAACCTCCGCCTCCGGGTTCAGGCAATTCTCCCGCCTCAGCCTCCCGAGTAGCTGGGATTACAGGCACGCGCCACCGGGCCCAGCTAATTTTTTTATCTTTAGTAGAGACGGGGTTTCACTATGTTGACCAAGATGGTCTCGATCTGTTGACCTCGTGATCCACCCGCCTCGGCCTCCCAAAGTGCTGGGATTACAGGCTTGAGCCACCGCGCCCGGCCTCTATATCATTCTTATTGCATCCTCTCAAATTTTTCTCCTTTATTGCTTCAATTTCTGTCTTGATCATTGTCTAGTCAATACTCGACTTTTCACCATTCTGCCTCTTGATTCTTAAAACCAATGATCTCTACATATATGTCCAATTATCCTATATGTTCATCTTACTTGATGAAGATGAATTGTTGTCAATTGACATGATTGATCCTTCCCTCACCTGTAAAACAATTTATCAATTGGCGTCCAGGACACTACACTCTCTTGAATTTTCATCTCCCTCACTAGATACTCCTTTTCAGTCACTTTTTCTAGTTCTTCATTTTTTTAACTAAATTTTAGAGGTTCCAGGACATGGTCCTTGGATCATTTCTTTTTCTTTCCATTCTCGTATCATATCAATTTCCATAATTTTAAAGATGACCTATATTTGATATCTTTAACATTTATATGCTCTGCCTGTAATCTTTCCTTGAACACCAAATTATCTTTTTGACAGTGTAATTTGGAAGTTTAATAAATATATCAAGAAATTATCAGATTTACTGAGGTAAAAATTTCTTAAAAGGAATGCTCCTATTTCAAGCATACGATTTAGTATTTTTCATGTGTATAAATTCGTAAAACCACCTCCAAAATTAGGATATTTAATATATATTACTCCCTTCCATCATACTTATTTGTAATATCTCATTTCATTCTTTAATTTTCTTATAACAACAGCACCTCTAGCCCTGTTCCCCAGTTCACAGCTGATCTACTTTCTATCACTATGGATAAGATTGTATTTTCTAGAATTTGAGCCAAATGCAATCATACTATATATATTCCATTTTGCCTGTCTACTTTCACTCAGTATAATTACTTTGAGATTCATTCATATTGTTGCACACATCAATAGTTTATTCACTTTTATCATTAAGTAGTATTCCATGGTATAGAAACACTGAAATTTGTTTATTAAGCTCTTTACTATATTGATAAATTGTTTCTTATTCCCCCAGTTTTGGATTATTACAGATTATAGTTTATAAATACATATTATATATACTCATGTACAATATGTTATATTTTACAATATAATTAATTTTTATTAATATAAATTTATATTATATTAATATTTATATAATAATTATATAATTCATATTGACACAATTTATTATATTAATATATAATTTAGTGTATATAAAATTATGTTCTATTAATATAAATTATGCAATGTAAAACATTTTATAAACATAATTTCAGGTTATATTTTAATAAATATTTGTGTGCAATTATGCAATTATTTGTAAGGGCAGGGACTTAAATTTTTTAGGTAAATATCAAGGAGTAGAATGACTAGATCATATGGCAGGTATATGCTTAACTTTATCAAAATTAACAGTCTTTTTTCCAAAGTTGTAAAAATTTTTACACTTCCATTAGTGGTTTATAAGAATTTCTGTTTATATACATCCTTGCCAATAACTGGAAAAATTTATCTTTTAAAATTTTAACTAGTCAAGTAGTATTGGTTATCTAGTGGATTTAATTTGCATTTGAGTGATGTGTAGACATTGTTGAGCATCTGTTCATGTACCTATTGGCTGTGCTATACACCTTCTATGCTGAAATATGTTTTCAAATATTTTGTCAGTTTTTCCATTGGAATATTTGTTTTCTCATTATTGAGTTTTGAGAATTATTTTTTAATATTATGGATTGATGTTTTTCTATGATATAATTAGGAAATATTTTATCCTAGTATATGGCTTGTCTTTCTATTCTTTTAACATTATCTTGTAAAATGCAGACATTTCAAAAAACAGCTCATAATTTTTTATTAAAGGATAGTACTCTTGATGTTACACTTTAGGAAGTTTTTACCCAAACCAAAGTCATAAAGATTTCCATTATTTCTTACATAAATTGTGAATCATTTTGTTTTTCATTTAGCTCTCTGATTCATTTGATTTTATTTTTATATAAATTGTAAGATATGGGTCAGTTGTTTTATTCATATGTATATGCGATTGTTTTAGCACATTGTTGAAAAGAATACACTTTCTCTTAGTATTGCCTTTTATCTTTATAAAATAGCATTGTCTTGATTGATATAGATTTCAGTCTTATAGTTAGGTAATGCTAGTCTTTCATCTTTTCAAGCTTGGTTTGGTTATGCAGAGTTTTTTGGATTACTATGTTAATTTTAGAATCAGCTTCTCGATTTATGTAAGAAAGCTTTGTGAGATTTTGATTAGAATTACATTGAAACTTCAAGTCAATTTAAAAGAAAGCTGACATCTTAATATTATTGAATATTATGACTAATAACCATGACAGATTTCTACATTTGCTTAAGTTTTCTTCTATTTCCATCAGCTCAGTTTTGAAAGTTTCAATGTAAAGATCTTGCACATCTTTTTTCGTTTCTTCCAACAAATTTTATATTTGTAAATTGGATTTAGAGCATTATTTTACTTGAGTTGTATTTGTTCATTGTTATTCAACAGGAAAATAATATTTGTAGATTGTTCTTTGAATTTTTTGCAAT
Source organism: Leontopithecus rosalia (assembly GCA_028533165.1). Taxonomy (NCBI): domain Eukaryota; kingdom Metazoa; phylum Chordata; class Mammalia; order Primates; family Cebidae; genus Leontopithecus; species Leontopithecus rosalia. Next base: position 145,503,504 of record CM052648.1, on the reverse strand, counting down.
GTTTAATCTCATATATCTCATATTTTTCACTTTTCTTAAACTCACTTCCTGGAAGATTTAGTTTGTTTTTGTTTTATTTATCAGATGTCATTAAATTTTCTAATGGATGATCATGACATCTAAAAATAAAGACAGTTTTAATTTTCCTTTAGAATCTTTAAGCATTTCTTTCTTTTTCTTGCAATAGTACAATCACTAGAGCCTCCAACACAATGTGGAATAAGGTTGTGAGAGTAGATATCTATCTTGCTTAATACCTTTCTAAGATTATATAATTATATAAAATATATATAATATATTTTATATAATTATATATTATTATATATTTTTATATTATATATTTTATATATAATATATAATATATATAATTATATATATAATATATAATAATATATAATATATTATATAAATATATATAATTATATTATAATTATATTATAATATAATATAATTAAATATAATATATATATATAATTATATAACAGTCATTCACCCGTAAGATAGTATTTGTAGGGTTTTTATAGTTCCCTTTTGTCAAGTTGAGAAATTTTCCTTTTATTGCTACACTGATGATATTTTAATTAGAAACAGATACTGAATTTTGCAAAATGGGTTTTATTTTCCTGCTCTTTTGCATGCCTTGTATTTATTTTTTTATTATTCATGCCAGTGTTATGAATTTTAACTTAAGTACTAGGTATTTTTGTATTTTCTAGAGCTTTGCTCTAGAATGAACTCAAGTTACTTGAGGACCCTTTGAACTCCCTAGGTGTTGCTTTTAAGACTTGTCAGGGAAATCTGAGCAATGTTTTTTCTAAGTCTTAATTAATCCTACTACTGAAACAGGACCATTCTAAGCATTCTTAACAATGTACTATTTGGTGAGACAGTCAGACTGGTGAATAAAAGGTGTTCTATCAGGCCCTGAGCGAGCACTGTCAATAATTCTCGTTTATCTTATCTGATGATTCTCTTCCAGGCCTTAATTACTTTTCTCATATACAAGCATTGACTAGTACTGTGTTGAATATGAGGGAACACTTGGTAGATCTTTGGAGTGTTCTCTCTGCAATTTTCTTTTCTTTGGTACTCTGTCTCATGTACTCCAGCTGTGTTGGCTTTCCTGGACTATCAGCTCCTCTTGCTCAAGCAGCCAACGTGCCAGGCCTTGCCTGGATACCCTCTCTCTAGGCTATAGCCTGGGATCTTTCTTGAGGGATTATGCTAGGTCAAACACATATGAGTCACCTCACTTAATTTCTTAATTCTCTGGGATCACTGTCATTTGTTGCTTGATAGTGTTGTGAAAATTGTTGTTTTATTTCATCTGGAAAAATTTTTTAGGGGAAAGAAGTGGTATAGATTATTTCACAGTGGAGGGTAAAACCTATTCTTCCTAAAAGTTTTGTTGTTACTGGGAGGGGTGCAGAGTATCTTGGGCTCCAGTATAACATGAGAGAAAGAATTTGGCCAGCAGACAATTAGTAATGTAAGCAAAATGTTTATTGAGAAGAGAAGAGTACACTTAAAGAGAGGAATGGGCTGACCTGGATGGAAAAGGCTCCCAGGATGGTCTCACTGAAGAAAAAAAAAAAAAAAAGCTGTAGCAATGTTTATTAAAGAGACAGTACACTCTGAAAGATGAGTCAGAGGGGGCTGTTTGATAGAGAATGAGCCAGCAGAACCTAGTGCTAGGGGACTTTTTATGAGAATATTACATAATTATTCATGAAGGGGCATGAAGGGGTATCAATTTCAATCACCTTTTAAGCTGTCCCTTTGGGCACACATGCTCTGTAGTTGTATATGCATGTTTCATGTCTCATTAGCATTTAAAATCACCACCCAGAGGTGTGGTTTTTACTATTATAATGAGAAAAAGCCTTCTCTAGGGTGTTATTGGAGTAGTGTGGAGGAGCGTGCATGCCCAGCAGTGGGTAAGAACCTCCTGTGGTTATCTCTGGCTAGGGCCTGATAAGCGCCTTTCAGGACCAGAGGAGCCCAACCAAAAGGCTAGAAGTAACCAGTGACACCATTTATTTTTTTCCTGACTGTCAGTGGGCAGCATCTCCAGAACTACTTTTCCCAGGGGATCCCTTGCCTGCTAATTTCTGGCTCTCTGCCTACTCTAACACTGTGAGCAACTTTACTATGTCTAAAACCAAATCTTGATAGTCCTCCCACCAAAACTTTCACTCTGGCATTTCTTTTTATTGCATTTTAGGTTTGGGGGTACATGTGCAGAACGTGCAAGATAGTTGTATAGGCACACACATGGCAGTGTGTTTTGCTGCATTCTTATCCTTCTCCCACATTTGGCATTTTTCCCCAGGCTATCCCTCCCCCGCTCCCCCACTACTGTCCCTCCCCTATTCCCCCCAGTTGACCCCAGTGTGTAGTACTCCCTTCCCTGTGTCCATGTGTTCTCATTTTTCATCACCCACCTATGA
>CM052648.1:145468864-145500554 GCA_028533165.1 Leontopithecus rosalia | reverse complement strand
GGTGGAGAGTTCTGTAAATGTCTATCAGGTTTGCTTGTTCCAGGTCTGAGTTCAAGTCCTGGGTTTCCTTGTTAATTTTCTGTCTGGTTGATCTGTCTAATATTGACAGTGGAGTGTTAAAGTCTCCCACTATTATTGTGTGGGAGTCTAAGTCTCTTCGTAAGTCATTAAGAACTTGCCTTATATATCTGGGTGCTCCCTTATTGGGTCCATATATATTTAGGAGCGTTAGCTCTTCTTGTTGTATTGATCCTTTTACCATTATGTAATGACCTTCTTTGTCTCTTTTGGTCTTTGTTGCTTTAAAGTCTATTTTATCAGAGACGAGAATTGCAACTCCTCCTTTTTTTTTTGCTCCAATTGATTGGTAAATCTTCCTCCATCCCTATTTTGAGCCTTTCTGTATCCTTGCATGTGAGATGGGTTTCCTGGATACAGCACACTGATGGTTTTTGACTATTTATCCAGTTTGCCAGTCTGTGTCTTTTGATTGGTGCATTTAGTCCATTTACATTTAGAGTTAATATTGTTATGTGTGAATTTGATACTGCCATTTTAATGCTAGCTGGCTGTTTTGTCTGTTAGTTGATGCAGATTCTTCATTTTGTTGATGCTCTTTAGCATTTGGTATGTTTTTGGAATGGCTAGTACTGGTTGTTTTTTTCTGTGTAGTGCCTCTTTGAGGAGCTCTTGTAAAGCAGGCCTGGTGCTGCCAAATTCTCTGAGTACTTGCTTCTTTGCAAAGGATTTTATTTTTCCTTCACTTATGAAGCTTAGTTTGGCTGGATATAAAATTCTGGGTTGAAAGTTCTTTTCTTTGAGGATTTTGAATTTTGGCCCCCACTCTCTTCTGGCTTGTAGGGTTTCTGCTGAGAGATCTGCTGTGAGTCTGATGGGATTCCCTTGGTGGGTGACCCGACCTTTCTCTCTGGCCGTCCTTAGTATTTTCTCCTTCATTTCAACCCTGGTGAATCTGACGATTATGTGCCTTGGGGTTGCTCTTCTTGTGGAATATCTTTGTGCTGTTCTCTGTATTTCCTGGATTTGAGTATTGGCCTGGCTTGCTAGGTTGGGGAAGTTTTTCTGCATAATATCCTGAACAGTATTTTCCAGCATGGATTCATTCTCTTCGTCACATTCTGGTACACCTATCAAATGTAGATTAGGTCTCTTCACATAGTCCCACATTTCTGGAGACTTTGTTCATTCCCTTTTGCACTTTTCTCTCTAATCTTAGTTTCTCATTTTATTTCATTGAGTTGATCTTCTCCTTCTGATATTCTTTCTTCTGCTTGGTCAATTCGGCTGTTGAAACTTGTGCATGCTTTGCGACGTTCTCGTGTTGTGTTTTTCAGCTCCTTCAGTTCATTCATATTCCTCTCTATGTTGTCCGTTCTTGTTATCATTTCCTCAAATCTTTTTTCAAGGGTCTTAGTTTCTTTGCATTGATTTAACATGTTATTTTAGCTCACGGAAGTTTCTCATTATCTACCTTCTGAAATCTGATTCCATCATTTCATCACCCTCATTCTCCATTCAACTTTGTTTTCTTGTTGGTTAGGAGTTTTGGTTTTTTGTAAGAAGCGAGGTGTTTTGGTTTTGGGTGTTTTCCTCCTTTTTGCACTGGTTTCTTCCCATCTTTGTGGGTGTTCCCACCTGTCATCTGAGTAGTTGCTGACTTTTCAATTGGGTCTCTGAGTGGATGCCCAGATTGTTGATGATGAAGTATTTCTGTTGCTTAGTTTTCCTTCTAACAGTCTATCCCCTCTGCTGTACTACTGTTGAGGTACACTCCAGGCCCTGCTTGTCTGGGGTACACCTGTAGCAGCTGCAGAATAGTGAGGGTTGCTACCAGTTTCTTCTTCTGCTCTCTTTGTCCCAGAATGAGGCCACCAAATGTCAGTCTGATCAGTCCTTTTTGAAGTGACTCTTTGGATATACAGGGGTCAGGCAGCTGCTTGAGGAGACAGTCTGTACTTTATTGGAGCTCGAGTGCTTAGCTGTGAGCTCCTTTGTTCATTCAGGGCTGTTAGGCTGGGATGTTTAGGTCTGCTACAGCAGAACTCATAAAACCCCATTTTTTCCTCTGTTTTGGGGAATTAGTGCTTTCTTTATGAGTATCTGTTCTGCTGTCCTGCCCAGCTAGGAGGCAGTCTAGTCACTATTTGCCTGCCAAGGCTCTGCCCTGCTGCTGTGGGCTCCGCCCTGCTGTCCTGGGCTTTGCCCTGCTGACCTGGGCTCTGCCCTGTTGCTGTGGGCTTCGCCCTATTGCTGTTAGCTCTGCCCTGCTGTTGTGGGCTCCACTCTGTTGCCTCTGTATTGGCGGAGTATCTCTGTTATGGCGGGTTGCCTCGGCAATGGCAGGCTGTGTCAGCAATGGGAGTATAGCTTGTAGGGGTGGAACGCTTCGGCAATGGTGGATGCCCCTCCCCCACCGAGCTGCACCGTCCTGGGCTCAGCTGTGTCTGCAGTGAAACTCTCAACCCTGGGCAGGTGTATCAAATCGCTGCCCTGCTTGTCCCTGTGGGGGTGGGACCCACCAAGCCTGATCACCTGGCCTCCCAAATCTCAGATTGCCAGTTTAACTGGGCTCCCAGGCCTGTGCGCCTTGTGTGGAGTGTCATTGCGCTGCGGCTCCAGCCAAAACAGCAGCGCCAGCCAACACAGCTGTGTAGGCATCTCGTGTCTCTCCTGCACCTGAGAATTTCCCTGTTCTGTGGGTAATAAATATCCGTCTGGAATGCGGCCTGGACTCACCGCCTGTGCCTTCACTGAGCTGCAATCCTGAGCTGCTCCTACCCCACTATCTTCTGTCATCTCCCTCTGGCATTCTTATCAATCTCGCCAAATGCAAATTCATTTTTCCATGTCCTGGAGCAATAATAGGGATATGTTTCTTAATTTCTTTCTTTCAATTCCTAAATCCGACTGAACTCTAAGTCCAGTTTGCTCCCCCTTCGGTATAGCAATGAACTACCTTTCACACCCTCCCATTTATAACATGAGTCAAACCACTCTATGCTTTTGCCCACATTATCCTTCCTATTATTACTCTTAACATTATTATTCTATCAGCCAGAATAATTATTAACATTATTAAATTATGATACTGTTTTGTCAATAACACCTGATGAATTGTTATTTTATTAAGAGTAAAACAACAATAATAAACAGGCTGCAAGACTCTAAAAGATCTCCCTCAAGTCTATAAAATGATTTTCTGCAACTCTGCCTTCTGTTTATGCAGTTCTAGACATATTGGTATCATTGTAAATCTTCAAAATCACCTTGTTTAGTAACATTTTGTTTACCATTTCTTCTAATTAGGCCCTATTTCCACAGATATGCAGATATCAACATTGTTCCTTTATTTCATGCCTTTATTTAAATATTTCCTTCTCATAAGGACTTTCTTGACTATTTTTTAAACTTTTAAAATTTCTTTCTGCCCTCCCATTCCAACTCTAATTTTCTCATTGTCCAACTACCAAATTATTTGTGCATTTTGTTTATTTCTTATTGTATTCTATTTTTCTACTTTATAACATAACCTTATAAGAACAGAGATTTTTGTTTGTTTTGCTCACTGCTAGGTGTTTTATCACTCAGAAGAATATATGGCATCGACTGAAAACACCATAAAATATGTTGACTGAACTAAGTTTTCTTCCAATTGTAATGTTTTATAATAATTTCTACCAATTTAGAATGCTAATTTGACCTGTGGCCTATGTGATATTTTAGTTAATTATTTTTAACTTTTTAAAGTTACAACTAATGGTATACTATATTTGTAAATTGGTTTTGTGTTTTTATATTATAAAATAATTTCAACAGATATATTAAAAATTAATATTTAACTTACCAATAGATCCACTATTAAGAACTAATATGATTGAATATTTGTATTATCAATTTATTATATTTTTATTTAATTTGCCCATATCTCAGAGAAGAAGTAATTGGTTACCTTTCATTAGGATAAGTTCTGTCTTTAGGAATCTAAGAGGCAATACTAGTAACAAACTGCCTACACTAGCAAAATAATGTTACTCGTTATTTTCCTGTGTTGGATAAGACTAGTGATAATCATTTCAGGGCCAATAATACCTATTCATTTTTGACCTTTACATATTTCAAAGCCTTATGTGAAAACTCATTATAAAATGTTTTGAAACAGAGTTCTGTAAAGATAGATTTAGAAGCTACTAAGAAATGAATTGTCTGTGGAAATTATGAAGTAATGTCCACAGTGCAAAATAAGGTCAGGATCGTGGTTAGCATATAGACAGCTTCATATTTTGATAAATGGTTAAAGTATCAGATACATAGTTTTTAAATTTTATTTCTCATATCATGGGGTATTTCCCTTTATATTGTGTTAAATCAGTCTGTAAATGGTAATGCTTCCATGATTTAAGTTAACATTTTAAAATCTCCTTTTAACATCTTTATTGTAAATGTTATACTTGCTAATATATGTTTACTAAAGATAAGTGAAAGTTGCTACAGTTTCTGTTGCAAAGCATAATGGTCAAGTTTTTTATCAAAATAGAATTTAAAAGCTGTGAACCTTTAGTGAATACTTAATATCTTGCAAAAAATCAGTCCACTTTTCTGAAATTGGTGATTTCAGCTATGTATCTTTACATAAGCTGTTTGGTTCTATAGGACAACAATGATGTATTGCAAAATTATATATCTTCCACTTAAGTGTGTCAGTTTACATACTTGTAAATTAGTGATAAGTGAAATCTAATAAGTCATATTTTAAGTTAGCAACTCTGTTTAAATTTTATCTTGTTACATCAATAGTTTTGCCTCCACAAACTTGGAAATATCTGTGTAAATGATGACAAAAAGAAGAACAATGTACTTTATTAAACAGCATGTATTTTTTTTCAGGCTTGTTGGCTATTTGTATGTCTTCTTTTGACAATTGTCTATTGTCCTTAGTACACATTTTGATGGGATTGTTTGTTTTTTTCTCGCTGATTTGTTTGAGTTCCTTGTAGATTTTGAATAGTAATCCTTTGTCAGATGCATAGTTTGTGAATATTTCATCCTACTCTGTGGTTGTCTGTTTACTCTGCTATCTTGTGCTGTGCAGTTGCTTTTTAGGTTTAATTAACTTCCATCTATTTATCTTTTTTTGTGCATTTGCTTTTGGGGTCTTGGTCATAAACTCTTTATCTAAGCCAATATCTAGAAAGGTTTTTCCAATGTTATTTTCTAGAATTTTTATGGTTTGAGGTCTTAGATTTAAGTCTTTGATCCATCTTGAGTTGATTTTTGTATAATGTGAGACATGAAGATCCAGTTTTATTCTTCAATATGTGGCTTGCTAATTATTCCAGCACCATTTGTTGTGTAGGGTGTCCTTTCCCACTTCATGTTTTTGTTTGCGTTGTCAGAGATCAGTTGGCCGTTAGTATCTGACTTTATTTTTGGATTCTCTAATCTGTTCCATTGGTCTACATGCCTGTTTGTATGCCAGTACCATGCTGTTTTGGTAACTATAGCCTTGTAATATAGTTTGAAATCAGGTTGTGTGATGCCTTCACATTTGCTCTTTTTGTTTAACCTTTTTGGAGATAGGTGCTCATTTTTGGTTCCATATGAATTTTAGGATTGTTTTTTTCTAGCTCTGTGAAGAATTATGGTATTTTGACAAGAATTGCACTGAATTTATAGCTTGCTTTTGTCAGTATGGTCATTTTCACAATATTGATTCTACTCAGCCATAAGCATGGTATATGTTTCCATTTGTTTGTGTCATCTATGATGTCTTTCACCAGTGTTTTATAAAGGTCTTTCCTTGTAGAGGTCTTTCACCTCCTTGGTTAGGTATATATCTAAGTATTTTAATTCTTTTACAGCTATTATAAAAGGGGCTGAATTATTGATTTCATTATCAGCTTGGTCATTGTTGGTGTATAGAGGTGCTATTGATTTGTGTATATTGATTTTATGTCCTAAAACTTGCCAAATTTACTTGTCAGATGTAGGAGCATTTTAGATGAGTCTTTAGGGATTTCTAGGTATACAATCATGTCATCAGTAAACTGACAGTTTGACTACCTCTTTACTGATATGGATGCCCTTTATTTCTTTTTATTGCCTGCTTGCTCTGGCTAGGAATTCCAGACTATGTTGAACAGAAATGGTGAAAGTAGAATCCTTGATTTTTTTCCAGTTCTTAGGGGAAATGTATCGACTTTTCCCCATTCTTTACAATGTTGATCATGAGTTTGTCTTAGATGGCTTTTATTACCTTAAGGTATGTCCCTTCTATGCCAGTTTTGCTGAGGGTTTTAACCATGAAGGGATGCTTGATTTTGTCAAATGCTTTGTCTGCATCTATTGAGATCATCATATGATTTTTGTGTTTAGTTCTGTTTATGTGGTTATAAACAGGATAATAAATTGAATAAATAAATTCACTAATAAAGAATAATAAATCAAATAAGTAATAAATAGAATAAATAAATTATATTTACTAACTTGCATATGTTAAACCATCCCAGCATACCTGGTATGAAACCCACTTATTCATGGTGGATTATCTTTTTAAGATGCTAATGGATTCTGTTGAGAATTTTTGCATGTATGTTCATGAGGGATATTGGCCTGTAGTTTTCTTTTTTTGTTTTGTCCTTTCCTGGTTTTGGTATTAGAGTGATACCGGCTTCCAAGAGTGATTTAGGGAGGATTCCCTGTTTCTCTGTCTTTTGGAATAGATTCCGTGGGATTGGTACCAGTTCTCCTTTGAACGTTTGGTAGAATTCAGCTGTGACTACATATTGTTTGGACTTTTTTGTTGACTTTTTTTATTACTGTCGCAATCTCACTTCTTGTTCTTGTCTGTTCAGAGTTTCTGTTTCCTCCTGGTTTAATCTAGGAAGGTTGTAAATGTTCAGGAATTGGTTCATTTCCTCTAGATTTTCTGGTCTGTGTACATAAAGGTGCTCATCATGGCCTTGAATAATCTTTTCTATTTCTCTGCTACTGGCTGTAATATATTTCATTTTGTTCCTAATTGAGCTTATTTGGATCTTTTCTCTTCTTTTCTTGGTTAATGTAACTAATAATCTATTGATTTTGTTTACCCTTTCGAAAACCAGATTTTCGTTTCATTTATCTTTTGCATTATTTTTGTTTCTTTGTTTATTTCCAATCCACTTAATTCTGATCTGATCTTAATTTCTTTTCTTCTGCTGGGTTTGGATTTGGTTTTCTGTTGTTTCTCCATTTCCTTGAGGGGTGACTTAGATTGTCTGTGTTCCCTGAGATATTTTGATGTAGGCATTTAATGCTATGAACTTTCCTCCTCGTAGCACCACTTTTGCTGTATTCCAGAGGTTTTAATAGTTTGTGTCAATATTATTATACAGTTGAAAGACGTTTTAAGTTTCTATCTTGATTTCATTGTTTACCCAAAGATAATTCAGGAGCGTGCTATTTAATTTCCATGTATTCATAGAGTTTTGAGGGTTCCTTTGGAGTTAATTTTTAATTTTATTCCACTGTGGTCTGAGACAGTACTTGATATGATTTCAATTTTCTTAAATTTATTAAGATTTATTATATGGTCTATCTTAGAGAATGTTCCATGTGCTGATAAAAGAATGCATATTTTGCAGTAGTTGGGTAGAATGCTCTATAAATATCTGTTAAATGCATTTGTTCTAGTGTATAGTTTAAATCCAGAGTCTCTTTGTTGCACGTCCGTCTTGATGACCTGTCTAGTGCTGCCATGGAATACTGAATCCCCCAGTATTATTGTGTTGCCATCTATCTCATTTCTTAATTTGATTAGTAATTGTTTTACAAACTTGCAATCTCCTGTGTTATGTGCATATATATTTAAGATAGTAATACTTTTCTGTTGAACTAATCCTGTTATTATTATGTAATGTCATCCTTTATCTTTTTTAACTGTTGTTGCTTTAAAGTATGTTTAGTATGATATAAGAATAGCTACTCCTGCTTGCTTTTGGTTTCCATTTGCATGGAATATCACTAATTATCAGGGAAATGCAAATCAAAACCACAATGCAGTACCACCTTAATCCTGCAAGAATAGTCATAATATAAAAATAAAAAATACATGTTGGTGTGGATATGGGGAAAAGGGAACACTTTTACACTGCTGGTGGTAAGCTTGTACAGCCACTATGGAAAACAGTATGGGGAGTCCTTAAAGAAACAACAGTAGAAGTACCGTTTGATCCAGTAATCTCACTACTGGGTATCTACTCAGGGGAAAATAAGTCATTATATGAAAAAAGCACTTGCATGTGCATGTTTATAACTGCACAATTCACAATTGCAAAAATGTGGACCCAGCCCAAATGTCCATCTACCAACAAGTGGATATATAACAATATGTACACACACACACACACGCACACACATGCACACACATGCAAGCACACAATTTTCCTTATCCACTCAGTGCATTTTGTGTGTATATATATATATATGTATACATATACATTGTGTATAGCGTGTGTGTGTGTGTGTGTATAGACACAAACACCATGAAATGCTACTCAGCCATAAATAGGATTGAAATGATAGCATTTACAGCAACCTGAATGGGCTTGGAGACCATTATTCTAAATTAAGTAACTCAGGAATGGAAAACGAAACATTGCATGTTCTCACTTATAAAATGGCCGCTAAGCTATGAGGACACAAAGGCATAAGATTACATAATTGACTCTGGGGACTCAAGAAGAAAGGATGGGAGGGTGTGAGGGATAAAAAACTATACATGAGTACAGTGAACACTGCTCAGGTGATGGTGCACCAAAATCTCAGAAATCACCCCTAAAAAACTTATCCATGTAACCAAACACCACTTGTTCCCCAAAAGCTATTGAAATAGCATATATATATATATATATATATATATATATATATATATATAAAATTACTGGATTATTAAAAATGTTTTATACCTAAAAAGTTAGTATAATGTTTCTTATTTGAAGAGAGGCAAACATTTTGCACTACTGTTGCTAGTAAAATATATGACTAGTTAGCCAATATACTTACTTTCCTTACTTAAAGCGAATAAAATTACTTTCCTTACTTATAGCAAATAAAGTATTTTTTAAAATTTTAATGCATACATTGATACAATGATGTGAAATAAGTAGCAAGTTGATTGGAAAAATATATCTATTATGTCATTTTTAAGACAATATAGATTAAACTTTAAAAAATGAAAAATACAACACTAATCCTATATTAAATTATAGGAATAATACCAACTGTTGCTTTTTGTGTTTGGTTTCTGTTTGTTTTATTTTACTGTATAGAAATTAACAAAGTGGAAATGCAGTAGAAAGCAAAATTTTAAATGCTAAGGGAAGTGTTTTTAAACACTGCATTGGGAACAACAATAAAACAAATGATTTCTGATTGTAAGATATGTTCTGGTAGTTCTCACCTTAGGAGTTACTCTACTGCAGACAAAAAGGCAGTGCTGGTGTATAATATCCTGATAATTATCATAATACAGAAGGCATTTGGAGTAGGCAATTTGTATTAGTCAGGGTTCTCTAGAGGGACAGAACTAATAGGATGTATATATGAAGGGGAGTTTATTAAGTGTTAACCTACACAATCACAAGGTAGCTGAGCAGCGAGGAGAGACAGCCCGAGTCTCAAACTGAAGAATTTGGAGTCTGATGTTCAAGGGCAGGAAGCATCCAGCATGGTAGAAAGACGTAGTCTGGGAGGCTAGGCCAGTCTGTCTTTCCACATTTTTCTGCTTGCTTATATTCTAGCTGGGCTAGCAGCTGATTAGATTATGTCCACCCAGATTGAGGGTGGGTCTGCATTTCTCAGCCCACTGACTCAAATGTTAATCTCCTTTGGCAACAACCTCACAGGCACACCCAGGATCAATACTTTGTATTCTTCAATCCAATCAAGTTGACTCTCAGTGTTAATTATCACACAATTGTACCAGACAATTTACAGAAATGGGAAATAATTATAATTTGTTAGTAATCTATATAAAACTGTCCAGGAAATAATAGAAACAAAACATCACCAGAGAATAAATATGGCCACTACTTTGTACTTCAAAAAGTGAACTTGATGCAGAGACGCTGTATGTTTCTGGAATAACTGATTGAAGAAAATGATTTCATATTGATCAGTATCATTCAGAAAAAAACAAGACCCAGAATAACATAACTGAAGCAAGTTATTTTGACTTTAAATATATTTTTATTTATTCATGTTATATACTCATAAAAGCATAAAAAAATCAGGTGAAAGTAGTTTCTACTTCAGCATTATAGTAATTTCAACTTTTTAATAGTACAATTACACTTTAAACTGTTCTTTTCGTATTCAGAACATGAGAATGAGTTTCATTTAAAATTTGCTTTATGATAATAAGTAGCAATAGTTACCAATGCAAAGGTATTAAATATTTGTCATCTACTCACAAAAATATTAGGCATTATAAGAGGTGCAAAACCTCTTAAATAAATTTTCTGATTTTTGCATGCTAAAAATTATTTTAGAAGCATCCTCGATAATAAATTAGCGAATTGACAGGCTTATAAAGAGATAGATTTCTGGATAATGTTTTTGGTAATGCATTTATATGTAGCCCCCTTAACCCCCCAAGAAGGTAAAGTATGACTAACAACCAATGTATTATAATAAAACAAATCATTGAAACACATTGATTGTGATTCTAATGTAATATATACAAAATTATCTGTGGTAAAACATTACCCATTGGCCAGTATGTTAGACTAAAGAGATCAGTAAGAATATAATATTCAGAAGAAACTGATATTTCTTCTGTTAATACATTTTAAATAAAAAATCAAAAGGAGGACACAGGATTAAGCCCCTTTCTCTCCTATGACTACATATATGTTACAAATTTAGAAAATAACTTGAGTAAACATTTGCTTTTGATCTGATACTTAGAAAAAGTATTTCATATATTATCATCATGTTTTGGAAAAGTTCATTTCACTTTTTGGATTTTGAAATATTTACTGTAGAGAAACAAGTATCTATAGCTAATCTGCCACTGGATTAATGATTTTTAAAAATTTTGACTCCAAAATACAGGAATCTTTAAATGAGTAAGTAAATTTTAAATAGATTTGACTACTTAGACGTGTTGCCATAAAGAAGAGAGAAAATAGATTGATAATGAAGAGAAAAGTAAATGATTTTTGTAGCTCTCTTTAACCGGACACAAAAACAGTTAATTAAAAACATATGTGCAAGGCTCACAAAAACGCAAACTTCATGTTGATTGTACATTAATTGTATATAAAGACTCAAAAATATATATATGTGCACTTCTAGTTTTTCTGATTTTTAATATTGTAACATAAAGTACAGTTACAGAATTAATAGAACAGTGGTTAATATGTCCCTACAGTTAATTTGCATTGTATAATAACTTTTAGACACTTTGGAACACTTAGAATAATGTATAATTATAATATAAATTAACAAGTAAAATGTTTCAGCAAAACAAGCTATGTGTTGTGTAACTTTGCTTTAGAGGTTTTGACTATGTACTTGTTTCAAAGAAGAGGCTAATCCATTTTCTATGATTAGTAATCTGACCATTATAAAATTACAGAAAGAAATATAAAAATATATAATAAAGTTCTATTGTAGAAAGTGCAAATTTAAATGCTTATATTAAATTATGTTCTAATGTTTAACTAAATGTTAATCTCTAGTTTTTAATTATCCAAAATCATATCAGAAGAAAAATTATAAAAAGTCTGTAATGAGAATTTTATGAAGAGAATATACTCTGTTTATTTTAACATGGTAAAAGTAAAATGTAGAAAATTAGAAATACAAACATATCAAAGGAAAACAAAAAAGCAGTTTAAGCAGTTTTTTTATATTTCTATCTCAGGGATGACACTGAAAACATTTAGTATATGTCTTTACAGATATATGCATAAACACAGATATATACCTGTGTATGTTTGTGTGCATATATAAGACACAGAGATACATATATATAATATGTAATATATTGCATATAAATAAATGTATTTCCAAGTCCTTACATGTCCCTTTACCACATCATTTTAATGTCTGTACAGTGTTTCATTTAATGATTATGTAAAATTTATTTTAACAAATGTCTATTTTCCCGTACACGTATAGAAGTAAGCATGATTCCGAGAATAACTGGCATGAAGTATTGGAAGAGCACTGCATTGAAAAGAATAATTTGGTTTAAGTCCTGGCTTTGTTTTTCTTAGTCCATTTCATCAGTTCTAGAAATAACTAAGAATCATAGCTTACAATTGCTGTTATCCAGGAAGTTGTGAACTTGCAATATGCACTACAGCTTGTATAAGTGGCTTATCAGCAGGTCTGGAGCAGAATGATGGAGTGGTCTCTGAGAAATGCTGTGTCAGCAGTGCTCCACAAGATTCAGCAAATGATACTGTTGGATTAAAACACAGAAATGAAAAATGCTATGCTGAGAAGTACTTCAATAGGCATGGATACTAAATTTAAATGATACTTTATGCATACCCTAAACTGTTTAGTTTGTGTGTATTTTCTTTACATATAATTGCCAGAGTGATATGCAATTATTTGACTCTATTCCAAATAAGTTAAATAATTTTTCAGGAAATATTCAATTAAAATTTCAAGTGTTAAGTAAGCATTATGAAAGAATTTGACAGGGTTACATTTGTTTTCTTTACTGATCCACAAAATGATGATTCTTCTAATAGTCAATAGTGTCTTAACATAATAAATCTGTGATAATTGTTTTTTTGTGTGTGTGATGGAATTTCGCTGTTGTTACCCAGACTGGAGTGCAATGGCACAATATCGGCTCACTGCAACCTCCGCCTTCTGGGTTCAAGCAATTCTCCTGCCTCAGCCTCCCAAGTAGCTGGGACTACAGGCACACACCACCATGCCCAGATAATTTTTGTATTTTTATTAGAGACAGGGTTTCACCTTGTTGACCAGGATGGTCTCGATCTCTTGACCTTGTGATCCACCCACCTCGGCCTCCCAAAGTGCTGGGATTACAGGCGTGAGCCACCGTGCCCGGCCTAAATTTGTGATAATTGTATAATCCAGAATTATTCACTTATCTAATTGAGGTGTTGACTGCACAACACATTTGAATTATTTCATCAGCTTACTCTAATCAAGGAGACAGAATTTTTACCCCAAGCTACATTTCACTGGTAGCTTTCATTTTGTGCCCATTAATCTAAAATAAAAATTGTAGTGTTCAAGACCCTTCTATCTGAAACACACACAGAAACACAAAGAATGCCCACAGATGTGCATAGGCACACATCTACACATTTCTTTTGCATTTATACTTTTTGGCACTTAATGTCTCTGCTCCTTATTTCTCACTCATCAAAACAGAAAATCCTATGTAATTTCAATATGTTAATATAAATCATCTAATTTAGTTTATTAGTGACCGCCTGTGAATTATATCTGAAGAACTATTTTTAATTGTTGGACTCTTTACAATAGAGATTGTAGTCATTCTGGGTTTTAGGACAGGAAGTCTTACTACATCTAATTTTATTTTTTGTTTTCCAGTCACTATTTGATCTCTTCTTGTATCTTCTACATATCTCAATCATGAGAAATGCATTTTCTTCCTTTGTTTTCTCAATGTTGGTGTCCCATAGAGCTATCTTCAGCTATTTTGTCTTCTCACTCTAAATTCTCTTTATAGCAGTCTCTTGCATGCCTCTGGCTTTAGTAAATCCCACAGAAGCATGATTTATACAACTTCATCTTCTGATCTCTAGTGCATGATATCCAGCAATCCAACAATTTATTATACAACAAATTCTAGATGACTCATGGGCCCCGCATATTATCTTCATTTTCAAATCTGCTTTTGCTTCTGCTTAGCAAAAATACCATCTTCTATTCTTCACCCACGGCAAGGGTGGCTGCTGCTCTGATCCCATGCTTCAGAGGGTCCGCTCACTCAGAAAGACACACATATACTATTTATAAAAAACAATGCGAGCACCTCTGCCAATTGGGAGACAGTTGCTACAAGTGCTGGTTCAGAGTAACCTGTAATCCTAAACATACTGTTTCGTGATTAAAACAACCTGGGCTCTAAATGCTTCTCCACATTTTCTTTTTTCTGTGACCTTGAAACACAAATCCAGAGGTCTCATTCTGAAGGTTTGTGACTGAGACATTGTTAATATAAGATGTGGTTTCAGAGTGCAAGGAAGATTTCTGCTTAGGTTATGAAGTCCACAGTGTTCACTTCTTAAAGACAATACTCTATAGATCCAAAGTATCAAATACACAGATTTTTACCCATTTTTAAAATGTTCATTTTCTTTTTATTTTCTTTGGCCTACTTTTGAACTTTTTAATGAATGGAATTATGTAATAGGTATTCTTTTCTGTCTTCTTTCACAAAAGTTTAGTGTGATGTTTATATTCATTAAAACAGTTTCTTCTAGTAGTGTTTTTATTTATATTATTATAGTCATTTTTTATTCTTTGGCCTGCTTGTTTTATGAAGGGCTGATGGTAATGTTAAAATCTCTCCTAATTGTGAATCTGCTTATTTCTCGTTGTTGTTTTGTGGAAATATGCTTCATATATTTTGAGTTCATATTACTAAATGCTTGTACTTTTTGATTAGGGACAAGGTCCCACTTTGTTGCCCTGGCTGGAATGCAGTGGTGTAATCATAGCACACTGCAGCTCAGAACTCTTGAGCTCAAAGGATGCTTCTGTCTCTGCCTCCCACACAACTGGGACACAATCTCTCCCAGCTATTGTTTTTTTATTATTTTTTGTAGAGATGGTGGTCTTGCTTTGTTGTTTAGGCTGGTCTCAGACTCCTGGCTTTAAATGATCCTCCTACCTCAGCCTCCCAGAATGATGAGATTACAGCATAAGCCACTGTGCCCAGCCATGCCTTCACTTTTAGAATGTTACATCTTTCTACATATTCTGTATTAATGTGAAATCCTCCTATGTATTATCCCTTTTAATTTATGCTTTCTAACACCAATTTAGTTATAGCATTTTCCTTTTAGTCACACTTGCATAGTGTTTTTTTACTCTTTTCTCTTTTCAAATTCTGTGTATCTTTTACATGCCACTTATCAAAATTAGGGTATTTTTTCCAATCCAAATAGCATAACTTGTTTATTAAATAGATCATTGAGTCTGTGTATGTTTAATGGAATTTTTGATATGTTTAATTTAAATCAATCTTATTTGCTTTATAATTGCTCTGTTTGTTTTATATTTGGTTTTCTTCTTAAAAACATCTGGCTTCTTTGGGAATTTTATTTTTAAATTTATCTCATCTAGTTTTATTATTTTACTTCTGTTAGTTTAAAAGTTATACACTGTTTCCTAATTTTTAGTGGTTATTATAGAACAGGGTTCAGCAAGTTATTCTGACCCACTCTAAGTCCAGTCTTGCAATGCCCATTATTGACATACTATCTTTATCTGGTTTTGCACTAATACAGCAGAGTTGAACGGTTTTGACAGAGAATGTATAGCCCATAAAAATTAAAATATTTACTTTCTGATCCTTTAGAGAAAAAAATGACCGACCCCTGCTATAAAAAGTAAAATACCAAATTATTATGTGACTGCTCTTCCATGCAAGGCAGACACAGAAACCAGACACAGCCACTTTTTTGAAACTATTAAAAATCCAGACAAAATAAATGAAACAATAGTTTTCAAAGCACTGGACATCAGTCAAGAAAAAATTATAATTCCTGAAGATGGGAAAAAAATAAGATAAATCCTCTGCTTATGATAATTTGCTGCCTGGAGAGATTTTTCGGACTTTGAAGCAGAGAGGGGAAACTCAAACAAAGATCCGATTTTAAAAATGCTTCGTCAACCAGTCTTCATATAGCTGCTTCTGAAAGCTTATTTCCCAAATATATGTGTAGAATTTCTCACCTGTTGCCTAGGCTGGAGTTCAATGGCATGATTTCGGCTCATTGCAACCTCAGCCTCCTGGGTTTAAGCGATTCTCCTGCCTCACTCTCCCAAGTAGCTGGGATTACAGGCAACCGCCACTACACCCAGCTATTTTTTCTATTTTTAATAGAGATGGAGTTTCACTATGTTAGCCAGGCTGGTCTTGAACTCCTGACCTCAGGTGATCTGCCCGCTTTGGCCTCCCTATGTTCCCAAATATTTTAATAGTAACCATTCCCGTTGCTTCCTTCATACCTCCCTGACACAAATATTTTAAGACCAACTTTCAATTTCCCTAGTGGTTTTCTTAAGTTTATTGGTTGGTTGGTTGATTTTATTGTCTCAATGGTTGTTGTTATTGCTAATCTCTGAACATTGTGTTTCTGTCTTTCTTCTATAATTCCTTCTGGGTTGATCTTCTGGGTAGAATTTAGCAATCTGTGTAAATGACCCTCTTAAAGGAACTAAGAACTCTTTTTACTTTCTAGTGCATGCTGAGTATGGCAATCTTATTATTATTATTCCCTGGCTCTAGCATTTTAGCTCATTATCAAAATTCCTACCTTAATACTCTATCTAGCACAAAATTAGATTATAACCATATTTTTGCTCACATTTCCTTAAGAAAGATTCTTATACTATGAGGTGAGTCTAATTTACTTGCATGGAAAACCAATCCCATAATAATTTTTCAGCATCTAGACTTCTAGTCTCATGTCTTACCATTTACCCACTGCTAGTGGACAAAGGTTTTAATGATCAAATTAAAACTTACCTATACAGTCTCTGAAGGTGTTTTACAAGTTTCATGCTTATAACCTGTAATGCAACAAAAATATTCAAAGCAGTATCATGTGAAATCATGCCTAATGGCTAATTAAATTAATAAATAATGGAATTTCATTAAAATTAATTATCAGCATCCAGTTCTCAGCACACACACACACACACACACACAAACACACACATATATATACACAATATACTTAAGAATACTACATTCCATTTTCTTAATGATATCCATTAATTTAGAATTTTCTTTGTTGGAATAGCCCTATTTATAGTCTAACATAAAAGGTTTTACTCTATTAAATGCAAAACTGATTATGCCTATATTTATAATTGCATAATTTTAAACCTACTTTCTAAGCACATGAAAGAGATGACAACAGCATCAATTCATCACGTTCGTTTTTAAGTATGAAATTAATTTTATGGAAAATAATACTATAACAAAAAGATGTTTTCCCCCTTGCACTTGAGTTTATGCACTGTCTCATACTATTAACCTCAAAAAACAGTCTTGTTACCAGTGAAAGAAAACTAATGATGCTTGATACAGAAGCAGAAAATCATTTAGATATGAGAGTTAAATATCCATACCTGTATAAAAAGCATTTTTTTCTAAAACTTCAATCCAAACATTACCAAATGGAGAAGAAATGTGTTTTTCTCAAATAGATGCAGAAAGCCCACATATACCTTATTATATAATTAAAAGCATTGGCCAAATCCTGAAAATGCATGTTAAACCAGGAGACAGAGTACAAATTTACTATTAGTATATCTTTGTTCTGTTTCTGTATAGGTATTCCAGCTGTGTCAAAAAATTGTGCATAAAATCTTCCATTGAATGAGGTTTTGTGGTGAACACTAAGGATTAAAAGAATACATAAATTGTTTTTTGTTTGTTTGTTTGTTTTTGAGAAGAAATTTGCCCAGGCTGGAGTGCAATGGCTCTATTTTGGCTCACTGCAACCTCCACCTCCCACGGTTCAGGCAATTCTCCTGCCTCAGTGTCCCCAGTAGCTGGGATTACAGACACCTGCCACAACACTCAGCTGATTTTTTTTTATTTTTGGTAGAGACTGGATTTCACCATGTTGGCCAAGCTGCTCTTGAATTCCTATCCTTCAGGTGATCCACCCACCTTGGCCTCCTAAAGTACTGGGATTATAGGCATGAGCCACTATGCCTGGCCTTATAACCTATAATGCAACAGAAATATTCAAAATATACATAAAATTCATACTATGGAAACATTTCCTAAGACTTCTTTTTTTTGATGCTTGAATTTGAATATAGAATTTTAGTTACCTACTTCTGTTGGGTACTTGAGCACCTTATCCTTTACGCGTTAATGCCATTATGGCATTTACAATTACTACTAATTTACAATTATGACTTCCTGAGGAAACCTCTAAAACAGCTCCTAATTTTGAAATGTATCTTACAAACCAACAACAAATATATTAGAGATTATCTTATTGGACTAATTAAGAATGAGATTGAAATAACAAAATATTACCAAATTACAAGAGGAAGGAAAAAGAAAAAAAATGATAAAAGGAGACAGAAAATAGAAAAATTCCCAAGAACAAGAAGGTTAAAACAGATAAACCAATGACTTACACAACCCAGTTAAAACATATTTATGATTATTAATTTCAACTTCATCCAACTTTTATTCATTCACTCACTTTGTCATTTTTCTACTTATAGATATTGGCACTGCTTATATCCAACAAAGATTGTATACCCAGTTTCATGACAGCTTAGCATTTCAATATCTAGAAAGCTAATCCTTCTCTCTCTAGTGCCTACTGCACTATTTTTCTCTTCAGATAAACTCCACTGCTTTCCTGTTGCTCACCTCTTTTCTTCACTATGTGAAAACTAACAAAATAACATCTTTTGCATAAATTAAGTGTAATAATTAAATCAATTTACTATATTATATGTTTTTATAATGAGCCATATATTTTAAATTGTAAAAAATAATTATTGATAAATTGATGATTTGTTTAAGATGTTATTTTGCATAGTGGCTTTATATGTCTTTGATGATATGTTGGTCATAAAGATCATTCAGAAGTAATAGTATACAGTAATGAGAATGTAGAGATCACTTATAATAATGCCTTTTGTTGTTTTTTTTTGACTTTTAAAATTTAAAAATTTTTAATTTTTATGGGTACATAGTAGGTGTATATATTTATGGGATATATGTAATATTTTGATAAAGGCATAAAATGTATAATAGTCATATCAGGATAAATGCCATTGTTCTATAGGAGCATTGTACGAGCAGCTGAACACCCAGAGAGAAGAGATGAAATGCCTAAGATTCTACAGTTAGGCAATGTCAGGTTAGGGAATATAATCTGCATTTTCTTATTCAACCAACATTCACAAAGTACCTAACACTGCTCACTTTTTAGACCAGAATTACTATCTCTAGTAGTTCACAACTCTATTAGTCAGGGTTCTCTAGAGGGACAGAATTAATAGGATAGATGTATATATAAAGGAGTATTGACACACATGATCACAAGGTGAGGTTCCACAATAGGCTGTCTGAAAGCTGAGGAACAAGAAAGTCAACCTGAGTCTCAAAACCTCAAAAGTAAGGAAGCCAACAGTGCAGTCTTCAGATTGTGGTTGAAGGTCCAAGAGTCCCACAGCTGAAGAACTTGGAGTCAAATGTTCAAAGGCAGGATGGATCCAGCATGCAAGAAAGATATAGGCTGGAAGACTAAGCCAGTCTAGCTGTCCCATGTTTTTCTGCCTGCTTTTATTCTAGCTGTGTTGGCAGTTGATTAGATTGGACCCACCCAGATTAAGGGTGGGTCTGCCTTTCACAGTCCACTGACACTGTGATCTCCTTTGGCAACACCCTCACAGATAAACCCAGGAACAACACCTTGTATCCTTCAATTGAATGAAATTTACACTCAATACTAACCAACACAACAGCAATGCTTTCTCTAAATGTCATACCACCTGTATTGGCAGTTTTAAGGAGATAGAGGAAAAGATTAGAATCAAGAAGGAGACATATAGTGATCATCCTGATCTGAATATCTCTTCTTCTCATTCTTTTCATTCTTCTGCTGATTTTTTTCTTAGGAACATGTTAAGATAAAAAGAAATCCTACTTTAACATCATTTTGCTTTGCTATTTCTTGCATGCCAGATCCTTCAGAGTACTTCTGCTAATCTTTCTATGTAATATAGCAGCCCTCAACATGGCAGTCATTACCCAGAGATTATCTTGGTTTGACTATCCAGCATTCAATGTAATTTTGATTAGATGTATAGCAGTTAATCAGGAACTTGACATCCAGAGTGTTGCATATGGGAAAGAAGAAGGAATTATAATTTAAGAAGTATCTATAAAGTTTTAATGATCATTCTAAATACATTCATTTCTTAAATGCTCACCATCATCAAAATAACTATTATTGATACTTCTCTGATGACTAGAGGAACACCAGGTTCCTTTTGTTTTGTGCTGGTTTAAAGAAAATGGCACGAATGTAGAGTGGTTTTAAGGAGCAGAGAGAGTTTAACAGGCAAGAAAGAAGGGAGAGGTTCCCCAATACAGAGACAGAGAAAGGAGGGATTCCAGCTGAGAGAGGAAACCCAGAATGGAGCAGAAAACAGCCAGTTGGAGGAGGTGGTGTCTGATTTGCCTAGAATCCAGAGGATTAGTTTGAGCAGGTATGCCATTCACATAGCCCTGGAAAAAACTGGTTCTCCTGCCCTAGCCTTTTAATATGCAAATACAGGGTGCCACGATGTTCTACACATGTGGGGAAGGTGGGGGTGCCCATATTGCTAGGCTCTTGTTGTTATAAAAAAAAGAAGACAGGAATTGTCATAATGAGTGAACCCAGTTTCTAATGGCCAGTAACTGCATATCAAAACTTACTGACCCAGCTTTTCTGCTAAAGGAGAAATGTGTCTGGAGCTGCTGTAAAAGAAAAAAAAAAAAAAAAAAAAACTAACAACTTCCGAAGGACCACTTATTCTCTTTTTCTGCCAAAAATAATATCCTCCTAACTCTTATAACATTCCCCCCTGAGGAAATGTCATCCTGACTTCTTGTTAGGGAGTTTTGAGCGATGATTCTTTCTGGCTATTTCTTGCTGAAAAGGGGTGTTGAATGGGGAACTGCAGCTAGGGCTCCTCCTGGGGTATCCAAGGGTCCTCGGAAGAATGGTGTGTCCATGCATGGTTTGCTTTGCAACACCATTTGGAGTTTGATTGCTTCTAGGCAGGAGGAAATTATTTAAGTTATAGTATTGAGTATATAATATCCAGATATTAATACAAGACATACAAACAAGAGGGGACTTAATAAAGTGGTTAACCAATTCCATAAAGAAGACTGGAGTTCATTAAATAGAGATTTTAGCCATCCGTGGCTGAAGGCTGTATTTTCTCTTAGCCTGCCAGTAATCTTGATTTGATCTTTAAGTATCTATAGATTTTCCTTTACTTCACTAGAGGTGTTAATCCAGAAACAGCATGTTTCATTTAAAAGTGCACAAGTACCTCCCACTTCAGCTGTAAGGATATCTAAGACCCCTCTATTTTGTGCTACTACTGAGGCTAAAGAGTTTATAGATTGCTGTTGTGCCTCTGTGGCCCCTACAGTTGCCTTCTATCCTTGTTGCATCATAATAGATATATTAAATATTGATCTTTCAAGGAGAGGGATGCCTATAAACCAGAATAGACTTCTGGCTATAGAATTCCCCATCCGTGTTTTTACTAAGATGGGATTGTCATGTGCCTACCCTCCCCAGTCTGCTCTTTCAATTAGATTTCCATATGAGGGCATCGAAATTAATAGATATCTCTTTAACCGGTATATTCGAGATAGTGCAGTTTCTAGAAAAGAGCCTAAGTTAGGGATGTGCTCAGATGGTGCTGCCATCTTGTTAAAATTTAAAAATAGTAAGTTGGGAACTACTGTGACTATAGTACAAGTTCCCTTTCAGTGCCTTGGGAGGATTAAGTGTATTCAGGAGTCACGAAGAAAATATAGCCCTGTTTGTTAAAGAGAAGGTTCTAAGTTGTGATTCGTGAGAAACAACAGCAATCTTGTTTCATATCTTATAAGTTTCCCTTCTTTACATCTAGCAGGGAATCCTTGGAATAAGGATAACCATATTTAGCATAGTCATTTATGATGCTTTTTGGAATTTGACATGCCAAATGAGAAGGGTCCACCTGACAAATAGAGTTTTGAAAAATTAGAGACATAATAAGCCCTGGCCAATATCACAGATGATCCTTGAGGCAAGAGCTGTCAGTTCAGATGTTTCCAGTTTCTCCACAGGTTTGTAAGCTGCTACTATTAGCAAACATCATGCAATGGACTGGAATTCTATGAGGGGGCATGTTTGGAAAGGCCCCTGTGTTATTTTTTACATTATAGTCAAGATAGTTACTTAGAGCATGCACCTCCCATCAGGACTTCCAACCAGAAAGAGAGGACAGATTCCGAAAGCCATTCACTGGGGCTTCTGATCCTTTTAGATCACCGTTGTTGCACTGTCCTCCCCAAATCTCTGAGCTATCAGCAATTACAAATGTGATGTTACTATACCTGAGATCTCCCAAGTATGGTCCTTCCCTGCTACTTTTAAAGCAGAGGGAGACATTTGCTAGTACTCAGTGAACTTTTCCCAGCCTGAGAGTGTGAAACACATTTTTGGGGAGAGTGTTCTTTGGCACTGGGGCTAGAGTGTTCTAAAAGGAGTTAGTTACCCAGTTGAAAGTGCACCCATACTGTATCCCATTTATGCCTGATAAATCTGTAGGAGTTAAAGGTAAAGTCAATAAAGAGAACCCTAAGACAGTGAGTTCTGGGTCATCGTAAGGTTCCTCAGTGTCACTGAACTGAGTGAATCACTTAGAACAGATGCAGCAATTAGTCTTGTTGTACAAATGGGCCATTGTGCATATTGTGGGAGCTAAAGGGTGTGATATATTATTAAGTCTGATAAAGTGTTCTAATAGACTTAGTGATAGTTTACTTTCTGTTAGTAACCATTATTCTTGCTATGAAGATAATAATTAAGCAAAATGCTACAGTAATTGATATTCTCTGGTCAATATTCCTCCCTGAGGGTGTCACAGTATATAGTCCCACTGCAAATAGTAGAGTGACTGTGGCAATTTGCATAGGCTGCCGTACTAAATAATTCCCATCAAAAAGAAGTTCTAATATTTGATGACAAATCTTAAAGGCGAGGTAAGGATTAGACTAAGATGAGTAGTTCTCACTCAGTTACTTTTGTGATTTATCTTTTGTGATTTTTCAGCTTAAGATCTCCTATTTCTTCACATTGATATTCAGGAAGTTGTTTAGGCTGTCAGTGATTGCTTCCTCAGCTCTCCAGGCTTTGACTTGAGTGTGATGTATCCAGGATTTGATTCCTGTAACTTTTGTTACTAAGGAAGTTGAAAAAGAACAGCATAAGGCCCTTCCCAGCTTGGGCTTAGGGACTGTTAAATAGAGGTGGTCCAATTTCCTAGGGTTGGGCTTTTACTAATTGTGCTAATTCCTGTTGGAAGTGGACTAGAGAGGTTTACATGCTTAAGTAGCTCAGACTAGTTAAGTGTGTAATCTTCCCAATCTAATAGAAAATCATTGATAATGAAAGGCCATCTATACAGTATCTCAAAAGGGCAAAGGCCTAAATTTGAAGGGGTATTTCTGATTTGTAGTAAGGCTATGAGAAGAAGAGTGACCCTTGGTAGGCCAGTTTCTTGGGATAATTTTCAGAGGTGTCTCTTGATAATATCATTAGTTTTCTCAACCTTTCCTGAGGACTAGGGTCTCCAAGCACAGTGGAAATAATATTCTATGCTTAGTGCTTTTGAGACCTCTTGTGCTGTCATAAACAAGGGACCATTATCATTTTGGAGATACTTAGGTAAACCAAAGCAGGGAGTGATATCATTAACTAACGTTTGTATTACCTCAGAGGCTTTTTCTGTACAGCATAGAAATGCCTCTTCCCAGTTAGTGAAGGTATCTATGTGTACCAGCAGGTATTGAATGTCCTTTGTCTTTGACATGTGTGTAAAATCCAGCTTTTACACAGTCTTTTTTAACAGTCTTTCCCTGGATAGCTTCCTACTCTTTGGGTTGGAGGAGGAAGGATCTGCCTGTTCAGGGGATTATTTTTAAGACAGACTTCACCAGCATTAACAATGTACTTGACTGTTTTTAGTAAGTTCCCTCCTGAAAACCATCTCTGGGCACATTGATACGTCTTATCCTTTCCCAAGTGAAAAGCTTGTTGAAGTACTTCAAGGGCTTTCCACTGGCAGGAGGCTGGCAAGTGGAGTTAGCCATACTCCAACTGTTGCCATCCTGAGGGCTGAAATGTGTACCCTCGAGAAGTGGCCAATTCTACTTCTGCAGGGAAATACAGACATTTAATTCCATTTAGGCAGCCTTCCCAGGTTAGAGGGGTTTGAAGCGTGTTGATGTCTTGGGGCTTCCTTGATACTAACTTAGCTGTCTGTTCAGCTAATCTATTTCCTTCAGCTGCCTCGTCTGTTCCATTTTGATATCCCCCAAAAAGTGTCACTGCTATTTCTCATGGAAGAAAAACTGAGGATAATAACCTGTTAATTATTAATTATTAAGGAAATCCCGGGTCCTTTGTCTCACAACAGTTTAAATAAAAGGACACGAACACACATGGAGTGGTTTTAGGAGCAGAGAGAGTGTAATAGGAAAGTAAAAAGAAAGCGGCTCCCCCTTAGAGAGAGAGAGGAAGTGGGGCTTCCAGCCAATCAAGGAAACCCCAAGTGTGGCAGGAAACTGCCGGTTATTTGAGGAGGCTAGAGGAGGCGGTGTCTGATTTGCATAGGTCTCAGGGGATTGGTTTGACCAGGTATGTCATTCACACACATCATGAAAAAAACTGGCCCTCCCACCCTAGTCTTTTAACATGCAAATTCAGGGCACCATGATGTTCTAAACACGTGGGGATAAGTGGGAGCTGCCCTGTTGTCAGGCACATTTGGTGACAAGAATAAGAAGATAAGAATCGCCATATTGAGTGAACCCATTTTCTAATAGCCTACATTTGCATATCAAAACTTGTGGGCTATGCTTTTCTGCTAGATAAGAAACATTTCTGGGCTACTTTAAGAGAAAAAAATAAAAAACTTCCCAAGGACCTCTTATCCTCTCTAACTGCCTAAAATAATTTCTTAGTAACTCCTATAACATTATGACTCTCATTGTTAAGGGAAGACTAAGACATTAAAGAATTAAGACATTAATTTGTTTACTCAAGGATGCACAGTTTGTAGATTCAGTACTATCATTGTTCTTTCCCGTAATTTTTGTGAAAAGCAGTACAGTCTTCCTATTGTACATCAAGAATGCTTGCTCATAATAAAAACTGAAGAAATTTGAGCCTTTCAGCATGACTAAGACGTCAGGGATAAAGGAATTTTGTTACTGGGGAGTAAGAAATAAAGGTTGGCATTTTATTTCATCTGGGTCATGCATTAATCTTTTGTGAAAGTGTGTGATGTGATGGCAATAAGGATTTGAGGGGAGTAAACTGACATTGAGAAAACTCACACGAATTTTCACGAGAAAGAAGACCTTTTAAATGGCTTAATATAATTTATGTATCTGAAAGTTAAGAGAGTATTAACATGCTTTATATAGCCAAAACTGACACTGTGGCATAAGTAAGGGATACTTATCATTAGTGAGAACACAGTCCTTGATTTAAAGAAATTATTGGATAAGACAGGAGTGTTTAGTTACACTGGACACAGAAAATAATTCAAGGCAGATAAAAATATAAAAAATTAAAGAGTATCCAGGCAGCACCAAGACAGAATGTAACCAAGGAACTTCCCACAGCCACCTTTGGCTCAAAGTTTTATCGGTATTTTAATAAGAAACAGAGAATGTTTAAAATAGATATAGTAAGATAATGCCATTTTAGTGCATGATTACGTACGTACTTATACAAGAAAGTGACTCTACTCTACATAAGACATTAACAATTTTTGAACAATCTTGAAGAAAGACTGGATAAAATGTCATTTTAAAATTGCAGGCAGTTTCTGCCTTCTCAGAAGCAAAGGTTTCAGTTTATTGCTTTAAAAAAATCATATTATTAAGAAACTCAAAAGATATGCCAAAAGAATGTAATAAAAATATACTATGAGATGTACTGACAGAGGTAATCAAAACGGCCAGTAAAGTCTAGAAGATTTCGAAGTATACATTTATTTATATTGACTGAAATATGATGGTTAATACTATAAGATGAATTCTGTTTTTAATAATTCCAGAATTTCATGTTATTTATATATTTTAAATCTCATTAATTTGTAGACAAAACTTAGATTAAATTTGACTGTAAACCACAATTTTGATCCAATCTGCTGATTGCCCATTTTGATAGACTTCTTTATGAAGCAACAGTGACATCTTTTATAAGGCCATACCTGTTAGGGGTACAGTGAACTACAACAAATTATTATGAAGAAAACTAAGATATATATACAGGCTGATATTTTAAATTTTATTTTGTAAGTTACTACAGGTACAATAATAAGTGCATTAGAGTTTTTATGGTTTGTTGCCTATCTAGTTTTGAGCTTGTTGCACATCTAGTTTTGCTGAGCTGTGGCCTGTCTGTTGGGTATGTGGGTGGGTGGTTAGATGAATGGGTGGATGGACAGATGGATAGATGGATGGATGTGTGGGCTTTTATTGCTTGTTGCCTATGTAGGTTCAGGCCTGAGTTTGGAATTGGAAAACCTAGATCAAAATAAAAACATCCTATATTATCTGAGTTTATTTATCTACAATAATACTTCAATCTTAGAGGTCTTACTATGAAAGTAGTAAGTAATAAAACTTTCTAGTTTAGCAAGTCATAATTTCTTAAGTTATCATTTCAGGGTGGGAATATGTTATAGGAATGATTGACTCTTAACTCTGCAATTTTAGAGAACTGAGGCTGACTCAAGGTCACAAAACTAAAAATGACTCACTCTATTCTATAACGGTGATATGTCTATTATCTTTAATGAAGATTTAAAGTATTTTTAAAAATTATTTAAATTTAGATTATTCTTTTAACATTGTTAAATATGTTAACTATGTTAAAATTATTGTTTGTTCAAAATACAGAAATTATTATTTAATACTTATATTTTTGTTTAATATTCAAATGACATATTACAAATAACATGAAATTATAGGTAGTATGACAGTTACTTTGGTTCTGTCCTACCTAATAAATTTTTAAATAATAAAGTTTTTAACAGATTAGAAATGTAATTGTTGCATGACACAGACACGTTTATTGCTTTTGTAACATACTTTTCTTCTATATGAGTCAAGTGACTAAAGCTCTACTGGTATATTTGTCCTACAATTTAGGGAGTCCTACCAGAATTAACAATTCACCCATCCCAGTCTTTTTTTTTTCAAGTTAAATAAAGTTTGAATGCATTTTTTCCCCATGTGAAAGGAATGACGGTTTTTGCTCAATAATATCTCCTCCTAAAAGTTAGAGTAATTACAGTTTTAATTTACCAAAATGTCATTCCTAAAATAGGAAAGGTTATGTAGTTTAATTATGTTCATGTTATTTCACCATAAGATTTTATCTTTCATCTACTAATTTATAGGCCAATGATAAAGTCAGTGAAATGAACATGACTACTGGATTCTTCAATATTACATCAAAATTGGCCTACACAATAAGCACAGAATTCTTAAAGGTTAATAACACTCTTCTAAGATTACATATTCTGAACTTTAGTAGGTTGCTACTTTAAAAAGATAGTTAATCTTTGGTAGAATATTCTTATTATGGTATTTAAATGTGAAAATACAGCAACATAGAATCTATGTTTACCAACAGATAATACTCAATGTGCTTTTTCCAAATGAAAAAGGCACATTATCCTGGGGACTTCAAAAAGAAGAATCTTTAAAGGTTCACTTGGGCTTATATTTAAATGTTTTAATCATTAAATGTAAATAAAATGGTTTCAAAGTACTAGTAGGATGGAATAATGTGGCACATGCGTATAAAAGAAACATTTGGATTAATATTTAGCTGTATCCAATATTAACAGACTAAGTAGATGTTACAGCCAAACTACTGCTGCCAAACTGGTAGCATTTGCAAATCTTGTGGACAGCAGTTTTAGTCTAGTTATAATGTCCTAAAGAACACCAAACAAATGGTATATTTTCCTGTCATTTAACTCAATTATACACAAAAGAGAAAGAGATTACAATTATTCAGCTCTTTTAAAGACTAGGATATGACAATTCTGGAAATTGTCTTCCATATTGAGTAAATGACTTCTCTTGTGTAGATGTTATTTTAAAAACTGATTAACATGTAGAAATAACATTGATAAAGGTAACATATTCTGATTACATGTCTTCATAATTAAGCATTATGGGGATTCGGAACAGATCATTTATTCATCCAGTCATTTGTTGTGTGAGTATGTTTTGAATGATTCATGTTTGTCATTTTAGCATCTGGACAGTAGTGACAGCTAACTAGTTTTAGATGTGATTTGAAGTAAGTTAGACAATATCTATGTGACTATACATCATGATTCTTTTATATATATATATATATATATATATATATATATATATAATTTTAACACAAATTGTCTGCTTTGCAAATGTTGACAATAGATAAAATAGAAAGAGGGAAGCCAAAAAAAGACTAAAAATACACACATGCATACACACACACACATATGAAAGTAGATTAAATGCACTTTTGCTTTTTCTAAATATTCATTTTTAAAACACTCTGAGGATTTTCTACCAGAGTTGGAATTAATTAGCATGATGACGAAGTATTTCAGAAGTAGAAAACAACTTATTTCACATTATCAGAACTAAATGTGTCTCTATATATTCAAGTAAATACTTAGGAATGAACAAGAGACTTTCATAATGAAATTGTATTCATATCATTAGTTCTTTTCCAGCTAAAATACTGATAAAAACACACTAAAATATCCTGAATCCATACATTAAATAGGACACTTTAAAGACAGCCATCAGGGGCCATTTCTCAGAAGTTGAAAACAAAATTATCTTAGATCAGCT
Source organism: Leontopithecus rosalia (assembly GCA_028533165.1). NCBI lineage: Eukaryota > Metazoa > Chordata > Mammalia > Primates > Cebidae > Leontopithecus > Leontopithecus rosalia. The sequence continues at coordinate 145,471,606 of CM052648.1, read as the reverse complement.
TTGACTTGTTGGAAATGCCAAAAGTGTTGTGGGTTAGATTAGTTCAGTGAACTAGGAAGAAGTTTAATTCAACCTCCAAAGAAAAATTACAAGACTATCTCTTAAGCTCTCAGTGTTCTAGGGAAGAATTTTCTTTTTCTTTTTTTTTTTCTTCTACTCACCATGCCAAATTGCCCTGTCTTTAAAGTGAATCCAAATTAAACACACAGATATGCCACATGGTATTTCCCATTGGTAATATTTAGAGGAGGGAGAATTTTGTAGCTTTGTTAAATCAGAAAAGGAAGTAATCATCTGGCACTAATTAAAATAAAGTCTACACTACAGAAAAAATAAAAATGAACTTGTCTGTTCAGTTACAGAGTTGAATATTTACACTGCTCCTTCATCAGCAAAAACACACACCTCACACCTGCTGTGATTTCTTTTTCTGTTGAACCTCTACCTAATTAACAGCCATTAAATTTCACACCTGTGGTGGCTTTAGCCTTTGCCTACTACTCAGCTTTGAGGTTTTTAACCCTTCATTTTGCCTATATTACATGATCACTTTTCCTAGTAGGCTCAGTCTTTCAAAGAGAGCTTTTCTCAATACTTGCTTGTATTCAAAGCTGGGAATTCACCACAGCTGAGACTTCTGAAGAGGCAATTGTTTTTGTCTGAAATAAGAGACGAACAGGTGGTACTCCCACCTGATGCAAGTCTTTGAATTTTTGGGGGGCTCCAAATTGTTCTTGGACTGGTTTTGAAAATGTTTTCTTGCATTAGAAGCAAGAGAGGAAGAGAAACAGGCCATGACCAGTTTTGTTACTAATGGTCTCATTATAGACATTCTCTGGTTGGTAATTGCTGGCATATTGAAATAAATGGGTGCATTGCTTTCTGGACTGGGTGTGGGAGGAAGAAAAAAGCAAACACATTCAAACATAGCATAGCTACTTTATTTTAAACCTTAAAGAAGATTTAGGCAATCAAATTTGGTGACATTTTCCCCTTGGAAAATTTTGCAGAAGTCTATTTGTAGCGGCAGTGAAAGCGTTTCTGGACAAACAAGTTTTTATGTTTTTTCACTGTTATTTCTTTTACCCATAAGAAAGCACTTAGCCACTAATTTCAGGTATGTCTGTTCTGTTCTTTTAGTTTATTTAATGTTTTGGTTTCTATTCTCTAATGGAATGGGATAAATTGACTCAAAAAATACTCAGTAGTACTCAATTTGAAGGCTTTTATGGACACAGTAAATTATTATGCTCAACCCAGTCATAATTACAACTTGCAAAGTAAGTTGGGGCTATTTTTGTTCTGAACAAAACTGCAAACAATTGTTAAGCATCGTTGTTTCTATTCTCCTGCTAGCCTGTCTCTAGTAATTTTCTTTTTTTTTTATAGTCAACGGCTAACAAGGATTATTCTTTTTTTGTTGCATTTTAGGTTTTGGGGTACATGTGCAGAACATGCAAGATAGTTGCATAGGTACACACATGGCAATGTGATTTGCTGCCTTCTTTCCCTTCACCCACATCCAGCATTTCTCCCCATGCTATCCCTCCCTAGCTCCTCACCTCCCCTGTCCCTAACCTATTCCCCTCAATAGACCTCAGTATGTAGTGCTCCCCTCCCTATGTCCATGTGTTCTCATTGTTCATTACCTGCCTATGAGTGAGAACATGTGGTATTACATTTTCTGTTCATGTGTCAGTTTGCTGAGGATGATGTTCTCCAGATTCATTCGTGTCCCCACAAAAGACACGAACTCATCATTTTTTTTGGCTGCATAATATTCCATGCTGTATATGGGCCACATTTTCCCAGTCCAGTCTATCATCGATGGGCATTTGGGTTGGTTCCAGGTCTTTGCTATTGTAAACAGTGCTGCAATGAACACTCATGTGCATGTGTCCTTATAGTAGAACGATTTATAGTCCTTTGGATATATACCCAGTAATGGGATTGCTGGGTCAAATGGAATTTCTATTTCTAGGTCCTTGAGGAATCACCACACTGCCTTCCACAATGGTTGAACTAATGTACACTCCCACCAGCAGTGTAAATGTGTTCCTATTTCTCCACATCCTCTCCAGCATCTGTTGTCTCCTGATTTTTTAATGATTGCCATTCTACCTGGCATGAGATGGTATCTCAATATAGTTTTGATTTGCAACTCTCTGATGACCAGTGATGTTGAGCATTTTTTCATATGTTTGTTGGCCTCATGTATGTCTTCTTTTGAAAAGTGTCTGTTCATATCCTTTGCCCATTTTTGGATTTGCTTGTTTTTTTTTTTTTTCTTGTAAATCTGTTTGAGTTCTTTGTAAATTCTGGATATCAGCCCTTTGTCAGATGGGTAAACTGCAAAATTTTTTTCCCATTCTGTTGGTTGCCAATTCACTCTAGTGACTGTTTCTTTTGCTGTACAGAAGCTGTGGAGTTTGATTAGGTCCCATTTGTCTATTTTGGCTTCTGTTGCCAATGCTTTTGGTGTTTTGGTCATGAAGTCCTTGCCTACTCCTATGTCCTGAATGGTTTTGCCTAGATTTTCTTCAGGGTTTTTATGGTGCAAGGTCTTATGTTTAAGTCTTTAATCCATCTGGAGTTAATTTTAGTGTAAGGTGTCAGGAAGGGGTCCAGTTTCTGTTTTCTGCATATGGCTAGCCAGTTTTCCCAGATTCCTATTAAACAGGGAATCCTTTCCCCATTGCTTGTTTTTGTCAAGTTTATCAAAGATTGTATGGTTGTAGATAT
>CM052648.1:145411738-145468364 GCA_028533165.1 Leontopithecus rosalia | reverse complement strand
TTGTGTATGCTTCATGACGTTTTCGTGTTGTGTTTTTCAGCTCCTTCAATTCACTCATATTCCTCTCTAAGTTGTCCATTCTTGTTATCATTTCCTCAAATCTTTTTTCATGGTTCTTAGTTTCTTTGCATTGAGTTAGAACATGTTCTTTTAGCTCACAGAAGTTTCTCATTACCCACCTTCTGAAGTCTGATTCTGTCATTTCATCACACTCATCCTGTGTCCAGCTTTGTTCCCTTGCTGGTGAGGAGTTGTGGTCCCTTGTAGGAGGCGAGGTGTTCTGGTTTCAGGTGTTTTCTTCCTTTTTGAGCTGGTTTCTTCCCATCTTTGTGGATTTATCCACCTGTCATCTGAGTAGTTGCTGACTTTCTGATTGGATCTCTGAGTGGACGTCCAGATTATTGATAATGAAGTATTTCTGTTTCTTAGTTTTTCTCCTAACAGTCTGGCCCCTCTGCTGTAGGACTGCTGAGGTCCACTCCAGGCCCTGCTTGCCTGGGGAACACCTGCAGCTGCTGTGGAACCATGAGGGTTGCTATGAGGTTCTTTTGCTATCTTTGTCCCTGAATGATGCCCACCAAATATCAATCTGATCAGTCCTTTGTGAGGTGACTCTTTGGATATATGGGGGTCAGTGAGCTGCTTGAGGATACAGTCTGTACTTTATAGGAGTTCAAATGCTGAGCTGTAAGCTCTGTTCTTCATTCAGGGCTGCTAGGCAGGTATGTTTATGTCTGCTGCAGCAGAACTCAAAAGTCCTTTTCTTTCCTCAGGTGTTGTCTCCCGGGGGGTTAGGGCTTTATTTATGAGTATCTGTTGCACTGTCCTGCCTACCAAGGAGGCAGTCTAGTCACTGCCTGCCTGCAGTGGCTATGCTGAGGTGCTGTGGGCTCCGCCCTGCTGCCATGTGCTCTGCCCTGCTGCTGTGTGTAATTCCCTGTAGTCCTGTTTATATGGGTGTGGTTAGAACTGCCGTGGCAATGGTGGCCCACCTCTCTAATGGTGGACTCTCTCTGTTATGGCGGGTTGCTTTTGCAAAGGCAGGCTGCGTCAGCAATGGCAGAGTACCTCTGTAGGATTGGAGTGCCTTGGTAATGGTGGACACCCCTCCCCCACCGAGCTGCACTGTCCTGGGTTCAGCTGTGCTTGCCGTGAAACTCTCAACCCAGAGCGTTTCCAATTGCTGTTTTGTTTGTTTTTGTGGGGGTGGGACCCGCCGAGCCTGATCACCTGGCTCCCTGCCTCAGAGCCCTTTATATTTTAAGTTGAATGGTTGTGTCTCTCCCAGGTGTTCCAGTCGCCTGCTGAAAGGGCACCAGGACCTGTGTGATTTCCATTTTGGTGAACCACTGGGCCGACTGAAACAATGTTGCTGCCCAGGAATCTCCTGGCCTGGCTTTCTGTTTAAGTCCCATTTAATCAGATGAATGTGCTAATCTGCCTTCCGAAATCTCCATTGCCGGTTTAACAGGGCAATCAAACCAGTGTATTTTGTATGGAGTACTGCTGCGCTGCAGCACCGGCCGAAACAGCCGCACTGGCCCAAACAGCCGTGCCAGCCCAAACAGCTGTGCTGGTGGCCGTGGGGCTCCTACACCTGGGAATTTTCTGGTCTGTGGGCAATAAAGATCCATCTGGAAATGCGGCGTCCACTCACCCTCTGCGCTTTCACTGGGAACTGCAATCCTGAGTTGGTCGTACAGTGCCATCTTCCTCCTCTCCCCATCTCTAGTAATTTTCAATGAACTACACTTAAATATCAGTACAGAGTAGCTTTTATTTAATATGCCTAAAAGTGCTATTTGCGAATTTCTCTGTAGAGTTATAGACAATGACCATATAATAAATACATGGTTATATATCTTTAATTTTTTAATGTATTTGTATCTATATATATTATATGTATATATCCATATGTAATATATATATAAAATATGTAAAATAATATATATTATATATATTATTTGTATCTGTATATATTATATGTATATATCCATATGTAATATATATATGTAAAATATTATATATTATTCATATTATTTTATCTATATTTATATGTATATGTTCATATGTAATATAGATATGAAAATATAGAGATGTAGGTATATATCTATGTATCTACATTTTCTATATAGATATATAGATATACATATCTATGTAGCTATATATCTATGTGTCTACATATCAATGTCTATATTGCTATGTAGATGCATAGAGATCTATCTAGATCTATATAGACATACATATAGATATATCTCTATGCATTTACATATCAATATATATCAATTTGAATATATACAGATGCAGATATTTATCTATATAGATATATAGACATCTATGTAGATATACAGATATATATATCTACAGCTATATATATTTGAATTGTATGTTTTATACATTAAATATATATATGCATACAACTTGTTGATTAAAAATATATAAATGTTACAGCTAGGTAGAAAGAATAAGCTCTGGTGTGTTCTAAAGCACTGTAGAGAGACTAAAATAACATTTTATTTCAAGTATTGTATACTTACAAATATTATATATGGAGGAGGAAAAGACTGAGCAATTAAAAAAAAGTTCCAATATTGTCAGGCTTACAATTCTCTTTTCAGTTTTAAATTAAGATTTTCTTATAAAAAACTGTGTAGCCAACTATATCATCCATTCGGCTACTGTGATGGTAATTTCATGTTAATTCTGCTGGGTCACTGGGTACTGGGATATTTTTGCAAACTTTTTTAGATGTTTCTGTGAGAGTGTTTCTGGATGACCTGTCATTTACACTGATACACTAAGTAAAGCAGATCACCCTTCCTATGGCAGTGGTCTGCATCCCATCAGCTGAAGAGTGAATTCGAACATTCCCAACACAAAGAAATGATAAATGTTTGAGGTGATGGATATGCTTGTTAACTGATTTGGTCACTACATATTGTATACATGTATCCTGATATCACATGGTGCCCCATAAATACATACAATCATTATATGTCAGTTAAAAATAATAATAAAAGCCAAAAAAGCATACATGCAAATCCATACAGAGGACTCTAACATAATTGATTCAGACTCTAGGTCAATTTTCCATAAATTATTTTCCAGCATGTTTGACACTTAAAAGACATTTGATAAATGCCAAATTATACTATCTCTATGATTTTATCTTTTAAAATATGTCACTGCATATTAAATATTGCCTCCTTGAAGACACAATTGTCCATGTTATAGGTATAATTATCCTATTTTTTATAGAAAGAAACCAAGGAACCTAGGTAATGTCTGAGGCCATATTATAGGTTAAACGGCAGAGTTGGAATTTAATGACCTATACCTCTGACTCCTTAGTTCCGTGGGTCTTTCAGGACATTTTTGCCTCCAAATCTTTCAGGGAACCTTAGAGTTTTAGGTGGACACCAAGGAACATAGTAATATTTTAAAAATAAACACTTATTTTCTTAAAAAGTTTAAATTATAAATAAATAGAAAGTGACTAAAAGTATGATATTGTAGAAAAAAGGTAGCAAAGGATTTTGAATGTGTATGTTGAGAAAATAAGAATAATCCTAATTTCTTATAAGTTAAGACAGACATTGGGTAGACAAAATGAGAAGGAAGAGAGTGTTAAAAAAAAGTTTTGGTAATAAGTTGAGGCTTGGTGATGAAACTTTGAAACACTTTTTGGAATTGCCTCCTATTCATAGTCCTCTGATTTCTTTTTTCTTCTCTCTACACATTCTCATGTTTCACTGGTTTTTCTTCCTCTGTCAAATACTTATTTATTTCTTTTTTATTCCTCTGTGTTTAGTCTTAGACTTCCTTCTGTTTTTACTCTACATAATGTTTTTCCTCTGTGATATGGTGTATTTCCATAATTAATTTTGATATGTAGATAAAATATTCAAGGAAAAAAAACTCTGTGACTAAAATGTTCAGCCTGGGATAATAAGACAATGCAAGCAATTTAGTATAATTTCAAATAAAATTGAATTCCCTTTCACTTTGCATGTATATGACATATCTTTCTGTTCAAAAGTTTTGTATGTTGTAGCTCTTTCTACATCATTTTCCCCACAATTTTATAAAATGTGTTTGTTTTCATTTGTACTACTCCCTATTCTCTCTCTTCCCTATATTTTGTAAATTCCTTGCACTTCTTTGAGTAATCCTACCCATATGCTTCCCAGCTTTCTTGATGTATTCCTTTATTTCTATTCTCATATTTTCCATCCTAGCCAAAATACCTAACTAGTTGAACAAACTTGTATGTGTAGGGATGGGGAAGATTTTGCAGTGGAAAATACATAAAGCAACTTAGATTATAGGGAGGGACAAGACTGAGCAATTAAAAAAACAAACAAACAAACAAACAAAAAACACCTTCCAAAATTGGCCTACAATTTTTGTTCAGTTTTCTTTTAAAATTTTATTATGGAAACTGTGTATCCAACTGTGTCAATAATTTAGCTACTGCGATGGTTAATTTCATGTGTCAATTTGACTGGGCGGTTGGGTACGGGGATATTTCTGCAAATCTGATTTTAGGTGTTTCTGTGAGAGTGTTTCTGGATGACTTAAAAAATTTACACTGATAGACTATGTAAAGCAAATCACCCTCCCTATGGGAGTGGGCTTTATCGCATCAGCTGAAGGTGGATATGAAATTAGACCAACCCTCCCCTGAGTAAGATAATATTCATCCTGCCTGAACTGAGGCACTGGCTTTTCCTGTCTTGAGACTCACACTGAAACACTGGTTCTTCCCCAGTCTCAAGCCTGCCAGCCTTGGGTCTGAAATTTCAAAATCAGCTGTCCTGGATATCTAGATTGCTGATTATAGATCTTAGGACTTACCAGTCTCCAAAATTGTGTAAGCCAATTCCTCATAATAAATATCTTGATTTTTATATATACATCACTTGATTCTGTTTTTCTGGAGAACTCCGACAAATACAGCTACAGATAACTGAAATGTAATTTGTCTAAAGGTTAACTAATTATCTTTCCTTCAGATTTGCCAATATTTATAGATCAATAAATGGCATCATGATTCAGTTGTTCATGATATCATCTACCTCAACACTTTCCTTTCCACTACCTACCTCAATTAGCCTTGATATTTCTCTGATCATCACTCTTTCAAATTACTTTGATGTTTCATCTGATTTATTGTATACACTTTTTAAACTGATTACCTGAATCCATTTTTGCCGCTCTCCAACCAGTCTCCACACAGCAGAGAAGTCCCTTACAAAATAAATCTGGTAATTTTACTCTTCTGCTTAAATTCCTTCAGCTGCACTTCACTGTTTTGGAATGAATTTGGAATCCCTTATTACCTACAAATTCTTGCATAATCTGTCATCTCTGTGCCCCACCTGTCTCACTCCATGCCATTCTTTCATTCTTGCTTTACTTTCCAGCCACGTGGACTTCACCTTGTTATCTTCTGCCTCTTCAACTTTATGCATACCCTTTACACAAATAAAGTTATTATTTTTAAAAGAACTGTTTATGATCTGAGTAAAGATAAAGAAATAAAAATGTCCGATGCTACTGCCTAAAATTTTTTCTCTTGTTTTTTGCTTAACTCAATCATCTTTTTTTCCAGTCAGAGCTCAAAAAGTATCTTCCTGATAAAGCCTCCAAGGATGCTCAGATGGTTTGTTTCCTTCTTATGGATTTCTATAGCAGCTTGCCATTTTCTTTCTCAGCATTTTGTCTAGGGGTGATTATTGGGGAGCAGTTCTCCCTGGGGTTTCTAAACACCTCATAATGACTTTGTTGTAGATTATCTTTTTAGGATGTGTGCAAAGCAAACAGCTTTGGAAGATGAATAGTCTCTTCCGCTGAAAGAGAGGGCAGGCAGTTTTTCTTACAAATGTAATTTAGATAGTATCCATCTCCTGGCTAAGATGGGACAGGTTACCAGATATCCTTTATATAAAATTGGGGCCTCTTCAACATGGATGAACCTAGAAAACATTATGTTAAGAGAAAGAAGTTAGTCATAAAAAGCCATATATTCTATGCTTTTTACTTACATGAAATGTCAAAAATTGGAAAGTATATAGAGAAAAAAAGTAGATTGGGGGTTGGGTAGGGTTGTGGGAAGAGAGTTGGTTAACGGGGAGTTCCTGCTGATGGGCATAAAGTTTACGGAGGGGATGATAATAGTGTTCTAATATTGTTCATGATGATGACTACATAAGGTTGTAACAATATAAAAAAAAACATTTAACTGTTCACTTTAAATAGATCAACTGTTTGGTACATAAATTATATTTTCAATAAATCTGTTATATTTTTAAAAATGTGTTTATGATTTTAATAAAGATAAATAAAAGTATCCTGGACTTTATAATCCCAGGGTTCCTCAGGTATACAGCAAACCCACTGCATGTGTAGCACCCTATGAGATGTGGGTGTGATTGAATAGGGAGAACTGCTGTGAACAGGATGCTCATGTTGCCTGCTGTGCTGTGAATGATAGTAATTTTTCCTTTACCCAGAAATCTCACACCTTTTACCAGGTGCAGGAAACTCTGGCAGGGGAAATTATTAGCTCAAAAGTAAAATAAAATTTCAGAAACTTTGTGGTTTTTGACAGTTACCATGTACTTAATTTTTGTGTATATTCTTGAATCTTTCTTTTCTGTAGTATAAACTTCCCTATCCTTGTCCTCACATAGTGTTTAACCTATAAGTGCTCTTAAAAAAAAGTCTTTAAAAGCAAAGACTAGGCCAGGCACAGTGGCTCACACCTGTAATCCCAACACTTTGGGTGGCCAAGGTGGGCATATCACAAGGTCAAGAGATTGAGACCATCCTGGCCAACATGGTGAAACCCTGTCTCTACTAATAATACAAAATCATGTGTGCCTGGTGGCACATGCCTCTAGTCCCAGCTACTTGGGAAGCTGAGGCAGGATAATCGCTTGAACCCAGGAGGCAGAGGTTGCAGTGAGCCAAGATCCCGCCACTGCACTCTAGCCTGGCGACAGAGCAAGACATCATCTCAAAAAGAAAAAAAAAAGTCTATATTAAAGATATTAAGTTGAGCCAAATAAAATTGATGATGTTCAATTCTTCTTGTCTGAAAGAATGGCACTTCATATGGTTTAACCTAACAGTAAAAATTGCAGATAAGTGGAGGTACTAGTTCCCAGCAAAAAATAATAGACTTTGTACTTGGGAAGAAGTAAGAAAATAATCTATGAAATAAAGAAGAACACATAAAGTTTATTTAAAACATAGTACCATTTTATTTATTTATTAATATTAATTTATTTGCAATTGACAAATATTTGTATATCTTTATGGGGTACAACATGTTGTTTTGATCTATCAATACATTGTAGAAAGAGTCAAACTAACTAATTATAAAAAGAATGGCTATGAAGAATGAGATAAGGAATTTTCTAGGCATGAATAAATCAATTGGAATGGGAAATTGAGGAAAAATTAATGTGAGTTTCAGTAAATTTCAATAGAGCCAGTATCAGTTTTATGAAGTTTTCTAGAGAAGCTCAAGATTCTAGTAGCAGGTGACAAGGTAATAAATAATATGACCTTTTGGTCAAATACCTAAAATCCTATTAGCTAAGTTATAGTGATGCTGAATTTCTAATTATATATATAATACTTCTTAATCTACCATTTTTGATAGCTATGTAGGATGTTTTATATATGCCCTTTGCAGATAATCTAGTATGTCACTCCCAGTCTTGCCTCCTCCTTATACAATTTCTATACTGCAGTCAATGTCATAATTTTATAATATAAATCAGATCAAGAGACATTCCTGATTAAACTCAATTTCCCCTCTCTCCCCCTCTCTTGTGTCTTTCTCTCTGTCCTTTCTAAACCCATGTAGACAGGTTGAACTTTTATTTGCATTTTCAAAACTTCTAATCCCCTGACTAACTCAGGTGCTTAATATGGAGTTATTTTTCTGAGGACCCCACCCTTCTTACCACTCCTGGGAAACTGGCTCTAACCTGGACCTTCAGTTTCAGCTTAAATATCCTAACTTCATAGAGATAATATTTAAACACATGGTCCAAGGAAGATTGTTTCTGTTCCTAATGTTCCTTGGGCCCCAATCATTTCCTTATAGAACTTCTCATTTATTGTTACAATCATCCCTCAGCATAACTGGATGATTAGTTCCAAGACATCCCACAAACACCAATATCTGCTTATTTTCAAGTCCTTTATATGAAAGGTGTAATGCCTGCCTGTAACCTATGCATATCCTCCCATATACTTTGAATCAACTCTAGATTACTTACATTACCCACCTGCCAGGGCCTCCAGAGGCCCCTGCCTGGCTTTCTCTGCAGGAGCATGTGCACAGCACAGCCTCTGCTGCCCAACAGGGAAGCTTTGCCAGTGGCCCCACCTGAGTGTTTTCCAAGAGGCCTAAGAGCACTTTGGATCCCCCAGCACAACCAATGCCCAACTTCAAGGTGCCAGAATACAAAGCCAGGGACTCAGTCCCAGTGCCTCAAGGTTGTAGCACACAGCTTGGGAGTGTCAAGGTGAGATCTGTGGCTGGTGCTTGAGCAGATGGGGGAAACCTCAGTTTCAGAACACTGAAAAGGGGTGAAAGATGTGTGATTTGTGGGCTGGCACAGTAGCAGAACATACCTTCCCCCCAGGGCTGGTCTGTGACGGGTTTAGCTAGCCTTTCTGCCAACTGCAGCTTTTGCCCAAGGGAGCCCCATAAGCCAGAACATCCAAGGCAAGAAACACATGTGCGGCACCAGTAATCATAACAAGCTCTCCTAAGGCCCTGAAGCAGACCTGGAGAGAAGACAGGGGTCATCTCTCTCCACAACTCCCAACCTCAGCCAGCTACAGAGACTGCTGCAAAGGCACTGAAATGCAGAGGAGCCACGTGGCTGAGTAAGCCTATCTGCTGACCATTACTCTTCAGTGCCACCTACTGTGGCAGCCCAAATTACAACACAAAGGATATTCTCACAATACACATTGCCTATGAAACCTAGGGATAGAATCTCACAACAAATGCATGTTCTATACAAAGCCTTGGCCCTCTGAAAGCAACCAGAAATGAAGCCAACTAACTACACTCAACCTATATTACAGTTGAACCTTCAAGAAAAATAAATAATATAAAACCAAAAAGCCCCATTCAAATGACAGCTAATCAAAAAGAGGAACACCAGCCATCTTGATGAGAAAGAATCACTGGAAGAACTCTGAAAATTCAAAAAGCCTGAGTATTCCCTTACCTCCAAACGAGTGAACTAGCCCTCCAGCAGTGATTCTTAATCAGATTTAAATGACTGAAATTATAAACACAGAATTCCGAATCTGGATAGCAAGGAAGCTCACCAAGATTCAGAAGAAACTTGAAACCCAATCCAAAGAATTCAATGAAATACTCTAGGAAAGGAATCCAATAAAACCCTACAGAAATTGAAAGATGAAATAGCCTGTTTAAGAAAGAACTAAACTTAATATGTGGAATTTAAAAATTAACTACAAGAATTCCTTAATTCTGTTGGGAGTTTGAATGGCAGAATAAACCAAGTTGAGGAAAGAAACTCTGAGATTAATGACAAGGTCTCCAAAGCAACTTGAGATAAAAACAAGTAAAAAATAATGTAAAAACTGAGCAAAACCTCTAAGAAATGTGGATTTATTTAAAGTTAACAAAGCTATGACTCATTGGCATTCCTGAAAGAGAAAGAGAGAGAATAAGCAACTTGAAAAATATGGTTGGGGATAGAGTCCTTGAAAATCTCCCCAATCTTGCTAGAGAGACTGACATGTAAATTTTAGAAATACAGAGATCTCCTGCAAGATATTGTAAAAAGATTACCATTCCCAAGGCAGTAGTCATCAGATTCACCAAGGTAAGAAAGAAAGAAAAAAAATCTTAAAAGCAGTTTGACAGAAGGGTCAGATCACTTTTATAAAGTGAATTCCATCAGGTTAGCAGTGGACTTCTCAGGAAAAACCTTTATAAGTCAGAAGAGACTGGAGTCCTACTTTCAGCATCATTAAAGAAAATAAATCACAACCAGGAATTTCATATCCTGCCAAACTAACCTTCATAAGCAAAAGAGACATAGGACACTTTTCTGACAAGCAAATGCTAATGGAATTTGATATCACTGGATCATCCTCACAAGAAGTACTTAAGGGAGTGGTGAACGTGAAAATGAAAGAACGATCTCTACTGCCACAAAAACACAATTAAGCACTTAGCGCAGGGACATTACAAAGTAAATAAACAATCACATCATCAAGTCTACAAACAACCAAAGTAAATAAACAATCACATCCTCAAGTCTACAAACAACCAGCTAACAACATGATAACAAGACAGAATTTCATATAGCAATACTAACTTTGAATGTAAACAGTCTAAATGTTCCACTTAAAGGCATAGAGTGGCAAAAGACAGAACCAACTGTCTACTGTTTTTAAGAAACTCATCACACATGGAATGGCACTTATTGACTCAAAGTAAAGGAATAGAAAGAGATCTATCATACAAATTGAAGACAAAAAACAGCACGGAGAGCTACTCTTACATCAGATAAAATAAACTTTAAACCAACATCAAGTACGAAAAAGCAACATGACATTATATACTAATAAATGGTTCAATTAAATAAGAAGACTTAACCATCCTAAATATATATGCACTAAACACTGGAGCACCCAGATTTATAAAACAAGTTCTTCTTCACCTAAGAAAAGACTTAAATAGTGACACAATAATAGTGGGAGACTTCAACACATTACTGACTAGATTAACAAAAAGCAACAGTAATCATTCAGTTAATGATTACTGAAATCATTAACTAGGTCATTGAGACAGAACATTCACAAAGAAATTCTGGACTCAAACTCAACATTTGACCTATTAGATCTAATAAACATCTACAGAATACTCCACTAAACAACCACAGAATATGCATTCTTCTCATCTATACACAGATTGTACTCTATGACTAACCACATGCTCTGCCATAAAGGAAGTCTCAATTCAAAAAAAATAAAAATCATACTAAAGACACTCATGGACAAAGGTGCAATAAAAATAGAAATTAATAATAAAACCATCTCACAAATCCAAACAATTACATGAACATTAAGCATTTTGCTCCTGAATGATTCTTGGGTGAACAGTGAAATTGAAGGTGAAATCAAAATATTATTTGAAATTAGTGAAAATACAGACACAACATTCCAAAATGTTTAGATGCAGCTAAAGTGATGCAAAGAGAAAAGTTTATAGTGCAAAATGCCTACATCAAAAAGTTAGAAAAATCTCAGATGAACTATACAACATCACACTTAGAGGATGTAGCAAAAAAGACAAAAACCAATTTCAAGGCTAGTTGAAGAAAAGAAATAACTAAAATCAGGGAGGAACTGAACAAAATTCAGATATAAAAATCCATACAGAAAATCAATGAAATAAAAAGTTAGCTTTGAGAAATAATTTTTTAAAATATTGATAAACTGCTGACTAGATTAACAAAAAGCAAGAGGGAGAGAGAAGATCCAAATAAGCATGGTCAGAGAAGACAAAGATAGACACATAAGTGACTCCACAGAAATACAAAAGATCCTCAGAGATTATTATGAATAGCACTATACACACAAATTAGAATACTTACAGGAAATGGATAAACTCCTGCAAACACACAACCTTCCATGATTGAACCAGGAAGAAAAATGAACACCTGAACAGACCAGTCATGGATTCCCCAATGTAATCAATAATAAAAAACCTGCCAACCAAAAAGAGCCCTGGGCCAGGCAGATTCATAACTACTTTATATCAGAACAGAATACAAATAATTGGTACAAATCCTACTGAAACCCTTCCAAAAAATTGAGGAAGAGAGTCTCTCCTCTGTTTCATTCTATAAAGCCAGCATCACCCTGATACCAAAACCTGACAAAGACACAATAACCACCTCAAAACCAGAGACCAGTTATGCTGATGAACACAGATGCAAAAATCCTCAACAAAAATATTAGTGAATTGAATCCAGCAGCATATCAAAATTAATTAACCACAGTCAAGTAGGCTTTATTCCTGAGATACAAGATTGATTCAACATACACAAATCAATAAATGTGATTCACCATGAAAACGGCATTAAAAACAAAACACATATGATAATCTCAAGATACTAAAAAAGCTTTTGATAAAATTCAACATCCTTTCACAATAAAATCCCTCAATGAGCTAGCCTTCAGAGGAATGTTCCTCAAAATAATAGGAGCTACCTATGATAAACACAGAGCCAACATCATATTAAACTGGCAAAAGGTAGAAGCGTTTTCCTTGAGAAGTGGAACAGGATAAAGATGTCCACTGTCATCACTCCTGTTCAACCTTGTACTAGGAAGTCCTAGCCAGAGCAATCAGGCAATCAATCAATCAATCAATGGCTTCCAAATAGGAAAAGAAATACTTCTTTGCTGATGATATGATTCTCTACATAGAAAACTCTATGGCTTCTGGAACTGAGAAACTTCAGTAAAGTTTCAGGTTACCAAATCAATGTACAACAATCAGTACCATTTCTAGACACCAATAATGTTCTAACCAAATCAAGAGCACAATCCCACATACAATAGCGACCAAAAAGTAAAACACCTAGGAATACATATTCTTTCTTGTAGAAATATCTCCATAAGAAAAACTATAAAAACTGCTGAAAAAAAATAAGACGTGACAAAAATAAATGGAAAAACATTTCATGCTCATGGATTGGAAGAACCAGTATCATTAAAATGACCATCCTACCAGAGCAATTTACATATTCAGTGCTATTGCTATCAAGCTATCAATGACATTTTTTACAAAATTAGGAAAAAAACTTTTCTAAAATGCATATGGAACCAAAAAAAAGAGCCCCAACAGCCAAAGAAATTCTAAGCAAAAAGAACAAAGCCAGAGGGATCACGTTACCCAACTTCAGGCTATATGACAAGGCTATAGTAACCAAAACATCAAGCAAGGTACTAGTTTAAAACAGATATGTAGACCAGTGGAACAGGCCTGAGAACCCAGAAATAAAGCCACACACCTACAACTATCTGATCTTTGTCAAGCTCAACAAAAATAAGCAATGGGGTAAAGATTCCCTACTCAATAAATAGTGCTAGAGTAACTGCCTATAAATATGCAGAAGAATAAAACTGGACACCTACCTTTCACCATATACAAAAATTAACTCAAAGATTAAAGACTTAAATTTAAGACCTCAAACTATAAAAATCCTAGAAATAAGACCTAAGAAATGCCCTAATCAATACTGACTTGGGCAAAGAATTAATGGCTACATCCTCGAAAGCGACTGAAACAAAAACAAAAATTGACAAGCAGGACCTACTTGACTAAAAGCTTCTGTACAGCAAGAGATACTGTCAATGAAGTAAACAGACAATCTACAGAATGGGGAGAAAATATTCACAAACTATACATCCAACAAAGATCTAGTATCCAAAATCTATAAGGCACTTGAATCAACAAGCACAAAGCAAACAATCCCGTTAAAAAGTGGGCAAAGGACATGAACAGACACTTCTGAAAAGAAGACTTATAAGCAGCCTACAAACATGAAAAAAAATGCTTATCATCCCTAAGCTTCAGAGAAATGCAAATAAAAACCACAATGAGATATGACCACATACCAGTTGTAATGGCTTCCATTAAAAGAAGAGTGGGCTCTTACACACAGTAAAACATAAATTAGTTGGAAAAAACATAAATTAGTCCAGACACTAAGAACAGTTAGGAGATTTTTCAAATAACTAAAGTTGAGCTACCATTTGGCCCAGCAATCCCTTTACTGGGGAAGGAAAATAAATCATTTTACCAAAAAGAAACAGGCAACCATGTGTTCATTGCAGCACTGTTTGCAATAGCAAAGTATTGAATCAATCCAGGTGCCCATCAATGGTGGATTGGATAAAGAATAGTTGTTACATATATACAGTGGAATAAATACTTTGAAGCTATTAAGAAGATCAGAATTGACCAGGCACAATGGTTCATGCCTGTAATCCCAGCACTTTGGGAGGCCGAGGCGGTGGATTGCCTGAGATCAGGTGTTCAAGACCAGCCTGGCCAACACGATGAAAACCTGTCTCTACTAAAATATAAAAATTAGCCAGGTGTGGTTGCCTGTAGTCCCGGGGTGGGCATGATGGTGCCAGCCTGTAATCCCAGTTACTGGGTAGGCTCAGGCAGGAGAATTGCTTGAATCCAGAAGACAGAGGTTGCAGTGAGCCAAGATCATGCCATTGCACTCCAGCCTGGGCAACAGAGTGAGACTTCATCTCAAAAAAAAGAAAGAAGATCAAAGTCATATCCATTGCATCAACATAGATACAGCTGCATACAGCTGGAGGTTATTATCCTGAGCAAATTAATACAAGAACAGAATATCAAATAGTGCATGCTTTCAGTAATAAGGTCTAGCTAAACATTGGATACTTTTGTACATAAAGACAGGTACAACGGATACTGGGGACTACTAGAGGGGGAAGGGAGAGAGGAGGACAAGGACTGAAAAAACCTACTTATTGAATCCTGTGCTCACTGTCTACGTGACAGGTTCAGTTATATCCCAAACCATAGCATCATGCAATATACCTTTGTAACAAGCCTGCACATGTGACCCCGTATTTTATAATAGTTGAAAAATGTACTGGACCATTGTAAGATAGCCTAGGTAATGCTAAGCTGTCTGGCCTTCCTAGTAGATGGTGAGTTAGTTTTACAAGTTGACATCTCTAGATTTACATATTAATTATTCATATTTCAACTGGTAATATATACATATTTGAAACCAAAATAAATTTTTACACTCATATCTTCAGCTTTTTTTTTTTTTTGAGATGGAGTCTCGCTCTGTAGTGCAGGCTGGAGTGCAATGGCACAATCTTGGCTCACTGCAACCTCTGACTTCCAGGTTCAAGCAATTCTCTGCCTCAGCCTCCGGAGCAGCTGGAATTAGAGGTGCCTGCCACCACACATGCTAATTTTTTAATATTTTTAGTAGAGACGGGGTTTCATCATCTTGGCCAAGCTGGTCTTGAACTCCTGACCTCGTGTTCCACCCACCTCAGCCTCCCAAAGTGCTGGGATTACAGGTGTGAGCCACCACATCCAGCCTTCAGCTTTATTTTCATCTATTTTTTAATTTAAAAAGAAACACATTCAACCTGAAGAATCTGCCATGCTGAAATTATCTCAGGCTTTGAGATTTGCTAAGCTATCCTCTGAGACTTGTATACAATGAACATCAGGTAGCTAATGAGCTCTGGGCAATGGAGGCAATAATCTCTTTTCCCTTAATACCTACACCACGTAGTATAGGAATTTAAATGATACCACATCAACTTCTGCTGTGGATGTCACTGATAATGTGTCAATACAAAGAAATGAGTAAGAAATACTTTGTTCTTTTTAAATAGCAATCTACTCCATAGTAGTTTTATTGAACAATAAGGAAATCTTACATCATTGTTTTCAGAAGGAATGCATGACATCTGAATAGGGCATCCAGGAGAGAAAATGTACAAATCGCTAAGGCCTCCTCCTGACCTTCACCAGGAAGGCTTCTTAATTTTACAACTGTTCACTTGTGCTATCATTATGCACAAATACAGACTGGAGATAGATGATGCCTTGGTTCTGTAAGCCTTAGAAAAAAGCAGATTTATCCATTACCTTAGATTATACTGAAATAAATATATGTATTTTTTTTATTTAAAAAACAACATACAAACTATGTGAAATGAGTCAAACTGAAGAGTCAAGAGTTACAGAGCCCTATTTGTACTGGAATGTAGTTTTCTCTACCTGTTTTACTGAAAATTTTAGTTTCTCATTTTACATCTGTTCTTATCTTAATTCAGGGGAACTCTAACGTACCGTTTTCTTCTTTCATCAAAGAAGGAAGGTCTATTTTGGCTGCTCGGGGCACAGCAAGGATTCAAGCATAAAACTGACCACAAACTCCAAATATTGCTCTGAGCCCAGTTTCTAAACTGTTTTTCTTTTGTTCTTTGTCACAATTTGCTAAATACCTCATTTTCATTACCATTTATTGGAACTCATCTATTGGCCTGATCATTAAATAAAATGTGTCTTCCTGCACCATCCATATCTTAGCTCTTGTTTCCCATTATACAGGCTTACTAGATGGTGAAAGTGACTCTTTGGGAAATTTCCTCCCCTCTAGGCTCAATTGATGCCAGTTCCAGGGTTTTTACGGTATCCCCTGCTCCTACCATAGGTTTTGTAGCCCTGTTATATTTTAATTTACACTTTTATGTCATTGTCCTAAGTTTATATAATTAAACCTTTAATTATTAGCACAAAATATTACTGAAATATGACTCCAATAAATGCTATTAAATGCTCTGCAATGAAACAAGCAGAATGCTATATTTTAGTAGCACCTTTGATTTAAGTCATTTTGCTGCCATGGGCTGAGTAAAAAAATATCAAGTAGTCCACGCTAAATCCCCATATTTTAGAAAGAATGGCTACTATGCACATGTTGTTTTGTTAGCTACCAAAACAAGCATAGTAATTTATCAATTGTCTTTATAAAAATATATAACAACTTCAAAATTCTGGGCTCCTTGTAAGAGAGAATAATATAGGCATTCTATAACTGAAAGAAAGCTAATGATGCATTATGAGATTGAATGTTTTCATCTGAAAATTGCCATTAAAATGTATTTTCTTTCCATCTCAATATAATGATCATCTCAGTGGTGGGAAACAACGAAAACAAATAGCACTAGTGACTTGGGGAAGAAATCACTTAAATATATCTGATTTACATTGCTAATCATATCCTGGAACGTCTGATCCTCCCATTTTAACTCTTTCCTTTTATACTTTTACTTTAATGACTTTAAAAATACGTGGTCTGTTTTTATTTTTCAAAATCTATATCTTGTTTAGCATTCAGAAAGGATTAACACAGTTTAAAGAGAATCAGTCTATATTTACAGGGACACAGTCTACTAATTTTTGATTGTCTTTTATATAAAATTAACCACATATTGTTCTTTTACTACAGTTGATTCAGTTGATTCTTTAAAAACATATGTTTGAACTACACAGGTCCATTTATAGATGTACACAAGTGAAGACAGAGTATTTGTGGAATGTGAAACTGGTGTGTACACAGGACCAATTTTTTTCCATCTGTGGGTTCCACAAGAATCTGAGAATATGTGTATTTTGATATCTGAGGGGATTCTGGAACCAATCTCCTGCCAATACCAAGGGATGATTACACATATTTCACTGAAGAAAATTTCTGATCTAAAAATAAGCCTCAAACAACATATTCCTTTGATTCTTGATTTTATATTCTTACACTCAGGCAAACATAAATGCTTCTTAAATTTATAATTTATTGCAGTTTTAAAAGTTATTTCCAATAATTAACTAAATTCTATTTTTAAAATGTCTCATAGTTTTGGAGAAAAAGTTAAAAGAAGAAAAATTACTTTTAATTCACTTTAATTAAAATTGAAAAGTTAATATAAGTAAAAACACTGTGGTAGGAACTAAGAAGATAAACATTTCACTAATATTCTGTCTTTACAGTCAATCACATTAATCAAGCAATTTTTTACCTAATTATCTATATAGCAGACATTTGATATGTGCTATTTCAGTACATATTGCTATTGGAATATGGAAGAGAAATAGATTAGTTCTTATTTGAGGCATACGTTTTGATTTATTGCAATGGGTTAAAAGTGATGGTTTTGGTTTATTAAGTTAACCTTCTGATAAGGAGTAAAACTTCTTTTATTTTAAAACATATATATGTATTTTTTAACCTAGATCTTTAATGCCAGTTTTCAAGCATGATTTGAGCTCTCAATCTCCACACCACAGTAAAAGATAAACTAGTTTTATTTGATTTCTTACTTTTTTTTTTTTTTTTTGAGACGGAGTTTCGCTCTTGTTGCCCAGGCTGGAGTGCAATGGCGCGATCTCGGCTCACCGCAACCTCCGCCTCCTGGATTCAGGCAATTCTCCTGCCTCAGCCTCCCAAGTAGCTGGGATTACAGGCACGCGCCACCATACCCAGCTAATTTTTTTGTATCTTTAGTAGAGACGGGGTTTCACCATTTTGACCGGGTTGGTCTCGATCTCATTACCTCGTGATCCATCCGCCTCGGCCTCCCAAAGTGCTGGGATTACAGGCTTGAGCCACCGCGACCGGCCCTGATTTCTTACTTTTACCAGTGTCCTGAAAGGTGAAATCATTCATGCATAGGTAATTGCTCCAGTGAATTTCCTTGATCTGCATGTGTGATTATAATTTTCAAATATCAAGTGGGTAGTTGGTGGGAGAGATTTTAAAAGCAAATGTTTTTAATGCATGGTTGACACATTTCATTCCCAATTGATTATATTATTTACAATATTAATGAACCTGTTACTCTTTCTCCCATCAAAGTCAACATTATGTTGTTCTAATGCTCAGTAGTGTGATCAATGCAAGCTTTTGTCTTGGAGAAGGTGGGGAAGAAAGGTTAGCTCTGTCCCTAATATGTTATCCTCTGCTGGGCTATGCATAACCCGTATCTTGGTCTGGTGCACAGAGCCCAAATTAAGTCACAATCTCGAATGCCTGAAATACAAAAAATTGAGAGGCATTTAGCATTAAACTCTTTTTTTGTTTGTTTGTTTAATCAGGGGTTTCTACTTTTAAAAAAAAATTATTTATTTTACTTTAGGTGCATACTATATCTGGCATTTCTCCCCATGTTGTACCTCCTCACCCTCTGCTCCCTCCCCACCCCCTGCTGTCTCTCCCGTGGCCCCTGCCAACTGCCCAGAAAGCCAAACGCTGTATGTTCTCACTCATAGGTGGGTGTTGAACAACAAGAACATGTGGACTTGGAAAGGAGCATTATTTTAAAACATATTTTTAAATATATTCATTGTACAAATGGCCTATAATAGCCATTTAACACTTTTAAATTAGTTATTAATATAATGGTTAAGTATAATTTTTCAAATGCCTGCATTAGTTACTATAAATTAACCATAAGAGAATAAGACCATTAATGAAATAATGGATTATAATTATTTAAAAAATTCAATATAGACTTGTTAGCAATTTATTTAAACTGAGCTGTACTTAAACTACCTTAAGAGCAGTGTAAGTTTACTGCATTATAAACATATTCATTCATGCAGAACAGCAAATGTCAAAGGAAAAGGCTAATAGTTTCATAAGCAACCTTAACAGGAACAATATATAATAGATGCCATGGGGCCTGACAGTTCTAATCAAGTAGGTATGTAACCTTCAAACTGCAAGGACAGATTTAAAAATTAGGATCTCATGTTCTGGTAGCTATTATAAAATAATCAGCTGTCAGTTTACCGAAGTATATGACGAAGTATATGATTTAATACTTGAATCATCTCAAAAGCTGAAAAATTAATCCCACAAGCAATTTAAACAACGTTAACAACTTTGTAAACAATTTTAAAAGTAGAAAAAAATGACTTTTAATTCACTTTATTAAAATTTAAGAATTGATATAAGTAACATCTATTTATCTTACCATATTAGAAATTGATATGTGCTAAAGCATTATATTATAATAAAAATACGTGCGCACTTAGCCTCCCATGTAAGTTTACATTTTGACTACCATTTCACAAACTTTAACAACAAAAAGAAACTACCTTTCAAAGGAGAAAAATAGTGCTGTATACTGTAGACTAGCTACTTTAACATAAATGGGGAAAGGTTCTGTAGGTTATCATCCAAGAGCCAATTTGCAAACCCTTTGAGGATCACAAAGTACTCAGTTATAAATAGCATGACTTGAGAACAAATCATTGTCAAACCAAATATATTTTCTACTATGACAGAATAATGGCCTTGATTCCTTCAATCTACAGTAAGTGTAATGGAGCTTGACCTCAGGAAGTCTTTTAACTCTGTCCCACATGGCATACTCATCAACAAGCCAGGAAAATATGGTTTAGGTTATGCTATTGTTCGCTTGACATAAAAGTCATCAGAGTGTGGTACTCAGAAAAAGTTATTGATGGCTCATGGTTGACCGGGATGTGGGAATGGAATAAGGGAAGTAGTTGGTTTATGTCTGATCAAGTGGTGTTATGCCAGATAGGATTTCTAAGTTTGAAATTATTTCTAATCGCATAAATGACTGGTAAATGACTTAAATTAACTTCTCCTATTATATCCAATTAAGAAGGATGACTGTGAGGTAGACATTATCTTGATACACACACACACACACACACACACACACATACATTCATGTACTCATGCATACATAGACACACATGTATGCAGGTATTCAAAAGTATCCCAGACAATGGGGAATTTGTAAGAAATGAAAAGATCAAATTACGACAAAGATTTTAATGATGAATTCATTATTTACCAGTATATCTAACTTAAAACATGATTATTTATTTAAGGAAAAAAAAACAAAATAAACATGGTGACGTTTGTACTGTTGAACAAAAATGAAATATTATTATAAATGATGTGCCAGAATATAAGTGAAAATTCTGCAGTGTGTAACCATAGGAGAAAATATGAATTTGTTGTACTTTACTACATCTTGAAGGTATTGAAAATTATTAAACCCATAGAAAAGAACGAAATGGTCCTTATGGGCCTGGGCTGTAGATTTCACTCTTAACCTAATAATCTTCTAACAGAGAAGGTGCTTCTACATAGTCTAAAACAAAAAATAAAATTAATTAATAAGTATTTTATATTTACTAATATTCATGATAAATATTAATATCATTATCTGGATGTACTCATCTTCCCATATATAAGATGTGGCATCTGAATTGAGAGGTTCCTCTTTAGCTATTTGACGTTGGTGAAATATGAGAAGCTCAGGCAACTGAATGCGCACTTTCAGTTAAGAAAGGAAGTGGTAATACCAGTAATGTTGCACACGGGAATTAAAGTTCTAAAAATAAATTTGGACCAAAAAAGACCTTGATGTGTAGAAAATTGTTACAATTAATATATATTTCTTTTGGGCACATGAACAATATTCTGTCATGTTTAGAACTGATCATTGTGTTAGTACAATTATGAAGAGAAATATGAACATCAAAGTACTTTTAATATAAAGACACATTTTTAAGTGTCACAGTTTATGCAAATTAGCATTCATGTATCACAGATAAAATGACACATGATTTCGAAGTCAAGTACTTAATTCAATCTTTCTTGAGGATTTAAAAAAATTTTATTTATTTTTTGTCTTTTTTTCTCATTAAAAGAGAAGTTGGGCAAATTGGTTTAATTATTCTTTGATGGAAAAGCATCTTCTAAACTATAAAGCAGTACTCCTACCCCAGGGATTAGTCAGTTCCAAATGTTGCTTTTAACAAGTCTGGTAGTTCTGAAAATAATTTATTTTTTTCAGCAAGGTGAGCTTTCAGCACTTTTGCTAATGGTATACTCAAATCTCAAGTGACCAATCTTACATACGACTCCTACTGATCTTCTCTCTTCTGATCTTGACAAACGTAAAGTTTTGTTCTTAAATCTGTATTCCCTTTAGAGTTAATTTCAAACAACTAACTTCAAGTCATGTTTATGCCGTATGTTCTTTTTCACTTGTATAAAATCTTAATCAACTGAAGAATAATTGGGAAAATAATTTCAAATATTGACACTAATAATAAACTAAAACTATTAAATTTTTCTTCCAGACCTTAAATCTAATTTTCATCTTTTGTTCTTAGTTCTCATTGAAGCTACTGCATTATAATTATATGCACACAATTATACTTTTTCATCATGTGCTCTAAAGGGAAGAAAGATGGTAAGCATAGACATTCATGGTACAAAAGTTAAGGTAATTCTTTATGTCATACACACATACACACAAGATATATATATATATATATATAGATACATATACATTGAATATTCCTTGTTCAAAATGTTTCAGGCGAGAAGTGTTTGGATTCTGAATTTTTTTTATTGTTTATATTTATTTTTGTAGAGACAGGGTCTCAATACATTGCACATTCTGGTCTTGAACTCCTGGCTTAAAGTCATCCTCCTCCCTAGGCCTCCCAAAGCTCTGAGATTACAGGTATGAGCCACTGCACCCAGATCTAGATTCCTGATTTTAAAAAAATATTTGCATTTATATAATCTGCTATCTTGGGGATAGGACCCAAGTCTAAACACAGGAGTTATCTATGTCTATATATACTTTATTGACATACCTTGAAAGGAAAATTTTATATTATTATTAAATAATTTTGTGCATTAAACAAAATTTTAACTGTGTTTTAACTACAACTCATAACATGAGGTCAGGTATGGAATTTTCTACTTGTGGTGTCTTGTGAATGTTCAAAATGTTTTTGATTTTGAAGTATTTCAGATTTTAGATTTTTAAAGTAGGGTTGATCAACCAGTATTAGATACACAGATTATATAATGAAGATGAACTTTTTGATTAGCCACAATAAATTGAAAATAAGGTAATGATCAAATATTATAATTGTTTAAAGACAAAAGCTTTTAGTCAAAGCCTTATATGCAATACACATTGTGTTTTCAATATATTCTAGAGCATTTGTTATAGAGTTCTATCTTTAGTAAAGACAATATAAACATATTATTTGAAGAACATGTGAACATATTTTAAATATCATTAGATTGAGAGGCTTTTCAGGAAATATTAAGATATTTCATTATTGTCTTTATGAGGCTATCTCTGCCTGGATGAATCTTTAAAAATATATAATATAATACACATACAACCTAAAATAAATCATATCACATAGTTCTCTGTTTGAAATTAAAGCTAATTTTGAAAATATTTTTGTGCTCATTAATATTGAAATTATCTCGCTGTGTAAGGAAACTACACAAAATCTAGCTAAGTAGAACTGATATAGAAAGTAAAATTATGATACAATGAAAGCATATCAAATTAAAGAAATTTAATTGACAAACTCATAAAAAGCCAAAGCAAAATTAATATTAAAAATGAAAATTGACAAGACATGGTGGTTTACGCCTGTAATCCCAGCACTTTGGGAGGCTGAGGCAGGGGACCACCTGAGGTCAGGAGTTCGAGACAAGCCTGACCAACATGGAGAAAGCCAGTCTCTACCAAAAATACAAAATTAGTTGAGTGTGGTGGCTTATGCCTATAATTCCAGCTACTCAGGAGGCCGAGGCAGGAGAATCGCTTGAACCCAGGAGGCAGAGGTTGAGGTGAGCCAAGTTTGTGCCATTGCACTCCAGCCTGGGCAGTAAGAGCCCAGGCTCTGTCTCATAAATACAAACAAACAACAATAACAACAAACAAAAAAACGAAAAGTGCCATAACTATAGTATCAGCTTTCAAAATTTGCTATTAGCATCATTCAACAGTATTGTATGGGCAAAGGGAAAGATACATAGATCATTGAAACTCTGAAAACAGATCCATACATATAAGGCTATTTGAATTTTGACAGAATCAATTAGCCAATTTAGTGGAAAATTATGGACATTTCAACAAATTGTGCCACAACAATTGGATTTTCACATGTAGAACACCCCAAACATTCCCACATTTCTCACAACATAATAAAAAATAACTCAAATAAATCACAGGTTTAAATATGAAATCTACATTTATAAAAATACTAGAAGAAAAAATAGTAGGACAGCATTGTGACTTCCAGCCAGGAGAAAATTTCTTATAGAACAATAAGTGCAAATCACTATTTATACTTTGTAAATGAGACTTCCCCCAAATTAAAAACTGGTTATTAAAAAATTTAAGAAAATACCAATAATCTACAAACTGGGAGAAAATATTAGAAAAATATATGTCTGATAACAGACTGATACTAGTTTATATAAAAAGAACCCTTACAAATAAATAGTAAGCAAGCACACGTTAAAAATGTGCAATAGACGTGAGCAGTCACTTCAGCTCAAAAGTAGTAAGTACTGGATGAATGAATTAAAGCAAATTCCATTTTTCTTTCATGTCAGAATCAACTAAAATCAAACTTAAAGCTGAATAATGATGAGATAAGCAAATATTTAATAATTCTATGAGAAAATGAAGATTTGTAATAGTTAAAGGTGAGGTTCAAAAATAATGTGTCCATAGATGTTTTGTATGTATTGGAAGGGAAAATGTAGGGAAGATGTAGATATAGAAAGGGAAAAAAAATTGTCAACACCCTGTGAATAAAAGTAACAAAGAAGAAAGGAAGGTAGGGAAGCAACAAATAATATTTCATCTGTCATATCTGATTCTAGAAAAAAGTTACATTGAGGCAGAATCATATTCACTTGTATTTCTGTGTACAGCTGAGTCTCGTTATTAGCAGCAGTTATGTCCAAAAAGTCACCACTGGTCCTTAATGAATATTGAACAATTGTTTCTAAAGGAAAAGAAATATAATGTTAGGTCCTGAAAACCTTTAGTCACAATTTTGTGAGTTGATCAATACTTAAAATTGTATTATGTATGTTTCTCCTTAAAGATTTCTAATCTAATATAAATTTGATTCATTAATATTGAACACCATAGCTAATTCCTGAATAAAGCTTATCTAACACACAAGTTTTGCCCATAAAGCACATCACACCCTCTTATATTTCAGAACACTGGACAGCACTTTAGCTCTATGATTGGGACCACTTAAAAAATACAAAATAATTGTGAAAAGCCTAACACTAGATCAACGAAAAAAGAACAATTGTTTATAATATAAGAGCTGAAATAAGAATTCAGAGCATGGGCTAGGCATGGTAGCTCGTGCCTGTAATCCTTGCACTTTGGGGGCCGAGGCAGGTGGATCACCCAAGGCCAGAAGTTTGTGACCTGGACAACTTGGCAAAACCCCATCTCTACCAAAAGAACAAAAAAAACTTAGCTGGGCCTGGTGGAAGGCACCTGTAATACCAGTTACTAGGGAGGCTGAAGCAGGAGATTTGCTGGATCCCAGAAGGCAGAGGTTGTAGTGAGCTGAGATTGTGCCATTGCACTTCTGCCTGGGGAACAAAAGCAAAACTTTGTCTCAAATACAAATATATATTCAAAGCATCATCTTATTCTACCTCAGCTGGAAACAAGGACATCCAGAAACTCAAATTTTGATTTTGGGATTTACAAATAGGTTTTTGTGAGTAGGTAATTTTATGAGTATAAAATTCATGAATCATAAAGATTACTGTATTTAAAAATAGCCTAAGAATCAAAGACAAAAACCACATGATTATCTCAATAGATGCAGAGAAGGCCTTTGATAAAATTCAACAGCACTTGATACTAAAAACTCTCAATAAACTAGGTATTGATGGAATATATTATAAACTATAAAAGATATATATAACAAACCTACAGCCAATATCATACTGAATGGGCAAAAGCTGGAAGAATTCCCTTTGAAATCTGGCACTAGACAAGGATGCCCTCTCTCACCACTCCTATTCAACATTGTATTGGAAGTTCTAGCCAGAGCAATCAGTCAAGAAAAAGAGGTAAAGGGTATTAAATTAGGAAAGGAGGAAGTCAAATTGTATCTATTTGCAGATGACATAATTGTATATCTGGAAGACCCCATCGTCTCAACCCAAAATCTTCTCAAACTGATAAGCGACTTTAGCAAAGTCTCAGGATACAAAATCAATGTGCAAAAATCACAAGCATTCCTATACACCAATAACAGACTTAAAGAGAGCCAAATCAAGAACGAACTGCCATTCACAATTGCTACCAAGAGAATAAAATACCTAGGAATACAACTAACAAGGAACGTAAAGGACCTCTTCAAGGAGAACTACAAATCCCTGCTCTGCAAAGAAAGAAAGGACCCAAACAGATGGAGAAACATTCCACCCTTGTGGTTAGGAAGAATCAATAGCATGAAAATGGCCATACTGCCCAAAGTAATCTATAGATTCAACACTATTCCCATCAAGCTACCAATGACTTTCTTCAACGTGGAAAAAACCACTTTAAACTTCATATGGAATTACAAAAGACCCCGCATAGCCAAGACAATCCTAAGCAAAAAACAAAGCCAGAGGCATCACGTTGCCAGACTTCAAACTATACTACAAGGCTACAGTAATCAAAACAGCATGGTAGTGGTACTAAAACAGAGACATAGACCAATGGAACAGAACAGAGACCCCAGAAGAAACACCACACATCTACAACCATCTGATCTTTGACAAACCTGGCAAAAGCAAGCAATGGGGAAAGGACTCTGTGTTTAATAAATGGTGTTGGGAAAACTGGCTAGCAAGCAACGTGCATAAAGCAGAAACTGGACCCCTACCTGTCATCTTATATTAAAATTAACTCCAGATGGATCAAATACTTAAACATAAAACCAAGCACCATAAAAACACTAGAAGAAAATGTAAGCAAAACCATTCAGGACATAAGCATAGGTAACGACTTCATGACTAAAATACCAGAAGCAATGGCAATAAAAGCCAAGATAGACAAATGGGATCTAATTAAACTCCACAGCTTCTGTACAGCAAAAGAAACCATCGCTAGAGTGAATCAGCGACCAACAGAATGGAAAAAAAGTTTTTGCAATCTATCCATCTGACAAAGGGCTAATATCCAGAATCTACAAGGAACTAAAACAGATATACAAGAAAAAAACAAACAACCCCATTCAAAAGTAGGCAGAAGATATTAACAGACACTTTTGAAAAGAAGATACATATGAGGCCAACAAACATATGAAAAAATACTCAGCATCACTGCTCATTAGAGAAATGAAAATCGAAACCCACTGAGATATCATCTCACACCAGTTAGAATGGCAATCATTAAAAAATATGGAGACAACAGATGTTAGAGAGGATGGGGAGAAATAGGAAAACTCTTACACAGTTGGTGGGAGTGTAAATTAGTTCAACCATTGTGGAAGACAGTGTAGCAATTTCTTAAGGATCTAGAAATAGAAATTATATTTGACCCAGCAATTGCATTACTGGATATATTCCCAAAGAACTATAAATCGTTCTACTATAAAGACACATGCACACGTATGTTCATTGCAGCCCTGTGAACAATAGCAAAGACCTGGAACCAATGCAAATGCTCATCAATGATAGACTGGACAATAAAAATGTGGTACATATACACCATGAAATGCTACACAGCCATAAAAAACAATGCACTCATAGGTGGATGTTGAACAGTGAAAACACATGGACTCAGGGAGAGAAACATCACATACTGGGGGCAGTTGTGGGAGTAGGGGAGAGACAGTAAGGGGTGGGGAGGGAGGAGGTGGGGAGGGATAACATGGGGAGAAATGCCAGATATAGTATGCACCTAAAGTAAAATAAATAAAATTTTTTCAAAAAGCCTAAGAAAATGTATATTAAGATATTTCTAATTTTTTCCTAAATTTCACTAATTATAGTTTCTAGACCAAAAAAAAAATAGTAGTTAAAATTATTCACTACTACTAAGGTGTTATGTTTTTAACGTGTCACCTCCCAAATTTAGGTGTTACCAATGTAATAGTACTATATGGTGGAGAGCTCAAGAGGTTAATTAGTCCATGAGGCCTCCTTCCTTCAAGGCCGTTAATGCCCTCCCCTCCTTTCATCCTTCCCTCTTTCCCAGTGGAGGAGCCCTAATGGACTGCAAGTGTGAGGAATGTATATATCCTAGTCCTTGGCAGAACATGAGTTCATAATGGTATATTACTAAGGAATACATACCTCTTCAGTTCTCTAGAAAGTCAGTTAATAATGCCGTAAAGACTGATTTGGGCTATCAGTGTAAATACTTAATTATAAGAAAAAATTTAAAAACTCTAATTATAGCATTTAATCTGCAAACATTTCTGGATATGTTACAGTTTCTTTACATAGTCATTAATAAATATATTTTTAGGTTTATTAGCGATTATTCCCAAATGAGCCCCAAACAATAGATCCAATATGGAATTTTATTTTCCTCTCATGCTAAGCTTGCTTAGACAGTTGGTCTCAGCCAGGTAGTCAGTTCTGTTCCATAAGGTCATTCAGATACCTAGGTTATTTTGTCTTACTTTTCCACTATTCTAAAAGGTTTGATTTTTCCTTGCATTGTCCAAATGATATATTAATCATAACTTTTAGTTTCTGCTCATTAGACGACAGAAGGTAAATGGAAGCCTTGTCAATGCTTGGAAGATAAGCAATTTGATTACTAAAAGGAAGAAATGAAATCAGTATTAAAGTGCATTTATAGTCCTTATTATAATTATTCTGTCTATATTTGTTTTAGTTTTGTTTCTTAAACTGAAATCCTATTTTATTAACAGAGCCTTCCTGATAGTTTCCTTCTATGGTCTCGTTCTGGAGAAAGACAACAAAACAATAGAAATGCAAAGTGTACTTTCTTTGGGAAGTCGCAAATTAAAACACTCTACCACATATCTGACTTAAAATATTGGCTCTAAATTTGGAATAGTATAAGAAGTTGTTTATATTTGTATGCTCTCTTAAGACATGTAAAACAGGGTGCTAACATGTATGTAGGAGGGGAAACAAGAATTGTTTGATAAACTTAATTTTCTCAATTTGTTTAAATTTTTATTTTTTTCTATATAAAGTTAAATATAGTCCACTGGCATGTTTAAAGGTTACACCTGGAAATGTTAGTACTTACGTAGAAATTGACAATAAATGTTTTAGCAAAAAAAATTAATCTAAACCCATGATTGGCTTTCTTTCTTCTTATAAATGGCACTTTAAAATAACTTATGCAGAGAAGCATAAAGATATCATTTGTAATGTTTTGAAGATGTCGATTAATATCCCAAATATTGTTTTTGAAAAGAGTATGATTTTATTCATCCACTACACATTTATGCCTTTAAGAAAATTTTAAATATATATAAATACAGAGATAAAATCTCTTGGTGTAATATATAAAGCATTGACATTTCAGAAGACATATATTTTAAAAATATAGCCTATTACTTCAGAGTAAAAAAAGATTCATGTTTTATATTAAACTATATTATTGTGAAAAAATGTATGCATATAATAAAATTATTTTGAGAAGGTAAGAGAGAAACATAATTTAATTTTTAAATTTGCAGTTATCATTTTACTTTTTTTCCTTAGGTTATTAGTGGACTTTAGATATTAATTTATTTTAATTAATTTAGTAATTTAGTTTAAGCTTTTGATAATTTCAGAATAAAATTAGAGTTACCAGGTTCTAAAAAAAAAAACCTAAAAATATTCATATTATTGTTACATTTCCTGGTTAACTTCTTTAACATTTTTATTGTGTAGCCTCTTTTACCTCAGAACAATATAAATATATCGTTTATTAATGACCTATGGTAAGAACACTTAGATTTATAAGGCCTATGACTTAGTTTTTCTTTTTGATTTAATTTTTTTGCTATACTTTCCACTACTGTTGTTCTCATATAAATCCCACTTTGCATGAAAATAAGGAACTAAATTTCTTAACCTCATAAAGAGATAATCTATTCAAAATAAATAAGTGGCTTTTACCTTGTACAGTTTTTGAAATTTACTATTTCAATTCATTGATTGTGTCCTTTTCATCATTTCCTGGTTTCCAATATCATTAAAAAATGTATATTGAATATTTGCAATTTCTAAAAATTAGTTTGTTAGCTAAATATAATGCTTTAGGTTGATATCTGGTCATGTAAGGCAATATCCTACGAAAAGTACAAGACAAGTATTTTCAGATTTCTCTTTTCCTTTTTACTGTTTTGTTATAGTTCTTGCACTTAAACATAAACTTATTAACTCAACTGGAAGAAGTTACACTATATAATAAAGCTAAGTCTAATATGAAAATTTTTATGAAATAAAAACAAGACAAGATTAAAAACATTCATTTCCCGTAATACTGATGTAAAGGACATAATATACAATTTAATATAACTTTGTGAAAATGTTATTTGGAGTATTGTTATTCTGAAAGTTTTTTAATATTAAGCAATGCTATATCTATCTGCAGAAAACAGTGTATTGTCAAATTAATTATAACAAAAACATTGGGAAAATTTTATCAGAAAGAATTAGTGAAACAGGTCAATAAGCTTCTGAAGGAGTTTTAACATAGAAACACAGAGAGATAGTCCAGCAGAGACCATTTCTGGATTAAAAACAAAAACTAAGAAAAAATAAGTAATATCATTGGGAATATCTGAGTTCCCATAGATAAGATTATAAGCAAGAGAAGATGACCAACGAAATTTAGGGCTAGGAATGAGAGTGGAGGTGGGAAGGCAGAGGCTATATATAGTGTGAAATAAATATTTGATACTATGGAATTGCATATTTAGAATAAGATGAAATTTATGCCAAGTATACAAACTTACAAAAATAAAGGGATTAAAAACTTTTGTGGTTTCTGAGAATTAAAATCAAAGATGTTTAAAGATTTTATATTTGAATTTCAGAGGTAGATCTAGGCATATTATCAAAAGGAGATTAGATAAAAATGACACTCTTCTCTGCATAGCAGCCTAAAATAGTACTCATTTTCTTCAGACTATATTAAAGAACCACAACGCTAAAACAGAAAATACATAATAGAACAATTGTTTCTACAAATGTTTTCATAATAATAGAATACATATATGGTCTGTGAGAAAAGGGGAGAAAAATCAGAACACATAGGTTTATTAAGCAGTGTATAACTTTTACACATATTGTATGATTTACTTCAGAAATTATTGTGAATCTTAGCAAAAATAAGAAGCCTTTTGGAACACTTCAGTGAAGGTTAAAGCAAAATCATATGAGTAAAAAAAAGGTTGATGGTCTATGATAATTCAATAAAAATCTTTGTAAAGTTTCAGTACTATTCAATAAAAGAGGCAGATGAGAAATTACTGGGTAATTAATACTATAATTGGCAACTGCTTAAAAATTGGATAATTCTTAGCAATTTGGTTACTATCTATAGGAAAATATATTTTCTATATTTTTTTATGGTTTTGATTAGAGCTAGCAATAATTAGAAAAGTAATACATCTCTTAAAATGAAAAAAGAAATGTCCACACATTAAAGCTACACTGTTGTCCTTTTAAAAAAGAAGGCCATGTTGGCCCTTAGAAAGAAACAAATATTATATTCACAGTTTGAATGTCTTGCCACTTCATAGAGTATTCATAGTATAAATGAGGGAGGTTGACCCATGATAAGGAATAAGGCGGTGAAATCTTTTTTCTTTTTTAAAAAGAAAGAAAGAGAGAAAGAAAGAAAGAAAGAAAAAAAAGGAATGAAGATGAGAAAGAAAGAGAAGAAGAAGGGGGAGAGAGAACAGGAGTGTTGCTTTATTACCCAGGCTAGAATGCAGTCTAAAAATGGGTACTGAAAACCTTTTATGCCAATAATTGTGCTTAATAATGGCCAGACAATATTTCATTTAAACCTGTGAGTAGGTGTGATGTGGTACTGATAAGAGTGTATATTTTGTGTACTTAAAGTGGAAAGTTCTGTAAGTGTTTATTAAGTTTAATTGTTCCGGATCTGAGTTCAAGTCCGGGATATCCTTATTAATTTTCTGTCTTGTTGATCTATCTAATATTGATGTTGAAGTCTCCCACTATTATTGTGCAGGAATCTAAGTCTCTTTATAAGTCTTATGTATCCTGTATTGGGTGTGTATATATTTAGAATTGTTAGCTCTTCTTGTTGCATTGATCCTTTTACCATTATGTCCTCTTGATCTTTGTTGCTTTAAAATCTATTTTATCAGAGGCAAAAATTGCAACTCCTACTTTTTATTTATTTATTTATTTTTGCTCTCCATTTGGTTGGTAAATCTTTCTCCATCCCTTTGTTTTGAGACTTTATGTATCCTTGCATGTAAGATGGGTCTGGATGCAACATACCAATGGGTTTTGGCTGTATCTTTTGATTGGGGCATTTAGTTGATTTAAATTTAGGATTACTGCCACTTGGTGTTAGCTGGCTATTTTGCCCATTAGTTGATGTAAATTCTTCATTATGTTGATGCTCTGTACTTTTTGGTATATTTTTAGAAAGGGTGGCTCAAGCCTGTAATCCCAGCACTTTGGGAGGCCGAGGCGGGTGGATCACAAGGTCAAGCGATCAAGACCATCCTGGTCAACACGGTGAAAACCCGTCTCTACTAAAAATACAAAAAAACAGCTGGGCATGGTGGCATGTGCCTGTAATCCCAGCTACTCAGGAGGCTGAGGCAGGAGAATTGCCTGAACCCAGGAGGCGGAGGTTGTGGTGAGCTAAGATCGCGCCATTGAACTCCAGCCTGGGTAACAAGAGCAAAACTCCATCTCAAAAAAGAAAAAGAAAAAGAAAAAGAAAGGCTAATACTGGCTACTTCTTTCTATGTATAATGCTTCCCTTTCAGAAGCTCTTGTAAAGCAAGCCTGGTGGTAATGAAATCTCTGAGTACTTGCTTGTTCACAAAAGATTTTATTTTTCCTTCACTTGTGAAGCTTAGTTCGACTGGATATGAAATTCTGGGTTGAAAGTTCTTTTCTTTAAGGATGTTGAACATTGGCCCCCACTCTCTTCTGGCTTGTAGGGTTTCTGCTGAGAGATCTGCTGTAAGTCTGATAGGCTTCCCTTTGTGGGTAACCTGACCTTTCTCTCTGGCTGCCCTTAGTATTTTCTCCTTCATTTCAACCCTGATGAATCTAAAGATTATGTGCCTTGGGGTTGCTCTTCTTGAGGAATATCTTTGTGGTGTTCTCTGTGTTTCCTGGACTTGGATATTGTCCTGCCTTGCTAGGTTGGGAAAGTTTTCCTGAATAATATCCTGAAAAGTATTTTCCAGCTTGGATTCATTCTCTTCATTGCATTCAGGTACAACTATCAAACGTAGATTAGGTCTTTTCACATAGTCCTATATTTCTTGAAGACTTTGCTCATTCCTTTTTATCCTTTTTACTCTATTCTTGTCTTCTAGTTTTATTTCATTAAGTTGGTCTTCGACCTCTGATATCCTTTCTTCTGCTTGATCAATTCAGCTGTTAAAACTTGTGCATACTTCGTGAAGTTCTTGTTTTGTGTGTTTCAACTCCATTAATTCTATTGTATGTTAATTCCATTTCAAAATTCAGATACTCTAATATTTTATCAGATTCTCACTTCATATCTGCTATCTGTAATATTAAAGAGCATGATGATGATAATTATAACATAAAATTTTAAACATTTTAAAATCACTTGAGAAATAGTAAGAGAGCTATATTTATTACAAAGGCTACCAATAAAAGTAGTGTTGAGAAACTAATTGTATTTATACTTTTTTATTGGATTTAAAAATCTACATACTTTAATTAGAATTTAGACAAGGAAGAATATAATATAAAAGATTCATTTAAATATGTCAAACATACCAACAGTCTTGATAACAAAAATAAAACTCCTTCCTGCTAAACATTAGACCTTTAATCACCTATATGTTATAAATTAGGATCTGTGTCAAGAAAGAAGAAGTATTTAATTTCAGATAATCTCTACATTTCCCATCAAAGAAAATACTCCCACATGTGTCCCTCCCTTCTTTTTTTTTTTATTTTTTATTTTGAGACAGAGTCTCACTCTGTCACCAGGCTGGAGCACAATGGCACAATCTCCAATCACTGCAACCCGGGCCTCCCAGGTTCAAGTGATTCTCCTGCCTTAGCCTCCTGAGTAGCTCAGAGTACAGGCACATGCCACCACACTGAGCTAATTTTTGTATTTTTTAGTAGAGTTGGCCAGGATGGTCTCAATATCTTGACCTTGTGATCCGCTCACCTCAGCCTCCCATAGTACTGGGATTACAGGTGTGACCCACGACATGCTGACTCTTCCCTTCCCTTCTCCTTTCCCTGGAAAAATACAATGAATAAAGACTTATTGGTACTCAAACTGTAAAAAAAAAAAAAAAAAGAGTAGCAACAACAAAATAATGAAAGTCATTATCTACCACAGAAAAATAATGCTTCCAAGACCTCATGCAAGTGACCAAGGAAAGAGAATATTTCAGCAGAGGTCTCTGGCCTATGTCTCTACACTAACATCACAGAAACAAAGTTTGGGGAAAAAGGCAAGCTAATTAAAT
The DNA here is from genome assembly GCA_028533165.1 of Leontopithecus rosalia. Classification (NCBI taxonomy): domain Eukaryota; kingdom Metazoa; phylum Chordata; class Mammalia; order Primates; family Cebidae; genus Leontopithecus; species Leontopithecus rosalia. The sequence continues at coordinate 145,434,196 of CM052648.1, read as the reverse complement.
CCTTGTATTGCAAGTTAACATACCCTAAATTCAAGATAATAGAATGGAAAATAGCTCAGGAAAAAATTAAAATGTCCAGGAAGACCAGAGTGGGTACTACCTCACCAGGAAGTTCCCCAAAAATGAGGAGTTGGTCCCTGAACTCATCATTTAAGTGTGTTTTAATAGTAAGTAAGCAAACTAGAAAGATAAAATGACTAAATGTTCATGGAACTAATCATTCTCTCAAAATAAGATAGGGTTGCAGAACTTAACACCTAAACAAAGATAGCAAATAGCACATGATCATTTGGAAAGGAGAAAGACAAACTGAGAAACCTAGGAAAAGATCATCTTCCATTGCAAACTATTAAAAACAAGATATGAAAATATAAGTACTTTTATCTCATCTGTCTTCTGGTAAAAGTAGATAGGTCCTTCCGGAGAAAGTAAGTTGAGTCAAGTAGGGTAGGCAAAATAAATAGGCTAATATTTAGATGAAAAGGTAAATTCCAGGCCCGTGCTTAGTTAAGGGTCCAATGTGAAGCCATAAATTATATTTGTATAGGGATACAGGGCTATGATACATCTTTGACCAGGTGGATTATACACTAAAATTTTTTGGAATGCCATGAAGACACCAAAAATTTTAAAAAAAAAGAGTTGTCCTGTGCATAGGAGGAAAAATGTCAATTAAAGGAAAATATTAGCCTGACCTTTGGTTTTTTCACAGTAAGATTCAATAGTAGAAGCCAATGAATCAATACTTCCCTTATTCTGAGGGAGAAATTATGACTAACATTATCATCTTTAGCTACATTTCCATTTGACATTCTTTTCTTTTGTTAAATACAGAAAATAATCAAATATATTTGCTAAAATGTGTCTCCTTCAGGATTCTGTTGCAAACTTGTAAGTACCGTTTTTGTTAACTAACAAAAAGATGTAATACTGAGGAAATAGTTTCTAAAATCATAGGCAATTGGAGACATTGCTGCCTGCAATCATAAAATACTGGCACACTCCACTCTTGCCTGAAGGATCTGTGTCATTTTGACACAGGGAGGTATCCTCCATTTCCAGTCTAGACACAAGACTTCAGTTTAGGGGTTTCCAAACACAGTAGTGCAAATTTATCTTAACATTTTAGATTCCAAGAAAAATAGGACCTGATTCCACTCAGGATCCAATAACTGCTATTAAACTTTTTACACAGAGCAGGGTTTTCCCAGGACTATCAAAGCACTAATTTATTATATTTTACCCAAAACACACCCTTCCCCAAATCCTGTATCATACTGTCCCTTTCTTTAACAGGTGAGAGAAATCCCATTGTTCCTCTTGGAAACTCTCCTTTGTTTCAGCTATTGAATAAATCAATCTTTGGTAGACTGTTGTCTATCTCTTGTGGATATTATTTCATTATTTACAAAATTATTCCAATATTTAGAAAGCATTTCTCACCATTGGTCCCCGTATTTTAAACCATTTCTATTCAAATACACACACACACACACACACACACACACACACACACACACACACACACACAGATAGACAGATGTACTGAATATTTATGAGTTAGTGTTAAGGTGCCTGACTGGAATTCTTTTCAGTTTATATTTTACTTTTGGTCTTGAGCATTTTATTAGTATATGTATTATTGAAAAATCAATTAAATTATCATATTTTATAAATAAAAATGGACAGTTTTTAGGAATAATACTTCGGTTTTTGGTTATTTGTATGGATTAACTTAACTGAAATCTTACACACAAACACACACACACACACACACACACACACACACATGAGTAGATTTTTATTAAAATGGTTCTTTTGTCTTTGTCCAATTTTTGTAAACTGTTTTTATTTATCTGATAATATTTTCTCAATAAGTAATAGGTTAAACTGTTGTTCAAAAATTTAACCAAGTTTGTATTCTACAGGGATGTTTCTTATAGGCCCCAAATTATTTCTCCCAGTTGCATTTATCATTGCTGACAAGTAGAGCAATAAAAAAATCTCATTTCTTTCTCTGGAGTCCTCTTGCAAATAGACAATGTAAGGAGAGATATTTCTTTATATTAGGGCTGCTGTCCTTTTCATTGTTTACCTGGAAATTTAAGAAACACTTTTATATTATTTTTATTAGATTAAGGCAGTTCCAATCTAGATAAAATATATAGCTATTACCTAATGATGTCATAAACTATTGAGGAACAAAATGCCATTTCCAACTAGGATTAGATTTAATATTCAGAAAGTTGTATATACACTGAGTGCTCCCTAAATCCCATCTGCCAGTAAATTTTTCATATGTGAATCTTCTACATAATTTTATAAGTGTTACTGAAGTTCTCCTCAGAATACAAACCATGTTCCAGTCTTAGGTTAGTTTCATGAAGAAATGTAAAATACCTTACAGAAATATATTTTTAGTTTCACACATCTATGGAGCTTAGCCTGAAGTTTTCAAAGGTTTAAAGACCTTTCAAATGTTCTGAAAAGAGTGGTTGACAAAAATGATATGCTTTGGATTTGTGTCCCTGCCCAAATCTCATGTCAAATGTTAATCCCCAGTGTTGCAAGAGGGACCTGGTGGGAGATGACTGGATCATGGCAGTAGATTTACCCCTTTCTGTTCTGGTGATAGTGAGTTCTCAGGAGGTCTGGTTGTTTACATGTGTGTAGCACCTCCCCTTCCTCTCTCTTCCTCCTGCTCTAGACACATGAAGATGTGCCTGCTTCTCCTTTGCCTTCTGTCACAGTTGTAAGTTTCCTGAGGCCTCCCAAGCCATTCTTCCTTTAGCTTCAAAATCATGAGCCAATTAAAATATTTTTTCTTCATAAGTTACCCAGTCTTGGATATTTCTTTGTAGCAGTGTGAGAATGATCTAATACAACAATATTACATGTTTCTGTAATTTGCCATTTGATTGTGAGCTTTTATTAGATTTAACAAAATACATTTTGTATGCTCTCTCTTGTTGCTTATAAATACTATTTGTCAATTGTCTAAAAGAATGTGCTACTTAAAATCATTTAGTTACTTATTTTGAAGGTTAATATCAGTTCTAAATTATACCAAAGGCTTTTTCTCTACTAATTAATTTTTAATATAAAAAATTGATGTATGTTAAAGTCCAATATCTGTATTTAATCATCTTAATCATCTGAAGACAAGGTCCATTAAAATTGTAAAAAGAAATAAAACATTATTTTTAATCCTTGTTTCAATCAACATGTAATAAAACAGATAGTAACTTGCCATTAAAAACCCATCCAGATTTTTTTTATATTGTAATCCAACAGTGTAAAGCAACAGTTTATTCTAGAGTAATAAAAGAGCTATATTCTTGTTGAAGGGAGGGAAAGAGAGAGAGAGAGGAAAGAAAAAAAGGAGGAAGGGAGGCAGAGGGGGAATGGGGCAAGAGAGGAGGTAGGAAAAGGAGAAAAAAGCTAATAAGAATATAAAAATACATTCTGTGGATTTTAGAGAAGAACACTATCAATCAAGCCATACTTCATTAAGAACTTATCCTTTGAAATTGTCCTTGGAGCAGTGTGAGGATTTCAACTGAGTTGGAGCGTGACTGTATTTATAGATGGAAGGAAGAGCAAGAACTTAGGAAACAATTTGGAAGCCTAGGTCATATTAGGAAAGCTAAATAATATGTAGTCAAATATTTAAAAAATAACTCTGGAATGCATGTTAAAGTCTAACTTGAAGGTTTTAGTCATGATTCTACAGGTAATAATTGTGTTTGAGTTTATCTTATTGGTCTCCAACCACAATATTTTATAACATCTCAATATTATTATTATAACCCATCTTTATTTTTAACCAATAAGTCTTTTGCTTGAGTTTATTTCTTCAAATCTGGATATTTATGTACTCACTAATTTTGCAAATACACTTTCTTTATTAGAAAAAATAGTTTATTATTTCTCCTTCACACTTACTTCTCTAGACTAAAAAATACATTTTCTTCAGCATTTACCATGAAATTTTTCTACTTACTATGATGGGTTTTCTTCATTTCCACTTCATTTTAACCATATGATGATCAAAACAAAGTACAGCTTAATAGATTATGTCTAATATGGATACTTTTTAACTGTGGAGCTTCTTATACATTTTAGACTACTGATGCCACTACAATTATAAAATAAATGTTATCTTCTACTATAAATACACATCTGAATCAATGACACTTCATTTATTTGACAAATATAGAGTCTCAATTACGTTTCAGGGAATTTACACATTTCTGTGAAAAAAACATAATCATAAAAAAAATAGTCCATGGAAAATTCTAACTTACAACACTGTCTCCCATTCTACATAGATCTCCATGGATTTGTAATGTTTTTGCAAGTCTGCAGCTTTAGATATGTACTATTTTTTTTTCACAGCTGTTTGTATAGCAAACAATGTTGGAAGATAATGTTATCTTTCTCCCTCCAGGGCAGTGAAAAAAATTGTTTCCTGACTAGAATAATAAAGATAATGTCTTTCTCTCAGACAAAGGTTGAACAGGTTTACTAGCAGCCTTTAGAAGATTGGGTTTCCTAAGCTGGTGGTTTTTCAACTGTGACACAAACCCACTATTTATAGAACATCCACATGAAGTTATCTGTGCATCACTGTTAACGCATTTGGGGGATGAAACAGTTTACAGTGACTATTGTGCTGTGGGCTTCGTCTTTAGGGGAATAAAAAGTAAATATTAAATAAAATAATAAAATATTGTGATGAGAAATTAACATGACCTTGTAGGTGGAGTTCCTTGGGTTAATTTCAATGCGTTGTTGTTGTGTCTACACGTAAATGTAGAATATGGATTGATGTGTCCTATGTTTGTATATCTTATCTTAGAAGTGCCAGAGGACAATTTTCTGTTTGGAAAGACCTTCAGGTAAAGAAGTGCTAATGGGACACATTTTCCTGGTATTTGCCACTAACGAATGGATCAAAATTTAGTGGAATGCCTCTCTGCCCTGTGTCAAAGCTTCCATAACATAGGTGAGGTCCTGTTGGTCAACATGTTAGAAGCCTCAGATGCAATGTTCTGACCGTATTATTATCCCAGTTACTCCAGAAGCAGTGGTTGATAAGCCCTGAGAAAATTCTGAGGGCCTCTTTGACAAGTAAACTTTTTTGAGATTATGTGAGTAGATTCATTGTGTTCAGTGCCTCCCCAAAGAAAAATTGTGTCTTTAGCCCTTTACCCCTAAAAAAGGGGGCCCATCACCATATTGGACACTGAGTATTGGAGACAATTACCTGACTGGAGATTCTGATTGGAGCGTCTGGCAAAGAGAGGCAGCCTGCAGCCAGAAGCACCCCTTAAGATTTTCAGCTCGCATCCTTCCAGATATGACTACGAGGTACATACACATCTTTGGAAGAGAAGTTCTTAGCTTCCTGCCATGTTCTTGTTGAAATTGAATACCTGTCCATGGAGGGCTTATGACTCTGGCCTAATATTCTCACTTAGATGGGGTTCAGTTTGGAATACAATGGCTAACAAGGTGAGAGGAACCTGAAAACTTCACTTATCAAATGTAGATGCTGTATTTGTAGAACATTGGCTATTCATTTCTGCATTTTAATAATGTAAAAATAAAATAGATTTCTTAAAAAAAATCAGCAGACTCAGTCCTAGTGGCATCTCAATTTTGCATGGAACTATGATGGGCTAACTTGTGAACTTGCAAGCAGGATAAAATTTCACATTCCTCTCAACTCTTAACAGTGTAATATTGGGATTATTTTTCCATTGAGAATAAACACCTTGTACTTACTTATTTTACATATAATTATATCAATGTGATTATTCAAATTTAGGCTAAGTTCAGTTATTCTGTTCTTTGCTATAAATAATACATTTTGCTTTTATCTAAAAGTGTTGACTATAATTTTAATTATGTCACATAAATAATCAATATGCTTATTTACCATGTATATTTCTTACAAAAGAAAACTATTCTCAAGATTGCTTGTAAATTGTGGTCTGCAAAACTTTTAATACTATGAGTCATGAATATTAAATTAAAAATTCAATTTAATAACATCACATAAATTAAATCACAGTCAATTAAATCATGAATATTAAATTTATTTATAAATATTAATTTAATATTATAAACATAGTCACATAAATATTAAACACAATTTATTGCTTAAGGATTTTATGAGACATGAAAACCCACATAAATTGTTTAATACAGTGCATGGCAGATAGCCATAATATTATTTTTTAGACATGATTATTGGCAATTGTGAATAATGTTTAACTTAGTCAAGAAAATTTCAGAAAATAATGTTCTGATCTAGAATTTATAAATTGTTTGGTTATTTATTACATAAAATGTATGCTTTTAGCACTTTGCCACTCAAAAAATATGTACAAGCAATTTTGCAACATCAATAGATGACATTTGACATTATAACTACCATTCATACTCTTGCAAAACTAACTACATTGTATTATAATTATTTTTTTTTCATGCTGGTTAGCTTCTCCTCACTAGACTTTAAGTAGGAAGATATGAGTGTATGGAAAAGCTTCTTATATATATTCTATATAAAAGGCATTTACATTTATATTAAAATTATATGTTTATACTGCATCAGTAAATATATGTTTTCTAATTTTTGAAAACACTTAGTTCAGATGTTTTTTCAGTTTTAATAAGTGTGGTATACAGCACTACAAAGAGTGAAATTCTATCATGGAGGATATTATTTTAGCATAAAAATGCATTGTCAGAATAATGTAGTCCTAAAATCAAAAAGTTTGGAGGAAACCATATGTTAACTATTTAGATGGAGAAATATTCTTTTATTATGTTAGTCTCAAATATCATGGCAGTCGTTGAGACTTTCAGGAGTAATTAAAAGCACAGTACTGAACCTCAGAACAAAGTAGATCAAAACATATATTTTAGCGTAAGGAGGGAGAAAGACAACTCAGAGAATCTGTGGTTTAAACAACGTGCAGGCTTTATAGCACAAAAGAGAAGATTTAGGCATGACCCATTCATATCACAAAACATTAAGAGAGAAATAAAATTTCAAGTGTTGCCTATGGATTCAAAATCAATTATTTATGATGGTTAGGCGGTACAAATCAATATTTGTACTGTAAGAGGTAGCTAAAGGAAGATGCATACTTTGAATCCTCTCAGATATTGAATTAAATTGATTTGTGCCCATTTGGAATAACATTAATTTTCGTCTAGATTTATTTTCAAAAGTCCATTTATAGTGTGAACATTGAAACTAAAATATGATTTGGGGAGAAAAATATACTGTGATCTAATTTAAAGACTTCAGTTGTAACATATATGTAATATATATTTAGGTTGTAAACCTAATCTGCGTCATAATTTTTCTAATAGTAAAGAATCTGGACACTGTTAAAAGGAACATGTATTAGAAATGGTAGATTAATAGATCTCTGAAAGTAAACACATTGGAAATTTATGGATATGCCTGAATATTCAATAAAATACATCTAGAAGTAGATAGACATAGATAGCTATAAGATAATTTTCAGAATGAAGGTTAGCTCTAACATCTATTGTCCCCACTGTAACTCCAGTCACTCCCAATGACCCCTGTCAAAAGTAACTACCACAGAAGTTTCCACTACCATTTTATCTGAAGCCCGCAAGTCAGTAAGTCTCATATCGTTAGCTACTTCCATCTGGTTGCTATGGCAAGGACTTCAGACAGAATTCTCTATTGCAGAAGCTGTCAGGGCTGTGTTCCTTCTTTCTTCTGTTCTGCTCATTAATGATTTTCTTTGATGTGTTATTGTTCACTACAGTCTAATTAGTGGGGTCTATCTACTTGTTCTTTTAAAAAATCATCTGTTTTATTATTATGTAGCTATAAAATGTGTCATCTTGAATTTTTCAGGATTCTATAGACATATTAAGTGACAAAATGAACTTATATTCTACCCCCACTATATGTTCTCTGTATCAAAAGTATAGAGATTGCATATTCTGAGTTGGAGGCCACACAATGGATAAAGATTGGACTTTGCAATATCCTGAGAAATGATCTATGATAAAACAGTTGAGGAATAATATGCAAAATCTAATGTGAAGTAGAATGTAGAAATAAATGAATATTATAAAATATATACTCAGATTATACAACATAATCTAGAATAAAACAGTTGAAGTATAATATTAAAAATCTCATTGTGAAGTAGAAAGAAGAAAAATACACACAAATGCAGATTATAGAATCACAATTTTCAGTAATGAAGTGAAGTCCTTTCTGGAATTTATTTTTGAGACAGAGTCTCACTCTGTTGTGCATGCTGGAGTGCAGTGACACTCTCTTAACTCACTGCAATCTCCACCTTCCAGGTTCAAGTTATTCTTGTCCCTCAGCTGGGATTACAGGTGTGAACCACCATACTTGGCTCATTTTTTGTATTTTTAGTAAAGATGAGGCTTCAATGTATTGGCCAAGCCATACTCGAACACCTGAGGTTGGCCTCAGGTGATCTGCCCATCCTGACCTCCCAAAGTGCTGGGATTTCAGACATGAGCCACCATGCCTGGCCTGGAAACTTTTGTTTATACTGCCCCTTATCCATACCCCACTAACCTATTCACAGGAGTGCTATTCAAGTATTTGTGAACACAATTCTGCCATAATGCTTTGTGCTGGATGGATAACAAAATAGTATGGTACAGTGACTTATTTTTCTCATATTGGTGGAAATGTATAGTTTAAAATTATGCACACAGTTTATTGTTGGCTAAGATGTAATCCCATATTTTATTCTTATACATATTTGCTTCCTTTTTAGAACCCTGTATATTTAAGATGAGATTTTCTATTGGCCTTTGTAGTGGGATACCTTATTCTTTCAATCTGATCATGATTGACATATGTATATCTACATATAGGAGGAAGATTACCCTTTCTGTTATCATCTCAAATACTGTATAACTTGATTTTACTAAACAGTGGTAGTCATTAAAAGAAACAAATCTACTTGCTTTTCTTCTTTTCTTCCTTCCTTTCTTCCTTCTTTCCTTATGTTATTCCTTGCTCTGTTTTTTCATAGAAAACTGAATTGTTATCTAGTCTTTACTTCTTTTCTTAACCTAGCAAAAGCAATCCAATTGAGTATTCTTGTTACCTAAGCCCCAGATCTTTTTATCAGATTACCACAGTCAAAAAGGGAGAGATAATATGGAGGTTCATCTACCCAATCCCATTGTCAAGAGCTGAACTGGAGAGAGAGAGACACACGCGCAGCCAGGTGTCAGGATAATAACTTGAAGACAATGAGGCAAAATGAAAATAACAGCCAAGGCTTTATTACCTTACTGGAATAGATATACTAAGGTGCTATTTCCCCTCCTGTTCCATTTTTCTCACAAATGGCAATGGGCAAGGGCCAGATGGCTCAGCACAGATTAAAGAAATGATCTCCGTGCCAAAAGAATCATGAAAAAAGGTTTCTGGAATTTTATGGACCCTGGTGCTGAGTAGAGAAAGAGGTAGAAAGGCCAGAAATGAAAAAATAATGAATATTGAGTCAGAATGGAAAATAATTTTCTTCAGGGCTCCCTTCTTCCTTGGTAAGGAGTTCTAAACAAAGGCATCTAGGGTTGGCCTCACCTGAGGGCCTATGATAAAGAAGCCTTTCATTGATGGTACTAGTTAGAAATGCAGATATACATAAATGCATGGCTGGCCAGTGTTTCCTGAGTCCTTCATTGCAACTCCTTTCAGAAGACGCAGTGCACTGACTGTGCCCCAGGTCTGGTATAGGGAGGGCAGCTTTCTGCTATGAGGCATACTTAGAAATCTGATGTACTAGCACCAAGTAAACTTGGCCAGGGAGTAGGGGACTTAAAAGAAGGATGAGTGGTCCCTTCTCAGAACTGAAAAGCTTATATAAACAACTCACTATCATCCTTCAAGAATGTTCAGCAGCTTCTGCTAGTACTTCCTAAGACCCACTGGTGAAGAGCCTCAAGGGACCCTCAGATTACTGCAAAATTTCCACTAGCATCTCTCTGTATGTCCTTGGGATTCTCCTAGCACCTGCCCAAAGTGCCCCCATGGAATCTTCAGGCTTTTTCTCCCCGAGAATGGCATTGTGCTTAATCTACCCTCCTGTTTGCTGCCGTGATTTGTCAAGAGTTAAGCTGCCAGGAGACTGACTACTTACCCATCTCACTAGTTCATCCAGAAACAGAATTTCCTTCAAATAAAATACCACAGTTTCAGATGTTCTCTTGATTCGGAAAAAGAGAAACCATTCCTGAATCACTTCCGAATATGAAAATATGTAAGCACTGCATTTGAAATTTGGTGAGAGGCATTGAAATGCCGCTTTGTTCATGATGAATGTTTTCTAGCTTGGAGAAAAGACCCACTACTACTTTGGCCATAATTATGCCATTTGGCATAGGTGTTTACCATTTCTAACTTGTGTGGAATATAAGAGAAAATTGAGCCTAGGTTCTTTTCCAAAGTGTGCAAATGGAAGAAGCACACTAATTTTTATCTTTTCCCTCAACATTTAGAATTGCGCCTTATTTCATACACATTAATTGTACCTTTTCCGTAAATGCTTTTCAATAGCAGGACCTCTTGATTCTTGTTAGGAAAGTAGATGTGCTTCGGTCAACAATAGACCAAGGTAAACATCTGGTCCAGTATGACTCAGTGGGTTTGGAGCGCAGGCACACAACTCTGTTCGTTATGTAACCTGTGTGTGTATGCTCAGATTCAGCTCTGAGCTACTATTGTCTGTAAAAGGTATAATTATGCTGCTGACTACTGTGCACAGGGCTTGCACCCAGAGAGAGAGAATGAAGCCATGTGGAACTGTTAAAATTCCTTGAGTGTTTATTCAGCTACCTGCCACCTGCCTGCTGACTTCCCTCAGACCTCAGTTTGGGCTAAAACCTGACAATTCTTATCACATCTGTGGAGAAGTAATTGATTATCAGTGTATATTTACCTGAACTTGGGTGATGAAATGTACTCTAAAGTGGTTTCTTAATGCTTGATTAGTACTTTCCAGTACGTATACTTATTTAAAAATACGTTGTATTTCCAATTGCTAGCTGACAGTAACGCAGTTCAGAAAAGCCTACTGCATATAAGTAGTAAATTGTATTTAGAAAGTACTAAATATTTTCTGGATTAATTTTATATCACCACCTTTTAAAGTAATTAGTTTATTCAACAATTTAGTGAAAGACTAATTTTACTATGTGCTATGAAAAGGACATGATAAACAAAGTGAACTGGATGTGGACTTGTTTTCCATAATATGATATCTAGCTGGTGATTCAAATAGAAAAAAAAATATGCATTTCCAAAACAAGTGTGTTTGACTATTTATGACCCAACCCTTTCACATAGGGAATTGGAATAGAAGAGAAAAGCTGACACGATTTAGCCAGTTTGTTCTGGAAATTTGATATTTAGAGATATAACTAAATATAGTCATTCTGGGTGGTTCAACTAAGATGAGGCATGCAAACCTAGGTATTATAGAGTGAACATGGGCCCAGAGAAGCAGCAAAATTTGGTCTAATGAAGAAGAATGTAGCTGATGGAGAGAGACATAGAGATGAGCAACTGAATATATATATAAATTAATATATAAACTAAGAAAAACTAATTCTGGTTTTACTTCCTCCTGAAGCTCAGCTGCCTCCTTAATGTCTGTTCTTAAATTCTTCTTGTATGTATATGTGTTCACAATTTAACATATCTGAAATTGGAATATGTTTTCTAATTAATAATAACTTATGAAAATTGTTGGCCAGGTGGCAGTGGGAATGTAGTTCTCACTGCCTTTGTTTGCGCAAAACTAATCATACCCATTCATATGGTTGTCATGACAATTGTGTTAACTGCATTTTTGTTACATGTTTTGAGGATGGTGCCATTTAAAAGAATACACCATGATTATTCACAAAACAGTTTTTTATTGTGAAAAGTAGTAGGCAAGAAAACAGAGTAATGCCACAAAAGTATGATACTGGTGGAGCAAATGTTTATCATTAGGGAAGCTGCAATAAAATAGTTCTCTGACAAAACAATAAAGATAATAATATCACATACCAAGTGATGCAACAAAGCTAGGTGATGTTTCTAAATGCCTGGAAAACTGTTACATTTTTCAAAGCAAGAAAAGCTGTTGTGATATATTCATGCATCTCACTGAACTATCTTTAAGACCTCAAGTGTAACTATTTCAAAAATTTCACACTGAGTTTAAATAGAATTTTCTAAACTTACAATGACACATTATTTAATTAAGGAAAAGTGATAGCATGAATTCAGTCAAATAGGAAATGCTAATAAATACCCAGTATTTTTCCACATGCCCAATATGTACTGTTAATGCTAAATATACTTAAGAGATACAGATCATAAGTCTGACTGCAAAAAAAAGCACATTACTATGAGGCTCTGCTTAATAATTTCCAAAAATAAATTGCCATCATATTTAGTTTTAAACCACTGAATGAAATTACAGCCCAAAGGTGTTATTTGTGAAAGCACCCAAAATAAAAAAGTTGATAGATAATGGCTGAATTGTTGTTGGGCTGATTAAATTTCTTCTGTCACACAAGTCTGGGGGTTTTACACAACCACCTAGTATGTTAGTTCTTTATGCATCTGAGGTCATATATCTGATTAGTTAACAAATTAGCTTGCCAAAAGTAGAGCTCTCTCCTTCTCACTCTCTTTTGTTTTCTTTCTCACTGTTTTTTGCATTCTCTCTTTCTCAAACTCTCTCCATATGTATACAAAATATGTATATAAATGTGCAAAATGTGTGTGTGCATATATCTATATACACACAGAATGTATTCACACACTTATGTATGTGTGTATTAGTGTAGATCAGCTAAAAAAGAGAAAAAAACAATATAGCTGATCTACACTTCATCACTACTAATTAACTCATGGGTTACATAGCTTTCCAAAATATATCCTTGACAGCCTGGAGATAAGGGAGAACTCCCAGCATTGGTATTTTTGAGACTTGGTCCAATGTGACCTTGGATAACCATCTGAGGCTACTTCAGATTTTACCTGGCCCCAACCTGGCAATCACTCAACAAGAAGGTTACAATTAGGGCCTCATGAAAAAAAAATGTTGGCTAGATCAATCTCAACAGGTAGTTCTTTCTAAGAACCAACTCTTCTTAATTTTAGCAAAGTTTAAAAAGAAATTGTCAGGACAATGGTCTAATTTCTTCAATTCCTATTCCTATGAGATTTGATTTCACGCAGTTTAACATATTATGTGAAATAACTTTCAAGAGGCATGGAAATACAGTTTAACTATAGTTTATTGGCTGTGTTTTGCTTTCTTGTTTATGTTTGAATAAAATAAATCAAAGAAATGATTTGTTATGCAATCTTTTTTTACTTTAATATCTATCATCTTCTTTATAATTACTGTTTTATGTGATATTTTTATGGTTAATATTTTTATTAAGGTAAAAACATTTAACATGAGGTCTGCTCCACTAAAATGTTTAGGTAAACAATGCCCTATTAATTATTGGCATGGTGTTGCATAGGAGATCTTTAGGACTTACTCATCTTGTATAACAGAAACGTTATACCTTTACATTGCAACCCTCTATTTCTCCCTCCTCCATGCCCCTGGCAACCACCGTTCTACTCTCTGCTTCTATGAGATTGACTATTTAAGATACTTAACAAGATGAAATCATACCGTATTCGTTATTATGCAACTGATTAATTTCACTTGACATAATGTCTTCAAGATATAAAAACGTTGTTACATATTGAAGGGTCTCCATTTATAAGACTGAATGCTAGTCCACTGTTTGTGTATGTCATATTTTTATATCCATTCATTTACTGAGGTTTATTTAGGTGGTTTCAATTTATTGGCTATTGCGAATTATGCCATAATGAGCAAGGAAGTACAGATAATCTAAGATACTCATTCCAATTTTTAAAATATATATGCAGATGTAGGAGCATTGGATCATATGGTCATTCTATAACTACGATAGGTACTTTTCAGGTGGTTTTATATTTTTTAAAGAAAGTTCCTACTGTTTTCCTTAGCAGCTGCACCATTTTGTATTTTCACTGACAGCATACAATGGTTCCAGTTTCTCCAAATTTTCACCAACACTTGTTGCTTCTTGTTTTCTTTGATAATGGCCATCCTAACAGGTGTGAGGTGACATTGTGGTTTTGATTTGCACCTCCCTGATGATTAGTAATACTGAACATCAATTTTCATATACTTATCAGCCATTTGTTAACTTTATTTGGAGAAATATGTATTCCAGTCCTTCGCCCATTTTAAAATTGGGTTTTGGTGGTATTTGCTTTTGTGTTTTGTTCGGTTATTTATTTTTGTTTTTGCTTCTGAAATGTAAGAGTTTCTTAATGTTTTGTATATTAATATTTTATCAGAGCAAATATTCTCTCACATTATGTAAATTGTCTTTTCTCTTTGTTAATAGTTTCTTGATGTGCAGAGGTTATTTTTTGTTTGATATTGTCCAACTTGTCCATTTTCACTTTTGTTGCTTCCACTTTTTGTATCATATACAAGAAATCACTGCCAAAACCAATGTCATGAAACTTTTTACCTGTGTTTTCTCCTCATAGGTAAAGAGTTTCATGTCTTATGTTTACATTTTTGATCATTTAAATTTTGAATTAATTATCACCTGTGGTATACAAAAAGCTTCCAATTTAATTTTTTTACATGTGGATATGCAGTTTTTCTAACACCATTTGTTGAAGAAAACACCATCCTTTTTATTTTGTGTGTTCCTGACATTCTTGTGATGATTAGTTAGCTGTACATGTGTGGATTTATTTCTGGGGTCTTTATTGTGCTCCACTGGTTTTTATATCTGTCATTATGCCAGTAGTATACCTTTTCCATTAATGTAGCCTCATAACGTATTTTGAAATCAGGAATTGTAATCCTCTAGCTTTGTTCTTCTTTTTTGATATTGTTTTGACTATTCGAGGTCTTTTGTGGTTCCGTACAAAGTTGAGGATGTATTTTTTTTCTATTTCTGTGAAAAATTTCACTGGAATTTTGATAGAGAGTACTTTGAATCTGTGGATCACTTTTGGGTGGTATTAACATTATAAAAATATTCCTTCTAATCCATGAAAATGGAATGTCTTTTCATTTGTTTTTCTTTAATGTCTTTCACTAGTGTTTTGTAGTGTTCAGTCTATATCTCTTTCACCCATTAAGTTTATTCCTAGATATTTTATTCATTTTGGTTCTATTTTAAATGGTATTTTTTCCTAATTTCCATTTCAGATAGTTTACTAGCAGTATAGAAATAGGACTAATTTTTCTTTATTGATTTTGTGTACTGCAGTTTTACTGAATTTATTAGTTCTAACAGGCTTTATTTTATTTTATATTATTATTATTATTTGAGACAGTTTTGCTCTTGTGTATAATGTGTATATTTAGCCACATGATGGTGCCCCATAAGTCTCATAAGGCTTTTTTCCTCTTTTTCAATCCTTTTTCCTTTTTGTTCCTCTGACTTAATAATTTTCAATGACCTGTCTTCAAGTTTGCTTATCCTTTCTTATGTTTGACCTAGCTGGCCTAACCCTCTAGTGTTTTTTGCTTACTTTTGTTCCGTTATTGTATTATTTAGCTCCAAGATTTCTGTTTGATCCGTCTCTGGTTTATGTTTGGTCTGACTGTTTCTAGTCTGCTTTTAAACCCCTCTAGTATGTTTTGTTTTGTTTTTGTTTTTGTTCAGTTGTTATATTATTCCAAACGAAGGTTTCTATTTGGCACTTTTTCTATCTCTTTATTGAAATTTTCGGTTTGTTCATGCATTGCTTTCCTGATCTTATCAAATACTTTTATGAAAGTAGTTTTTAATTATCTTTCAGGTAAATTACATATCTTCCTTTCAACAAAGTCAGTTTCTAGAGATTTGTTTGTGCCTTTGTCTGAGATATGTATCTGTTTCTTCACTTTTCTTGACTTTTTGTTGATATCTGTGCACTATAAAAAACAGCTACCTCTCCTAATCTTCACAGACTGTTTTTATATAGGAGAGGGCCCCCACGAATCAGCTTAGTCAAAGATTCTGGTGGCCTATCTCAAGCCTTCCTGCTAGTCCAACCTCCTGTTTTTGTACTTTGTGGCCACTAGATGTTTATAACAGTCTGGATCCTGTCAATGTTCAGAGATAACCAAGGCTGGAGCTATTTTCTAGCTTCTGTCCTTAGAAATGTTGGGTCACTGGTTGCTCTGTCCAACTCTTTCCCTCCCCAGGGAGAAGGTGGCAGCTAAAGTTTTTTTCTGCTTGGTCTGCACTGAGCCGGGTATTAGGAGGTTGCTGATCATGGGGAGGAAGCTACTGTAACTGTCATCTAAAACAGCTATCTTTGTTCTCACTTGACTCTAGGCAGCTTGAGTGTGCGTGGTTCCATCAGCTTTCTCAGATAGGCAAGGCAGAATCCAGTCCTCTGAGTAGCTTTCCGGAAAAGTTAGGGTGTTGGATGCATGCTCCACCTTTTTTCCTCATTAAAGAGAAGCTTGGCACAGAAGAGCTCCTATGGTGCTGCCAGGGGATGAGGAATATGGGGAGAGGGTGTTTTAAAACTAGCCAGGGTGGCTGGTTTCATGCTTGTTTAAGGTGCAGAAACCTCTCAGCCAGTTTCTGTATTTCTCATAAAGGGAATTTGTGTATGTAGTGTTGAAGAATCAGAGGTTCATGGGGTAGGGGAGGATATTTCAGGGCTTCTTGCCTGAAAGGGAGATTTCAGGGTTTCTTGCTAGCATTACTCCCTTTATATCCTAGATGCCCCCTCACCCACCCTTTACAAAACCTTCCATTAGCACCTCTAAAAACCCAACACCAATAGAAGAATGAGTGCCAAGGATTTGGGGGAAAAAATAGTCCAGAATCAACAACAGATTTTCTATTTTAGTCAATGTTGCTTCTTGGTATTTTTGAAAAGAAGGAGGAAAATATTGTTTGTAAATCATGAAATTCAATTAATCTGAGTCAGAGAATAATTAAGCTGAGTCATGGCCCAATTGTAGAAAACTATTAAACATGCCTTACTAGTTAATTTTACTTAGGTTTTCATTTTTTGTACTTGCACAACAATGAAAAGAAGATAAATGAATATGGTTAAAATATCTAAAAACAACATATTCATAATTATAGAATAAAAGCTCCATGTTTGAAGCTTACCATTGTGTCCTGGTTTACTTGGGAGTTCTGTTTCCTTTCCTAATGGCAAATTAAAAATATATCATGCAAACAATATTGTCTCAAAATTGAGAAAATAAGGCATCCATTTATTTACATTAATCATGGAACCATGTGTAGAGTGAACATATAAGAAAAACTTTGCTGATTACATCTGGGAATAAGTTCTTCATCTGGGAAACATTTTTTGAAATAAGGAAACTTGTATTTCAATCCACATAGGTCTTTATCTTTAAGAATTATTTCCTATGGCAATAAAACTATTGTTTCTAGCTGTTGTCGTTTTATCTCAGCCTCTTTCAAAAATTTTCTGGTTATTTGGAGACATTAATATTAATTTTAAAATCGTTAAAGAGTTAATGCTGCTTCTATTAGGGCTTAAGACTGGAGTAACAATGCCACATGGAGGAATCTACCCAGCATTGTCATCAGACATGAAACTATTATCTAATGAATGGATATAAAATAAAATATTGTTTTATATTTTCATGAGAATTTTTCATAAAAAATAAATTAATTAATTCTTAGTATACTTTTTATGCTTATAAATAGCATACATAAGGAAGCAAATATCCTATAAACTACTCACTACAATATTTCACCTCTGTTTAGATGATAAACGTAGTATAGTGTGTTACAGTATGTCAAGTAGTGTAGAAATGAAAATATTATACAATAAAATGTCGTAGTCACTTTTGTATCTGTAGAAAGATTATCAGATCTTTTATATTCTTCCATAGTTGCCATTAGTATTACTATCAGGAAATAGAAAGCATATAGTAGGTTTAGTCTAATGAGTGAAAATCTTTGCTTATTTTATAGTTTATTATCAATAGGACAATAAAAGTTATATAGTTTTAGCAAGAGTAAATATAAGTATTCAGTTGTTTATTGACAGTATTCTTCAGCAATGCCTAATATTCAATGGAGGATGAATTTTTAGTTAATCTACTGTTTTTCACTTATTACTTTTTATTTAGAATGTTATTATGTGTGATACAGTTTGGCTGTGTCCCCACCCAGATCTCATTCTAAATTCCCACGTTGTGGGAAGTAATTGAATCATAGGGACAAATCTTTCCTTCGCTGTTCTCATAAGAGTGAATAAGTCTCATAAGATCTGATGGTTTTGAAAAAGGGGAGCTTCCCTGCACAAGCTCTCTTCTCTTGTCTGCCACCATGTGAAATATGACTTTCACCTTCCACCATGATTGTAAGGCCTCCCCAGCCATGTGGAACTGTAAGGCCATTAAAACTCTTTCTTTTGTAAATTGCCCAGTCTTGGTTTGTTTTTATCAGCAGCATGAGAATGAACTAATACAAGGTTCTTTACAGTAATGATAGTGTTTGTTACAGTTCAGGGAACTATTAACACAGAAAGCCTGAGTCAGCTATACTCAGAATGATCTGGTTGTAAGGTTTGCCCTTGGCTGGCAGTCCGGGACCTGGATAAAGTGGCTTGCTATACTTACGTTGTGTATACAAGCAACGTGGTTTGTCTTGAACACTAGCTTTCCCTATGGGGCTCTGAAATTTGGTAGGCGGAGGTAATTATGTGACTAGCTCCCAGTTAAATTATTACTGGTGAGTCACTGATTAACTTCCATGATAAACAACCCTTCTTACAATGTGCCACAACATGTTGGTGGAAGAATTGATCATGTCTTATGTGGCTGTATTGGGAGGGGATGCTTGGAATCTTTCATCTGGTTTTCCCCCAAATAAACTTTAGCTATTATAACTATTAGGTTATGCCAATCCTTACAGTGATTCCCAAATGTGCAGAGTAGTCTTGGATACCCTTAAGAAAAGCACATATTATATACCAAGCATTATTCTAGATACATTATATCCATTATTATATTTGTGCTCAAAGAAACCTGTAAGATTGTGTTATTATGGTTTGTATAAAATGAAAAAACACTGAGAGCATA
This sequence comes from Leontopithecus rosalia, assembly GCA_028533165.1. Taxonomy (NCBI): domain Eukaryota; kingdom Metazoa; phylum Chordata; class Mammalia; order Primates; family Cebidae; genus Leontopithecus; species Leontopithecus rosalia. Next base: position 145,414,994 of record CM052648.1, on the reverse strand, counting down.
AGAAATTATACAAGTTGAAAAAGACAGCATTGAGACAAAAGCCAGAATTTTGACAATTTTTAAAATTCCAAAATAGATGTGTTGGATGACATTGTTTACTAAAAAGTAACATTAACAACAAATCCCATGTAGAGCTGTTATTCTGTCATTATTCTTTTATTTGCAGCACACGTGTTTGATTTCAGGTATGCAGCTGGTGGTATGTGCTATCCAGAATAACACATCTAATAACTTACTAACCAAAACTAGCCACAGCTCCCAGGATTCTCTTCTGCCTAAGAATTACATTTTTTCCAAATGAGGTAGCACTCATTACCTCTTCTTTTTACTCACCCATATTAATATGGTCCATGAAACTGAGATTTTGCTTTAATATCTCCAGATTCTTCCTAGTATAGAAGTTCTAATACTCAAACTCTTTCCCCACATCCAGATAGTAAGTAATTGGAGGCCTTGACATGCATCTGACATCCAGTAACTCTTTTCTGGGCTATACACTGGATAGTCTGTGTATTTCCTAATGCCTATTGTCACCAAGTATTGTCTTCTGAAATTCCCTCATATCAATACTCATTGGATCATAATTTAATGATATGAACCCTTTCCCGTATTGTGCCTAAGACGGTAGGTTTTTTCTTTTGTCAATACATATGACAATAAGATAATGAAATCAAAAAAATGCCAACATTACAAATATATGTACATTCCAGTAACTTTTATTTTTATATCTTCTAAGAGGATATGTTTTCTATTTTAGCTGGAGGCAAGAGGCAGAGACACGTGGGCAACATGAATATTGTTTCTGATTTTTATTTTTTTCCCAAGATGAGAGTATATGCTTATGAATTCTGTGAAAAAGGAAGGACTAATGTTCACAAACACCTTTTGAGAGAAACACAAAAACTGTTAGAAAAATTAAAGAAAGTAGAATCATCCCTTAGTATACTCAGCAGATTTTTTCTAGGATTCCCAAGGATACCAAAATCTGTGGATGCTCAAGCCTCTTATTTAAAATAGTGTATTTGCATATACGCTATGCATATCTACCATATCCTTTAAATAATCTCTAGATGATATATAATGTCTAATATAAATGCTGTCTAAATTATGTTGAAACTGTATTGGTTTTAATTTTCAGATTGTTATTATTTTTCAATAATTTTAATCCATGGCTGGTTAAATCTGCAAATGCAGAACCGTGGATATAAGGGGCTAATTTTATATAAATGTGATTCTTTCATACAACCTGTAAAAGCTGTGACAGTATATTGTCTTCTGAAAATGTATAAGATAGGATATCCAGGAAAGCACAATCGCTATGGAGGTAAGCGTGTAAGCTTCAGTCAAGATGGCATAATAGAAGCCATATGAAAAATCGTAGAGCAGTAAAATCAAAATAGATGGTTAAGAATTATATAATTGCTGTTAAAAACACAGAGAAAAACAAAAGCAGATATCTGAAGAGATAAAATGATAAATTTATGTTTGAAACATTACTAGAAGACGGAATATTGGAGTTTGGTTTGGTTTTCCCAGAAATGTCAGGCCTTAACTTGCTAGAAAGAGTGAAATTAACATCTGAGGCCACAGAGAAAAAACAAAATCAACAAAAGCATAATAAAAATTACCATGGAGGAGATAATTCTAGTTTTAAAACAACAATTAGACATCTAAAGAAAAAAGAATGAATAGAAAACAAAAGGTCAGAGCTCCAAAGCTAAGTGGTTACTATTCTAATTTTCTGAAGGTAATTTTTCATTCACTGTTCTTGTGTTAATATTGACAAGAATCCTTGGATGTAAGTAGGTCTATTGTTATCTTTAATTTTCAGGTTGTAAAAGATAATAAAATCAATTTGGAGTGCTTACTATGTCCTAGCAGCTATACAAAATTTTTATCTTGTTTTTTTTAAGCACTCTCATTTGATCCTCAAAAGTACCCAATCAGGTAGATAATAGCTTTATTTCATTATATAGCATTATACAGGTCATAAAATTTAGACCTGGATATATTAAATAATTTCCACAGTGTCAGATAGCAAATATTGGAGTCAAACTGCAAACTCAAAAATATCTGATGCTAGAATTCTGGATTTTAGCTATTAGGTGATACTGCTTCAATCTCTAAAATGCAGAAATTAACTTACTATCCAAATTTACATTGTCAAATTGTGAGTGTGACTTAGAGAGTGACTTTATACTAGAATTCTGAATTACTAATTTCCCTGGATCTTAATGACAGTTTCTGTGCTCATTTTTTCAATTATTATATTGATTATCTATATGTGCAATTAGAGATGCTATCTGACTAAAGCAGTAGGCATTACTGATTCATTGGTTCAGACATCAATGAACACTTTGAGCATTAGAAATTTAAATCTTAAGAAAATAGTCTGTAGAGCAGCACTAACACCATAATTATATTTTTTCTTCAAAGATTGATTTAAGAATATCTTTTGTTTCACTTTTTTTAATGGCTTAAAATATAGAGAGGGCAGCAGACTCTGTTATTTTAGTTTAAATCATTTAAGAACCATCATACTTTCACTGATAGATCAAGATATATTATTAATAATCTAAACATAAAGATGTTACATATCTCACATGGGACTTAAGAATGAAACCATTAAAAAAATTCTTAAAAATTCTATGATAATGTGTTGATTATATGTCCTTCATACCTAGTCAATATTGTACATTTTTTACTAAAGAGATTCCATAGGGTTATTAATATATTGCAAAATATATGCAAATTAGAAAAGAAATGGATAGGCATTTGTAATATGTACAGCCAAAATAAAAACTGACATATTTTAACTTAGCTTGGAAAAACTCTGTAAAAATTACATCACTTTTGTTTTTCCTAATAATCGAACATCTCTATTTCAGTAATTTAAGAGAAAATCAGTGTATAAGTATATTAATCACATATAGGTGCTTTGTTGTTTGGGGAACACAGAAAAAAAAAGTGCAAACATCAATAAACTCATTATTATCACAACACAGGGTTTTAATCTTTCAGGCAAAAAGTTAACACACACACACACACATACATACACACATTCAAACACCCATACACATTTTAAAAGCAGTGTTATCCTATGAATTACATATCATAATTATTTTACCAGGCTATTTTCCAAGTTAATAATTTATACCAAGAGTTGGCAAACTGCAGCCTGTAAGCTAGAATGGCTTTTACATTTTTAAATAAGTTAAAAACCAACCAAACCAACGGAACAACAAAAAAAATCCAG
>CM052648.1:145275321-145411638 GCA_028533165.1 Leontopithecus rosalia | reverse complement strand
TGTATATATATATATATATATATATATATATATATATTTGTTCTTTCAGAAATGGGCTTATAGAGATACACACCTACACAGATTTATGCTTTACTTCACAATGGGGATGCACTCTGAGTAATGGGAACTTGATAGAGTATGCTTACACAAACCTAGATGATATATCCTGATACATGCCTAAGCTATGCGATATAGCCAATATTTCTAGGTTACAAACATGTATAGGATGTTATTGTACTGAATACTATAAGCAACTGTAGAGAAATTGTAAATATTTGTGTATCTGAGGACAGAAAAGGTGTAATATAGTATAATATAAAACACCGTATTATAACTTTATGGGATCCCTTTGTATATGCAGTCCATCATTGATTGAAGGTTATTATGTGATGCCTTACCACATATGTATACGTGTATGTATATAATGTATGTGCATATATACACATATATGTATGTATATGTATATACACACTTATGTTTGCATATATGCACATACATGTGTGCATGTATATGTATGTATACATACATATACATGCACATATGTGTATATATATAATTGCATACATGTATGTATATACAGAAAGAAATAATATATATACATATATATGTATATATACATACATGCGTGCATGTATGTATACATATATGTATATATACATGCACGCATGTATGTATATATAATTGCATACATATATGTATATATGTATATATACATGCACACATGTATGTGTGTATAATTGCACGCATATATGTATATATGTATATATACATGCACACATGTATGTATATATAATTGCATACATATATGTATATATAGAAAGAAAGAAAGAAAGAAAAAGAAAGAAAGGAAAGAAAGAAAGGGGGAGGAAGAGACAGAATATCCACTCTTCTGATTTGGAACATTTGATATTTAAACTTATTAATACGATTATCAGTATCCTTTATTTAACTCTTAAAATACTAGTTTTATCTGTATTCTCAGTTAATCCCAATGTAATCAATATCTAATCAATTATTTTGTCTTGAGAATGTTTCCTTCTTGATGATTCTATTTTTTTCTTTCATTTTTTTTTTGATATGGTGTCTTGCCATGTCACGCAGGCTCCAGTGCAGTGGCTCGATCTCGGCTCACTGCAACTTCTGCCTTCTGGTTCCAGCAATTCTCCCACCTCAGCCTCTCTAGTGGCTGATTACAGGCCTGCCACCATGCCTGGCTAATTTTTGTATTTTCAATAGAGATGGGGTTTTGCCATCTTGGCCAGACTGGTCTTGAACTACTAGCCTTAAGTGATCCACCTGCCTCGGCCTCCCAGAATGCTGGGATTACAGTGTGAGGCACTGCTTACGGCCCCTTCTGGAAGATTCTATTGATTGTATTCCTAAAAAAGTCAGCAATGATTTTTTTCAACAAACCCAATGATCTTAAGACTTACTTTCAGAAATCTGAACATCATTTGACTTTCTTGACATTCCTCTCCTTTTAAATCTTTTCCACTTTCATTAACTGAGATTACACTCTTCTTGTTTTGCACATCTGGCTAATATCTTTATGCTTAATTTCCTCCTTTTATCTTTAGTTACAGTCATTAGCTGTTATTCACTCCTTTTTTGTAAAAAATTTCCTTCTCCACTGACTGACTAAAAAGTCCCAATTAGTATTGAGGCTTTTAAGCTTCTGGCTCACAAATCTCGTGCTCACATAGAAACATTCCTAATATCTGAACTACATTATCAACTACATGAAGAGCAGTTAATTTATATATTTTTAAAGCTTTGTCAAATTCAGCACGTCTAAAGTAAATTCATAATTTTTATCCTCAAATCAATTTTTTCTATAATGTTGTCTCTTTCTATCTATGGAAACACTGTTACTCAGGCTTAAAACCTTTAAGTCAATCTTGAGTTTCCCTTATCGTTTTTTCCTCACACCCAATCAATTATTTAGCTTTCTCTCTTCTACATCTGCAGTGCTTTTTATTTCTGCCTCTTCTTTTCTATAGCCACTTTCTTAGTTCAGCTTTTCACTTCTTTGAAAATGTAGACTGGAATTCCAAGTATTTTTTCTGCACATTAAAAATTACCTAATGATATTCACATGAGACACACATGTATAATCATCTTAGTATGTGAAAAAAATTAAAGCCAAAAACATATGGACAATATTTAACTGACTACCAAAAATATTAATGATAGGTAAGTGGAAATCTGTCTTATTAACAAAATAAATGATTGTTTAGATGCAATGAATAATCTAGTAGCTTTATACTTGTTTGATTTTCAACCAAAAATCTATACCATCATGGCACATATTGTGATATTATTGCAGAAATTATGACAAATACATTAGGCTTCAGAAAATGAAAACAGATTATTTAAAATTATTATTAATCTATGTTTAATTATCATTTATTTCTCATTCACTTTTTAACTAATAAACACACACAAACACACACAGAGTTTAGAACTGCCAGCTTAATGTTACTGTTACATTGCATTTGCCTTCTCTCCAGTTTTCCTTTCTTAATTCATTTTGTGCATTTGTGGCTGTTTTCTTATAATTTCATTTTTCTATAGGGCAGAATAGGAGCTCCATGTCTTAAGATTCGGCATCCTTCACTGTGGTGTCCCCACAAAATTTTCTAATTTTTGTTTCTTTAGGGATACATTGTTTGTAAGAATCAAGTGAAATTACTTGTTCTCCTTACAGTATTCCTTATGCCCCAAATATCCACATTATATGTAGTTCTTTTAGATATTCTTTCTTATTGTAATATTATTACAATACATGGTTTAAGGTTATATTTCTCATACTAAGTTGTTAATTCTCTCAAGAGCTGGAGCATTAGTTTAGTGTGTTGAGCAATAATTATTTACCATCTTTCATAGATAAATTAGGTTTATCTTTCAAATCACCGTATGACATAAACATACCTCAGTGACCCATTTACAGACTATTTCAGTTCAGCTGTCATTTTTGGGAGTGCCGTGTATGCCAAATTCTGAGTTGCACACTAGACATAAACACAAACAAATCCTAGACCTGTCCTAAATAAACTTAGAATCTTGAGAAACACACAACAAATGCTAATTCTAATTTAACATGCTAATTAAAATCATAGGTATGCACAGGAAGGTATGAAAGCTGAGTAGAATGGAGTAGGAAATAATCTCAGTTTATGTGAGTTAAAACTTGATGTTCTGCCTAAGTTGGACACTAAACTGAGTTCTAAAAAAACCTGAATATTAGATTAAACCATCTTTCTTGAATCCCCTCATTAGTATTACAGCAAAGCTAGAGCTAAAACCAAGGTATTTTTGCCCGAATTCTCTATTTGTTATAACACTATTGTAATTATTCTGGCATGGACTTTCATCTGTTAAATAATGAAAAACAATAATCCAAGATAATCCTCTCACCTCCATATATCATAACTGAATTCTATTTGTAGACTTGAAGAAAGTAATTTGATCTGAAGCATGGATTTTAATAGCAAGAATATTGAAAACTTGAAAAAAAAGAGTAAATTGGGAACAGTTCTAAAACCACTCTTTTTTTGCTTCTCAATACCAAGAGGCATTTTTCTTAGCTGCACTGGATATATTGTTTTTCTGCTCATCTTAATAATGTCCTGTTGCTCCTTTTTCCTAATTCTTAAGCCATTACTTAGTTTCTTAAGTGGCAGCCATACCATTATTTTCAAGACACAATTTTAAATACAACAAATGAGAAAATAATTTAAAGCCAGATACCACTAACCTACTGCTGTCAATACAAACAAGAAAATAATAGATCAACATTTTTCTGGAACCCGAGAAGGCTATGTGCCATCTTCCAGACTCAGTTTCCCCAGCTGTGAAATGTGAACTGTCAATGTATTTATGACACACTAGGTTATCAACAACAGGGAACTTTTTGTTGTCATAATTCTATCCTTTGCCCCTGCATTTAAGTATTTATATTTCAGAATTCTGAAATAACCTTCCTTTTTTCACTTTTAATGCTTTATTAGTTCAATCTTATTTATTTTTTGCTTTTATCTATAGCCTTTGTGAGCTCATTGTTTATTTATTTTGCTCTTCCAAAATACACCAATGCTTTGAAATTGTCTGACAAACTTTTGTTGTAGATTTTCTTTTGATTGCTACCCAAATCCTCAAATGCATCATCATCTCTCTTTAAAACTACTTCTTTACTTATTTTTGCATTTATTTAAAGCATCAGTGACTGTTAACACCAATAATTTGGGACATCTTTCTCCTTTCTTCCATTTTGTCTAGTTTTATATTCAACTAATTGCCAAATTTAGCTAATTTTGTGCACCATAGTTCTTTTTAAATTCAGTATTGTTGCAAAGATAGCTATCTGGCCACAAAAGATTATTGTCTTCAAAGGGTAAAATTCTTAACTTAAAAATGGCTGTGGACTCAGACACTACAGTTTTTTTGTCCTACTCTGTGACACTGAAAATTCTGAACTTATATGATACTGAGATATATATATATGCTGATATATAATCTTTTAAATGTATTTCTTCTTTATATCACTACCTTGGTTCATTTGTAGCTTTGCAATAGCTTAGCAATTAGTATTCCCATTTCTAGCTTAGCTCTCATCAGTGTAATGTTTCTGTGAACACTACAAATTAGATAGGTACGTGGATGTAGATAGATGGTTAGATGGACAAAAGAGAGAAAGAAAGAGAGTGAGAGAGAGAAACAGATAAGTTGATAGATGCCAACAACCAAAGTATAATCAGACCCCTCTCTAAAGACACATATGGCTCCCACTCTTTTCAAAGAATATGTGTTCTTCAGCCTTACCTACAAGGTACTTCATAATCCATTTTTCTCACCTCTTCAGCTCTAGTAACTGCTTCATCATGTGATGACTCTTCTAAATCTTCAGAGTTCTGTAACGGCATCCTTAAAATCTTGATAAATGAGCTTCCTGAATTTCCATCTCCATGCTAGGATACGGTTATAGTACACCGAAGTTACATGTAGCGTTCTAGGCTCTATGCTAGTTCACGACCCTTCTTTTCACTTTCCGTATTTGATTAATCTGATACCTTCTAATAATTCTTAAAATGCACTGTTTAGACATTGCTTTTGGGGAAGAGACTGATTATCCTCACCTCATGGCCCCAAATGTTTCTTCTCTGAATATGTAGTGAAATATTTGTCATTCTGAATTACAATGCTCTGCTTGCTTGTTTCTCTTTTATCTTATATAATAAGCTATTGAGATTGAAAATTGCATTTTACTAATTTTGAATTATCTAATATTGAAATTTCTACAAGTTCTATTTATAAATTGAGAGTCTATAGTATGTAAGAAATAGTTCTTTTATAACTGCAGGAGGCAAATATAAATAATATACATAAAATAAGTAAGTTATGTTTTATAGAAGAAGGCATAAAGTACTATGAAATAAAAGAAAAAGCAGAGTATGTTCAGCAGAATATGAGTGTAGGTATTAATTTTAAATAGGGTAGTTAGAGCAAGCCTCATTTCAAAAGTGACATTTGAACAATGACATTATGGAGCTAAGGGAGGTAGCCACAATGTTATGGGAGAAGAGAATTCTAGAAAAATGAAACAGTGCAAAGGCCAGAAGGACTCAGCATCCCTAGGTGTTTGAAAAGCAGCAAAGAGACTAATGTAGCAAAGCAGGCTCATGAGAAGGGTGTTAAGAAAGATCAGACAAACAGGTGGCAGTCAGAATATGTTGAGTTTTGCAGGACTTTGTAATAACTTTGGCTTTAAACAAGTGAACTGGGAACCAATGAGAAATTTTGAGGATAAAAGAATATTATTTACATTTAAGAGGTTTCTGTATCATCCATGTTGAAAAAAAGATTTTAAAATGATAAATGTATTAGCAGAGAAATGAAAGACTATTGAGCTATTGCTCTAATCCAGGTAAAAGATAATGGCAGCTTGAACCAGGACACAGATTATGGAGAGACGGGGGATCAGGGAATGCTTTGATTATGGATATGTTGTTTTACACCATGTTAGCTAGATGTCTTTTGTAAAATGTACATGGAGTGTGCTAGAATAAAGAAGGTACAGTTTCAATATTTTTGGCCTTAATATTTTGAAAGATAGAGAAGCTATTGTCTGAGATGGGGAAGATTATGGTTGGAACATGTTTAGAGAAGGAAAGATCAGTAGTTCATCTTGCAAAATTTAAATTCGTCAACCCAAGCATTCCGTTCAGGTGGGGATATCAATAACTAATTTGAATATAACTTAACAATAATGTATAGGAGAAGAATTGGAATCGGATATATAATGATGGAAGTCTCTGGCATGTAAATAGTACTTACATGCCAGAGATTAAATAGAATCACCGGGAAACAAACATAAAGCGAAAAGATCCATGGGCTGAGGTCGTGGCACTCCACCCTAAAGAGGAGGAACAAGCAAGTGACAGGAGAAAGAGTGGTTACATTTTATGTGTTCTGCAATCAAGTGGAAATAACACATCAAGTAAATATTCTTTGAAATGCATTTCACACACTCCAAAATCACTCCATAGTTGCTATATTGGCTACATCTGTATGCAAGATCTTCTTACAAACCAACTCCTTTGCAATTCAATTAAATATACCCTTCATTTGTTCTATGTTTTGTGGAAAAAATCTGTTTGCCTTACATCCACTGAGACCCTACACTAATATTTCTATTTGCATTTAAATGATAAACTTGGGAAACAAGGAGTGGAAACGGAAACAGTATTATTCAATTCTGCATTATTTCTCTAAACATTCTTACTTATTATTATTTTTTTTTGAGATTGGGTCTCACTTTCTTACTCAGGCTAGAGTGCACTGGCACAAGCAGAGCTCACTGCAACCTTGGACTCCTGAGCTCTCAAGTCATCCTTCTGCCTCAGTCTCCTGAGTCCCTGTGATTACAGGTGAAACCCACTGTGCCTAGCCATTCTCACTTACATTTGAAAGAAAATAAATTTATCTTAAATGTGCATATAGAGCAAATTCAAGATGGCACTTAAAGATGTGATAAATTTGATACTGTGATGCAATAGAATATTTTAAAAAGTAGTAAAAGTAAGGTGGACTCCGAATTCTATAAATATTGCTTTTTAAACACTTAAGACTTATCAAAAGTTTTTATTTAATTCTAAAATCAGAGAACAATTGTCATTAATGGAATATAGAAAAGTACATTTTTAAAGTGGCTACTGAAACTCCTGAACGACAACAGCCACAAGTTAAGAAAAAAGGTGTTATTTTTGCATTATTTTTTAAAAAACAGATTTTAGAATTTTTTCCATACAGTAATTTTTATTCTGTAAAGCTAGAAGGGCTTTTATTGACTGATTTTTTAGTTCTTGAAGAAAAGGTAAGTTTAAGCCATTGTGTGGAAATAAACAGGAAATTTATCTTTTGTATATTAGAAATTCTCTACTTAGTGAAGTAAAAAGTAACAGGTCTATTAACAATATTGATGGTAAGTTCAGATAGGGAATTGAGCATGTTTTGTTATAATTAGATATAAACTGGTTCTGAGAAGATGAAGTTTAAGTTGTTAATAACTTCACATTCCCCAAGGCATGATGATACAAAGTAGGATGTCTGGAAGGGCACTAGAACATCCTATAATTTGTCTAATTTGCAGCAAGTTAATAAGGCTGATAGTAGCATCCTTATGAATAAATGGACAATTTATGAAATTAAAATGACAGGTATTCCCTTTAACTTCCGTTAATTCTTAAACTAACATATTTTATTCTGTTTCTCCCAGTAGTTAACTATTAAGGGGAATTTTTAAAAAGTAAAATATGTCTTTTACTAGCTGGAGTTCAAAACTGAACAAAAAGTCACCTTCAAATATATGGTCTTAAAATTAACCCTAACTTGGAAACAGCAAATATAAATTTATATTCTAAAGGGAATTCTTGAAGTGAGAGTCAAATACAAAACCACAATTATCCTTCAAAAGCCAACTTACATGAAACTTATACGCCAGGATATTCTGGAGTCTTACTACATTTAAAATATAATGGATTATAAAACCCATATTAAAAGATGTGAATATCAAATGGAAATTAGCCATAAATGGTGAAAGCTGAAAAATAATCCATTTCACCTGCAAGGAAAAAATAAGTCAGATTAAATTGACTATTAAAAAGTCTCTATTTTGTCAGAGACTTTAGTGAGAATATTTTGACTTTTCTTCAGAAAAAAAATCTTAGTACTATTGTGGAATAGAAATTCTTAATTTGAAATGCTTCCTAATTAGTATCATAACATCCTGAACTAAGAAAACGTGTGTCCAGTGATCTGAATACTTACATCTTTGTATAAGTCCCTTTTTATGATTGTTTTTAATGTAGTGACCTTCTACTCAAGAAATATCCTATCCTTACTTGGAGAGAAGAAAAACAAGCTTTTTTCTATTTATCTAAGGCAGTGGTCAGGCAACTGTGGTCCATGACAAAACTAAATCCAGTTTGCCTGATTTTGTATGATCCAAGAGCATAGTGTTTATTATAATTTTTTTGAAAAATCTAAAGAATAATATCCCATGACATATAAAATTTCTATGAAGTTAAAACTTTGTTGTCCATAAATACATTTATATTGGAAGACAATCTTGCTCATTTGTTCATGTATTATTCATGACTACTTTCACACTATAATGTCAGAGGTACTGAGACCAGAAAGCCTATGGGCTAAAAGGCAACATTGTTTTCTATCAGTCATTTAAAAGACAGCTAAAAACTATTGGTCAAGAAAGGGAGACATTCCCTACTGGTTGTTCTATTTCAAACTAGACAGTTACTATTTGACATTGATGAGAGAATCAAAGCGATGACAAAACTAGTGATTAGATAAAAAATATGCGTGATAGTGATTTTGCCCGTAAGCCTCAACTCAAGTTATAAACAACAAAATGTCCAGACCTTTAATTATGTACTATTTTAAATAATAATAGCCAATGCTTAAATAATAAGATGATTTTAAACCTTCCAGAAGCACTAATTTCTTTCTTGAGACATTTAGTTATTTCAAGGAGTATTTTAATTACATTTAAAAACTTTGTTTTTGTTCTGACAAAAAATATGAATATAATAACAAACACTTAAAATTATATTTTAGAATATTTTGTTTATTTTAATAGAAGTAATCTTTGTTTAATTGCTATACCCTGCTAAGCAAATTTAACAAGAATGAAACTGTGTTTACCTCAAAGTAAAATATATTTGTTAAGAAAAACTTGCTTAATATTAAGCTGTTGTTTTTGATATGATTGTTTTCTTTTAAACGAGAAAAGATAATTATTGGTAATTTCTAATGAATGTAGACGGACAAAGGCTGTGAAAATAACTGTTGTAAACTCTCAATTAGATCAATATAAATCTACTGTCAAATGTCCTTATGTGATAGTTCCAAAGCACTGAGATGAGGAATAATCACAAATAGATTATTGTATAATTTTTAAAAGGAAAAAATATAGAAAAATTTTTTTTTCCAAAATCAGAACCAGAAACACTGCCTGAGCAAATAATGAGACCCTGTATCTAAAAAAAAAAAATAAAATATAGCTGGGTGTGGTGGCACATTCTTGCAATTATAGCTACTCAGGCGGCTGAGTCTGGAGCACTGCTGGAGCCCAAGGGTTAAAGGTTGATATGAACTATGATGGTGTCATTGCACTACGGCCTGAGTTGAATGAGAGTCTTTCTCAAACAAACAAAAAGACTCAATTAATAGGAAAAATGTGCAAAAACAGGGAAATTAAAAATGAAAAAGAAAGAAAATAGATTAACATTTCCACTAAAACAAATCTTAGTCATATAATAAAAACGCGTATTTTTATTAACAGTACCAAGATGGAAAGCATGACAGAGAAGTGTCAAGTTATGTCAGCACCAGCTGCAAAGGGTGATAAAAGAAAGCTATTTACCAAAATGATTAAAGGCAGGAGTTTATGAACTAAATACTTTGTATAATATTCCTGATATTTACTAGCTATGATATCTTGGGAAAGTCATTTAAGCCTACTAAAATAGAGTTAATAATATATTATTATTATTTCTCAAACTGTTATGAGGGCTATTGTCTTAGTCCATTTGGACTGCTGTGACAAAATACTGTAAATGGGGTATTTTATAAACAGCAGAAACTCTTAGGTCTCACAATTGTAAAAGCTGAGGAGTCCAAAGTCAAAGTGCTGTCAGGTTCAGTGTATGGTGAGGCCTGCTTTCTAATGGATGACACCTTCTTATTGTGTTTTCTCTTGATGGAAGGGCAAACAAACATCCTCAGGCCACTTTTATGAGAGTACCAATCCCATTTGTGAGGGCTAAGCCCTCCAAAAATCCCACGTCTTAATACTATCACAATGGAGATTAGGTTTCAGCCTGTGAAGTTTGAGTAGACACAAAGGTTCAGAATATACCAGTTTTAATAAATGTCTAGTTATGTTTCTTAGTGCAGAATGTTTATTAAATGGTAGCCATGTTTATAAACATTGGCAAAAGATCTTATACATTTAGGTAACATCTGAGGTTATCAAATATTTTGTGTATTTATGTATTTATTTGAGTAGACATAGTCTATTAAGTCTGATTATAAATGTGAGAAAGAGAAAATGTTTCAGTATCTTCAAAAAGAGGGTAAAAGCGTTCCAGTGACATTCAATGTGCAACCTCGTGAAACACAGATATATTCAGACAATAAATTCCTAAAAACAGCAAAAGTGGCTTAGGGGCACTTATATCAGAGGGATGAATATCACACATAGGGCACACAAAGTAGTTTCATAAGAATACATTGAGTGTATTTGTTGTACACTAGTGTAAATCTAGTGTAAAGTTGTACATCTCGTGTCAGTTATTGCCCATATCAGCGTATTGACTCTCAAACCCAAATCTACTTTCTAACCCTGGTACTGGAGTTACTACCTGATACTGGAGCTGCACTTTGTGAACATTTCTCCTGTGTCAGCTGGCACACTGATAGGCTTGTTAATAGAGGATTCTATAGCAAAGATAAATGACCATAACAAAGGAGCTTCTCTTCCTGGTGCCAGTGCTTTTTCAGAAGATGAGGCTGCCTGTAGATTGCCACATTGGATTTCTGTGGCCCTCACCCTTCTGTCCCTCATTGAGAGCTCTTCCTCTCTTATGCTCTCTAGTGAGAGTTCCCACCATCATTGGGCTGTTTTCTGTAGACTAGCCATGTTCTACTGACAGCTTTTTGTGAGTTCTTCCCACTCTGTAAGCTTCTTACTTTTCATGCTACTTTCCCTGTGGCAGGCTGCAGGTATCTGTGGCAGCCACATTTCTCCAGTGAAGTATAAATCTCAGCTTTTGGTGGGGAAGGTTCCTCTTCTACATTCTAATATCCTTCCTTTTTTAGTCTCCCTCAGCTCCAGAAGTAACAGCTACCTGTTCTATTTGCTCTGTGTTGCTCAGAGTCATCTTTTCTGCCTCTTTAATAACTCCCTTTTAATTTTCAAGAGATCATCAAATTAGTGGTATAAATTCTCTCTCCTGCTGAACCCTGTCTGATAATATACCTTTTTGTTTACCTTTTTTACATTTCAAAAACATACAAAACAACTATTTTTTCCATATATAGACAATTAAAAACTGAAAGCAGTAAGGATAAAAAATTCATGAGGACTGTTATTACTGTTGTGGGGATTGAGGGAAGGGGGAGATTTGATCAGGGAGGGGCCTATGCAGAGCTTCAGTTGTATTGACAATATTCTTCCCCATCCATATCTGCGTAGGTTCTATGTATCTATCTATTTTTGAAACTGTATCAAAGTACATAAATATTCCATCTTTATTCTTTTTAAAGTTTTGATCAGGGTAAAAATGACTCTCTGTTGCTGAAATTTATACACACAATAGCCAATGGGAGTCATAGCTAGGGATCTGCAAACAGCATAAATCAAAGTAATGTCTCCTTTATTTGATCTTAAACTAGTATAAATTTTGCATTTTACATAGTTATATATATTATTAAGTCATGTTGTATTTCCCACACATTTTCTGTGTAAAATGTTACTTTAAGATAAAGCTTTTGAAGTAGTTTGCTAAATAATCTCACAAGCAGATATTCTTCCAGGGATATTGGCAAACTGATTTGAGATTACAGAATTTATTTGTAAATATCTAGTGAGCTTTTGCTATCTGTCAGGCATGGTTATCGATGCTGGAACAAAGACAAAATGTACACAATGTTCCCAAACTCTTTTATACAAGCAATCTTTTTTGGTTTGGGGAGTAGGGGCACCTTATCTTCTTTACATATTTTTAGTGTTGTGTTTGCCTAAAGTTAGTATTAGGAATAAATTTTGTCTTTTGTTAATTAAATAAAACATTTATTGAGAAGTTAAACTCTATCAAGAGAGGCTCCCTCTTTAACTTTTATAATATTAAGAAAATTTATAGTTAATTGACAAACTTAACTCACTTCCTGACAGAAAGTTATAGTGATAGAAACATTATATAATGACCATGACAGGAAGAAAAATACCTCACACATATAAATAAAATTTAAAAGAAGATCAATAAGTTAAAAAGTAATATTAATAACATTTATAAGAGTGACATATTTTAAGTATTCAGTTTTAGAGGGTAAATGTTTTTAATTCAATACTTGAATTTGAAAATATTTCCTGAACATATTAATTCTGATACTGAATATGATAAATGAAAGTGAATAATCATTTTATACTTGAAGAATATAAAGTTAAATTGGTTCTTTCTTTGATAATTTTAAATAGAGCAAAAATGATATAAAATGAAATTTGAATAGTTCGTTTATATGAACAAGAGTGTAAGTAAGAAATTACTATACATTTAGAAGATAAAAAGAGATTTGGCTTACAACTGCCCAAACTAAAACATAAATAAAAGTTGATTATCTTAGTCAATTAAAAAAATATCATTATGCATTGTTTTGTTTCAATTTGCTTTATTTCCAAATTATCAATTACAGGAAAATACAAAAAAAAGGGCATCTAAAATCTACTATGTAAATGTGTTGAAATATTTTACTCTATAAAAATTCAAATTACTATGAGTGAACTTAAGTTTAATGAAGAAAACGATGCCACATTTCAAAGGAAGTTGAAATAACTTCATATGAGTGGTATTTAGTGCCTAGTATTACAATAAGTAAACAAAAATATCGAATACATTCAATCATTTTGCTATCTCTTGCTTCAAACTATACTACAAGGCTACAGTAATCGAAACTGCATGGTACTAATACCAAAACAGAGATATAGACCAATGCAACAGAACAGAGGCCGTGGAGGCAACACAGCACATCTACAATCATCTGATCTTTGACAAACCTGACAAAAACAAGCAATGGGGAAAGAATTCCCTGTTTAATAAATGGTGTGGGGAAAACTGGCTAGCCATGTGCAGAAAGCAGAAACTGACCCCCTTCCTGCCACCTTACACTAAAATTAGCTCCAGATGGATTAAATACTTAAACATAAGCCCTAACAACATAATAACCCTAGAAGAAAATCAGGGCAAAACCATTCAGGACATAGGCGTCGGCAAGGACTTCATGACCAAAACACCAAAAGCATTGGCAACAAAAGCCAAAATAGACAAATGGGACCTAATCAAACTCCACAGCTTCTGCACAGCAAAAGAAATAATCATTAGAGTGAATCGGCAACCAACAGAATGGGAAAAATTTTTGCAGTCTACCCATCTGACAAAGGGCTGATATCCAGAATCTACAAAGAACTAAAACAGATTTACAAGAAAAAAATAAATAAGCCCATTCAAAAGTGGGTGAAGGATATGAACAGACACTTTGCAAAAGAAGACCTACATGAGGTCAACAAACATGAAAAAATGCTCATCATCACTGGTCATTAGAGAGATGCAAATGAAAACCACATTGAGATACCATCTCACGCCAGTTAGAATGGCAATAATTTAAAAATCTGGAGACAGCAGATGCTGGAGAGGATGTGGAGAAATAGGAACACTTTTACACTGCTGGTGAGAGTGTAAACTAGTTCAACCATTGTGGAAGACAGTGTGGCAATTCCTCAAGGACCTAGACATAGAAATTCTGTTTGACCTAGAAATCCCATTACTAGGTATATATCCAAAGGATTATAAATCGTTCTACTATAAGGACACATGCACATGAATGTTCATTGCAGCACTGTTTATTAAAGATCTGGAACAAACCCAAATGCCCATTGATGATAGACTGGACTGGGAAAATGTGGCACATATACACCATGGAATATTATGTAGCCATCAAAAACAATGAGTTCTTGTCCTTTGTAGGGACGTGGATGATCCTGGAAACCATCATTCTCATCAAACTGACACAAGAACAGAAAATAAAGCAACATATGTTCTCACTCATAGGTGGGTGTTGAACAATGAGAACACATGGACACAGGGAGGGGAGCATCACACACCGGGGTCTATCAGGGGGAAATAGGGAAGTGACAGCGTGGTGTGGGGAGTTGGCAATAAATAGCATGGGAGAAATGCCACATATAGGTGATGGGGAGGAAAGCAGCAAATCACACTGCCATGTGTGTACCTATGCAACAATCCTTTACGTTCTTCACATGTACCCCAAACCCTAAAATGCAATTTAAAAAAAAAGAAAGAAGTGTCACTGTTCTTTGGAAGTGTGGGGATACACTGTAAATAACTTTTAATTGAATAATGGGCTTTTCTCTTTTTAAAACATGTTTTGTGTCTTTCTGTAGGTAGGAGTTTGGTATAAAAATGTGTTAATCTCCTGCAGAGATTTAGAGAATACTCTGAAAAAGCATATTTAATATAAAAATTTTTGAATAATTCTAATAAGGTGCTTTATAAAACGGTAATATATTGGAAAGATCACTATACTGCATACATTTCTTAGTAACTGTAACCCCTATAAAAATACTTTATGCAAGCTTATCAAAGAAAATTGATACAAAACATTTTTCAGATTAAATATTGCCACAATGCTGCTGTTCTAAAGACTTTTTGTCAATATTACAATGTAATAGTAGCCAGATGTGATAGCTCAAAACTGACACCCTAACACTTTGGGAGGCTGAAGTAGAAAGATCACTTGAGGCCAGGGGTTCAAGACCAGCCTGGGGAACATAATGAGACCCTATCTCTACAAAAAAGTAAGACGAAATTACAGGCATGTGCTTGTAGTCCCAGCTACCAGGGAGGCTGAGGTGAGACGATCACTCGAGCTCAAGAGTCTGCGGTTACTGTGAGCTATGATCATGCCAATGCACTTCAGCCTGAGTGACAAAGTTAAAACGCATCTCTTAAAAAGAAGTGAAATTGTATCTTAATGCTTATGTATAGACAATAAAAAACATGTTCCTTTAATGTAAGTCTGAATTATATAACAACATAATTTATTATGCGACAACAAAAATGAACCACTCATACTTGTTTAGAGTGGAACCACTGATTTCCAAAACAAACTTAAATTATTTTAATCTAAAATGTAGTTTTTAAAGTTACATTTAGGATAGCAGTTTTATCTGAAACAATTTTTAAATAAAATACTATGTACATGGAATTGAAAACAAATAGATAGATGGTCTTTTATCTGGCCTCAGGGAAGTCTAAGGACTTAACTGTTGGCCTAATCCCCCTTAAATTATTTATGGTGTTGATTGTCAAATTTAATGTGATGTACCAAATTAAGCACCTGTACTCAGGTCATTTATATGGCACTAAGTAACTGGGATTATTCAGTAGATACAGTTGTACCTAAAAATGGCTGCTAATCATATAATCTTGAGACTAGCTAGAATAACTAGTAACACACACACACACATCAGACTGACATAAATGTTAAAGAGCCCTAAATCTGAAAAACTCTCTGAGCTGAGTTGGTCTTGTCACACTCAGCCTAGTTTCTTATTATCATGTATATGCCAAATGAGGAGTGCCTGGGACACGCTTGTATAATTATTCATGGTGTAGTATTTCCTCTATTGTATCCAGTCTTAGAGGCAAGTAAGTATTTTAGTTCCATGTAAATATTACCAATGGGAAGTGAATTAAATTAGAGCCCAGAGTTATCATTATGCTGAGATGTACCTGCCTCTCTTACCTAATGGTAACCACTACCCCAATTCTACCAAATTGATTTGTTTCACCTGATTTTGCTTATTATATAAATAGAATTTTAAGCATGTATACTTTTCCATTTGGCTTATTTTGCCCAGCATTGGGTATGTTGGGGTATTTGATTAATTTTTATTATTGTGCAGCATCCATTTTACTGTTGTTGAAACAGTATTATTCATCCATTCTACTATTAATGACATTTGGGACTATTACAGCTATTAATACTTTGTCATCTTTTGTTACACATATTTAAAGATATGTTTAATATATATTCAGGAGTAGAAGTGCTTCTTCCTAAGGTCAGCATATGTTCAGCCATAGGAGATAACACAGTTTTTCTCAAATACATTGTTAATTAGAGTTCCCACTATTTTACATCCTTGCCAACAATTAGCAGTTTCTGTCTGTGTAAGTTCAGTGATTAAGGGAGGCATATGTTGTTATCTTATTTTAATTTTCATATTCATAACTATGGTTAAAATGATAGACGTAGTGCAAAATTTTCCCTCTTTCTAACTTGATTTAGAATCCTTAATGATAGTATTTGAAAAATGAGTCAATGTAAATATGAACCAATTTAATAATTATTCTCATTAGGATTTTTTTATAAACCTGGGGATAATTTTGCCAATCCCAAAACCATGAAATGTTTTACTAGGTGTATTAGTCCAGTCTTACTCAACTATAAATATACTACCCGAGATTGGGTAATTTATAAAGAAAATAGGTTTAATTAACTCATATTTCTGCATGACTGGGGAGGACTCAGAAAACATATAGTCATGGCAGTAGGTGAAGGGGAAGCAAGCAAAAGAGAGCAGGAGAGAGACAGAGAGGGCTAGAGTGAGGAAGTGCCACTTTAAAACCATCAGCTCTCATGAGAAGTCACTCATTATCATGAGAACAGCATGAGGGAAACCATCTTCATGATCCAGTCGCTTCCCACCAGGTCCCTCCCTTGACGCATGGAGATTACAATTCAAGATCAGATTTGGGTGGGGACACAGAGCCAACCCATATAATAAGGTTATTTTTTAAGAAACTTCATTAGTTCACATAAAGAGCTTGAATTCGTCTGGAATTGATTTTTTTTTCATACTTTGTGAATTTGAGTCGATCTTTTCTGGTCTTCTCTTTCAGTGGTATAATAGTCTATCTTTAAAGCAATATTCTCTTAAGTATAACTTGATAATAAATTTTATTATACGGTCCTCTAAGTCCTACAAATATGTGGTTCCTTAAAATTATCTTGGCTGTTTGTTCTCTTACATTTAAATCTACAAAACTAAATTAAGGTAACTTACTAGCTACCTAAATAATCTCTTTTGGAATTCTTTTTGAGATTGCAGTCGATCTATCCACTTCTTTAAATCTTTGAGTTCTCTTAATGTGTGAAGATCTTTTTAAAAGTTTTTCATACCTTGTTATGTTGGTTCTTGACATGCTGCTATCATTTAGGGCTCCTTTTACCCTTTTAGTTTATTTTTTTTGTTTCTCAAATGTTTAAAATAGACTAGTGATCCAAAAAATTACTTCTTCCACAAAGACGTTGGGAATACTAGAAGTTCCTGATGTAAGAACATGTCAAAAATCTTTCTTCAGTTCTATTTTAATAGGTTTTCACATTTTGGAAGTAGTCTTTTATCTTTTTAAAATTTTTTCTAGTATTCACTGAACAAAGTCTTTTTACTCATGATCTTCATGATTCGTATTGTGAAAATTAATAGTTTGTTTGATCAGCCAAAGGAAACTCTGAATGTTCTCTTGCTTTTCCTTTCTTCTTGATCAAGCTTTTTGTTACATTTTTGATACATAATATCAGTTTAGCTTTGTTATATCTATTGTGAGTAACTTAATAATGACAATATACATAAACTATGATCAAATTTTTATGAATTATTTCTAAAGAATTTGGGTCTAGATTGTTACAGTAATACCAACAGTTTTATATGTTAGAATGTATTTCATTTTCCTTCTTATTGTCCAAAGCAAAATTGGACAACATGAAGCTTTTAAATTAGGTGATAAAGATGTAGGTATGATTCCTGCAGTAAAGATACAATCTGATAGCCATATTTTCTCCTTAGTAGTTAATTTATGAGAATGTCATTGCCTCTCTTTTAGTTGCTTGAAGTATGGTTCATTGTTCAATGCTTTGTGTCAGAGTGAGAGATTTCCTTTCTACCAGGTTCCCTCCACAGACTAAGCTAATTAAATATAAAGCAAGAGAGATTTCCACCCTAATAAATCTGCCTGTGGATTAAGACACTATGTCACTTTGGTAGTTCTTTCAATAAAGCCAGAAGGGATTAAAACTAGAGCTTTTTTAATCATTGCCCATGACATAAGTAATAGACTTCCAATCTTACCCTATCTTACCCTATCATAATGAATTCTTTGACAGAAAAATTTCCCATACTGCTTTCAGCAATCTAAGTGAGCTGATCAGCACTTAGGACAACTGACAGATTCCATTATAAAAATTAATACACATTTTTCTTGGTAGCAAAAGTAAAGGAAACTGATTTCCATCTTTATAAAACCTAATTGATCAAACATAGCTATACTTTGAACATAAAACAGCTTCTTGTTTTAGGTCTACTGGTTTTGACAACAGCTATAAAGCCGTGTGATTTTGAAATGGTTGTTTACATTATTTTGAATGTCCTACTTGCTTTTAAGATGTTCTGTGATAAAGAAAATAAGTAAACAATCCAGTGGTATTTTATGTTTAATTTGTCAAATATAGCAGATTGCATAAGATTGATTTGTATTTGAATTTACTTTTCTTTAAAGAAAAGATGCAATTTGATATAAAGATCACTTGCTTGTTGGCATTTTTAGCAGTCACCAGATATATTTTCAAAGCTGTTAGTCTCATAGAGCAGAGTTATTCCTTATTTTTAGTATACAGCTCTAAGACTGGGAAGCCCCTTCTTAATCTGCTAGTGAAAATACTACATCTCATAAGCTTCCTTTGGCCAAGGTAGAAAATTGCACCATGTTGTCAATGAGTTGATGACGTCAGTATTAAGATTTACTTTAACACTAGATCCATTTAATTAAATAATTCACAGAGTTAAACCTGTATGTTCTTTCTTAGGCAGACCAACACATTTCTCCAGCACTGTCATGAGTGACTTTAACTACTTTTTCTAACTCTCCTTTAAAGCCTTCCTAAGACTACATAATACGGTAACTACAAAGCAGTCCTTCCCCTTGCACAACCACTGGGTTCTCACAATTAGTCCCTTTTCTCCTGTATTAAAAGCTTAGATCCGAATGGAAACAGAGGCATATAAGAAATGAGTAGACAAGATAATTATAAGGCTTAACAAAATTTCTTGAGTTAATGATTTAATGATAAGCAATAAGTGGATTCTCTTTAATTGCCCTATCAACTTAAGTGATTGAAAAAAATACTCCTTATGCATTTAACATATATGTATGTATCTGGGAACTAGGGGGTACATCAGTGAAACAAACAAAAATTCCTGTCCTCATAAAGCTTCCATTCTAGTGATAATCTCTTTAAAAATGTTCTTACCTCCTGCCAATTCTCTATCCTGCCTGGATTTCCTACATGAAAAATATGTTTCTCACATAAAATTACATTCCTTACAAAAGATGATCACAGGATTATAATTTTAATGATACATTCAAATGTAAGTGTTTCTTAGAAACCTAGACAAGACTGGCATTGACAATACCATTTTTCATAGGGATTCATGAGCTTCACATGTTGGGCACCAGAATGTAGGAAACCAGTCCTACATCACCGGTGGGTACCCTGAGTTTTGTGGGACAAAGGAAAGGGAAAAAGACAGATTAAGAAAGAAAGTGGGACCAGGGAGCCAACACTTAATATTTTTGGAGGAGACAGTGAAGGCTCCGAGCTCTGAACATCCACACTATTTATTGGTTACAATCACTTTGATCTACAGGGTAGTGTTGGAGTGATGGTGGGTAGAAGATGATGGTGGAGTGAATCAGTGAGCCAGAACTAGAGTGTCATTCTAAGGATTGATAACAGTGGTGTTTTGGGAGTTTCACAAAACAAGAACATGTGTTTATCTTTACCTTATCTATGTGCAGCTGATGGAACTCGTGCCTTACAAGGAGCCTACAAGTCTGGCTACATCATAGTGCTATGAAGGGGTTTTACATCCTTGAGCACAATGTTTATTGTGCGCACATGTTTATAGATCACCCTGCACCAGAACATGAGGCATGGAGAGTCCTTCCTCCTCAGAGGCCCCCTGTGCCTTCTGCAGTTTGTTGTTCCTTGTTCATATGTTACTCATAACCAATTTACTTAGGTACTCTGTAAGTCCTTTCTCCTTTGCTGCTTTTCCCAACAATTTTATTCTGGACATATTGTTACAGTCTACTAGGCAGCTACTAAGTAGGTTCTTTATAGAATAAATGACTTTTTTATTGGACTTTCTTTGTGCTGGAGAGATGCCTTGGAAGGTGGCTGGCAGTTAATGAATAAAAAGCCTGAGTGCTGGGAAGCTGTGACAGAAAAATTATATAAATAAAAATAGACATATTTCTGAAGATATTCCTGGCATATTTCTTGTGTCATATTCTCAGCAAATAATCACTAGAATTCAGTTGAAACAAAAGCCTCAAACGTTCAAATGAACTCTTCTGATGGTAATCATTAATTCTGTATTTTACTAGAAGTTTATCTTCATCTGTTAGGTTTCTCATTAATTTCAAAAATGCTACAGGGGTTGGCAAACATAGAGTTGCTAAAAGATATACAAATCATTTTGCCAAACAAGATTAAATGTGTTAGGTTGGGCATGATCAACAACTACAATCAATTGAAGAGTAGCTCACCAAGATGAGAGGAGGATGCAGGATTGCTCAAGGCCATTTCCAGGTGGCATAGATAAAATGAATGGGAAATTAAGGAGTGCAAATATATGGTTATTATCATTGTAATAATTCCCAGCAGCAAGGTAGTTTACATTGTGGTAAAGGCTTCCAAGTTATCCATTTGAGTTATGTAAAACTAGATTAGACAAAGCGCTAGAGAATTTACTAAAGGATTAAAGCTTGCCCAGACAGAAAGATGAGGGAGATGACCAAATGATCCCTTTCCATCTCTAACTGTGATGTCTCCAGGAAACCAATGATGGATTTAAGAACACACCAGTTGCCCTTATCATTTTCAAGATAAAAGATGTTATCCATCTTAATATCCAGAATAGTTATTAAAAGAAACAGCTCTATGTTAGTTGTGAATGACCAGATTTTTTAATAGATAACCTGAATAATTTTTCCATGGCGGAGTAGCATTAATATACTTGGTTCTTGGCATATAATTAGGAGGTACTTTCTGTGTAGCCTCAAGAGACTTTGACAGCCATGTACCATGCATGTTACCCTATTTTGAACACCATAAAATTTATTTATTCATTTATTTATTTATATGTCATGAAAATTTTAACATTTTGGACCAAAACAAACAAACAAACAAACAAAAACAAATCCCCCAAGAACAGAAACATATTGGCAACATGGTTGTTAGCTTTCGGCTATGGGAAGTATTTCTTCCTAATATTCATCTTAAATATTTGTCTTCTTTGAGCAGAGTAAAACAGAAGGTATTATCAGGTAAGTGCAATGGGTATTTAGTATTTATGAGTGGATAGGTTCAGAGAAATTATAAGTTTAAAAACAAAAGTAAATTCAAAGCAAGTAGCCAAGCCATTAAGATCAAGAATAGCATTAGCTCCCATACCAGAAACTCTATAATGTAACTAATTTAAAATCTTATACATTTTTATATTCTGTTTAGGTGTGTTTCTGTAAATATGCTTCAACTTGCAACATAAGTTAGCTCTGAACATAAGTAGGACATTTAGCTGTCAAGATCTCAATACAGACGAAGATGAAGAAGAAGCAACATTTAATTTTACTTCTAGAAGAAAGATGAGAAAAAATATAAATAAAACAGCCAAAGCAAAGTCTTGAGCATGGAAGATTGACTGATATTTGAAAAATATCAAATTCAATATCTGCTTCCCCCACCAACTCTAGGCTTAACTAGTGAAGAAAGCTAGAGATAGTCAGGTGAAGTTTCATATCTCAAATTGAGACGTTTTTAGATGGAAATGGGGAGAACAGCAATTTCATAGCCCTTTCCTATCTATTTATCTTAGGGTAATTTATCATAGGGGTGTTCAGTCCCCTCCTTTCGTCACAGTTCAGCATGTTTTAAATGCTCAATTCACCAACAGAACAGAACAGAGGACTTAGAGGCAGCGCCACACATCTGCAACCTGACATCTTTGACAAACCTGACAAAAACAAGCATTGGGGAAAGGATTCCCTGTTTAATAAATGGTGTTGGGGAAACTGGCTAGTCATTTGCAGAAAGCAGAAGCTGGACCTCTGCCTGACACTTTACACTAAAATTAATCCCAGAACTAATATCCAGATTCTACAAAGAAGTAAAACAGATTTAAAAGGAAAAAACAAATAAACCCATTCAAAAGTGGATGAAGGATATGAACAGACACTTTACCAAAGAAGATATATATGAGGTCAACAAACATAAAAAATGCTCATCATCACTGGTCATTAGAGAAATGCAATTCAAAACCACATTGAGATACCATCTCACGCCAGTTAGAATGGCGATCATTAAAAAATCTGGAGACAACAGATGCTGGAGAGGATGTGGAGAATTAGGAACACTTTTACACTGTTGGTGGGAGTGTAAAGTAGTTCAATCATTCTGGAAGACAGTGTGGTGATTCCTCAAGGACCTAGAAAGAGAAATTCCATTTGACCCAGCAATCCCATTACTGAGTATATACCCAAAGGATTATAAATCACTCTATTATAAAGACACATGCACACGTATGTTCATTGAGGCACTGTTTACAAAAGGAAAGACCTAGAACCAACCCAAATGCCCATTGGAAATGTGGCACATATACACCATGGAATACTATGCAGCCATGAAAAACAGTGAGTTCATGTCCTTTCTTGGGACATGGTAGAATCTGGAAACCATCATTCTCAGCAAACTGACAAAAGAACTGAAGATCAAACACCGCATGTTCTTACTCATAGGCATGTGTTGAACAATGAGAACACATGGACATGGACACAGGGAGGGGAGCATCACACACTGGCGTCTGTTGGGGGGTCTAGGGGAGGTTGGGGAAGGATAACACTGGGAGAAATGCCAGATATAGGTGATGAGGGGATGGAGGCAACAAACCACATTGCCATGTATGTACCTATGAAACAATCCTGCATGATCTGCACATGTACCCCACAACCTAAGTACAATTTAAAAAAATAATTAAAAATAAATAAATAAATGCTCAATCAAGTCCAACAATGGGCTACTATTTGTCTCTACCCCACAATAAAATTTATTTTTATCTTACCTTGTTCTCTGTGCACTGTGGGAACATATCTTCAAATTAAGAAAGCCAGAGTTTAATAAATAAATAATAATAAATAAAAATACAGTGCATCCATTTAACTTTGAATTTCAAATGGAGTAGATTTTTTTTTTTTTTTTGCGTAATTCAGTCCCAGGCAATATATGGGACATACTGTAATACTAAAAAATTACTTGTAGCTTATCTAAAATGCAAATTTAACTGAGCATCCTGTATTTTATCTTAAAACCTATTTATAGTACATGTTCTTTCCAGGTGATATAGCTGGGAGAACCGGTAGCATGACTCCTGTTGTCTGCAAAGGTACTAGATAAAGTTGCCATGACATCTTCAGCTATGAAACTGATTACCTCTGAACTTACAGTTGTCTTGATCTTTCCCTAGGCCTACTCATCTGACTGCTTCTTTCTAGCAGTGTCATTTTTTACTTTGGCCAGGATTCATAGGCTCTCTACAAGATAAATCCAGGTGGGCTTTTCTCAACACACACACACACACACACACACACACAAGTGCGCGCCAACGCACGTATACTCACACACAAAGAGAAATGCGGTCACCCACTACTTCCTGCAGGCTTTTCGCTGATAATCTTTCTACTTAAAAACATACTAATGTCTTCTTTTCCTCATACTTCAGTTGATAAGTAAAACCACACTGGTTATTACATTTAGGGTAATATAATTAACAGAATAATGGATGACTTTTCTATTGCTATAGTGAGGGTCAAAACTTAGGATACAAAATCCCCTTTTCTCCACTCCCTTCAGGGAAAAATGATTACATTCATTCTAATAAAGCAGGTAATCTTTATATTCTCTAACTCTTTGTTTTACTACTCTAGTCTTTCCATGTTTTAAAATGAATGCTTCTAAAGAAATAAAGACAAAATATTGTTTGATGGGATAAAAGAGGTTTAATATTTAAATTATTCTGCATTGAGAATCTCCTTTCCTCTTAGATTATTTAGGATTTCAAATAAGGGCCTTCAGTAAGAAATACTATAGAAATCTAAATAAAGTAATATTAAATTATAGTTAGTTAGATATACATTTCTTTATTTATTTGTTCAGATAACCCATAAACAAGTACTGCATTTCTCATTTAAGTAACAGTTGCTGAAAAAAGAAGTTACTGAATCTTCATTTCTACATATAAAAAAATTTGGTTTTTACTTACCCTTTCTCCTGTGTAATGTGATTAAAAAGCTATGTTGGTTTAAGGATACAAAGTTTCAGTTAGACAGAAGGAATATGTTCTGTAGGTCCATATTACAGCATATTGACTATAGTTACTAATAAGTTACTATACACTTGAAAATTGATTAGACAGTGAATTACAAATATCTCCTAAATGTCTCATCACAGAATATATTTATGCGAGGTGATAGCCATGTTAAATGGCTTGATTCAGTCATTTATCATTGATTTAATCATTCAATCACAAAGTGAAATGATTAAATATATCAAAATATGTTGCATACCATATATAGATATACTTTCTCAATAACAATTTTTAAAACAGTGTATTAGCAAACATGGCCATTACACAATTTTTTTAAATGGATAAGCAGCTATATTTTATTAAAATGGTATAGGGATTTTTTTAGTTAGAAAGATTATTTGAAAAATATTGTGGGGTGTGTGTGTGTGTGTGTGTGTGTGTGTGTGTGTGTGTGTGCTTACTCCTTTGTCCTAAGCCTTTCAATTCTGTTTCAGGGTGATTATTAGTGCCCTTATACTCAGATACAGACAACAGAATTTCAGAGACACCTTTCCTATTCCTTACTTTAATACTTTGGTTTACTATAGAAGGAAGCACTGTTAAAAGGTGGTTTTGTAGACTTTGCAACAAAACAAACATATGTAATGTGTATACTATGCAAACTGTATTCTTTAGGGTCTGAACTCAAAATTCACTTTAAGATGTGTCACCTTACTTAGTATTACCTCCTGCTAAAATTCTTCAATAATTCTGTATCTTTCCAGGAAAACAAAATCTAAAGTTTTATCGTATCCCATTAATATTTGCCTATTGGCTGATTTCTCCAATTTCTCCATGATTCACCTGACTTAACTCTTGGCATCAACATTATTAAATAATATGAAATTTTCAAAGGTGGCATTCTCTTTTTAAACTCCTGGCTTTTATGTATTTTATATTTTTTAATTGGGTCACTCTTTTTCCACTACTAGGCTTCTTAAACTCATTCATCATTTAGGATTTGATTTTGGCTTCTCTATCTCTCTTCCTCTGAGAACACTGAACATCTCCAGCCTACTCTAAGATCACTCATAGCTTCCTGTGATTCAATCATATCTACATTTGTCATACCTACTGCAATTCTAGCTTAAGGTCCTCAATAATGGCAGAGATGTGCATTCAGCCTGTCAAACCATTTCCTTTGTCAGTGAATGATTGATTATATATGGAGCATTCTGGTCCTAATTACCTGTGTGGCTTTGAGTTAGAAAATCTTTGGGCCATAGATTTCTCATCTAAAGACAAAAATGATTCTGCTAGATAACATTTGTTGTGTCTAACAGAAGTTAAATGGCATGCTCTCATCGTTATATATACCATATGTCAAATCAATAAGGAAATGAAGATATTTCATCATTTCTAAATGTTATTTTGAAATTTCATAAGAACATATATATTAATGTTTTATTAAGTAAAAGTTTACATAGTATATAAAGCAGTATTTTTTGTCATTTTTAATATTACCTTATTGTAAAGTATCTTTTATTTGTAGAGAAATTCACAGCTTTGGATTATAAATACCTTTATTGAAATAATACAACATTGTTCTGAAAGTTTTTCAAGCCAGTTATATATCCTTCCCATATATATCAATATAATTAATAGACAAGAAGTTAAAGAAATTTTTAGATGAATTATTCCTTTTTAGCATTGAATTCTTGTTTTCATTTAATTGGCTTCATTTTGACATTTGTAAAACTGATAGTTACATTCCAACTTATCTCAAACTTTCAGAAGGCTAATACAATGGCATAACAAATCATCTGTGTTGAAGGGAAATTAAACCTTCAAAAAGAGTTGAGCACTTGCCAGGAAAAATATGTATAAAAGGTAAAATACCAATAATTAAACTTAAAATATATTAAGTGTGATAAAAGTGACTAATATGGAGTGACATAACCATACCTCAAATGGTTAAACATCTCGAGATAGCCTGAAAATTAAATTATATAATTTGAGTCTAGTTTATTTTCTAAATAAAATAGGCAAGATTATATTTTCAAGCTCATAGTGGACCTTGCTGTTACTGCTTTTCATGTAATTAATAAGTGCAAGAAAGAACATCTACATCCAGCCAAGATGAAAACACAGGGACAGATTTATATTCCCAACTTGATCAATGGAGGAAGAGGAAGGGGTAGGAGAAGAAAAACTAATTAAAAACCCTTAAACACTGGTTTTCAAGACACTAGTCATTAGGCATTGAAGAATAGTATTCCTTGAGAGATCATGAACGAATGAAGTGACTCAGCTTTGTTCAAGCCTTTTGTCTCGTGAGAATGAGTGTTCAGGCAGTGGCAAAAAGAACAGAAACACATATGAAGCCCAAAAGACTCTATAGTGCGAAGACAGCTGGGGGTTTGGGGAGACCAAAGCAGCAAAAGTCGAAGGACAGAGTATGGGAAAGAAAAGAGATTAACAGGAAATTCAGAGATCTGCAGAGGGTGCTTCACACATATTCAGTTATAGACTAATAAGTACCATTTGTGAGGAAACTAACCCTAGCTAGGAAGAGAAACACCAGAAAGGATTAGAGGAAACAGTGTTACTTGGTTACAGTGGATATGGAATAGTTCTTCCTTCAGCCAGCTACTCAGAAAAACATTATAACTTGTAGTGCATCTAGTAAACTACTTTTAGCTCTAAACATTACTCTTGTTTCAGTAAAGGTGTTTTAAATCTAGAAAGGCTGAAGGCTTCATTATCAGCAGACTTCCTTGTATGTTATATTAAAGGAAGACTTTCAGGCAGGAGGCAATGAATCAAGGAGAAAAAATGGCTCTAAAAAATTAAAAGGATAAAAAGAAAAACATACTGTAACTGAATGGTGAATGTCTTTTCCTATTAATTTTTAAAATAACAAGCTAACAAAAGTAACAATGTGATGTGATCTTATAAGACATGTAAGCAAAATGTACAATTGCACAAAGTTTGAGAAAAGAGAATTTGATGTATATTACTATAACGTTATTATGTGTAAGGATTGTAGTACCACTTTAAGGTAAACAATAAGACATTAAGAAAAAGACACTGGGAACTCCAGAGAAACCACTAAAATAAGAAAATTAAAAGGTATGTGTAATAAGTCAACAAAGGAGTAAAAACTGAATTATTAAAACAATTATTTAATCCTACATGTTGCCTAGAAGAAAAGCATGTTACATATAAAGACAAAAACCAATTGAAGGTAAAGTGATAGGAAAAGAAATACCATGCTAACATTTATCTAAAGGAAGCTAGAATGGCTGTATTAACATCAAAATGTATTTCGGAAAAATAATACCTACAAGATAGAAAAAGTAACGTTATGGATAACAGTCAATTAATCCAAATGACATAATAATCATAAATATTTATGTTGTGGCTTCTTTACTCCCATAGTTTATAAGCAGAAGGGCTTGTTTTAGCTTTTTCACTCCTGCAGTTTGGCGGGTTCTGAGTTCTTGTCTCACAACCAAGAGGAATGAGGTACATGGATACCAGATAGTAAGTAAGGCAGAGTAGAATTTTATTGAACAGAACACTCTTAGCTGTAAGAGGGGACCTGAAAGTGGGTTGTTGGGTATGAGGCTGAGTCCAGGGTTTTATTGACTTAGAAAGGGGAAATGTGCGCTGATTTCTTTATGGGTAGGCTTGGGAAAAGCACCATTCAGATAAAGGTACAACCTTGTAAAGAACTAATCAGGAGCTGAAGTGAAGCCTTGGCCTGGGACCAGTCAAGGGCTGAGCATACCAAATGGGAATGGAAGTTATCACTCCAGTCTGTGGACTCACTCTATCCAGATCTTGTAATTTGGTGTTGAGGCCTTAGACCATCCTTGGCTTGAAGGTTGAGTTTCACTGGGGACCTGTCCCTGTCTGCCTAGGAATTTGTCTACCTCCTATTCCTATCATTTATACACCTAATATCAAAACAAAGTGCAGGGCTGGGCATGTTGGCTCACACCTATAATCCCAGCATTTTGGGTGGCTGAGGTGGGCAGATCACTTAAGGCCAGGACTTCAAGACCAGCTGGCCAATGTGGTGAAACCCTGTCTCTACTAAAAATACAAAAATTATCCAGGCATGGAGGCAGGCACCTGTAATCCCAGCTACTGGGGAGGCTGAGCCAGGAGAATCACTTGGAGGTAGAGGCACTCCAGCCTGAACAACAGAACAAGACTCCATCTCAAAAACAAAATAAAGCAAGCAAAGTGCGAAAGAGGTCCACACATAAATGAACAACTAATTACTTTCTGAAAGTTTTTGAGATAATTCATTGGAAAAAGATTAGTCCTTTCAATGAATAATAATGGAATACAGCATATCAATATGTAAAGATGAACTTGGATCCATACCACAAAACTTAAACTAAAATTAATTCAATAAATTAATGAACAAATGTATTACCTGAAACCATAAAATCTCTATGAGAAAATATAAAATAATACTTTTAAAACCTTGAGTTATATGAATAGTTCTTAAATATGACACCAAAATTATAATTCATCAAAAAATTAGATGTCATCAAAATTAAATTTATTTCTCTTTGAGAATATGTTAATGTTATTAAAATACAAGCCACAAAATGGAGAACATATTTGCAAAATAAATATTGAATAAAGTACTTGTTTCTGAAATATGTGTATTTTTAAAACTCTCAATTCAACAATAATAAAATAAAATGAGTTTAAAAAATATACCAAATATTTGAACAAATATTTACAAAAGAAAATGCATGGGTAACAAATAAGAACATGACAAAATGTTCAATATCATTAGTCATTATTAAAAGGCAAATTGAAACCATAATTAAACAATGCTACCCATAATGGATAAAAGTAAACAGCCAGATTATACCAGATCTTGATGAGGATTTAGAGGAACAGGAATTCTCACACACTATTAGTAGACACAGAAACAGTGCAACCACTCTTGAAACAGTTTCACAGTCTTTAAAATTCATTCTACTTAGCATCTGATCCAGCCACCACGAATCTATTCTAGATATTTGCTGAAGAGAAATAAAAGCATAAGACCACACAAAGACTTGTACATCAATAACTTATACCTAATGAACATGGCACCATTTTTTGTAGTCATTCTACACTAGAAACAAGCCAAATATCAATCAATTGCAGAATGAATAAATTGTGGTGAACTCAGATAATTAAATATAACTCAATAAGAAAACAAAATAAACTATTGATACACCAAGCATCATAGATAAATCTCAAAATAATCATGGTAAGTAACAGAAGTGAAACATAAAAAATAATGCATAATATATTATTCTATTTGTAGAAAACTCTTGGAAATGCAAACTAATTTTATAGTAACAGTGTTAGCCTGAAGCAGGGGGCTGGGGAAAGTTGGGGAAGAGGAATTGCAAATGGACAAAAATTACTTCTAGTGTGATAAATCACAATCAAGATTTACTGGATGTAAATGTAGGTCAACATTTATCAAATAGCACCTTTTAAATATGTGTAACAATATACACCATGTACTTCTTAATAAATCTGCTAAAAAGACAAAATATATAGCAGAAAAAAGTTGTAGAGCAGAAATTACTCCTTCTTAACTATTTAATTTAGTTCAATAGTTGAGCAAACTGTTTGAGAACCAGTTAGAGAGTTGCTAACAATTGTGTTTAGAAAAATGCATGTGACTCGGTACACACCACGTTAGAATAAGAGACCTAAAGGGCACCTTCATTTTACATGTAACAAATTGAGGCCAAAATAGTTTATCTCTTGTCACATCCATCCTTCCCTGCTGTGTTCCACTTATTAAACTATTGCATTTGACAAGGCTATTCAGCGGTTTATGTCAGAGAAGATACATGAACCTTCATCTTAAAATATTCAGTGTGATTCCTTTCCATATTAGTTTTCTGAGTCAGCCACATTGTACCATTTATTGTGGCACCTTTAAAACTGTTTCAAGTTGTAACTAGAAATTCATATGCTTTTATTCTGTTTTTTTCTTTTCTTTTTCAAACACATAACAGAACATACACTATATTATTCTATTTATAGAAAACTCTTTGAAATGAAAATTAATTTATAGTAACCCTGTTTGCCTGAAGCAGGGGCTAGGAAAGTTAGGGAAGAGGAATTGCAAATGCACCAAAAATTGCATTCAAAAATTGACTCAGATAAAGTTCTAGAAAGACTTTTGTGACCAATGTTGTAGTCTGTTTAACTGGACTTCCTGTTCTTTCTTTAGTACATATCCATGAAACAAATTCCTATTGTGTGAAAAGAAAAGTATACTAAATGCTTCCTAACTGAAAATAATGTTAAGGAATGCTTTGGACATTCTTCATGTCTCCAGTTAAACAGTCCATGATAAATGTCCCTCTAATCCAATAATCAATATCAGTAATAAAATGACATTTGTTCTTTAACTAGAATTTATGTTTATAATCAATCTTATATCAATAAAATTCCAAGGAAGATAAAATTTATCTTATAAATTAGTTTTCTAAAATACTCTAATATTTGAAGGTTTAAAATTTATTATTTCTTATATAGCATCTTGTTATCGGTACATTACTACTAAAAACCTTGCTAAACTTAAAGCAAGAAAAACACTTTGGCAACTTTAAAGTTATTAACATTAACCTTCAAATGTTAATGTGAATAATAACAATAATCTAGCCTCAAGCCAAAAATTATTAACCAAGGACTTTTAGAATTAAAGCCTTTTAAATTTAATTTTAAATCTTGATGATTTATGCTTAAATCTTCAGTTCAAATACCCACACTACAAATTTACCTAATCTGATCTTTGAAATTTACATAGATAACAGTGGTACCAAGGGAATAGTTCTCAGTAAGATATGTCATATAATTGAGGAAGTTCTGAAATAGTATCCCAGTAGATATTTACGTAAACTAAGCACTCTTATGTTGAACCCAGAGTCAGCCCCCATCAACTTTATTTACCGACTTGAATTTCAGTGTCTTCGAGGAGAGAGGCTTTCACATATTCTACAATTAATCTTCTACATTAGTTCTCTATACTCCCATTTCTCCATCAGTTCAACCATTTTTAATGACTCTTTTTCAGTAATCCTTCCAAATTTTTGGACTTTTACAATTTTTGCTGCAGCTGAAATTTTATTTCCACTAATACTTTTGTGTATTTTAATAGAATATTTGTAGAAAAAGAAAATTAGGTTAATATTTATATTTTAGTCATCTTGCATGTTTGCACATATTTAATACTAACTTAGGGAATTTTTAATGGTTGCCTTACTATTTAAACATTTGAAGTAAATTTGGTAAAGTAAAGTATGTAATTTGATAATGAAGCTTTCACTCATTTTTCCTGGGTGATGCAGGGGTACACATAAGAAGGACATTTTCTTTTGTGATAGGGGTATTTTTTTCTCTGTAATTTCGCACTGTTAAATGTTTTCTTCCTGGAAAAATGCTGATGACATACTCCTAAAGAGGTAAGACAGTTATAGAGTACTGTGATGGACAGTCTGCTCACTTTTTGGTCATGCTTGTATAGACATATAAATGTACAATTTAGCTGTATCATCGAATTAGAAAATAGCTTCTCCTTTTAATCAATATATAGTGTTCTTTTTAAAAAATGCTCACACTAAGTGCTCTAGGAACCTGTGAGATCTCTTACATGAAGGCTACAATATGTCCATATATTCTATAGCAAATTATTCTATTTCACACACAGATACACACATGCACAAGAATACACTCACATAACCAGACATCACATCAAAGTGACTTTGAGTCGAATTGTATTGTCAATGCCGAAACCCCTGTAGGTACAGTCAAAAAATGATTCCAAATTTTTCTTTGACCAATCTATTGTTGTTGCTTGTATTTCAGTTGCGATATTTCCATATACTTACTTCATAACTTAAAAATAATCAGTTTGGATTATTTTGTCTTTTTATTTCTCTGTTCTCTTTTATGTGTCTCCACTGGGCTCTTTAAAACAAGTTTTTTCGTTAACAGTCTTCTCTTTTAGTGGTGATTTATTTAGTAGTCTCATAAAATAAACTAATAGGGTGATGCTTGTATATCAGTTTATAAGAAACAGTTGATATAAAATATGGCACATCTTAGAGATGTAATTTGATAGCAAATCAATATGTGCCAACTATCAAAATATATCAATTTAATTTAGATGAAAAAGATTGAAAGCATAAGTTACAGAAACTTATTTTTTCCATAGAAAGCTGCCTGTCCTTACCAGAAATAATCATGGAGAATTTCACAGTTAGGAAGCATAAGAGGCTCTCTGCTTAAAGATTCATAAAACAATTTGAATTTTGATTGTTCAGACAGTGTAGTGAGACTGATTAAAAGGGAGGTAGTAGAAACATATGGAAATACATAAGGAAAGATGAAGCTGTATAAAGACACTAAAATCTGTGCAACCTGGAAACCAATGAGACTCTGGCATACAATTTACAATGTGATTTTTTTCACATATTGGAGCATTACTATAATATGTTGCACAAAAGTTTTTCTTCTCTATTTTTTCCCCTTAAGACCTAGAGCAAGATTGCAATGAACTAGCTGTTATATTGCAAAAGACAAATCTTTAGACTGCATTATAGTTAATATGAAGATGCCTAACTCTAGATTTCTGCTATGAGGACTAGAGAACAATAATATCAGTTGGATAAAAAGAAATACTTTGATGTCATAAGCAAATTTAAAGTTTAAATTGGCATATTTATTAATAAAAGACATTAAAAGAAGCACTAACTTGTAAATAATAAATTTATATGATCTTGTTGTACGCATAAGACTCAACATGTTAAAATAATTCCCAGTATAACAAAATCATTTGTTTTCTAGTCCATGTACCATTATTGATTTGTGTAGTTGGAATGCACTTTCACTTTTGAAATCACCATTTTAAAAAGTGTATTGTTGAAGCTCTGAAGATCATATGTTTTTGCATCTTTAAACATTTTTGACTGGATATTTATAACTGGATCTGGGTAACTGCCACCTCAATGATTACATCCACAGCATGTTTTTATGTGTCAAATATAGAATTTCTCAAAATGCAGTCTAGTTACTCATCTTCAAGAATGTCTGATTATTAGAATGTGAACTTTTAAATTCATATTCTTTGCATCTAAGGATGCAAAATCTGTTGTATATTCCTATCTAGATTCCCCAGAATAATGTAGGGGCCTAGTAAATGTCTTCTTTGGAAAGTTTACATTCCATCTTTCGGCAAGAACTTGGGCATATTTATATACTGAAAAACGTAATTCAACGTAATCATGTTTTATATTGTTACCAAGTAACTATATTATGAATTTCCTAGGTCTTTAATTTGTCCTTGTTATGCTATCTATTCTGTGTACATTTACTCAGTTCAACAATTTAACTTTCAGGATTGGAGACCATTAAAAAACACATCTTTGAAGAGCAAAAGAATCATAAATTATCAATAATGTGTAAATGATAGGCATTAATAGTCAAGTATAAAATACTGAATTTGAAAAAAATTTATAAAAATAAAATGGATAAATATGCTTTAGATAGCTTCTTTTCTGCTGAAATGACCTATGTTACCTCTAGCTCAATGCCATGCCTTAGAGCCGCAATTGATAGAGCAAGATCCCATTTTCAAGCACCAGCATGATTTTAAAATTTTCCTATACAGGCCCAGTCCATTCTGGGTAAAATAAATCTATTATACTTTTTCAGAGATAAAACCTACTGCCAGTTAAAATCAGCTTGATAATATGAATAACACCAAAAAGATCAATCAGAAATATTAAGATTAATAGAAATGCTGATTTTTGGGAAATTTGAATTTGAAGAAATACTTTTGGATGACAAATATCTAAAAAGATATATCCAAAAGGAAATACCAGAGGTTTTAATTCTAAAAATTCACACTGTTGTGCATTTGTCAAGCATTATTAGTACTTCCTTATTTTTTCTCACTCATACTAGCTTGGGCAGCTGCTATAGGTTAAATTGTGTCACCACCAAAGAGAAATGTTGAAGTCTCCTAGTACCTCAGGATGTGACCTTATTTAGAATTAGAGGCAGTCAAGTTAAAATTTCGTTACTAGGGTGGACTTTAATCCAATATTGACTGGTGTTCTTATAAAAATGAGAAATTTGGGAACAGTCACAGACATACACAGAAGGAAGACTTACCTGGCAGGGGAGATACCATGATCACAAAGGTGGTTTTCCCAGGGTGAGACTTATCCATGCACTCCGGGTGTGCTAACCCCTACGTTTTCCCCAAATGTGGGAAACTGGACTGTATAATTTGTGGTAATGGGGGACTGCATTCACGCTTCCCCCTAACTTTTTGAAAAAAACAAAAATTTTTTAAAAAAATGAAAGGAAGACTATGTGAACACGCATAAGGAAAAAGATGGCTATGTGACTGGATTGATGCATTCATAAAAGAAGAAGTGCTAAGGATTACTGGAAGATACCACAAATCAGAATTGGTGCTAAAGGATTCTCCCCTAGAGCTATTAGAGAGAGCATCACCCTAACAATATTTTGATTTCAGACTTCCATCCTCTAGAAATGTGA
Source organism: Leontopithecus rosalia (assembly GCA_028533165.1). Lineage (NCBI taxonomy): Eukaryota > Metazoa > Chordata > Mammalia > Primates > Cebidae > Leontopithecus > Leontopithecus rosalia. The sequence goes on along the minus strand of CM052648.1, from coordinate 145,376,252 downwards.
AGTGATACATTTATGTGTATGTAAGCGGCCGAGATGCTGGCAGCCCTAGGAAACAGAAATATAGCAGCTTATCTACTTTTTATTAAATATTAATAATTTTAACAAAATATAGTACACTCGGCCCTCTGTATCCAGGAGTGACACATTTGTTAAACAACCAACCTTGGAATGAAAACAATAATTAATTAATTAAATAATAATATGACAAAATATACAAATAAGAAATACAGCATAAGAATAATTTACATGACATTTGCTTATTAGCTATTATAGGTAATCTAGAGATGATTTAAAGTATATGGGAGGATGTGTGTGGGTTATATGTAAATACTATGCCATTTTATATTAGGGACTTGAGAATTCATGAATTTTGGTATCTGCAGGGGCCCTGGAACCAATCTTTTTTGAATACCCAGGGACAAGTATATTATGAATTATCGGCTTGTAATTAGATAATCTTGGAAATAAATGTAATACTAACTGCTGAAGTACTGTCATAACAAGATAACCTTTAATGACTGTGTGTGGTGGCTCACACCTATAATCTCAGCACTTTGGCAGGCCGAGGCGGGTGGATCACTTGAGGTTGGAGGTACAAGACCAGCCTGGCCACCATGGTGAAAGCCTGTCTCTACTAAACCTACACAAACCAGCCAGCCATGGTGATGCACACCTGTAATCCCAGCTAGTTAGGAGGCTAAGGCAGGAGAATCGCTTGAACCCAGGAGGCGGAGGTTGCAGCAAGGTGAGATTGCACCGCTGCACTCCAGCCTTGGCAGCAGAACAAATTCTGTCTCCAAAAAAAAAAACCTGTAAAATACTAGAAAGAAATTAAAATACGTGCTTTAGTAAAATCACATAAACTGATTTTAAAGTATTCATCATTTAATAAATCTGGAAGTTGACTGAATCGTTTTAAAATATAAATATATGATTTGAATTCATATGCAGCAAATAATTTGGCTTATTATTTTTAATACATTTTAAACTTTATATTTGTAAATAAACACAAGGAAACTCTAGCATGTGCATATAATCCCATGAATTAGAGATATTAATCATACAAACAAGTTTTGATCATTAGTATGTATCGTTGCTGAAAACTAATAGTTCGAAAATCTAATGACTGATAGCTAGGGAAAAATTTGCAGATGTTATATTTTCCTAACTCAGTGTAATGTGGAAATATTCCCTGATGTAACTCCTACTCCCACAATATCTAATTAGTGGCAGGGTGGGGTGAGCACTCCCATCATTGGTCTTTAAATACATAATGTCTTATTTTTCTTGATTAATGATACATATTTGTACAATTTACAATGTGAACTGGAAATCTTATTTTAAAATAACATGACTGAAAGTTAATTTTTTGTTTTTTTCTCAATCTGTTTTCCTCTTATCTGATGCAAATAAGTCACAAGACTGAGTTTTACTTTCCAAACCTCAGTCTACAGAAAATTCGTCACAAGTAAAATATTGCATTAATTGGGGTTTATTCAGCAATCCTTCCCTAAGCAGAAGTCCTACTAAAATCAGAAATATTAAATTTGGTATTGAATCTTAGATGCAAGAAGTTACATGTTACTTGCTAAATATTCTTTTAGCTATGCTGGGGTGATACTTCCAGAGAGAAAATGGGTAACTTACTTCCTATTAATATGAACAAAAATATGGAATTAAATGTTAACATTTTATGTTGGCAGTGTATTTAAGGTATATATATATATATATATATATATACCATATATATATATATATATATATATACCATATATATATATATATATATATATACACACACACACATATATTCTCTGTTGAAAGCTGCCATATATTGCTAGCAATCATAGTCAAAAAGCATGATAGAAATGAAATATGTACTTCTGAATTCAGTCTACTCACATGAAAACATTAGAGATATTTTCAGAAATGGAGTCAAATATTGTCCTTTTCACACCTTTTTCAGTTGCTATATTATTTCCTGCAAAGACAGAGATTGGTCCAGAAAGGAATTCCCAGATCCTTGATTAGTTAAGTTGATGGCCACATTTGCATCTCTCAAGAGCCATGTGGCTTTAGCAGGTGACTGATGCCACAGTGGTTACTTTAAAAGTTTATTTGCTCTCTGATACAATGTGCTGTAGGACTAAAGATTAAATTTTCACTTGAGTATAGAATGTGTGCCACTCTTGTACTTCTAAGTGATTTTCTCCAAACTTTCTTTGCCACGGTTTTTTACACTAATGTAACATTTTTATATATGTCACATTTCAGTAGGGAATATATGAAGTAAAATCTGAAGAATTAATCAAAATAATTTACCAATATATAAAGGTAATAAAAATTAATTTGGGATGACAGAACTACACTAAAGACAAACAATAAAAATAAGAAAACAAAATGAAAAAAATAACAATCAACCAACATTCCTCCAGCATAAAAGAACAAATAGGAGAGAAAAAAATTTTGAAGAAAACTTTATATAGAAATAAAATTGTCATTGAAAATCCAGAAGAACTTGATTACCTTTGTCTAATCAAGAACACTATTTTTTAAAACTAAATGATTTTATGTGGTAGGTGGTGGTGGCAGTGGGGGGAGAGGGTGGGGGTTGGGGGTGGGAAGTAAGATGGGGATGATTTTTTTTCTCTGTAAGCAACAATGTATAAACAATGCCCTAGGAATGTGGTTGTTGTTTTAAGTATTGTTGATGATAATATTTACTAATCATCCTAAACCAGAAGATTTCCTTTGTTAAATTTTCAGAATCTCAGTATATGCTCAAAAGTTTTCACATCAAATATTGTTGACCTACACATACCAAACTTATTTTTAATAAACTACAGACCACTAGAATTATTTAACTTTTCCCAAAACAAGAATCATCAAAGATTTTCTTAGCTGCTTAAAATTGATTGATTCAAGCACATTAAGGAAAGAATAAAAACATCCAGTTAAAGTATAAGAAAGCATAAAGAATAAAGATTTTTCTCTTTTAATACACTTCAAAGCAAAAGCACTATGCTCTTCTAGAACAAAGGTGTTGTAACAACATGTAGAAGAATATAAAGAATGTATTCTGGATAAAGAAAGGAGGCATTTTATTGGCTGGGAATGGGACAGAAGGAAACTTGTATCCTTGGCAGAATGGATTACCTGTCTTATATATTTTTTGAAAAACCACAGTCTGGGCGAGTGGGTACTCAAGGCTCTTATTAAAACTCTTAGTATTGTGTCCCAACACAGCTCTGCCTTCTGTGGTTGATTGATTAGACTGCTGTTGCATGTTTTCCCTTAAGATTTCAAGACTCTTTACAGAGAATTTTAAACACGGCCAAGCTGATGCCATAAAATTGAAAGCAAATAATTCATTTGAAACATTACAAAGAAAAATTAAGATAGTAATGGCAATATAAGGTAGAATAGAAAGAGCAGGAGATAAAAAAATCAGACCCCTCAAGTAATGATGACAAAAGGTAATCACTCAAAGAAAATGTTTTAGTTTTTGAAAGACCAATTGTTTTCTTTATCAAATACAGCCACTACCCTAGCAATAATATCTACCTCCTATGGACAAACATGTTACTTCTCCCCTCAAGGCAAACATAACACTTAAGTTTTCTTCTCTCACTTGTAACAATCTTATTTATGCTTGAATATGTCCGTGAGTAAGGAGATTGGTTCCACATGTTGACGATTCTTCTCCTCCACCATCTTCATTCATTAAGCCACATTTATTGAACCTAACTGCCAGTACATTGGTTTTCAAAACTGACTGACACATTAGAATTAGAAGAATATAAATTGTTTATTTTTACTATCAATACTGAAGTTCCACACTCAGAAACTCTATTTCAATTAACCTGAGAGTTGGGAATGCAAGAGTATTTTTTCTAAACGTCCCCAAATGATTCTAATTGGCACCAAGATTGAGAACAATGGACACAGTAGAGAGATTCAAAATGCTATTAAAAAAAAATAGGTTAAGGCTCTGCAATGCCAGGTTTGTGGTCACTGACAAACTATGCATTTTGACCTTGGACTTATATAAAATATAAAAACAATACCAATTCTTACTTTATAGCTTATTGTCAGGATCAAATAAGATTAAATATGATGATGGTATGTAAATTTTAAGGCAAATATCAGTTGTCTTACTACTAGAAATTCTAATTCGTCCTTGTACAGGAGCAGAGCATATTAGTGCCTCATAATTCTATTTTCAATGTGTTTTTGATATCCCCTTATTAAATTTTATTGATATTTGTTTTCAATAGAAACTTCACATAAGTTGAGATGAATTGGCATGCTGTCATTTTGCTAATGCTGCTTAATTTACAAAAGGCAAATCAAATTGTGATTACAAGCTTCTTCAGTTCCTGCAAATTGATGTTTAAGGCATAGGATATATGGTTTGGATTCCTATTTTATACAAAACAATGATTCATAGATAGAAAAATGAGTTCGTTGCTTCCTTGGGAGAATGCCTTATGAACCAAACATCATTATAAAGGCATGCTACAGTGATAAGATGTGACCTTAAAGCAATAAAGTAGACAGAGTTGAGAAAACAAGGACAAGACTATTTAATTGTGATATATAATGTTTAACAATACTTTTTTTTAAAGGAAAACCATACACTTCTTGAGGAAAAGAATAGTAACTGTAATAAATAGAAGTTTATAGTATTTAAAATATAAGGAAATCTAAAATTATAAAATAATTTAATGGTAGTTTGCTGCTTGAGGTACTGAGTTCTTGGATTCTAAATACAAGTTAGGCATAAAAAAAAGCTTAATAATATATGCAAAGTTAATTTAGGCAACAATTTTATAATACTAAAGATGTACATTCCTTGTCAATACATGATATACAAGTTGTAAGTCCAAGAGAGAGACAAGGAACATGTAACATACATAATACTGTTAGTTAAAACTTTTGAAAAATTTTACTCTGTGACATGAGTGTTCTAAATGCTTTATATGCAATTTAATGCCTTTAATACTCACAGCTACCTTATGAGATAGGAATTAGTAGTATTCACACTTTAAAGATGAGGAAACATAATCATTTACCTGAAGTCACACTATAAGGGCACAGCTGGATTTGAAAACAATCTGCCTCCAAATCTGGGTTTCTCACCATTACAGTAGCCTGCCTCTCACTGTAATGTTTATAAATAATTTGCATATGCTAAATAGTGTCATTGAAGTTTTTCTTGGGTATTCAATAAACATTTGCTAAATTCAGTTGGACTGAACTGAATTAAATGGTACATTAAATAATGCAGTTTTATCACATTTCATAGTTTTTGTGTAGTTCAATCATTTTCCATCATGCAGGGATTTTTTTTAAATTGCATCAGAAATGAAAGGGTCACCTAAAATAACTCCACATTATTCTTGAATCTCTCTAAATTTTCCTCATAACCTTTTGTGTTAGAACTGACTTACATGAGCTAATGAAATCTAATGAGCTCACTACCTCACCTGTAGCATGCCCTATAGGTAAAACTGCTGTTGTTCACAAGTCTCACACATCAGCTCACATGGTAAAAGTTTGTAATTAAGCTGACAGGAATCAGCATGCTAAGTGTAAAACATTTAAATATTCAACAAATACTTTCGCTAAAATAAGTCTATATTATTTTGTTTCCAGGAAATTTGTTGCATATTATTATCATAACTATTTACTGATGTCACAAATGCTTTGTGGAATTAGGAAAATCACTGTCATTATCTATAAAAAACTTAGCTGACTTAAACATTACCTAGCCTAATCTTTTTATTTCACTAATAAGAACATGCTAACCAACGATATTACAAGACCTGCGTATAGACTACCTGACAAATCTCTCTAGAGTCAGGATTCAGATTTAGAGCTCAAATCTCCTGGATTTCAAGTATTGCTTTTCCATTCCGGTGTAATTTTGCTCAATATAGAGTATTAACTGGAATCATTTCACTTTTAAAATGTTTATTCACAAGGTTTTAATCTTAGAGAGAAAATATAGAATAATTTTATAAAAGCATATAAAAGGATATTAACAAAATTTCAAGAATAGCAGAGTGGAACTTTCAAAATATTATATAAGAAAATAATAAGATTGTATTTATTAGTAATGATTTACATGGAACACAGTTATTTTACTCACAGAGTAGGTGATTTGTGACTCATAAAACAGAACAAAATGTAAAAAGGAAACCAATCAGACCAAAGTGTAATCCTGGCACTTTGAGAGGCCAAGGCGGGTGGATTGCCTGAGCTTAGGAGTTCGAGACCAGCCTGGGAAAGATGATGAAGCCACCTCTTTATTTTAAAAAAAAAAAAAAAAGAAAAAAAGGAAACTAATCAGGACTTTAATTGCAAAATGCTCTGTAGACTCAGGTGTAACAAGAAGGAAGGGCCCTTGATAAAAAGCCAATATTATAATTCGATGTGCCAACTAAAACTTTAAATGTTGATTTTATTGACAGGACATTCAAAGAAATATAAAAACTGCATAGATGAGAAATAGCTTTTAAATCATTCATAAGACAAAATCTGAATTTATTCCGTTTCTTCATAAGTAGTATAGAATGTCTGTCTTCTTTATCAAAGATACTTTAACAATTTCCTCAGCAGAAAATATATGTGAGATATATACTTATATATATATAAGTATATATGTGTATATATATATATATATATATACACATATTTTAAATGTATCTTTTACTATAGTTGAGAAGGCATTCAAAATCATTCCCTTAAAAGATCAAACTTAAAAGATTTATCTATAATCCTTAAAAAACAGGTAATAAACATCATCTTTTTATTATTGAAGAAACAAAGATTACATTGAAAACATGGAATGTATAGTCTTTAAGTATACACAGTTTTTCTGTTTTTCAAAATGGAACTAAATTTTGCTGAATGAAGAAGCACAAGATGGATGAATTTAATGGGCTTGGTGATAGAATGGCTGTACTAATATTTTATGCTAATATTCTTTACTTCTCTACCAATAGTTATCAAAGTTTTCCGTGTTATAAAAATGAGAATAATTATTTTCAAAGATATAGTCACATGTCCCAGGTTATATAATAATGAATAAGAAACAGAACCTCTCTCTCTCCTTCTCTTCCTTTTTTCCTTTCTGTTTTTCTCCTGTCTCTTTATCTCTCTCTATCATCTCCTCTCTGTATATCTATATATCAACATATAAAAAATACTGGCCTTCACCACAAATAATAATGAGGTTTAGTAAAAAAGAAAATGTCCATGAGCTGAAAATAACTTAAAATCAATAGTCATTTAGTTATCTATATAATTTAAATAGATAATACCTGTACAAATTAAATGAGAAAATCAAATAAATATTTTTTGGATCAAATATTCTGGGAGAAGTAAAACATTGTTATAAGAATTGAACATGGATTATCTATAGTCAAGAGATAAATGTGAACCATGTTTTATATTAAAAACAATTTTTAAAGCAGTATTATGGAAAAGGAACAAAAATAGCTTGGGATTCAATTCAATTTTTTTAAAGCTCCAAGATTTATGGATAAGGGAAATGAGGAAACATTTAGGCTTTGGCATAATAGAGAAAATCATTTAAAATACTGTTATAAAATATTAGCAAGTAGCAAAAAGAATTACAGCATAGCTATTCCAAATCATAAGAATTAAAGAAGATCTTAACCAACACATATTTGTATCATAAATATAAACTAGAAATAAAACTCTGTATGAATATGAAATAAAATATTCTAAGAAAATACATAAGTGATATATTTCTTATATGAAACAATATACATAATCAACAGCTTATTTTATTTTTAAAAAATTTGGTCTCATTTATTCATGGCTTACTTTCAATGTGAGGGTTTGCTTTACTCCTCCATAAACATAGGAAGCATCACTAATCTTTTGCTATCTGCACTGTATTTGTAATAGACAAGGGACATAAAAGAAGCTAAGACAAAGGAAATAGTGTCTGACAAAACTACTAAGAAGTATATTTTTGGTACTTGTTCTCCTGAGTGTAGTATCATTTTAACTGTACTTAAACTGACTGCTATTGTAATGTTTGTAATAAAATTCTGCTGGATAAAATTTGAATTTAAGTATCTATAAAATATCTTACTAATGCTAAATGTTGGTTCACTAAATTATAATCATAAAAAACAGTACATCAGTTAAAAAATATGGTGAAGGTTTGTAGTAGTAACGATCAGGGCAAATAAACTTGTCAAGCCACAATATGTTAATATCCTGTTTTCCACTCTACCTCTAATTTCAAAACCTTTTTGTAGGAATGAATCAGTAAGGATGACTGATTTCCATAGTTTAGATCTCATCTCCATAGGGATCAGAAGATGATTTTGACCTCTCTGACATTTAGTTACTGTGTGCTACTGTTGTAAAACTATTTAACAAAGACTATAACCAATTACTGCATTTGCTACAAAATATTCTCCAGACTTTTCCAGTACTTTAAATAATATACCGTGACCGTTTGTTTTCACTGAGCCATAGAAGTAATTTAACTATACTTCGTGTTTACTTTTTAAAATACTAAAGTGATTGTTTATGAAACAAAAAATTAGGGCCGGGCGCGGTGTCTCACGCCTGTAATCCCAACACTTTAGGAGGCCGAGGCGGGTGGATCACGAGGTAAAGAGATAGAGACCATCCTGGTCAACATGGTGAAACCCCGTCTCTACTAAATACAAAAAAAATTTAGCCGGGCATGGTGGCACATGCCTGTAATCCCAGCTATTTGGGAGGCTGAGACAGGAGATCGTTTGAACCCAGGAGGCGAAGGTTGCGGTGAGCCGAGAATGCACCATTGCACTCCAGCCTGGGTAACAAAGGCGAAACTCCGTCTCAAAAAAAAAAAAAAAAAAAAAAAAAATTAAAATGTGCATATAAAAGCAATATAGTTAAAGTCTTGTAATGTTACTCTAGTAACCAAAACTATGGATTATTTTATAGTATTTTAGAAACATCTGCTGGGAGACCTCCACGAATTTTGGAACACTGGCCTTAAAAGAAATGTTCCTATATATAATATTATATTCTGTGACTTTTTAAAGATTTTCGAGTTTATCCGAAAATAATGAAATCAATGATCATAGCATGTTTTTTAAAATAATAAAAAGTACATTTTAAAAAAGCATACAGCAAAAAGTTGTTTAGAATGCAATAGTTTTCCTTTTAAGAAGTTGACAAGAAATAATACAAGATGTTGAAATAGAAATATGTAATTCTAAAATAAAACTTACTCCTTACGCTTTTAGAGGTAGTAGAAACAACAGGATATCTTTAAAAGATAATTATTTTAAAAATAAAAAAGTATACATTAAAATAGTGTGAAAAGTAGAATCTTCCTTCTCTCATATATATTGTTAATTGATAAATATTACTGAATACTACTGTGATGAATACTACCTTGTCCACAGAATCCTTTCCAGTATGATAACTCTGGGTGTTTTCTGGTCCCTGCTCAGCAGACAAGAGGTTAAGTTGGAAGTCACAGAGTCTAATAGTGTTGGCTTTCTTCCAATGTTATCACCAAAGGTTTTAATTACAAGAAATGGACTATGTAATAACATTTCAAAACTTATCCAAAATTTAAAAATTAACAAGATGCATAAGCAATAGGTCTGATGGCATTTTATTGTGATGCTTGAAATTGTCATTATGTAAAGCATAATATGTTTTGTTGCTTGGTGCCCTGGAAGAGGGTGGTTAATATAGATGTTACCCCTGACAACACACCTGACAGCTCAACACTCATTTTTTTAATAAAAGCGAAATGATCAGGATAGTTGTAAAAAGTCTACAATAGTGCCATTCTATGGCTAATATTTCTCTGTTACCGCATTCTCTCATAGAACTGTTCAATTATGACTCTTCTGATAATAAACTCCATTCCTATGACTCTCATATTTCGATTTTAAGATTGAATGGCTCTCACACTATTATAGAAATAGTCTGCAAAGACTCATGATAATAATATTTATATGAATACAATAATAATTTTGTTTATGGAGTTTATTTAATTATTAAGATATTTAAAATTTTATTTAAATGGTAATTTTATGTTAAGTTTCATCAGAAACTGTAACATTCTTCCAAGTAATACTGGGAGATATTGTTTTAATGAAATTTTATTAAAGGCAGTTGAGTGAAGTGTTATACTCAACTGAATGTCCATAGACTAGAAAAGTTTGGAAACCATTTCTTTAGGAAATTCAATTAGAGCAGACCCCAGGAAACTGAAAATCCTGTCTGTCAAAATACTGAGTAGAACAACAGGAACATGGTTGTGATTAAATCTTAATCTGTGAATAAATTGGTAAGCAAATGTGATATATTTTTATGTTTCTCTGTGCCCTCTCAGATGTATAGTCTCTTGTGACTCTAATAAAAATATCCATTGAAAATTGAGTAAAATATTTAAATAATGATATCTATTCATTTAATATTATCTAAAAAAAAATTTTTCTTTCTTTCTTTCTTTTTTTTTTTTTAACAGAGTCTCAATCTGTTGCCCAGGTGGTTGGAATGCAGTGGCAGGATTCTGGCTCACTACAACCTCTGCCTCCCAAATTCAGGTGATTCTTGTGCCTCAACTTCCCAAGTAGCTGGGATTACAGGCTCCCGCCATCACAACTGGCTAATTTGTTTCTGTATTTTTAGTAGAGACAAGGTTTCACTATGTTGGCCAGGGTAGTCCTAAACTCCTGACCCGAGGTGATTCACCTGCCTCGGCCTCCCAAAGTGCTGGGATTACAGGCATGAGTCACTGCACCCAGTCTATAAGGCTTAAAATAATTTCTCAAATCTTACTCTATTTTAAAATGACAAATAAAAATTTTCTATATTTGTGAGGTACAATGTGATGGTTTAATATGTGTACACCTTGTATAGTGAACAAATTAGGCTAACAAACATATATAACCTCATACACTTATTTCTTTATGGTAAGAGCATTTTAAATACACTTTTATCAGTTTTAAAATATATAACACATTATTATTAGCTACAGTCACCATGTTGTGATATCAGTCACCAGGACTTACTCCTCCTGTCGCAGCGAAACTTTTGAAACACTTTGACCATCATCTGCCCTTTTCCCATACACCCTCACCCCAGGTGTCTGCATTCCCATGTTCATTGCAAGATTGTTAATAATGACCAACATATGGAAACAACCAAAGTGCCCATCAGTGAATTTATTGTTTAAAAAAGGTAGCATAGATACACAATGGAATACAATTTAGCCTTCAAAAGGAAGGCATTCTGTCACTTGCAATAACGTGGACAAATCTGGAGAACATTATGCTGGATAAAATAAGCCAGTCACAGAAAGACAAATACTACAATAATCTCAATGATATCTAAAATAATTTTTTTTTAAGAGACGTAGTTTCACTCTTGTTACCCAGGCTGGAGTGCAAATGGCGCGATCTCGGCTCACTGCAACCTCCACCTCCTGGGTTCAGGCAATTCTCCTGCCTCAGCTTCCCGAGTAGCTGGGATTACAGGCAAGCGCCACCGTGCCCAGCTAATTTTTTGTATTTTTAGTAAAGGCGGGGTTTCACCATGTTGACCAGGATGGTCTCGATTTCTTGACCTCGTGATCCACCCGCCTCCGCCTCTCAAAGTGCAATAATTTTTAGTTTAGTTGCTCAAATATTCAAACTGGTAAGTAGCCTGTTTTCTTAAAGTTTTCTTTGGGAGGAAGTAAATAGAAGACATTTGTTTCTTTTGGTTCATTTGCACAGAAAAGCATCCAAGTAACAAGGGTATGAAAGGCATCATTGCATAACAGTGTATACTGTCTAACACTATACTTGAAGAGCATTATTTATTCATCATCAGTAAACCATGATCTCTTGTTTTCTTGGTAGGGTTGAATTTGTTCCTTTCCATTTTACAGTCTCCATTGTGAATACTAGTGCATCTTTGGAAGATAAGTCTGTGTTGAAGGTACAATATCCAATCAAGAAATTGGAAAGGCTAGCTGACAATGCAGAGACTAGATCTATGACTTTATTCTCATTAGCACCTTATTTCAAACAACCTGGCCAAGTAACCATAGACATGAACAACACACACGATTTCTATGTGTTTTCCTGAAATTGTATAAGACATGTCAACTCCATTATTAAGTAGTAATTCTTAGAAATTCTTAAAAACATATTTTTAGGTTTGGGGCTAAACTTTGGGCTTCAATGTTATCTCCTGGCAAAGTTTTAATATACAGAAATAATATCTATTTTAAATAATTCTCTATTTGTCCTCCTTAAGCAAAAATGTAAAACTGGAATGTTCACTATGATGCTGGATTTCCTTAACAACTGCTACTAGCTTTATAAATAATTTAAATTAAATATTACAAGTATTTAAAATGTTATTGCTCAGTATTGACTGAAATGATCTGATCTGGTAGTTACTATGAATGCAATTTTGAAAATGTCATTGCTCACTTGTAATACTTAATTTCTTCCATTATATTCAACTACTAATATGCCTGTGATTCATTTTCATCATGCTCTAAGTTGGATTTTCACCTTAGACTTCACAAAAGAGACTCATTAAAAGATCTTCTAGGAACAGCTGTCTGAGAATGAGTCTCAGAACTGCAGACAGGACCAGATAGATTTTTCATTGCCTGTTGTTTCCTTGGCAGGCAATTTGTTTCCTATTGTTACATTTAGCAGATTCAGTTTATTTATGCCAGACCTTAGTGAAAATAAGTTTTCTTTTCAATTTCTTCTTAGTCAATAAAAATACATAATAATTTAAATTTACTTTTCTGAAATATTGAAGAAAAATAGATATTTATACATGCTTTTAAAATTAATTAGTTAATGAATTTACTTAGTCTTTACTTAGAGATCCCCCCAAAATTTTTTTGAATCATGCACTGTGTTAAATGTTGGAAATAGGAGATTTTAAAAGCATAAAGCAAGTTCTTCTGTCTTTTAAGAATAAAACATATTTCAAATTCTGTGATTTCATCATGTTTTATATTGATTTAAAAAACAATTTTCCTAAGTATTCACTAAATTTAAGGATAGCACGAGGATTAATATACAATAAAGGCAGCATGCAAAACAGTAAAATGATGGACTACTTAATAATTGTATGTAGGAAAATTTATTTCCATTTAAGCACATTTCATTTTAGTTTATGATTTATAAACTCAACAGTTTTATATTTACATTACATATGGGATATAGAACTAAAAATAAATATAGCAATGAATACAGTGATAGAATAATGGGATTGTATTTTTAGAGATTAGGAAAATAAGGTCTTCACAAGTAAGTCAAAACATAAATTGTAAAAAAAAAAAATAGAAAATTCTGCATATGTAAAATTTGAAAATTTCCATCAGTCAAAAGATATATTATCATATTCAATGTAGAATAACCTAAAATTTTTTTAATTTCCTTGACTTATCTACATATAGACACTAATTTTTCCTTTATATTTTCCTACCTCATTTTACATTTCTTTTTAAAATTTTGCAAAGGTTTTTTAGAGTCAGATTCTTTTCAAGGAATCAGCATCTTGTTTTATTGATGAAACCTACTACAAATTTTTTTATGGACCCTTTTTGGAACAAATTAAATTGTCTGTTAGATTTTAAAGTTAACATTTTTTATAGTTCTACTTTTAATCATTTTAATATCTAGTTCATTTTTCAGAAAACTGATTACTAAAAATATATATTTGGGGCTACTTTATTTATTTTAATATAATATTCAGCATATGCGATAAGTTCCCATGTAGAATCATGCTTACATAGTATATAATTTCAATTAATTTCCCTATGGATGGAAAATATTTAAAATTTGGAGTACTTTCATTTAATAGTGTGGTATTTCTCTGTATATTTAGGTTGTAATTACAAGGGCTTTGTCACAAAGTGTGTTTGTGTACATTTGTAAATATGTGTGTGGATGTTCATATGTACATGACTCTAGGTAAATGGGTGTAAGTGTATGTATATATAAATGTGTGTATATGCATGCACAAGTGTTCATGTATGGGTGCCTTTGTTCGTATGGAGATGTATGTGAATGTTTGTGTATGCATGTGTATATGCATGTACAGATCTATGTATCTTGTTAATGTTTGCGTGAGTTAGTGTCGAAGTAAAGTATACACAGCAAAACTGGCTTTCTTTTATCTGTTTTCCAAATCTCACATTCATTTTACTTGATTATGATTCGCATTTCTGAAATACTTAGAGCTATACAAATGGGTTTATCCTTGAAAGCAAAAACTGTCTTTGAAAGGTGAAATCTCAGTAATTGTTACATAATTTTTGTGTAATTAACTGAAATTATGGCAGGGCATCCGCTCTGCTGGTAGCACTATTCTTTCTTATGCGGTGGATTTTATGAAGCTCTAGTAGGAAAATTACTTTTTTGAAAGTTGTTTCAACCCTATGGTTTCCACAGTTTTTAGTTCTAATGAGTGTGTATGACAATTTTATTCCACTTTACTCAGGATACTTCATAAAACTTAAGATTTGAGCCATCTTATGGCACTTATTCTGGATTTTATATTTATTGTTATGTTTCATCTATCTTTTCAATGGTATTTTGGGATTGAGAACTAATCATGTATAATCAGTCATCTGGCTGATGTACAAGTTCAAATAAAATTTCAAAATTTCACATACCCAGCTCTTAAGAATGTATTTACTATATGACCAAAATCTACAATAGTAAACACACATTTAGGTGTAAATAAATATGGTAAAATATAAATCTGTTTTCATTATTTATATAGCATTCATTCATTTATATAGCACATTCAAGTAGATAAAATGTGCAATGTCATTGAATTGTTGGTTTAGTTACAATTAAAGTTATTGTTCTGATATAACAGTCTTACTAAATCCATAAGCAGCTTGCTCTCTTGAGTAATACACATCCCCTCCTGTCATCACTGAGCCTTGCCACATATATTGGCCAAACAATCTTTTAAAGGACATGTATGAATGTACCTAAACCATCTTGAGAGTAGAGTTACTTTAAAAGTTGTCACTATTTACGTAAGAGTTGAGAATCTAACCTTCTTTGGCATTTTTATAGAGCAATTTATTTACTTATTTTTATGATTAATTTACTGTGATAAAAACACTTAATGGGAGACTTACCTTCTTAACACATTTTTAAGAAGTGCACAATACAGCACTGTTTACTCAGATTGCTGTACAGCAGATATCTAGAAAATAGTCATCTTGTATAACTGAAACCTTATTCATTAAGGAACTCCCCATTTCCCCTCCTCCAGCCCCTGGCAACCACAATATTAATCTTTGTTTCTATGACTTGTCATGTTACTTTCATATGAGACTGAAAGTTAAATTGATTTAACTTCAGCTTTGATGTATCATGTTCAACAAATGCATTTAGTTTGACTATTGCTTGTTTTCCAAAACATATTCCAGTCCTTTGGCTAAGAAATGGAAAATAAGATAGGCTTCCATGTTGCCATGTGCTCATGACTGACAGGTAGTTGATTTCTAATTATAAAGATATCACTGAATCTGAATTTTACCGTTATGTAAGTTCATTTTCTATTTCTTATAACAGAATACCTGAAACTGAGTAATTTATAAAGAAAAGGAATCTGTTTCTTAGAGTTATGGAGGCTGAGAAGTCTCAGCTCAAGGGCTCACATCTGGTGAAGGTGTGAGCTGGTGAGGACTCTGCAGAGTGCTGAGGTGGTACAGTATATCACATGGGGAAGGGGCTAGCTTCTTATATAACCACCAGTCCCACTCCCAAGATGACCTATTAATCCATTACTCCATTAATCTACTAATGTGGGCAAAAGCCTTATGACCCAATTATCTCTTAAAGGTTCTACCTTTCAAATATGCCACATGGAGATTAAATTTTAACGGTTTTGGAGGAGACAAATACTAAGTTTTGGAGGAGACAAATATTCAAACCATAGCAGCCTTGTTTCTCAAACTGACACCAATGATGAATTGCCACTTTCACCATTACTAAGTGCCATTTATATCCTAGCCAGACTGGTCATTGAGATATATTTAACAGTAACCCTACTTTTTTAATACTTCTCTATAAAAGTCTGCACATTTATAAGTGGATGAACAACAGTTATACTTCAATAAACATTTTTTATTATTCTGTTTTTACTGCATATTTTTAAAATAATTATATGTTTTCTTTTTCTCTTCTAATTCTTTTCTCTTTCTCAATATCTATTAACTAAAAATAACCAATAGTCACAATCATGAAGACTGTATTTTCTTTTTGTTAAATTTATCACTATTCCAAAATTTGCTACCATCGTATCTGTGAGCTTTCTTTTTCATAACTTATATAATTCTGTCTTTCTGTTGTATTTTCTTCTTTCCAACAGACTTAACTTTTGAAATGTAACTTTTGTTCAATATTTAGATTTTGTTTTGGAAAAGAAAATTATTTTATTTCTAATTTTGAAATTGCAGTCTATGGAACTATAAGATATCACATCTGAGCATTTTTTTGATTTTTTATAGAAAAATGACTGTGCTTTAATTATAATATCTCTTGAGTATTTCAATCCTCATATGCAAAACTGAATTCTAAGGCTCTCACTAGGATATCAGTGTGCTAACTAAAATGGTTAATTCCACAAAATATACCTCATTGAGTTTCATACAATGGTAGCACTGTAGGCCATTATTACTCTAATTTAATTCAGTGTGCAGGTTTCCAGTACTTCAAAATGTTCTTAGCTTAGGCATACAGAATATCAAAATAGTGTTCCCTCATAAGAAATCATTTCCTTAAGCAAAGAAAATTTTTATGAATTAAATAAACATATAGTTTAAAGTAGCTTTCTATTGGGAATTCTTAATTTTTATATCAGATTTGTTTAATTCTCTTACATATAAATATACAACTACTTTTAACAGTACATTATCCCTGAAGAATAATTTCAACAGAATTCAGAATTTGGCCCAGGATAGCTCATACTACGAGTTTCTAAATAGTCCTATATTGACAGATTCCATGATTTCTTTTCCCTTCCAAATCTTTACGGGCCCACTCTTGAATTTTTCATTAGTTAATTTATTTAACCAATGCTTGTTAACTCCTTGTCATGTTGTGGGATTTTGAGTTGTTCTAGTTGACTAGCTTCTCCAGGAAAGACTTCTCTCCTTTGGTTTCATTTGTGCCAAAGATGATTCTGAGGCGTAATGTAATGTTGAAGCAGTTTATTCTGGAATCACTCTTAACAAGATGGATAGTTGGGGTCAGGCCAATGTCATGGGGCAGGTACAGTCATGTGGTTAGACAACCAGCTGAGCTGGAGGGTCTCTGGAGACCATTTGCAGTCTGAGGGTCTCTTCTTCCTATCTTATGCTGTATTCAATTTATTTCAGTTACCAGGTGTTTTTTTTTTTTGTTTGTTTGTTTGTCTTATAAAGGGAGTTTAAGCTATTTTTGTAAGAAGTAGCTTTATTTTAAGGTTTATGAAAGTTGCATATTTGCTGAGGTGGTCATGTCTCCCAGAAATCCCAAGGCCAGGATTGGAAATCCCCAGGTTAGGTTTCATCACACTGTAAATTGACAAGTGATATTAGCCCTGTCAGATGTTCAAGTGGGCCTTATGAATACAATTAATATTTTAATTAATCCTATAGCCATTATATGTCTCTTATGGTATACTACAAACTGCTTATTTAAGAATTGTGCTTGGACAGTAAATGAAAGATAATTTGTCCATGGTATCATGGCTTCCTTTGGTGGTGGAAAAACAAACACAAATCAAACAACCACACAACATGGTTCATCAACATAGAGGAATGTTTGTTTTTCTATGAAATGTAAAATGAAGGGGTATGATTTAGTTTGGAAGAGTGGTTGAAGAGCAAGAGTGACTTGGAATCGTTCTGAGGAAGCGAAATGCAAATATTTCCAATGGCTATAAGATAGATTCATATCTATTCCATATATGGTTCATATCTATCCCATAGCAAAAGTCATCTTTAATGCAATACCACCTAAATGGTCTCCCAACTGAAATGATCTCAGCGGAAAAAGGGTGCAGAAGTCATAGATCAGCTAGAGATTGCAGTTGCAAGGAAACGCCAGTTGGCTGTGTCCAGTATGAGAAACTGGAAGAAATCTACAAAGTTACTCCAAGAATAGGCCAAAGAGTCAACTCAGTTTTCTTGGAAAAATTTCAATTTACACCTGCTGTTAGTCAACTAATAGCCCATAATGGCTTTAAGAGCTCCCATTTTACTTTAAAATTGGCACATTTGAAATGATAACTTACAGTTTACTCTGTATTCGAAATAAAAAGAAAATTAGCTGACATAGTTTGGGCTGTGAGAACAAAATACCATAAACAAAGTAATTTAAACAGCAAACATTTATTTCTCAGAGTTCTGCAGGCTAGAAAGTACAAGATCAGCATGCCAACAGATTTGGTGTCTGGTAAGAGCCAAATTTTACCATTTTACATCTTACCATTTTACAGATGACTACCTTTTTCATATATTCTCACATGTTGGAGAAAGAGATTATGTCTCTCATATTTCTTCTCATAGAACACAATTTTCATTCATGAGGGCTCCATCCTCATGATCTAATTACTCCCCATGGGGGCTCATTTCCAAACAACATTGCATTGGGGTTTAGTTCTTCAACGTGAATTTTGATTGGATACAAAGATTCAGTTTCTAGCAGTGGCATTTTGACATATGCCACACAAGAGAGGACATTAGTTTTGGATGATGTCTTGTTATGATAGCAAGAAAATCTTTGCTGGAACTTACTTTCTTCAATCCAGTCCTGAAGGAACTAAAGACAGATAGTAAATGTGGGAAGAAAATAAGTTTATTAAAATGAAATGGTCAAAAAACAACCAACCATATGTTCAAATACAGGTTTAATGGTTTAAGGCAGACTCAATGTAGAGAATAGAGAGAAACTTGGAACTAGCTGAGAGACTAATGTTTTGTTACACAAAACTTACATTTCAATATTCAAACTGATAAGATTCTATCAATATTCGGGAGGAACCAGAAATTTCTACATGATCTACTCAAAGTAATGACACAGGTAGGGGATAGATGTAAAAGGAGACTTAATAAAAGATTGGTTAAAAAGTAATGCTAACTTCTTTCTCTGTGTACCCCAAAAAAGCAACTCAGTCTTAACTGCAAATTAGTTAAATAATAATAACTGCTATTTTGGTGACTCTACTATGTGCTAAATACTATGCTAAGTACTTTATATATTGTATAGGCTATTTCATTTGGTTAGCTCATCAACTTAATTAATATGATATTATTAAGCCCATTTGAAACAATCTGAAAGTTATTAAATTGTCCAATTTCACAAAGCTAGTGAAGATCATTGACAGAATTTGAACCCAACTTTGTATTCAAAATACATGCTTTTTATTACTCTAATGTGACTGCTTTTACCTCTCTTTTTGTTACATAACTATCATTCCTGGAAATTTTCTTTACTAGTATACTAGGTTACACAGTGAATTGAAAAATATGGGCACTGTATTTGCAGCATGTCCCTCATGAGATATAGTCTGTTTCTCCATCCTTGTAATTTCCTGTGAATAACAGAATGTTATTCTGTAAAAACAGCTCACCTTCATTTTTAGTTGCAATACTACCGCCATCACAAAAAGTGGCCCTGATGAAACATCATATGAAAGAAAGGAGCCCAGCCATCCTGACAGGCACAAGACATACTAGAGAGGCTCTGAAACTCCCCAGTGTGAGCCAGATTACTTGCTATGTGCAACTATATGAATGGGTCTACATAAGAGCAAAAGAAGAACTGCACAGTTAGCCCACAGAATCATGAGAAATAATAATTTCATGTTTTCAGTCACTAAATTTTGAGTATTTTTATTTTTTGCATACCAATACAGATAACTGTTGGAGTACATAGCAATAATTACCCAGATAAAAATAATTTCAAAAGCATATTCCACTGTATAAGCTTAGGAGTGTATATGCGTGTTTGTGTGTATAATCGGTGAACCTAGAAGCCTCTGACTATTTGGTTTCCATAATAAAATAATGCTCTTCTGTTAATGCAACATGGTAGGCCAGTTTTAAATAATGAAGTTTTTTTTTAAGATTAATGCCTTGTGCCACTGAATTTCTCACTCTTTTCTTTCTTAACATATATACACATTTATTCTTCATCTATATCATGTAAAGAAACTTCTTTTTTCCCTCAGCTTTATTAAGGTAAAATTGACAAATAAAAATGTATATATTTATGTTACAATATGTCACATTTTCATATATATCTGTATAGTGTGAAATGATTTAATCAAATGAATTAAGATATCCATCACCTCCCATACTTATCACTTATTGTGATAAGTGATAAGAGTTAAGATCTATACCCTAAGTAATTTTTTTTTAGACGGCTCTGTCACCCAGGCTGGAGTACAGTGGCAAGACCTCAGCTCACAGCAACCTCCACCTCCTGGGTTCAAGCGATTCTCCTGCCTTGGCCTCCTAGCTGGGATTACAGGCATGCGTCACCGTGCCTGGCCAATTTTTTGTATTATTAGTAGAGACAGAGTTTCACTGTGTTAGCCAGGATGGTCTCTATCTCCTCTCCTCGCAATCCACCCATGTCAGCCTCCCACAGTGCTGCGATTACAGGCGTGAGCCATGGCTCTCAGCCACCTTTAACAATTTTTAAATATACAGTAGATTATTATTAGCTATGGTCATCACACTGTTCAATAGATGTCTGGAAATTATTCATAGTGTCTAATTGAAGCTTTGTGCCCTTTTAACAACACCTTCCAAGTTTATCCCACCACCGAGCCTCTAGCAACCAACATTCTATTCTTTTCTTCTATGAGTCCAACATTTTATTTCACTTTTTCATTTTTACATTTTTTTCCAGATCTATTGGTTCGTGCATAGAAATAATATTGATGTTTCTGTGTTGATTTTTGGATCCTGCAACTTTACTTGATGTTCTTCAAGTTCATCAATGTTGTCTCAGGATTTCCTTTCTTTTTTAAGGCTGAATAGTATTCCATTGTGTATATATCTCACAGTTTCTTTTATCTGTTTATTCTTTGGTAGACACTTAGGTTGATTCCATAGCTTGACTATTGTGACTAATACTGCAATGAACACGAGAGTGCAGGTACCTTTTCAACATACAGTTTTTACTTCTTTTGATGTATATCCAGAAGTGGGATTGCTAGATCATATGGGAGTTCTTTTGAGAAATATCTAAACTATTTTCCATGATGGCTATCCAAATTTACATGACCACTGTGAGTATAAAATATATCAGTATTCCATATCCTTGCCAACAATTGCTATGCTTTGTCTTTTTGATAATAGCCATTCTAACAGGTGTGAGGTGATCTCTCTCATTGTGGCTTCAATTTGTAACTCTTGGATAATACTGATTTTGAGAATTTTTTCTTATACCTGTTAGCTAATTGTATGCCTTCATTTTAGAAATTTCTATTCATGTCTTTTGCCCATTTATTCATTTATTTGGTTTTTCACTCAAATTGAGTTCCTTTTATGTTTTAGACATGAATTCCTTATCAGATGTATAGTTTTGTAAATGTTCTTTCCAATTTCATAGATCGTCTCTTTACATT
Organism: Leontopithecus rosalia; assembly: GCA_028533165.1. Taxonomy (NCBI): domain Eukaryota; kingdom Metazoa; phylum Chordata; class Mammalia; order Primates; family Cebidae; genus Leontopithecus; species Leontopithecus rosalia. The sequence continues at coordinate 145,354,586 of CM052648.1, read as the reverse complement.
GTTAATTGTTTACTTTCTTGGGAAAAGCCTTTATAGTTTGATACTATTCCATTTGTCTACTTTTGCTTTTGTGGCCTGTGCTTTTACGGTCATATCCAAAAAACCACTGCCTAGCCAACTGTCAAGGAGCTTTTTTCCTATATTTTCTTCCACTAGGTTAAACATTTTAATTAAAGAGTTATATTTAAGTCTTTAATTCATTTTGAGTTTATTTCTTCATAGGGTATGAGGGTCTAATTTCATTCTTTTGTATGTGGATATCAAGTTTTCCCAGCATCATTATAGAAGGGATAGTACTTTTCTAATTGTGTGATATTGCCAACTTTGTTGAAAATCAATTGACTATAAATACGTGGATTTATTTTGGGGCTCTCTAATCTGTTCCATTGGTGTATGTGTCTGTATAACAGCATCATGATGTTTTGATTACTATAGCTTTGTAGTAAATTTTGAACTCAGGTACTGTGATGTCTCAGGTTTGTTCATTATGCTCAAGACTTCTATGGCGATATAGTGTTGTATCACCACATTTGTGGTTCCATGCAAATTTTAGGACTGCTTATTCTATATCTGTGAGTGATGTCATTGAAACATCAATATGGGTGGTAATAAATGTATAAATAGCTTTGAATAGTATGGGAATGTAAACAATATTTATTTTTGTCAATCAAAGAATATATATTTTTATTTTTGTCTTCTTCAGCTTCCTCTATCAATGTTTTGTATTTTCCAGTGTATAGATATTTACCTCCTTGGTTAAATTTATTTGTGAATATTTTATTTCACTTATTTATTTGCTGCTATGGTAAAAGGTTTTTTTTATTTTTACTTTTTTTTTCCAGATCATATTGGTTAGTGCATAGAAATAATATTGATGTTTCTATGTTGATTTTTGGATCCTGCAACTTTACTAAATTTGTTTATTACGTTTTACATTTTTTTGGTGGAGTCTTTGGGGGTTCTATATGTAAAATGATGTAATCTGCAAATAGAGACAATTTCACAAGAAAATTCTAATAATTAATTGTTTCTCACGTTTAATTTAGAACACTAAATAGAAACCTGTTGTCATAAGTAATAATTTTATAAATTATTATTTTTATACTCTGACTTTCCCTAAAATAGATATCTGAAATGTTAAGAATAGTGACTCTCTCTGGCATTCATACTTTCTGGTTATCAATGTCTCCTGGCCTGTCAAAAGATAAATGATTTGATTATCTCAGGTTTCTAACTTTTCAGCTATTAGCATATGGCTTGACAAGACGAACTACAAAACATATTTATGATAGCTTTCAGCTTGTTTTCCCTCAAAACTAATTTGTTTTTCATAGTTTTTTAATAGAATATCATAACTTACATTGGTCATCTTGAACCTGATAATTCATAATACATTCAAATTCATAATATAGTCAAACAGGAACCAGATCATCATACTGGGATTTACATGATTCTTCCTTTGCACTCTATTTCATCCTCTCAAAAGTTTTTTAAACAATTTCAGATTCTCAAAAATTTTTTTAAGTGTATGAAGAGAAAAATTGTTCAATGAAAGCTGAATATTTACACATTGATTTATCAATATATCTCATCTTCAATTAGTATTACATACAATAAATGGCAAGAACATCATTTACCTCAAAATATTTACTTTCAAAAATGCTATTAAAATAGAAAAAGATAAATTTATTAACACCTAGTAAAACTATGGCTTATAAAAAGCAGTTTCTCATGGGTGTCAGAATAAAGTATACACAGATTAAATCAATCCTGAAATACTTCCCAGACCTTAGGAAACACCATTAAAGACAGATTTGAGTGTTTGTCCTACTGATACTTTCTATTTTGGTTAGCTCAGTATAGAAAATTTACTGAATCTATTGTTACAATGCATATAGATCTATCATAGTTTTTTCTCTGTGTGAATTTCCTCCTTTTTTTCCAGACATTGCAAATAAATTTTTTTTATTTATTAATTTGTATAAATGAATGGGTACAAGTGCAGTTTTGCTATGTGGATATATTGTGTAGTGTTTCGTGTATCCATCATTTGGATAACGTTATGTTGTGTCCATTAAGTAATTCCTTATCGTTCTCCCACACACCACTCTTTGGGTTTTTTAAAACGGTTATGCCATTTAGTTACAGAGTCTTTCCAAGTATGTTAATGGGATGGCCGTAGTGGATTTTCTTGTTTTAAAGGCAATTAACACATTTGGAAACAAGAGAACTACAGTAGTTCCTGCTTATCTTCAGGCGATCTGTTCCATGACCCCAAGTGGACACCTGAAATCTTGAGTAGTATCAATTTCTATATACACTATGATTTTTTATATGTACATACATACCTATGATAAAATTTAATTTATAAATTAGGTACAGTAAGAGATTAACAATAACTACTAAAAATATTATAACAATAGACTGTAGTGAAAGTTCTGTGAACATGCTCTTCCTTTCTCTCTAAATATCTTACTGTATGGTACTTACCTATTTTCCCGCCATGATTGACCAGGAGTTACTGAAATTGCAGAAAGCCAGCCATGGATAAGAAGAAACTACTGTACAGTGGTTATGAAACATACAGGTAATATTTAATGAAAGCCAACATTGCATCAGACTTCCCTCATCAGTCATTCTCTGTTTCCAAGTATAAAACCTACAGTACTGGCCTGCCCCATTCTTGCCCACAATTCATTCTAGGACAGCCCTGCTCCCATTGCTCCCTGAGAAAACTTTGGTTGCACTCTATCTAAATACATTATAACATATTTCTATAGGAAACTCAAGTTCTTGTTTTATTTGTCATTAAAAACAAAAAAGCAGAAGAGTCATTTGTCAAGATATCTATCTATCATATCTATCTATCTTGTGGACTGCGGGTGTAATCCTGGCCAGAGTGAGCAGGAATACACTGCAGCCAGCCCATGGCTTCCTCCCGAGCAAGGGCAAAGTCTTGCCTTGCTGCAGGGCAGCTGTAGTAGCTTTGGCGCTTTCTAGACCCAGCCTCACTGCAAGCAGCCAGAGTACCCTCAAGGGAAGCTGGTTTTATTTCTCAGACACCACACATAGAACTGGAGGTCTTCCCTCTTGTCACTGTCCCTCATGTCTTAAATGGCTTCATGGCTCCCCACGCCTTAGAAGAAGAAGATGGAGAAACTGGATCTTAAAGAAGCCCTACTACTGTACACTAGCTCAACACAACTATGAAGCAAAAATGAAGCATGGAAAAATGAGTAAAAATTGTCACAAAGGTAGTGGATTCTTTGAATACTGGATGGTGTCCAGGGCAGCTCTGATGTGGTAATTCTTGATATCTAGGAGTCTGATGAGACAGCCACCTTCATTGGAGAACCCCATGGACTGCATCTGGGAGAGGGACTAAAGCAGCCAGGAGTAAGTTCCTGGGGGAAGATCCGGGCACAAGGCAGCCTCCTTCAGCCCTGTGGGTCTTTCCAGGTTTCTGACATCTGCAGACTGGAATTCACTTGCAGACAGGTCCACTTATTTTGAAGACAAAGGAATAAAATAACCATCTCCTTCTAAACTGTTATTAGACTCTGTCTGTTCTACAGGCTTCAGCATAGACTCCAGGGATATCTTTTTCATTTGAGCTGTCAGAAATGGAGCCATGTCATTGACATTTCCACTGAGTTTGCTGGAGTGCCTGGAGAGCAGCTGCTTGGATGAGAGTTGCCTTCAGTTCTGTGTTGTAACTATCTGGAGAGAAGAGTGCCAGCAGCTTCTTTTCCCTTCGTTTTCCATGCCAATAGCAACTTACATGCCCAGAGGGCTAAGAGTACCTGCCACACTCTCCCCTGTATTCTTCAGGAAATTCACACTGGGGTCCTTCCATGTCTAGGAGCTGACTTTGCTGGGAGGCTGATTTGGGAATCACCAACTAGAAGAGGACAAGGATGCAGGCTCCAGGTTCCTGGTGGGTCCATTTCCCAGCCTGGCACCTGAAATGCTCGTGTCTCTGCATTCACAGCCAGTGGCTGGGAGAAAATCCCTTAAAGGGGCTCCCAGAGGGTCAGTGGGACTCATGATTTTGCTGTGCCTTCTATGCCTGCCCTTTGGCTGGAGCACAGCACACCACTTGGTAGTCCCAGGCATGCTATAAATTTCCACAGGCCAGTAGCAACTATAAATGAAGAGTCAAACTCTGTAAAATATTTGAAGAGATTTATTCTGAGCCAAATACGAGTGACCAGTAGCCCATGACATAACCCTCAGGTGAGCTTGAGAATGTGTTCAATGTGGTCAAGACACAGCCTCTAGGTTGTTTTTTGTTTGTTTGTTTGTTTGAAATGGACTCACCCCTTGTTACCCAGGCTGGAGTGCAGTGGTGCAATCTCGGCTCACTACAATCTCTGCATCCTAGGTTCAAGCAATTCTCCTGCCTCAGACTCCCTGAGTAGCTGGGATTACAGGTGCCCACCATCACGCTTGGCTAATTTTTGTATTTTTAGTAGAGAGAGGGTTTCACCATGTTGGTCAGGCTGATCTTGAACTCCTGACCTCAAGTGATCCACCTGCCTTGACCACTCAAAGTGCTGAGATTACAGGTGAGAGCCACTATGCCTGGCCAGCACAGCCTAGTTTTATGCATTTATAGAGAGACATCAGACATCAGTCAAATAAATGCAAGCTATACATTGGTTCAGTAGGGAAGGTCAGAGTGTTACAGGAAAGGGGTCCTGATACCGACCCCAAGAGAGGGTTCTTGGATCTTGCACAGGAAAGAACTTAGGGTGAATCCACAGTGCAATGTAAAAGCAAGTTTATTAAGAATGTAAAGTAGTGAAAGGACAGCTACTTCACAGACAGAATAGGATGTTCCTAAAGTAAGAGGAAGAATGTGTCCACCTTAGCTACAATGATTGTACATATGGGGAGATGTGCTCTGCTACAAAGGTTTGTGATAAAGGATTAATTTTCTTAATTATGGCTGGCACGGGGTCTTGTGCCTCTAATCCCAGCTACTTGAGTGGCTCAGGCAGGAGAATCCCTTGAACCCAGAGACAGGCTGCAGGCTGCAGTGAGCCAAGATTGTGCAACTGAACTCCAACATGGGTCGCAGAGTGAGACTCCATCTCAAAAGAAAAAAAAATTCTTGATTACTGTATTTTGCAAGAATCAAGGTTACTATCTTTAAAGCAAAATTAGGAATGTCTTTGTTCTCCAGATATCAGGATATCTGGATACTCCCAAGTCTAGGTCTGCTTAGTAAGCATTATTAATTTGCTCCCATAACCATATCTATCTAGAGGCTAGGAATGCATAACTTTCTGAGAATGCAGCCTAGGGAGCCTCAGCCTCATTTTCCTAGCCCTCACTCAAAATGGAGTCGCTCTGGAAATGCAGACTACCAGGTTATAGGTAGATTTTAAAACGTTCTTGGCCAATTTGTTGAAAGAGTTATCAATAGAAAGGAATGTCTGGGTTATGATAAGGGGTTGTAGAAGCCAAAGTTTAATCATGCAGATAAAGCCTCCAGAGAGAAGACCTCAGAGATAATAGACTGTAAATGTTTCTTATCAGACTTAGGGTCTGTGTTGATGTTAAATGTCGGTGGGCTTTTTCTGAATTCCAAGAGGTAGGAGGATATAATGGGGCATGTCCAACCTTCCCTTCCCCATCAGCATGAACCGGTATTTCAGGTTAACTTTTTGGAATGCCCTGGTTGAGAGGAGGCATCCATTCATGTGGTGGGGGTAGGGACTTAGAATTTTATTTTTGGTTTAAACAACCATCACAAATGACATTTTGGGTACACTGTGTTTCAGGGTATCACCTGAACACACATAGGCGGCAGTGTTTCCTTCTGCCCTCATGTTTTTAAATGTCATGGAAGACGTCATCCTTCCCATTGGACATAGTTGAAGTAGGAGAGACCGTGAACAAACCGCTCGAACACGGAACTGGGAAGGAAGTGGCTTTTTATTCCGCCCGGAATCTCAGCAGACTCATGTCTCAAGGACTGATCTCCCCGACTAGACAATCCTGGCCTCTTTTAAAGGCTCACAATCTTAGAGGGTACATATGAGAGGGTCTTGATCAATGAGGTAAGCGAGGGGTACGGGATCTAGGTGGGGGTTTGAGCAAGATTGAGCGAGAACAATGCTTTCTGGAGGGCGTTGCTCCATATTATGCCAGCGATCTATAGATGGGAGTGCGATCAAAGGTGGGGGTTTAATCTTAAACCTCCAGGTGTGGCTAGTGGCACTGGTTTTGTCTCCTCCACTGACCTTGAGCCTTCCGTTTTCTACTTTTACTTCTCCTTTTGAAATGTAGAAGGCTAAGGGGAAGTGGTCTTAGAAGCTTAAAAGGAAGGGATCTCCTTCCTCATAGTCATAGTTACTCATCACTGAAGACAACCAAGTCTTCGTCCTCATTGAAGTACTGTGCCTGGAAGCTTCCTGACTGGCTGCAGCCATAGGAGCAGGGCAGCCACCAGGTTCAGCAGCTGCTCTTTTGGCCCCGGCCAGACACATTCTGAGCTTCCTCCTTGCCTCACTGCGGGAGTACAAACTGATGCAGTGTATCTCATAAACCACAACTTGCTCATCTGGAAGATGGGGCTTCATGGTACGTAAAGCCATTGCCTGTGGTTAAGGAGCAAGAGCCCAAAGGAGCTCTTAGCACAAACACACACACACACACACACAAAGACAGAAAAAGAAAAATTGCTGTAAAAACCATTTCAGTTAGAGTTATTTCAAAGTATTCTTGTGCTTTCCACATACCTCCATAAATTTTGAACTTTTAAACTGAAAAATAAACTGTTTTCTCTATAAGATAGAAAAATAACATTAAAATGAGGCATATGGTTAGGAACTTTTCTCATTTTCATATGCTTTCAGCTTTAAAAATTTACTTAGAGTAATAAAATCTAAAATGTAAGAATTCAATACAGCAACATTTTATAATTTTTTGAAATCCAGTGCAATTAAAATAATTGCCAAGCTTATACTGGAAAATTGTCATTTATAATCAAAGCTAAGTCAATTTTAAGGGTGGCCCAGTGGCAAGATCCCTAGAATAGTAACTGCAGTTGCACAAATGTCTTCCTGCTTCTATCACTAGTTGGAATGATTACTTTCTGATTTGTATTTAAAACTCATAGAAACATGTTTTTTAAAGGCTTTCTAGTAAATGGCTTTCGTTTTTAAATGTAAAGAGTCTTCTATTATTTGGAAAGACAGAGTAGTCTTCTTTTTTCATATCAATAGCCAACTCCCTGACAGATATGCAGATAATGGTGTCAGTTCATATCCTTTCTCCAACCTTCCTGCTATAGAAATGGTGAATTTCAAAGACACACTTTAAATACAATTTTATTAACTTTTCTATAATTTAGTACTGAGCAGTATATTTAAAAAATCATTCTGCTGTTACATACATTGTATGTAAGCCACCTCTTCACTCAAAATGAGAGGTCAGTATTTGAGACACTTCTCATTTAAAATATTCAAAGCTCGTGTCTGTCAGGAAAGACTAAAACACTGAGATCAAGTTATATTTGGGAAAGATGGTTCATATCACTTTTTAACAGAAAGGGAGGGACTCAATATTTGAAAGGTGGGACATTGGTCAGAGAAGCGGTTTTGACCCAAGAGATAGTGATTATTTTTTAATGAGTATTTTTTAGTGACTAGAGTTTAGGGTAAATTGGTAGAAACTAGGTAAATCTTTGGATAACAGTTACTGTCACTTTTATAAAGCTACCCAATATGTAGCTCTACATTGCTCTTTCATATTTCAGCTTCAACTACTTTAAAAAAAAACACACACAAGTAAACAGAATTTCCTGAAAAATTGCTATAATCACAGACTATAGGAAAAGTGGTATACAAACCTATGCCATCTATATGATGAGGGAGTTAAGATTATTTGATGGTGGAGAACATAATGACGTATTATGAGGGGTTATGCTATAATAAATTGTAAAAATCTTAGATATTTCCAATTATATGCATAAAGTTAAGACATTCCACTGAGAATTTAATCCAGATAATCAAAAGAAAGAGTTATCAGTTGCATGACCAGTTTGAATTGTCGAGGCAAGAAAATAAAATCACTGAGATTGAAAAGCATTTACAAGTATGGCATATCACTTGCAAAAATAATAGTAATATATTCATCTCTTACCATGAAAATGACATAGGTTGCTAGTAGTTTGATACTATAACTTGTTAAATTTTCAGATGAGACAATGCCTAAGAGGATCTAAAATTGCTTGGAAGCTGTGGTTTGATTTAAATTACAGTACTAACATACACATAAAATGACACGGTTCAGTAAAAGGAAAAATGTCCATTTAAATTCAAGGTTATTTAATTAAAAACCATTCATTAATGTTGTATTCATTTGTAATACTAGTGTTTGGAAAACCTTTACAGAAGAATGTTAAATAATACATTACATGCCAGGTGCAGTGGCTCATGCCTGTAATCTCAGCACTTTAGGAGGCCAAGGCAGGTGGATAATGAGGTCAGGAGTTTAAGACCATCTGGGCCAGCGTGGTGCAACCCCGTCTCTTCTGAAAACTACAAAAATTAGCCAGGCATGGTGGCAAGTGCCCATAATTCCAGCTACTTGGGAGGCTGAGGCAGGAGAATCGTTTGAACCCAGGTAGCAGAGGTTGTAGTGAGCTGAAATTGCACCACTGCACTCCAGACTGGGTGACACAGTGAGACTCCATCTCAATAATAATAATAATAATAATAATAATACCTAGAATTGAACAGATAGGTATGATGGAATATAATGTGACATTCGAAAAATTGTGATTTCAAACCTGTGAAAGTATATCTTACATACCTCACATGGATTTGAATTATATATCACTAAAGATCCATAGGAACTATTCAGTCCTGTTCGGCTGAACAATTTAAACTTACGGATGCATTAATAAGACATTCTCACAATACATATAGCATGTGCCCCTTTGCTAACCACTATATTGTCTGAATCATTTTAGCTGACCAAACTGTTAATCAATACAGCACACTATTTCTCAGATAAAAAAATGTTGTGACTGTCACCTAATTTTTAAAATTTCTCAATTGAGGCCTAATTTTGCTAAGGTCACTGTCATTATATTTTGGTTCCCAGCAAAAGAATGATTTTCTTTTTTAACAAATAACAATTACACAGGATTTTATTGATGCCTCTTGGCTGTCAGAAGTTTTCATAGCCAGTAGTGCCTCTGCCTGGGCTTTGCTCAGCTCTGGGCTTGCCACTGGACACACTTTGCCCACTCAGCCCACCAGGCAGCACTCTGCTGATGCTACCACCCTGGATTCTGCACCCACCATGGCTCTGCACTCAGCCCACACCTGGCTGATCATGCTGTGTCTAGCTTCTGCCTTGGGAACTGGTGTCTGGACAAGGGGAACATGGTGGTACCTGAAAATTTGAAGATGCCAGCTACTGTGGAGCCCCTAGGAGTGTTCTGGCTGTTGCCTAGGGAGTCCTGAGGTCTGAGCCCTCAAGTACTATCACAGCTCTCTCTCCTTCCCACCACCCACAGTGTTGAATTCGGGGGTGTGTTACTGCTCATTTATGTTACGGCTTATGTTCCTTCCCTCTGTCTGCAGCATGGTGAACATGGGAGAATGTTACAGCTTGTTCCTGCTGCCTATAGCTCAGCAAACAGGTGTGTGTGGTGCCCAGCAGGGTTTTCTCCTGCATTGCTCAGTGATAGGGAGGGAGGGTTACAGTGTTACAGCTACTTTTGCACCTACTCAGCAGATTCCAGATTCTTGTCCCACAGTCAAGAGGAATGAGGTATGTGGACACTGGAGATTAAGTAAGGTGGATAAGTATTTTATTGAATGACAGAATGAAAGCTCTCAGCAGAGCAGGGACCTGAGAACAGGTAGCTATCTGTGTGACAGGAGGCCTGAAAGTGGGTAACCCCTTGTGTGGCTGAGTCTGAGGCTTTTATGGGTTTGAAATGAGGAGGTGTGGGTTGTAGGTAGCCTTGGAAAAGGCAACATTAGATTGGTTAAAAAGCATTATTCAGAAAGAACCAATGGAGAAAGAGTGGGAAAATAGGAATAGAAGTTCTCATGTCATGAAGGTCAGGTTTCACCAGAGACCCACCCCTGTCTGCCTAGGAATTTGTCTGTCACCTGCAGCTATCACTAAGTGTAGAGGTATGACTACTGTCATGATTTAAAGGACTGTATAGTTATATTAGGGAACTTCTTTGAGGACATGGGTAGGAAAATTTGATGGAATAGAAGACAAAAGAACACCAGTCAATGTAATACATGTGATATGCACTCTTCAGAGTATTTTGCATAATTATTTTATCTTCAGCCAAATTCCTTTGGTCTGGTATCATGATCTTGTTTGTTTTCTAAATGAATTAGTCAAGGCTCAGAATTTAAATAATTTCATCAGATTCTCAAGTTTTTAAATTGCACATTTATCTAGGCAGACTGGCTTCAGAGCCCATTTTAAAACACTGTGTTATGTTGATTCTCAAAGCTCTTGCTATGGTTCAAATGTGTTTGTCCTCTTCAAACTTCATGTTCAAATTAAATCCCTCTAAAATTCAGGCATTTTTACTTTGATGGTATTAAGACATTCGGCCTTAGAGGTGATTAATTTATGAGGGCTCCTTCCTCATTAATGGAATTAAGGACCTTGTAAAAGAGACTTCATGCAGCCTTCAGCTAGCTTTCCCTTCTGCCATCTGTGTACACAGTAAGAAGGCCCACACCAGATCAAATACTGGCATTTGATCTTGTCTTCCCAGCCTCTAGACATCTAAGGAAAAAAACTCTGTGTATTATAAATTACCCAGTCTCAGATATTTTGTTATAGCAGCACAAATTAACTGAGAAATACACTAATAGGTAGGTAAACCAGAGAGGCCACACTCTTAGAAGCTTGGACCCAGAACATCAATGAAGAGGTAACTTAAATGTGTTAAACACACTTTAAACACACTAATTGCAGGTGGAATAGACATAAAGTCTTTGTAATGAGCTAACTGACTGCAGTATAATCGTGACATATTGGTGTATAAAATTTTATAAAAACTAGGCTGGGCATAGTGGCTCACACCTGTAATCCCAACACTTTTGGAAGCCAAAGTGGGCAGATCACCTGAGGTCTGGAGTTCGAGAGCAGGCTGGCCAACATGGTGAGACACTGTCTCTACGAAAAATGCAAAAAGTTAGCCAGGAATGATGATGCACACCTGTAATCCAGCTACCCAGGAGTCTGAGGCAAGAGAATTGCTTGAACCTCCTGTGGAGGTTGCAGTAAGCCAAGATTGCACCACTGTACTCCAGGCTGAGCAACAGAGTGAGACTGTCTGAAAAACAAAACAAACAAATTTGATAAAAATTGGCCAAAAATAGAATTTAAAAACTTGACTTCTGTCAACTTCGAGAGACTCCTAATATCCAAAGGTAAGACAATTTGAGTATCGGTAAGAATAGTAACTACAATGGTTAAAGACATTTGAGTGTATTTAAATCTGTGAGTTCACAGAGATTGTTTTTGTTAAGTGGTCAACTGGGTAACAGAATAATTTAAAAAACTTAAAAGAACACATCTTATAAAATATCCTGGCTTTCTTTTATGAAATTTTATTACCCTTATCTCAGTGTATTTAAATATTTGTGGGTCTGATTTTCTGTTTATAAAACTGTTCTAAATATAAATGAAGGAATAATAGAATTATTATATTACTATATTTTAATCCCAATTAAATATTTTGTTTGTACTTTAGGTTATAGGGTACCTGTGCAGATCATACAGGATTGTTGCATAGGTACTTACATGGCAAAGTAGTTAGCTGCCTCCATCCCCCATCACCTATATCTGGCATTTCTCCCATATTATTCCTCCCCAACCTCCCCACCCCCAGCTGTCCCTCCTCTAGACCCCTGCAACAGACCCCAGTGTGTGTGCTTCCCTCCTTGTGTCCATGTGTTTTAATTGTTCAACACCCGCCTATGACTGAGAAAATGAAATAATGTTGTTAATCGATGATTGTAATTAGCTCCAAAAATGGAGTAAAAATGATGTTGTATACCTATTCATAGAAAAACACAAGACCATGAAGAAATTTTGCCAGACATTTTAAAAAAATTTTCACATATGATGAACTAATTTTGTTGATGAAATAGTGGAATACCACTCCAAGTGCACTTAATACAGTACTATATATTGTAAATAGATTTAAATTAAAGAGATCTCCAATTAAAAATGGGGTTTTCAAAAATACAACTAAAACTAATTTCAGCTTATATGTTCCATTGGTGTTCTAATGAAACATATAAAGCAAATGATTTGTTTCCAGTATCTCTGGGATAAACTAGAAAGAACATATTTCCAGCATCTCTGGAAGGACTAGAAATAATAGCTAATCTTTTAATGCATTAAAACGATAGTGAAAAAAATACCTTAAAGTTTAAATGTAAGTGTCAGGGGATCCCAAGAGTGGGTGAATTCTTTTTGCTATAAGCCTCCATAATTATCTATCACCTCTCATTCATAACTTGTATCACACTTACAGTAAGCTATTTACTGTTTACTTTTAAACTTTAGGCTTCATGAATGAAGGTACTTGTCTCTCTCATCACTTTATCTGCATTGTACCAATAAGTGCTCCTTGACCAAATGTGATGTTCTTTATTTTCATAAGGTTCTTCATCATGTTCGATGAATGCCTAATACAAAAAATATGTATCTGGGAGAAAAGAAAAAAAGCAACATTTTTGGTTTTTGATACAAAAGTTGCCAGAATAAAGGCACTTGGCAATGGAACTTTTTAAAATAGTCCTGATGTAATATAAATTTGTGATAATGTAGAGAAATTTAAAGAAAACACAAATGACTCAATAATGACTTCTGTACGACTTTCAGACTGATATTTAACAGCAATAATTTTATTCACAATTAAAGGGAAACAGTAATGAATAACTCAATGGAGAAGACTGCTTTAGAATTCAGTATCAACCTAACAGCAAATGCCACGACCATAGTTTTATTTGGAACTCATTCGTATGGTACTGCAGGCAAGACACACACAGGCACACACACACACAAACTTTTTTTTGTATTTGATTTGCTGCACGATTTGATAGATTAATTCTTCTTGAATTATGACATTATCAGCAAACTGATACACATCAAAAACCAAATTCTGTATTTTTTTGGTAAGTAGACATCACCTAATTTTGACTGTCAATTAAGTTTTAACATTATCTCTCAGAAATGCTTAGGGAACTAAGGGAACTAAGTTTAAATAAATTAGGAAAATGTCTCTATGTAACTGTATAAAGTACTAGTGCTGATGGTATTTCCATGTAAATAAGAAGTTTCACATCTGCAGTTATCAAATCAACAAGGATTGGATTCATTTAAAAAAGGCAAAACAGAATGAGATTTACATTGATGTTGGAAGTCTATGAAAAGTTATATTAATTAATTGGGATCTGATATAATTGATACAACATATGTTGGCAAATAATTGATTGCTAGTGTACATATTTGTATTGTCTTCTAGGTATAGGATTATGCTTTATAAAATGTATTATCAATATATTTTATTGCAAATAGGAGAATATAAATTGCCCTCAAATTATAATTTAAGAATATTTATGACCATGTGTAATTCATGTTATTGGCCATTGAATAAATTGTAATGCAGCGATAAAAAGTAGTACACCAGGCTTACTATAGATATCAAAAAGTTTGGTAGTGTTCAACAAATTGTGTTCTGTGAACAAGAGTACATTTGCTCTTTGTAATCCCTTTGGGAACTAATGATTCAAAACAACTTGCTATAGACTATAGCACACTGATTGAACCAGGAAAAGACAGCTGGCAGGTTGGTTAAAGACACAGGTACATAAAATGGCAACACATAATTTTCAAAATGGCAAAATTATTATTCCAAGACAAATATAAAATGAACATGTGCTGAAGATTTTAACACATTATTCAAGAGGGAATGTCAGGACTAAAATCGCTGGGTTAGGTTGCAAACTGGATAATGTCCCACACCATAAAGCATCAGTATTATTGGTTCACCTAGACAAACATTATATGCATCTCTGTCAGACTAAAAACAACAGTTAACAAGTGACATAACTAACTATTAGAACGGTAGTAGAAAACAATGAGATAAACTAAATACATTTCTGGAGAAAATACACATGTGGGTCTTTGCCCTGATATGATAATGAAAAATGGGATACATCACTCACCTTTTGGACTTATCTTCAAGTTTCAATAACATTTTTAAGAGATTGGAAAACTATAGATTTATGCTAAAATTTATGAAAGAAAACATATAAAATGTTCCCAAAACAAAAAAAAAAAATGAAAAGTATCTTAGATTGTAGATGACATGAGAAAAGACACAAACAGTCATTGTTAGCCATAATGGGTTTGCATTCAAAAGCTTTGAGGAGCTGAGCACAAAGATAGCTATAAAAATTTCACTGAATCATTTCACAAATTAAAATTAAAGCCAACATGCTTAGAATTAGAGTTATTCTATGCTTGGGAGAGGCCTATGATGGGAGAAGCCATTCCCTGTCAAAGTAGTGGAATCACTGTTACTGGAGATACCAGAACGAATTCTCAGAGAGTACACAAAAGATGTACAATTTGGAATTTTGACTAAAAAAAAAATCTAACTTCTAGGTTAAATCTCATATTCTGTGAATGCGTCCCCATTTTATCAAGTTTTAAACAAAAAAATTATTTTAATTTGGATCTCTTAATGTAATTTTTATTATCTCAAGTTTTGCTTCTCTATTTGAATTAATGATTATAATTATTTGGTTACTTTTCTTTCCTTTTTGAGATTATATTCATTTGTTCTGTATTTATGTTAAGTAAATATGTATGCTAATCATGATAATTTGGTGCTTGGATTATTGTCCCAAGGCATATGGGATTATTCTGTAAATTATATTTTAGCAGAATTATATTATATTATATTAAAATTATATTATAATATCTGAATTAAAAATTACATGAAATGTAAATCTTAAGAAGAGAATGTCCTTATATATGATAGAAAAATGTAATTGGGATTTCTAATTTTTTTTAAATGCAAGCTATATATTTTGGGTTTTGTCTATGATTAAGTAAAAAGGCAAATGGGTGAAGTGGAAAGGTCTGAGATTTGTAGGACAATCAGCATTAAGCTGAGGAAATTACATTTGATTTATAAGGAAATTACATTTGATTTATAAATTACATTATAAATGTAATTTATAAATCAATTACATTTGATTTATAATTAAATCAAAATTACATTTGATTTATTGCCTTATAAATGGGTATATAGACCCATTGGTATAATGGGTATAAATACTAAATGGGTAATATAGACCACAAAAATATTCTGGTGACTCAGGCTGCAGATAAGATTACAATTGCTTGATAAAATAAACAATTATACTGATGCATTACATTATACACAACGTATTAACTCCATTAACCTGGCATATAGTCCTGAAAAACCTTTTTTTTTGTGTATGACTCTGGTAACTTTTTTTTTTACCTGCTTTAATTATTTTATGAATGTGAACCTATGGTGACACTGTAAGGTCATCATTATTTTTATCGCCGTGATGTTTAGGACTTTGACTTTGCATGTTGAGAATGCTTGTAGGTTCTGTTGGATAACTCAGAAACTGAGGAATATAAAGGTTGCTACATTTTCTGTTACAAATTAATCAGGCTATAAAGATTTGTTAGGACTTTGACCAAAATAGGTCAACCATGCTGCATGTTAATGAAACTTATGTGAAAAATACTCCCCAGTGACTGATAATCAGGAATATCTACCCTTTTGCACAATTTTGCATCCTGTTTTTAATATTATACTTTTGCTTCTGCCTGAAATATTTTCTTTATAAACTAGAGCTTTTACTCCGTTTATTAACATGCAATATCTTCCTGGAGGATTTTGTTTGTTTGCTTATTTGTTTTTAATTTTACTTATTGATTTTTTCCTTCTTCACTGAAACAAAATAGTTTAGAAGACTTGTCACTGCATGGAATCCCCTCTGTGATCCCAAACCTTTTCTCCTTGTTTCTTTTAATTAACTAACATGTCAATCAGATTTGTACCGCTTGTGTTTTTACCCATTATCACTGTTTGTATAGAGTTTTAGTTTAATCTCTATGTATATTACATCCACCCACTTCTTTGATAAGCCTGGGTTTTTGTGTTGATGTGAGAGCAAGAAAATGTTTAGAAAGCCTATGCTTTCCTCATGAACCCTTTTCTATAACTTTTCTAAATCTTAGGAAGAACAATACTGCCATCTTAAGGCAAATTAAATTAATTCTGAAGGAACACCATCAACTTCTGTTACGCATTTTGGATTTGTATTTCACATTTTCATATTATATTTATAATCCAATCTAATTTGAAAAAAAACAAAACCTAATACTTCACAAGCTTGAAGAAATTTGTATACTACTCTCAGTACTTCCTCCAAAAATATTCAGTATTTCATAGAATATATTTTTAAATCATATATTTATTTTATCCTAAATATAAACTTTGATTTCAGAAGTTATTCTTCTCTCAAAATGCTCATTTGACATTTGAAGGAAATATGGCCGATAGCAAGGGTATGTGAAGACCTAGAGTTTCACTAGTGATATTTGAAACATTATATAACAATTTACATGATATGCAGAATTGAGACTAATGTCTTAAGTCGAGGGAAGCAAATGCTAGAAAAGATTGAAAAGTATAGCTAAGAATAAGCCATTACGGCCTAGAAAAATTGTTGCTGTAATAGAAGAGAGTAGCTCAGAAGGAGGATATATTTGGTAGCATGCTAACTGCTAAAGAGATCAACTTGAAAAAAATTGCTGAAAGGTGGCATAAAAGTGACCATTAGTGGTACTTCAAAAGGCAGAATTAAGAATATTCTATGGTTATTATAGCTGGGTAACCTTCAGTTAAAATTCATACTTCCTCACAGTGCTTCTCTATGATCATTATTTTCAGAAAATATCTTATTGGATGTTAGAATTTTGAAGACATCTAATGTTTATCATCTCAACATCTGTAATTTACTCAATCCCTCTATTTTCACCTGCTATCTCCTAATTTCCAACTATCTTCTGAGGCAACATATATGTGTATTCACTTTTCTATGTGTAACCTCTGTAGTCTGTGTTCTTAGATCCATCCTTGTTTCCTGGGAAATAAATACAGTAAAGTCCTAAAGCTTTCACACTCAAATATACTCACAAGAATATCCCCATAATTAATTTCTGCTGCCTATACACAAGTACCATGCTAATCCACATTTCTGATATGTCAAACACTAACACAATAATATTGAAAGTCTTCATTATTATAACAAAATTGAAACTACCATGGGACTAAAGAGTGTAAACTAAATAAGTACTACTTATTTTTCCTCTATATTTCATTAGTCTATAAATATTTTTGCTTTTATCATAAGACATGCTCATTTTCCCTCAATATATTGTCACATTTCCCTTTTCTCACCTTCCTTTGTATTACTGTTTCCTATATCTTTTTTTTTTTTTTGAGACGGAATTTTTTTTTTGTTACCCAGGCTGGAGTGCAATGGTGTGATCTCAGCTCACCACAACCTCCGCCTCCTAGGTTCAGGCAATTCTACTGCCTCAGCCTCCTGAGTAGCTGGGATTACAGGCACGGGCCACCATGCCCAGCTAATTTTTTGCGTTTTTAGTAGAGACGGGGTTTCACTATGTTGACGAGGATGGTCTCGATCTCTTGACCTCGTGATCCACCCGCCTCAGCTGGGATTACAGGTGTGAGCCACCGGGCCCAGCCTGTTTCCTACATCTTAAATACACTCTCTCTTCTCTAACTACCAGGGGAAATCCATCCCTCTATGTAGTATTCTGTCTGTGTAGTCTAAACAGTTAAAGTTGATTCCACTTATCATTTCTACTTACTTATTGTGCTTTGAATCTCCATTACATAATCTCATAATTGACACTAGAGAATATGACTTGTTTTGCTTTGTTAGGAAAAGCAATAAGCCTTGTTTAAGTATATACTCTTTACATTTTCTAATATGGATATCTTCATGCCTTTTTATGACTAAAACACTTAATTTGTATTGGAAATGTGTGGATTAAAACTCAAATTTTACCCCTTTATCTTCTGCATAACCCTGGGAAAAAATACTTAATTTATCCAAACTTCTGCTTCCTCAAGTAAGAGATGAAGGCAATATTTCATTGTCAGTGACACTACAGCATGAGTAATAGAAACAAAATTAATACAATATTTATTTTATAAATATAGCATCTTGTTATTATGCATGCAAAATGACTTCTGTCTCGGTCCTCAAGTATGTACCTTCATTATTCTTCATTTTCACAAACATCTTTAAAAAAACTGTTTTAGAGGCATGATGTTGGATCACTGCAATCTCCACTTCCCCAGGTTCAAGGAATTCTTCTCCCTCCAGTCCCCAAGTTGCTGGGATTACAGATGTGCACCATCGTGCTGTGGAGACATGGTTTCACCATGTTGGCCAGGCTAATCTTGAACTCCTGGCCTCAAGTGATACGGCCACCTTGGCATCCCAAAGTGCTAGGATTACGGGTGTAAATCACCATGCCTGGCCCCATCTTCAGAAATTTATACACCCTTTCCCTATTGAGTTTCTCAACACCAGATATTCATCTGTTATATAACTATGTGACATATGAAGTATGTCATATGTCATAACTATTCTAAATGACCTTTAAGTATTCTTAACACTCTTGATACTGTTAATAAGAATAAATTATTTCTTTAAGCATAGTTCTGACAAAGACAATTTAATGTTCAAAATCTGTCATGAGTCCCAAGTACCCATGAAGTTCACTATAAAAACTTACCTAAGAACCCAAAACCTCAAAATGTGAATCAAGGTTGAGGAACTGTTTATAAATAACACAAAATGTCTTTTTTAAACTTTATTCTTGTTACATTTTTCTCCTGAATGACCTTCTTTTTTATGGATTTTCAATGCTTAAACCAGATTGATTTTTCTGCTTAACAATAATGATTGCAGAAAGTAATTTCTCTTCTATAAAAATTTCTGGAATTCCTCACTTTTTACAATAAGATACATCTACTTACATCTTTATTATAGGTATGTAAATGCATGGGTTTTCTATTTTACTAAATATATTTTTATATCTCCATAGTATCTAGTACAGCACGTATTAGAAGTATCCAAAGAATCTGTTTTAGAGAATTTAATAATAAAAACTGGACTGGGAAAATGTGGCACATATACACCATGGAATATTATGCAGCAATCAAAAATGATGAGTTCATGTCCTTTGTAGGGACATGGATGAATCTGGAGAACATCATTCTCAGCAAACTGACACAAGAACAGAAAATAAAATACTGCATATTCTCGCTCATAGGCGCGTGATGAAAAATGAGAACACATGGACACAAGGAAGGGAGTACTACACACTGGGGTCTACTGGGGGGAATAGGGGAGGGACAGTGGGGGGGAGTGGGGGAGGGATAGCCTGGGGAGAAATGCCAAATGTGGGTGAAGGGGAAGAAGGCAGCAAAACACACTGCCATGTGTGTACCTATGCAACTATCTTGCATGTTCTGCACATGTACCCCAAAACCTAAAATGCAATAAAAATAAATAAATAATTTTAAAAAAATAAATAAATAAAATTAGTTTAAAATGAAGTTAACTAAATGGAAATATAATGTATTTAGGAACTTCATATTTTCAAGTAAAGTGTAAAATTGAAGTATACTCTATATGAGCCAATATTGGATGTGAGTTCTATCTATTTATCTATCTAATATAAGGAACAAATGGCAAAAGGATTTGATCATGTCCTTCCCCCTCCTCCTTTTCCTCTTTTTTCCCTTATACTCTCCCCTTCTTCCTTCTTTTTGTCTACTTTCTTCTCCTACTTCTTCATCTTGTTCTCCATTTTCTCCCTTCTTCCTCTTTTATGAATTTCTCTTCTTTCTTTTCTGTATTTTTTACTATTGTGTCTCTAGCCCCAAGAATCCTGTCAGTCATATGGTAATTACCAACAAATACCTTTAGAATGAACTCTTTCCTGAAAGCTATATGTTCCTGAAAGCCTCAAAAAGTATCAAACTCTGGGAATGACATGATAAAATGCCTGTTCTCAGAAAATACTTTTAGAAATAGATGAGACATGAACATGCTCAGAATCAGAGACATGTTAGATACCATTTCATAATTATGATGAAAAGTCATGAAGACCTGAATAAAAAATCACAGTGGTTTTGGAGATGAGGTGGCCAAAAAGTGGAAACATGATAATGTGACTGATTTTATGAGACTGAATGGATGAAATAAATGAAGCCCAAGACTTATCTGTTAGGTCTTCAGCTTGAGCTACCTATTAGATGACAGTGTTGAGTCTTAAGATTAGCAACAAGAAGTGGAAACTTATGGGTCAATAGACACTGAAATTAGTATGGGATATAACTGGGAATAAATCTTTCATGACTCAGCAATACTTTGAAAGCAGACTTGCATTTTTAGGAGAACTAGGGTTCATAGGCTTAGGGAGTTTTATTTTTTTTTAATTGTGTTTATTAGATACACTTGATGAAAACATAATTTACATATATTTATTTAAAAATTTTATAAGTATGTAGTTGCATATATTTATGGTGCACATGAGATATCTTGATATATACATACAATGTGTAATAAGCACATCAGGGTAAATGGAATGTCCATCACCTCAAGCTTTTATCTTTTTTCTGTGTGTTACACACATTACTGTTATACTCTTGTAGTATTTTTTAAATGTAAAATAAATTGTTGTTGACTGTAATCTCCCTATTGTGTTATCTTTTTTTGTTATTTGTTTGAGACAGGGTTTTACTCTGTTGCCCAGGCTAGAGTACAGTGGTGTGATCTCAGTTCACTGCAGCCTTGACTTTCTGAGCTCAAGCAATCTTCTTACCTCAGTCTCACAAGTAGTTGGAACTATAGGCATGCACCACTATGCCCAGCTAATTGTGTTTATTTTTTGTAGAGACAAGGTCTCACCATATTGGCCATGCTGGTCTCAAACTCATAGTTTCAAGTGATCCTCCCACCTTGGCCTTCCAAAATGCTAGGATTACAGGTGTGAGTCCCCACTCTGGGCTTGTGCAATCAAATTCTAGATCTTATTCATTCTATTTATATTTTTGTACTCTTATCAGGGAGTTTTAGGATATCTCACCTATTAAATAATGATGATAATATAATAACATTAGGTAACAACACTTCTTACAGTCTAACTGACTTCTTTGAGGAACAGAATAAATGAAATGAACTTCAAAATTTTTCACTGATTCAGTGATAAGTTGCCATGCTTACCTTTCTGAAGTTGTAGTATATAAAATGTAAGTGTTTACATGGACACAGGGAAGGGAGCACCACACACTGAGGTCTATTGGGGGAAATAGGGGAGGGACAGTGGGGGGGGGAGCGGGGGAGGGATGGCATGGAGAGAAATGCCAAATATGGGTGAAGGGGCAGAAGGCAGCAAAACACACTGCCACGTGTGTACCTATGCAACTATCTTGCATGTTCTGCACATGTACCCCAAAACCTAAAATGCAATAAAAAGAAAAAAAAATGCGTTTAGAATACACTTACATTTTACATTTACAAAAAATGTAAAGTGCTTTCTAAGTGTTTAGAAGAGTAAGTTGTGTTTCATTTTTTTGTTTGTTTGTTTGTTGTTTTGGTTTGCTTGTTTCTGAGACAGAGTCTTGCTCTGTCGCCCAGGCTGGAGCACAATGGCCTGATCTCTGCTCACTGCAACCTCTGCCTCCCAGGTTCAATTGATTCTCCGGCCTCAGTCTCTCAAGTAGCTGGGATTATAGGTGCCTGCCACGACGGCTGGCTAATTTTTGTATTTTTAGTAGAGACGAGGTTTCACCATTTTGGCCAGGCTGGTCTCAAACTCCTGACCTTGTGATCTGCCTGCTCGCAAAGTGCTGGGATTACAGGTGTGAGCCACTGCACCCAGCCAGTAAATTGTATTTCTAGTGTTTTTGTGTGTGTACATTTTATATTCCCCCTTGATGATAGAATTCATGCATTTGATTTACTATCCACAACAATATCTTTTATTAAAAATATATATGTGTGTGTGTGTGTGTGTGTGTGTGTTTAAAGTCTCATATCAAAAACTAAAGAAAATGGCATCTGCAGAAAGACTTCGAAGCTACAAAAAAAGACTACAAATGTTGGGTTTCCTTCTAATATGTTACACAAAGGAAAACTCTTTGTCTAGTCTCCTAGGAGGTGAACTAGAGTAAGTCATTAACTGAAGATGTATGGCTTTAAAAATATTCAGAGATAGAAACTGTGGTACAATAGATAAAAATGTTTAAGAAGGGTTAGAACTTCCTAAAACCATCCTGGGAGAGAAAGAATTTTTTAATACCCCTTTGAAGGTAAGGTCCAGTTTCAGAGAACAATCTAATTACATTTTAAATAGGAATTTAAAGTATCAATATATCAGTCATTGACTGATCTATCAGAAAAACTGTAATTCTTAAGAATGAAAAAGATGACTTTAGGTCTGAAAACAATATTTGTTAAAGGTTGTAATCTAGAAAATGCTTAGTGTCAATTTCATTTTGACCAAAATATTAATTTTTAGCTGTGTCACTATTAGATGGTATAGCCTCTTTTATTTTTGTTGTAACTCAGAGACTTAAAAAATTAGGATGGAAATCTTTATTATTGCCCCTGGATAATATTCTCTTTGCTCTGATAGCTCCTAAATTTTAAAAATTATAATTTGATAAAATTATTGTCCTAGTTGACTACAACTTAATGTTAAGTGGTATAATCGAGGTGTAAAAGCCTTTAGACTTCATAAGTGCTTAAGGGAATAATTTGATCAAATCTTGATCGGTAAGAGTTTATGATAAATAATTCAAAATAAGTCAGAGTTACTGTAATTCTGATGCTTTATGTTGAAGTATTGAAAACTTAAAATTCTTATGTCTTTCAAATGCTCAGTGGGATCAAACATAGGGGTTAATTTTAACTAACCAATACTCTGAGCTCAGCACCATTTCACTTCTTCAGTGGAAACCACCTCAAGACACTAAAGTTACCAATAAGGCATACAGAGCAGAACTTTTTATAAGGAAAGGTCTGAGTTTATCTAAAATTCTTCCCACCCAGGTATAGAAACTAAGCCATATTCCATTTATTTATTCTCCAAATTGTGACTTTAGTCTATGGACAAAGATATGCCAACATAAGTGTCTCTTGACTGGGTTTAGTTTAAGTCAATTTCTGTGCCTCAGGGTGGTTGATGGTTGGTTTAGGCTGTCATAGTACCATGATACTGTGAGAATCTCTAAGTTGTACTGAAGTCCCTTTTCTTTAAGGAAGAGCTTGGAAGGCAGTAAAATATCTCAATGATGTGCAGAGTCCACAAAATGAGTGACTTCTCATATTTGCTTAGTGAAAAACACATACTTGAGATTTAATATTGATAGTCTTGAAAAATAGCATAAAGAATAAATTAAGTTCAGCATACAATTAATGATACTTCGGCAAAGGTCTATAAGTGTATAATGATTTCTCTTAATCTTTTGCTTTAAATGCATTTTGTGACAGCTAAATAACTCTGCTGTAATACCATATCTATAAAAACACTGACCTTTGAATCAAATATTTTAAATATGGTAAGAAAATAAAACAGCCACAAGTTCTTTTGTTTAAGAAAAAAGATTTTATTCTGGTAAAGCCTTCAAGAAATAAATTAGAGTCCAGTTTGGTCATTAAATTAAAGATAGCATTTTCTGGACAGTAAATTCTATCCACAGCCATAATCTATAAAACTCCTCTAGCAATTTGAATATTATAAATGGAATTTATAATCACTTCAGCAGGCTCACCTGCAGGATGAAGATCAGTTCCAAATCATTCCAAATTGTATTCTCATTTGGGAAGCCGAAGGGGATAACACAGAAGCAACATTTTACTGTCTGTTTGATTTTTCAGAGTCAGAACTAACTAGTGGAAAGCATGCTTTAAAACATACCATGTAGGACAGTAATGGAATGTTGGTAACCATGTCAATTAATGAGAATTTAAAGTCAAAATAGCATTGCCATAATTCTTCTCATTATCTCTTCCATTCTAATTCCTGGCTTGCCAGTCTCTCTGAGTGCCATATCCATATCTAGACAGGAGTATTTTTAGTGTATTCAGAGTTTCTGAGTTCAGAATTGAACTCAGGCTGCCTAAAGCCATTTCTTCTCACACATCGTCTGCTTCTTGTGTCTTCTGTGCCCCTTTCTTGTATGCATTTGGCTACATTGGCTGCACCACTGTCGGAAATAATCAAGTGCAACTATAGACACTAAAACAAGCATTAAAAACCTAAGACAACCAGATGGCTGTTTCCCCTAGAAACTGTCAATTGATCTGCATCTCAGGTAGGGATTGTGATGAAACATTTGAGCCCAATGCAGTGGATCATATTCAGGGCATTCTGACATCATTTTATTTTTGACTCATTAGATCCACTGTTTAACCTGTAGCATCTTCAAGGTTGCATCAGAATTTCCACATGTGTTATAGATAAGATTATGTTAATGACAGTCATTGTCTAATTGAATTGTTTATTTTTATTTTTCAGCAAAAGCAATGAAGGTTATTGTATTTGTGTAAAGAGCATTAAGAGATAACAGTCAGTAGTTCGCCTACCTGCTTCTGAGTAGAGGACTACTACAGAACAATCTCAGTTGTTGAAAGTGAAGCTTTGTTTGAAAATAATGGCTTACATAATACAGTATTTAACTCCAAAGTGATTTGGCTTCATGTGTTTTTCAGTTTGTTTGTTTTAAGAGAAGGGTTCTTGCTATGTTACCCAGGCTGGTCTTGGGCTCCTGGGCTCCTGGGCTCCTGGGCTCCTGGGCTCCTGGGCTCAAGTCATTCTTTCACTTCCGCCTACCAAATTGCTGGGATTACAGACATAAGCCATCATGCCCAGCCCATATTTGTGCCACTTCAGAAGATGACCAGAGTCATTCATTAGATTACTGTAAAATAAAGTCTAGGGAAAAATTGTACCAACATAATAATGATATAAAATTCAGAATAAAGTAATTTCCCCCCTACGTTTGTTGTTTCTTCCATAAAATAGATCATTGTTTTATGCCAGACTTTATAAAATTTTTTGTAATTATAGTCTATTATTAACAATATGGATACAATTCTATAATTTTTTAATTTAATATTTTTATTATTATACACAAATCCTTAAGTTGACTAGCTAACACCTATTTCCAAGTCCTGGAAATCATCAAATCATTGGAAATAGCAAAAAATTTGGACACATTTTGCCTGTTTCTGCATTCCTGTGATGATCAGTCATTGTTTTACCTGTACAGTCCTTAAAACCAAGTAAATAGCTTTCAGAAGTGTTTATCAACTTAATTCTTTGGGGAAATATAGTTATTATATAAAAGCAAAATGTTTTCTTTTCCTTATTTTAATCCCCATTTTATTTTAAATACTTTCCCTTCTTAACGAACTTAATTTCCTTTTGCTTATAGCATGAAAGTCCTTTGTTTGGAATTGGTCTTTCTATTCTGTCTGGAGAGTAAGACCATTTTTGTCATAGGTGCTTGTTGCAGTAGTGGTGATATACATCTGACAGTTTTAAAATCTGTATTATGTTTTCCCCAAATGTATTACTTTTACCAAATATACAGCTACCTGTTACTTTGGCACAATTCAGCTCCACAATTCTATCCATTGATGTTTTATATATCAATAAGGAAAGGCTTGTTTTCTTTCTGTAATATCAATCAATAGCTTACATGCCATTTGATATTCTCTGTTTCATACTACCACTTAGAGGGAGTTCATAGTTTCAAAATTATGTTCATGGACTTTAAGCAGACATAATATATTGAGTCACGATGCATTGAAATCATGTAAAACCTTGCTTTATACAAAGTCTAGGCAAAATTGCAATATACACATCATGACATTGTGATGCATGAATTTATCCTGAGGGGAAAATAGAGTTACCTGGCAAGCATTTTATTCCAGTTCCATGCTAAATAATAGTGAGTTGGAATTCATTATTATGATCATATTATTCTGTGTATTTATATTAAATCCACCATATTGATATATGCTGTCTTACATAAGAAAGGGGCTATTTTAGATTTATTATGGATTAATGTGTTTCCATGACATTAAATTATTTTAGTAATACTTTCTAATCATAATCTTAAAAGGTTCATTACTTGTGAAAACGCAGATATTTGAAAAATAAAATTTTCACATTATGGAAACTAAAATCAAGTCTTCTGTCAGTTTTAATCATCAAATTAAAAATTTTGCCACCTAAAATTTGGACAAGGGAGAGCACTACATATTATCTCTCTCCATATTTAATCTTAATTTGTAGGTTGACAGTACTCTTTTCTAAAAATGGATGCTCTCAAGGAAATATATTATAAATTAGAAATAATATTTATTTAAAAATCAAAACTAGGTCAGGCATGGTGGCTCACACCTATAATCCCAGCACTCTGGGGAACCAATGTGGGAGGATCACTTGAGCCCAGGAGTTTGAGATCAGCCTGGTATACATGGCAAGACTCTTCTACAAAAATACAAAAAATTAGCCAGGCGTAGTGGTGGGAGTCTGTAGTCCCGGCTACTCAGGAGGTTGAGTAGGGAGGATCCCTTGAGCCCCAAGAGATTGAGGCTTCAGTGAGCTAGGATCATTCTGCTGCAGTCCAGCCTGGGTGACAGAGAGAGATCTTGTCTCAAAAAAAAGTAAATAAGGCCGGGCATAGTGGCTCACGCCTGTAATCCAAGCACTTTGGAGGCCAAGGCGGGCGGATCACCTGAGATTGGGAGTTCGAGACCAGCCTGACCAACATGGTGAAACCCCATCTTTAAAAAAAAAAAGTAAATAAATAAATTTAAAAATTAGGAACACCATTATAAAGTCACCAGTAAGGGTATGAAAAATGATTGTGTTAAATCCCCATTATATTTTACTCTCCAAATAAGATGTACTGAATTCTGAATTGGCAGAAGTGTATATTATTCTTTAGTCAGTGTCTTTAAGGTCCACTTTAGAGAATGAATAAACATTATTCATTATAATAATAAACATTACTTATGTTGTACATAAGTAAATATTTCTCTAAATTAAACTTCAATGTACAAATACTGTGTGGTCTCAGAATTAATTTCTATAATTTATAAATTCATGTAGACAGTGTTTTTAAATGAAGTTCAAGTGTCTTAAAAATCAGTGTTTTCTTTACTTGGGGCTGTTAACATCAATAAGAAGAGAAAAATCATTTGAACATCTATTTTTAATGACTACTTATGATTTTTTTATTACTTTAAGTAAGCTGCCACTATGAAAATCGAATAAGAAGGATGAAAAAATAGAATCTGTGGAAATATTTGTCTTTAATATAGAGTATTTCTTATCTCTAAACATTTAAAATACAGAGAGAGCCTATAAGAACACAACTACAATAAATTTTTGCAGATAATGCAAATTGCACACTGTCCAATTGCCTTTTCATGTTTGTTTCCTTTCTATCTTTTTTTTTACTGGTTTATTTTAAAAGAGTAATAAAAAACAAATTTTCAGCAGAGGTGGTTTACACATAGTACTTCTAAATAAGGATAGTATTTTTTCCAATCCAGTTGCTTTGTATTACCAAAAAGAGTAACATTCTAAAAGAGAGAGGTGTTACTCAACATATTCCAGAATATTTACATCATCAAAATAATCTCATTTTAGAACATAAAGCAGAAAGTTGGCAAATGAGAATTTAGTTTGTTTCAGAAATGCAAAGAAAACTTCTGAGTGAATGAAAGTATGGAAGCCTTCACAGTACCGTAACAGTTGAAAAGAAAAAAGTCTTGCATGCCTGCAGTTGTTCTTGTTTCTTCTTCTTTTATTGTATTGTTCTACAGTTTGCCTTTTCAAATCCCTGTTTATTGATAATGTGCTGCAATAATTCGAGAGGTATGGCACAAAGTTATAACTAATAGATACAAATATGTTTATATTAGGTTACTAAAAGATTAGCTTTGTTTTCAAATCAATTAAAGTAAATTTAGAGTTATTCTGGGAATAAGGCACTTAACGTACACTTGCTACCTAGTGGCATAGCTTAGCGGGAAAAGAATGGAATAAATTACATGTTTTCTGTTACATCTATGACACAGCCTATAATCTGTAGAAGGGCATCCAGTTGTCACTCCTGTGACTGTCATTCTCTTGGGTCTCACACATAGTCACCTATCACTGAATACAAGCATTACAGTTTTGGGAGTCTATGCTAAGTAAAAGTATATATTTTACCTATTGTGTCCTGAGTACAGTGATTCTAATGATTTTATTTTTATTTATTCCTTAACATTATGTTGCATCATTTTAAGTTTGAGCTTCTTTTTTTGTGCTGAATATCTATTTAGCACCCTTTGTAAATAAAGCTTTTAAGACATCAAGAAGCTTAGTAATATGTTGGTCACTTGGATATATACATGGGAAAATAGTAATTATCTAAAAATGCATTAATGAGAAATTGAGGTTTTTATAAGACTGTCAAGTAAATTATGACACAAATTTTATAATATAGAAGAAAGATAATTCTGTCTGTGTCTGCTTTAAAGTATCAATATTTCTGCTAAGGGAATAGGGTTTTCAGAAAACAAGCATTAAGGAGGCCACAATACACTGTAAAAGTGCATGTGAAAATTTATGCTGTTTATACATCAAAGTAAGCACTTGGATTAAAGGAATAATTAGAAAACATTATTGAACAGTTAAGTAATAAGAAAATAATACAGGTTGAAATTATTGTGGTCTGTAGGCAGAGGGTACACTCTTTAACTTACTTTTTCAGCTGTGGTTATTATAGCAATTATAATTTAATTCATCACCATGCATGTACTAATTGTGTATGCTAATTATTCAGTAGGAAGATACCGTAAACTGTGTTTATGACCCTGGTCTACTTGAGCATCAGCCCCATGATATTTTTATCAATAGAAGCAACCAAATATATTATTCTTTTTTAAAAAAAAATTTATTGCTTATCTTTATGGGTTCAGTTTTATAGATTTATCAGTCAGAGTAGTCTAGGTTTGCAGTAACAAAGTGTCTCAGTATAAGTTTATTTCTTATTCACATACTACAAGTGAGAAAGTGACAGCAGGTTAATCTCCTTACTTAAAAGGCCTAGATTAAAGAGGACTCTGTGTCAAAATGAAATCCCTAAATAAACAAAGTAGGAAATAACATAATCTGATAAACTGTGTTCTGATTCTAACATTTCTGTCCAGAAGTCAGATATTTTGCTCTTACTAACGTTTTGTTGGCCAAGGAAAATCAAATTACTAAAAATAATTTCTACAGATAGCCATGGAATACAGTGCACCATATACCTCTGAGGCAAGAACTAGAAATATTTGATGAACAACACTGATTGATTTTATAATTGTAACCCTAAAGTATGGGAAGTAAGACACTTGAATTGAGAATGTCTCCAATTACGTGATTAATGCTTTGAGGTAAGACACTCCATGTAATTCTAATGTCACAACCCCATGCCAGAGCATTTAAGCCTGAAACTCTTGGGATAGAACTTGAATGTTTGTAGATTTTGTAAATTCACTTCATGATTCTAATACACATTCCTGATTGAAAATCACAGTTGTAAAAATACTTCTTGGGAACACATTTGTCTTTGTCAAACATGTTCATTTGAAACATTATTGCATGTCTACTATGTGACAGGGGTAGGACTTTGTAACTTAGTAGTTAATAAACTAAGGTTTTCTAGGAGATGAATCCATGTTTTAGGTATAATACTAAATAGCTAAAACAAGAAGAGTTTACTCAACTGTCTAATCATATAATATAAATCATTGTATTATTTTTCAAAAGATGTAACACTATTAAAAGGAGATAAGAAATATAGTTGTCACTTTATATTGCTTAATATTTTGTCTTATTTATATAGTAAGGCAAGCTTTAACTAAAACTAAGAACCAATATAATTTTTCAGCCAGTTCCAATCAGTTAAATTAGTGCTAATTTAATTGAAATTTATTTAGTAAAAAATAATGCATTCTAAATTCTAAAATATTTAATCTTTATTTTTTCTTGTTTTTCACAGTTATAATGATTTTTAGAAAATTTCTGATGATTTATAACACATTTATAGTATAAAATCTATAGTATAGATTCTTTCATTATCAATCTTTACAAAATTAGATCTTTCTTATTAGAATAGTTTATCTTTCAAATCTGGTCATAGAAGTTTTCAAGATAATTCTCTCTCAAAAAAGTTAAAAGATGCCAAATTACACATTCTTTGAAAATGAGCCAATTTAAAGTTCCTATTTCAGACACAAATAGTCATGATATTAATGTTGAAATGGATTGCTGCTTTTCATTACCAGAACCTGAGACAATTATAAGAAAAAAATAATTTTGAATAAATAATAGTATAACATTTTCCAAGATATTATTTATAATTAATAGTTTGTAGAGTCAAAAGAATATCAATCCATTTATTCTTCTAATTTTCCCAACACTACACCACACTAATTTAAATAGTCAAACTTATCTATTTTTTACCCTTTTCTTACAGAAATGATTTCTTCAAAATACCAAGGCTTTTATCTATCTTTTTGTAGAAAACAAATACTCAGAAAAAAAACACTTGACTATTCTGTTTAGAATTATTTATGACAATAATTCCCTTTTAATTTATTCTAAAATTATTAATAATTATTAATTGATAATTAAATTCTGTTCTATTAAAAGACACCTACAAAAACAGTTTGGAATCTAGTGTCAGTGAGTGAATTTTTCTACTTACACTAAATTGTCAGTTACTAATAATATGAAATAGAAATTTAAAATACTTAGCTAAAAAAAACACCACAACATATTCTAGATAATAAAAGAGTCACAAAGATGCATTATGACCTTTAAATTTTTAAAAATTTATATAAAATTCTATTTTTCTTTAGAAACTGGGAAAAATGGTGTATGAATTACAAGAAACAACTCAGGATATACAAAATATTGCAGATGTATTCAAATCTTCTAGTAGATATTCAGAACTAAACTTATGTTGAACTATCTTATTTTGCAAGTATATTGTTTAAAACAATGTTAGTCAAAATTCATGTAACAGGAAGAAAATAAAACTATTTTTAGTAACCAACTTCTTAGCCAGTATCAAAAATTTTAGTCTCTCAAAAAATATTTATTTCTACACTTATTATTTAGATTCGCAATCACCATCTTAACTTGTATACATGAAGAGGGAACAGTAATTTGTTTTCATAAGTAAGTGTTGTTCTGACTGGACACCCTTCCTTCGAAAATTAACATACAGCAATTCAGAACAAACAGTTATTATAACAAAGACCGTAAACAAAGACGGTTTACGGAATTAGTTTGGCCATTTATTGAAGTGTGTTTTCTTTTGTTGTTGTTGTCGTTGTTGTTAAATATAAAGCTACTCAATCTTTAAATACCCTGATCAATGAACTTTGAGTAACAATACAGACATTTGAAGGTTGATAGAAAATTAAATTAGACAATGTGTGAATATATCTTACAAAGTATCTGCAAATGAGTGAATGCTATATAGATTTAGTTATTATATTCATTATTTTTACCATTTAATCACTTTTACATTGATTCATTTAAAAAAAACTCTCCAAGAAGGTTATTATTCATTAGTATTAAGTAAGGAAATATATAGAGATGTTTTATTTTTAAAATTGCATGTATATGGATGGTAAAGCAAATAGATTTCCAATGACACTAAAACTGCGTAGCCAGGTTAGACACATAAACATTAAAAATCATCTAAGAAATAATCAAATTTAAATTTTTGGTTTTAATGACACTGAAAGAGAATGTCCTATTGTGAATGGTGAGAGTTTTGCAAAAACACTATAAAAGTTAACAATTTGTTTGCTTATTTTAGATTTAATAATTTTATATAACACAAATTAGTCCTTCAAAATTATGAAAATGTACAATGCATATGTTTTAAAGGGTGGCAAGAGTCTGAGCAATTTGGACAGCCCTATTTGACTTATTTTCCTCATCTGACTAGGAATAATGTTAGTTCTTATGCTACAATATTATTTTGACAATGAGATAAGCCACGCATGAACCCGTAACACAGTGTCTGGCTGTGAATACTCAAAAGTTAATAATTAACAATGAACACTAATTAAAAACTAATAATGAAAACTCAATAAATTATTATCTATATTTAAAGCTATTTAATGAAAGTATTTTTCTAACTTTGTAATTTCACACTTATTTTTTTCTTAATAAATGTAAGACTTGAAAATGTTTTACAGTATGCTTCAACCTTTACTCCTAACAATCAGTCTCATAAATTCAGGTGGGTAAGTTCCATTTGAGCAAACTTACTTCTACTGAGATTTGAAAAGTATATGTGACCTGCAAATGTTATCAGAAACAGTAACTCTATTTGACAAATGGCCTAATCACTCCACTGTAGATCAACACATTTTTCTTGTTATAATAAAATGTCTCTTCTAAGAGTGCATATGGATTTTAACTTTACTGAATTTCTATAAATTTTTAGCTACTTTATAATACAGCTTTGTCCTGGAAAACTAAAATGTTCCACAAGGTAAATGTTCACCCTATTTTGCTACATGCCACACAAAAGTCACTTTCAAGGTTCAGAGAATAACTATTCTTTGGCTCCGTTTTTGACAATTGTCAGTGTTTTTGAAAATGCACAAACCTTCCTTCTCATTGAAAGGAAACATGGAACATTTAATATCAGGGGTCAGCTCAACATTAGGAGGCTATTTAAAAACATGGCCACATTTCTCCTGGTATAAGTTACTATGCCATTTAGAAGGAAAACCGGGTTATACTAGAACTTTAAATGTCCAAAAGTTTCTTTAAAGTAATCATATTGTAGATTTTTACAGTGTTATAACTTTCTACAATTTTTATAATACAAGTTAAGTTAAAAATAAACTACAATTTTACAGCATTAAGTGATCACTTCTAGCAACTATGTGCTCTTATGGTTGCTAATGATTCTCTTTACTATCATTTATTTCTCATTTTTTTCCACTGTTCAAGGTTTATTGGGGGTTTTAGTTGGTTTAACACTTGGATAGTTGGTTGCATTGTTTATATGTAGATCTTTTTACATTGTATGGTAAAGTACACTACTGATATATATAGTTCACAAAACAAGATCCTTTGGAATTGTATCTATACACTGAATGCCAGGATGTGACTGTGAAAAAACGCTGGATTAGGCATATTCAGTGAAGGAGCCAGGAAGTTATATAGCACATGGTAAACATCTCTCTGGCTCAAGGGCCAACTGCAGCATGTGCAGCATTACTTTAGGCCAGGTGGTGGCTCATGACTATGATCCTAGCACTGTGGCAGGCAAAGGCAGGAGGATTGCTTGAGCCCAAGAGTTTAAAACCAACCTGGGCAACATAGTGAGACCCTGCCTCTGCAAAAATAGAAGTAAAAAAAAAAATTTTTTTAAGCTGGGCATGGTAGCATGCATCCATAATCTCAGCTACTCAGGAGGCTGAGGTAGGAGGATTGCTTGAGGTCAGGAATTTGAGGCTGTAGTGGGCTATGACCATTCCACTGCAATCCAGCTTGAGTAATAAAGTGAAACCCTGTCACGGTTTAACAAAATAGAAAGAAAAAAAAAAACCTTTAAATTTAAATTTTACCTTCCATGGTAAGTTATTCTTGACAGTTTGGCCTGAATTCTGATCCTTTCTTTATCTGCACTTACTCCAATATTACTCTGCACATGCTAAAGCTGACTGATTGGTGTGCAATTACATTTCAGGTAGTTTTAAATTGTTCACTTTTAAAATATCATGATGTAAGATATTAATATAAATATTGCTTTGTTCACAAACTGTGAAGTAATGCAACTCCTTAAGAATGTTTTTTAAGGTCTCAAGATCACATACTTCCAAACCTATGGTTGAAATGGCTTATAAACTACGTTTAAACTATTGACACATGACAGACGCACTTTAAAGAAAGCTTGTAAAGAAAACCAGTCATTCTTCAACAACAGTGGGTGCAACAAGCTGTTACTTGCATGGGACTAATGTTTTACATGCATTCCAATTTTATAATTTAAACTAATTTAACATGGTATCAAATTGAGTTTCAATTTTCAAAAGTGGACATGTTAGTGTTAATACTTTACAATCTATTACTTACTGTAGAATAACATGATTATATGCCATTTAAAAGCCTTAAAAGTTCCATGCTGTTCTACTAAATTTGGAGCAAAGACTCAGAGATATATTGGTGGGAAACTGAAAAATAAAAAGTAAACTGGAAACTTTTACAAAATTCAGCCTGCAAATACTGTGTTTTGGGACAAAAGAAAGGAAATTATATTTGCCACATAGTTGTAAGATCAAAGCTGATATAATGTGTCACCAAGTCAAGGATACCTGTGTACTAAGGTAGAGTATACCTGACAATTTAAGAGGAGATGACAATAAAACAAAATCAGGTTTTATATCAGGTTTTATTATGCTTAAAAACTGTTTGCAAAAGCAAAATCTTATTACCAGACAAATACATCCTTCCTTCTTTACAGATATCTTTATGGGAAATATTAATTCTGAATCATAATCCAAGATCTTCAGGACACTATTTCTTACATACCTTCTTATGGATTTTCCTGTACTTGTTTGATGGAATCCTGTGAATTTAGGGATAAAGTATTATTTGACCTTGTTTTCCCATCACTAAACAAAGCATCAGCATAACAGTAAGGGCTCAACTCTACATGAGCAAATGAATGAAGGAAGGATTATTATCTATACTTTTCCTAGTTCATAGCAAGAACATTCACAGTAACCAAAATTTTTATTTAATAATTTTACTTATTGGAATGTAACGAAATAATTCAAAAATAAATGGAACCACAAAAGGGATCATAATATTATTATATTGAACTAACTCAAGAATAGTATATGGATAAGTCAATTATAAACATATAAATAAAAAATAAAATTTTATAGTCATACTAAAGCTGGATAATTATGAGAAAATTACAAATAATATAAACATATTGTATTTTGATGTTAAGTAAAAACAGTAAGAAATAAAATATTGGATCCGAATTTTGTAATCATTGTGCCTTTTTAAAATAAGTGTAATAATGCCAAAATGTATTTAAATAATCTATTCCAAAATTCCACACTGGAATAGTATTTGATTGTATTTTATGCTGTTAACTTTCTTTCTGTGTTGCTTAATAGGAAGCAACAAGTTAAGTTTTGCTCTAAGTCCTGTAGGTTTTTGAATTGTGTTTATAGAGGCAAAGAGATCTTAGCATCAGAAATTACAGTAACCAAAATGAAAACAATTTCTGGAACAGAAAACTGGCAATGATGAACTTCAGTAATAGAGACTTGAAATACTATACTTTAAAATGAAAAAGGTGTTAATGAACTTCATTTTGTTTGTATAAAACCAATAATAACTACAGTAGTAATTATAGTGATTACAAAATTCTAGTCTTGCTTGTAATCAGTTTCTATTGAGGATTTTTTTTATGTCCACAGTCATTGTGCTTAAAGGTTTTAAAATAATTAAATATTTTGTTGATACTATAAAGAATAGAGTACCGCAATATACTGTTTAGTGAAAGGAGTTAGAAATATAAAAAATGCCTTCTTAGGACATCTACGAATAAAAACATTTAAAGGAAGAATAGGATTTTTACACTGTTTAGGGAGTTCTTAGCACAATGGAAAAAGACAAATTTTTTGGCTTTAGAGGGCCCTGAGGTTCAGCCCTGTCCTGCAACTTGGTTGCTATGTATCTGAAAATATTTATCTACCCTAAGCCAAAGTATCTTGACCTAAGAACTGATGATAGCAACTTACCCTACATAACGGTAATTATAAAAAATATAACTGTACGTACTAGTTTGTTTTCACACTGCTGATAAAGACATACCCAAGACTGGACAATTTACAACAGAAAGAAGTTTAATTGACTCACAGTTTCATGTGGCTGGGCAGGCCTCACAATCGTGGTGGAAGGTGAAAGGTATGTCTCACATGGTGGCAGACAACAGAAGAGAGCTTGTATAGGGAACCTCCCCTTTATAAAACCATCAGGTCTCATGCGACTTATTCAGTATCATGAGAATAGTATGGGAAAGACCTGCCTCCATGATTCAATTACCTCCCACCAAGTCTCTCCCACAACACATGGGAATTATGGGAGCTAAAATACAAGATGAGATTCGGCTGGGGACACAACCAAACCATATCACTGTATAGTACTTCAAATCTTGAGTATAGTGTTATTGAATGGTGGTGGTGTATTTTATAATGTATAATGGGAGAAAAACATATTTAAATATATGGAACAGCCAAAACTGGAATATATTGGGTGAGAAACAAATAGCCAGCTTTTTGAACAGAATTATGTTGAATTTACTACATCTGTTAGCAGGGTTTCTAATCTTAGTGGTGTACCCACAACAGGTAATATGTACTGAAAGTATGATTCCTCTCACATCTTGGGAAGCTAAGTAGGACTTAAGTAAGGGATGGGTAGATTACTCTGGCCAGAGAAGCCATGCTGATATTCATAACATGATTTTGTGGGTATACCGTGATATAAAAGAAAATATCAGAAAGACTGGTAGAAGTGACTTAATGGCAAAAAATTGGTGTGAAGTATTAGAGAATTTGTCTTGAAGCTATGCAACTGTTTGGGTGTTTTACAGAAAGGTGGTCCTGGTGATATATGATGATATATGAAGAAATATGTAATCAGTGATGACATTATGTACTGGAAATTTTGTATAATTTTTGTAATGCTATTTGTATAAGAGAAGAATGCAATGGTGGTATAAGGATATTTAGATGGAAAGGGACACAAATTCTTTGCAAGTAGAATGACAGGCAGTAGAGTATCCTTCTGGCCATCAAGGCGAAAGCGGTTACATTTTCCTATTACTAGACTCTCAACTTATGCAATTCCTATAAAAAATATGTATAAAATGCAAAAATTGCTATATGAATTTTTATATATAACAACATTAAAACATTTTTAATAAAAATCTGAAAGTCTTGGATTGTTATTCAACCTTATCTGAATAACTTTGTAGTTATGAATGGAAACATAAACCCATAAACATGCTTAGATTCATTAACTTATGGAATTGAAATTAAATTAAATTTAACTTCATTAAAGAAATTCTGTTAAAATTACTCAGATTTTAAAGTTTAAATTGATTCTCCTAAGTATAAACACTGTATTCTCATTTCATTAAACAAGGTTGAACATACCTTTTAAAAATCTACATAACACAACTCCTAAAGGTGTGTAATGCTTCACAATATGTTTTTCGAATATTCAGTCAATTTATTCTGTTTAGAGAAATAACACAATGTCAACTGGTCTTATCTTAGATTTTAGCGTTAAAATTGATTTTAGTGAGGAGGAGGAAGGAAAAGCTGGAAATCAGGTGCCCAGTGTTCATTCTTTCAACTTCTAATAGCACAGCATGAAGCAATGTTGGATATTCATTGTAAGGTATATATTTTTCTAGGTTAGATTCTAAATTTATCTCCATTATAAATCGTCATGTTCATCCTTTCACTGGGTCATAGAGTTGGCTTACCTTTTCTTTCTTTCTCCCCTAGTTATTTCCATCGTATTTACTTTTGTCCTATATTTTTCAACAATTTCTTAACTTGGTCTTTCCAGCAATTTCTAGATCTTATATAGTTGGATTCAGATTATTAATACAAAAATAAAATAGCAACCTTCTGGGGATTCTGTTTTCTTGCATTCATTTCATGTGTCTAAATCAAGTAAAATCTAGCCCCTCAATAAATCTTAATACCCCCAAAGGTATGCAATCTCTAATTATGCTATCTCTGATTTGATCATTGCTTGGCTGCTAGTTGTATCAATATCCTTCATGCTAATGAATTTTTTTAATTGCTCTCAATCAGTGTTTAGCATCAGATAGCATTAGTAAGTGTCTACAAGCCAAGATATATCACTTTAAATGAAATACTTGACACCATTTAAATTTACTTGGCACATGCTGGGTGGTACATATTTGGATACTCAATGAAAACCACATGCTGTGCATATGTAGAATTTATTATCAAAACTGGAATATACATGCTGTAAGTATACATTTTCCATAAGTACCTCTGAAAATAAATATTTGCAAGAATTATCCTCCTGTATCACATTGCCAAGATAAAACTATTTAATATACACTACCATGAAGTTATTTTTAACTATTTTCCACTAGATTTTTTCATATGCATATTTTGCTACAAATTTTCATGATTTGGGGACTCTGCCAAGACAAAACCCACACTGAAAGACATTTAAGGATCGATATTTTAAATTAATGTTCAAAAACTTGAATACCCAAATCCTGAAATTATTACATAAATTTGACCTTCTTCTTCTTCATCCTTCATTGAGGCATCCTCATAAATTGGGTTATTTTCAATTTATATGATTAGCATATTAAGTTGTTTTCATGCTTTAATTACAAATGAGCAAAATCTTCAATACATATTTTCTCCAGATCAAGTAAGAAATTTAGTTTCATCATCCTTTTATAAAATCTTAAATATTAGTATGAAAAACGACTAGTTTACACTACATTTTCAACTTTATTTCATTTGACTAAATTTGTCTAAATTAGATAATTATGTCTTAATAGCTAAGTGTTGCAGGGCAGTCAACTTACTTTATCTTCTATTTAGATGCAGAGCACTTAATGGAAAAATATAAAACTAGGGTACCAATTGTAAGATTTAGAGGTTTCCTCTTTATCCTTCATGAATAGCTCAGATTAACTGATGCACAATTGACATTGTTGACAACTGGCAGGAATTAATGATTCTGCTAACCTTTGTTATTAAATTTTGTTGCCTGAGTTGGGAGCAACAGGTGGTTTTCTGTGAGTGAACATGCACACCGAGAGTCTTTTGCTAGTATCTTAACATCAAATATGTAAACAACATCTTTTTTTTTTTTTTTTGAGGCGGAGTTTCGCTCTTGTTACCCAGGCTGGAGTGAAATGGCACGATCTCGGCTCACCGCAACCTCCGCCTCCTGGGTTCAGGCAATTCTCCTGCCTCAGCCTCCTGAATAGCTGGGATTATAGGCACGCGCCACCATGCCCAGCTTTTTTTTTGTATGTTGAGTAGAGACGGGGTTTCACCATATTGACCAGGATGGTCTCGATCTCTTGACCTCGTGATCGACCCGCCTCGGCCTCACAAAGTGCTGGGATTACAGGCTTGAGCCACCGCGCCCGGCCAACATCGCCTTTTAACTTTTATTTATTTTTAATTTTTGGAGATAGAGTCTCGCTCTGTTGTCCAGACTTGAGTGCAATGGTGCAGTCTTGGCTCACTGCAACCTCCACTTTCAGATTCAAGCAGTTCTTCTGCCTCGACCTTCCAAGTAGCTGGGATTACAGGAACCTACCACCATGCCCAACTAATTTTTATATTTTTAATAGATAGGAGTTTTCACCATGTTGGCCAGGCTTGTCTCGAACTCCTGACCTCAGGTGATCCACCTGCCTAGCCCATAGGCATGAGCCACCGCACCCAGCCAAACATTGGCCTTTTTAAGCATGGCATGGCTCTCAAAAGTTACTTACTTACTTATGTTGCTGTGATTCAAAGGGTCATCAATATAATGTATTTAGCATAATATCTGACATATAATAAGCACTCTATACTTCAGCTTTCTAAAAATCTTTAGTTTTTATGTAAATAATTTATGGCATAAGATTAAATTGTTCATATATTTTTCCCATTATAATATCTATTTACCTCTTTTGCTCTTATAGTGTAAAGTACACAAAGTTATTTTCTCCTAAGCCATCTTCTTGATGAACAATTTGAATTCCTTTTCAGGTATCCACATAGTTCTTACATGTTCTGGGAAAATAAAATGTCAGTTCTCACTTTAGAGGTGGCTAACAAGTCAAAAAACACTCACCCTGTGTCAGATTCTGGGAGAGGGCACATTTAAAATTGTGGTATTTTTTCTTTCATCTCAACTTTGATGTAGCTTCACATTTTGGTCTTTCTACCATAAAATATAGACTAAATGTTTTTATCTACCTAGAACCAATACATACAAATTTATTTTGTCTACTAAAAGCAACGTTTAGCAAACATTAGCTATAATTACAAATAAAAAGAGAAAAATAAGTAATCATTGTTTTTTTAAAAAAAGCAATGTGTGCTTTTTTTGCACCTTCTTCCAGGTGCATCTTGTCTTCTCATTACATTGTGAGTACACAAATCTATATTAATATATAGACCCATGTTAATCATTCTGAATTTTATAATACATAGAAATCTAGTGCAAAGCTAGAAAAAATGTTGCCCTAGATAATCATGTTATATGTAATGCAGTGATTAAGCATATGTATTACTATTAATTATTTAGCTTAAATTCAGGAGATCAATATTTCATGACACCACAGAAGTATACAATATCTTGAAAGCACTCTTTCTTTTCAATTTTCTAAAAGGAAAAAGAAAGAAAGGGCTACTGTGATGAATTATTTCTAGAAATTCCACAATCAACCAAACTATGCTTGTGAGTGTACCTGGGAATAAAACAAAACTCAGTCGCTGCAGACATCAGAAAAACAATTACATAGATTTACTCTCCCACTTCTCATGGGAGAAAAATCTATAACATTTTAATATAAATTTGACAAATTATAAATTTAAATGCTTAAAAAGATCCCAGTGAGAAAATCTTTGCTTTCTTTACTTTGTAAAGAAGTATACGGTTATGAATGAGAATAAATAACCCTATTATTAATAATAGTGTATTTTTGCATAAACATTTGTGTTGAATATTTACTGTTTCTTGCATATTAATAGGTTTGTTTTTATTTGTAATTATGTAGTTGTCTATACTACAAATTATAACTTTGTTAGTACACACATAATGAAATACTTGAAACCAAATTTAGGATTAAAAGATTTTCATAAACATAAAAATAATTCCTATATAAAGCAGCAATGTATTAATCATATATATTACATATTCATTATATGAATAAACTCAGATGCTCATATTCTTATTATAAGTTAAAAAACTTTTTTTCAAAAGTTGGTGAACAATATTCACAACTTTATGTGTCAAAATTTCTATGTTCAGTTCTGTTTCAATGTTATCTTTTTTCCTCTGCCTTTTCCAGCAATGTTTCATAATAAAGCTTGATTATATCTATGAATCAGATTTAGAAGTATTAATAACATCAACTAATGAAACTTTTTTATTAATTGATTAAGGCATTGCTTATTTTCTTTAGATTCATTACCTTTTTGTAAATTTCAAAATTTTATGAATTAGTTACCATTTTTTATCTCCTTAATGCACATGAGGAAAATAGGGCTTAGGAATATTAGTAGCTTGCCTGAAATCACCTAAATAACGAGTAGAATAAAAGAAATGAAGTCAATATTTTAGCCCAGTCTCCAAAAATCATCTAAATTATACCCATATACATTTTTATAATGTGTATAATATAAAAATAGAAAAGTAGATACAGAAAGCTTATTGGAGATAAATATTTGAAAACATATATTAGTATTTTTTGAAAATCCAGCTGAACTGTTCTAAATTACGCTATATCTGTTTCATTTTTTTAAAAAAGAATGCTGTCCAGGCACAGTAGCTCATGTCTGTAATCCCAGCCTTTTTGGAGGCCAAAGCAGATGGATCACTTGAGGTCAGAAGTTCATGACCAGCCTCACCAGCATATTGAATCCCCATCTCTACTAAAAATACAAAAATCAGCTGGGTGTGGTAGTGCGCACCAGTAATCCTAGCTACTTGAGAGGCTGAGGCAGGAAAATCAATTGAACCCAAAAGGCAGAGGTTGCAGGGACAGTGAGGTGAGATCATGCCACTGTAATGAGCAGAAGGAAACCATGACTTAGATTCATAAAACAAAATTAATTACTTCAACAGCTTTATTTCAGTAGTTTACTGGGATGTTAAAGACCTGCCTTTCTATCATAAGCCATTATTGCCAAGAAAATATAAATTAATTATAAATATTCTTCTCATGGTAAAACTTTGCATATCACATCTCTAAATGTAGATAACTTGTTTTTTTGTTTATGAAATAAATTGACCTTTAAAAGATACTCGAGGTGGAAATATAGATGT
Organism: Leontopithecus rosalia; assembly: GCA_028533165.1. NCBI lineage: Eukaryota > Metazoa > Chordata > Mammalia > Primates > Cebidae > Leontopithecus > Leontopithecus rosalia. Next base: position 145,312,235 of record CM052648.1, on the reverse strand, counting down.
TTTACACTTAAGATGTCTTCTTCAATTCCCTTTTTAAAAAAGAGAGATTAGTTTCATTTATAAGAAGTAGAAGAGGAAATTGCTAGAAGTTTGTGACCGGTAAATTAATAAATATTCCCATAGGTATCTAAGTGAAAGGGAAGGAGGAGGACAGAACCAAAAAGGTACCAAAATTATGGAGGCAAAAGTAAAATTATAATAACATACTAAAAAGGCAATAACATACTTCTTCCTTTTATGCATTTGTTTATTTTACAAATATTTAGTGTATGCACACTAATTGGTTATTACTGACTTCGTTGTATTGAAAGACTAGCTTAACCCATTTTGGCCTCAGGTAACTCACAGTCAAATACGAAAAACAAATTGTAATTGTCACAATAACGACAACAAAAACACAAAACAATACAAAATTTAAATTTACCCTGTTAAGTACTAGGAACATGAACAAAATAAACATGTAAGATAAAAGATGGAATCATTAATTGCAAGTGATAGTGTTTGAGGATATAGGTTTCTATGTGAATTTTCAGGGAAGAAAGGTGAGTCATGGAACTATTTCCCAGAACAGAAATGCCCACCTGTGCTTTGTAATTATAGGCTTTCTAGGATAACAAATGGCTAGTCAATGGTTTTCCAACGTTTTTGAAAATAAGCTAAGGAAAAACTATAGGCTTGAAACAAGCATAGTAGGGCAACTACAAGTAATTATAAATAAGACAGTTGATACAATAGTTAAAAGAATAAGGAAATAAAGAACAAACATGATTTATATAGCTAGTCAGGAATAATATATAATATAGTGACACTGTATTAACTTGAAACATATATTCCATATATTCACTTATATTACTTATTCACTCACTATTTACACACTAAAAACTTAACTATTTAATCACCTGAAAATGATTATTTCTTCTAGGAATTCCTTCGATTCATTGTGAAGCCTGTTAGCATTATTTTTGTGATTCACCAGGGAGCAATCCTTAGGCACATTATATAATATACAAAAGAAAAAACTGCAAAGGACGCTAACCATAGAAAATATGTTAGTCTAATTTTTATTGAGTATGACGTTTTGTGGGTTGCAAACTCAGTTATCACCTTGAAAAGGGTCTTCATAAAGTTTTCAAAATATGACTCAAAATAACATTTAAATAGAAATTCAAATAACCTCTCTATTTGCTTGCTCAGAAATTTCATTTACAGTGTTTAAAATCACAGCTTAAAATGTAGTCTAAACTCAAACACATTTTTTTAGGAAAAGAGAACAACGTTTTTTTCTAAACTTGTCTCCCATGTATATATTTTTTTCTTTTGACAGTTAAACAGCACATTTCATAAGCTTCACTCAAATAAGTTTTCTTTTCCTTCTCTTTCACACCTCCCACTGATAAATAATACAACCTTCTACAATTGTTTAATAAGATAATTAGGCTATGTTTCACGGGGTACTAAAGCCATTTGAACACTGTGTCACCAGCATACACTACTAAAGATTCTGTCAAAATGAATTAAGTGTTGCATTGCTTTTCTAAATGTATATCCCTGCTTGCTTGGAGGAGCACATGGAGCCTTATTCATGAAAATAGAAAAGAAGTCTCTGCACACAGGCTGCTCTTTGTGATATTTCAGAGATTTTGGTATTGCTTTCGTTGGTATTGATAATTCAAATAAAATGTGTTTATAGCCTTCCCTTTTTAAATGAACCTTTTTGCTCTTATTATAGCATCTTTCCAGTTGCTTGGCATTGTTAGTATTAGATTGTATCTGCTTCAATGCGTTTTATTTACAACCATCTAATCATATTAGAAAATGAGCATGGTGAAGCTTGCATAAATGATGAAAATAAAACATGAAACCTTTACAAGAGACTGCCTTTGCAGCATGTTTTACAAAACCCACAAGAACAAAAAAAGAAACATAATACAGCTTCTGATCGATGAAAAAGCTCTTAAACAGATAATTATATCATGCGTATCATGCATCAAAATCTGTTAATGTTTTCAAAATGAAAATACACACCCAAAAATATTAAGCTTCTTCCCAGGAAGTAATTTTCTTTCACAAATTATCATAAAAAATACTGAAGAAGTGTGCATCGGCCTTGAAAAGTTACATTCCTTCTTTCTTCTGATTATTTAATGTACTGCTCATAAGCAAACTTTAGTAAGAGGCTTTCATTAGAAAATTATCTACCATCCTGTGAATTTCTTAAGCACTAATGGTCTAAAACATCATATTTTATGCCCATCATGTATTGTCTATAATAAAGATTTAACTAAAAATCATCTGTTTCCTACTAGTTAATATATACTAAGAGGGTATATTTTAAACTATTTCTATTGGTTTATACTGTGCCTACTTTTAGCCTTTGGTATATGATATTCCCATGCCCAATCTTATCACTTTAGAAATACGGATAACACCAAAGTTAGAAATTGCTGTATCCAATTTCTTTTCAAAATGTAATGTGCTTGGTTTTCATCTTTTCCTATAGTTCCTTGCACACATATATTATTATTTTACTTTAGCATTATCTTTGAATTGCCCACTCTCCTTTAAAAATAATGCTGCTATTAATTTTTGTGGTGCTGTTTGAAATAAACTGGTGCTGTTGGTCTGCTTTGTCAGCTATTTTTCATCCAGCTTGTTTTCTTTCAATGAGTTTACCTTTTACTAAAATAAAATGATGGCAAAAACTTGTAATCTCTTGACTACTTCAGACTTTTGAAAACTGGTTTTTTCATTATTCTCTTGAATTTCCAAGCAACCTATCTTGGTTTTAATATATTTTTTTATAAGTTCTAGAGCCATGCAACTCAACACAGGAAGTGATACAAATAAAACTTACTCCAAGAAATATCACTAGAAATGTTTTGTTGTTTTGAAACTTTCTGTAAGTGGTAAATGTAACAGAATTCCAAATAACTTATCAATGTCATTCTTGTAAGAAATGATTTGCTTTTTCAATAGTGGTAGAATTCACTTTCGTTGAGAAAGAATTTGGTAAAAGTAAACAACCATTTGAACAGGTAAATTTTAAAGGTTTTTTTTCAAACTTGAAATTCTATTTTCTGAAGTAAATAATTGCATAGTAAATCTCGAAAATACAATAAATATTTGGTGAGCAAAGAAAAAGATTTTAAAACATTAAATCAAACAATAAATCTTTCAAATATTGTATATTTTGTTGATGACTTGGTCTTAAGAAAAAAATATGAAGTAAAATCAATTGCCTCTCAATAAAGTAAAACGTTAAACATCACTCAAGATTATGATGATAAATATGCATATTTCAACAGTGTAAAATTCATATAGTTATCCTCCTTTCATAAGCTTTGAATCCTATCCTGTTTTCCTGATAATGGGATTTTTCTGTATCCAAATAATTTGTTCCCTGAAGGGTTTTGAACTAGTGACTCTTAACTGCAGAAGCAGCAGCTCTACCTTTTGTGTATGTTTCTAATTAAATATCATAATGGACTTCTTTTCCAGGCTCTTGGAAGAGCAGCTGATTAAAAGTGACTATCATGATTTATTCAGTAATTATGTAGTGAGTCTGGAGAACTGGCAGAAGTCCTATAAAAGAAACAAAGATGTGCTTTTGTACCCCATGTGTTCATAAGCTAATGCTGGTAGATAAAATAATGTTTAAAAAGTTACCAAATAAGACATCAAATGCTAGGTTCTATGTGAGTATCAGCAATAATAAGTGACATAGATTTTAGAGAAAAGGGCAAAATGAACCATTATGATTGTGAAAAATGTTCAGTACATTGTCACATGGACCTGAAAAATAAATCATGAATGGAACTTTTCTGGGTAAGAGTTACAAAAGGAGATGACATTTAATTTAGAGATAGTAACATAATTCCTTTGTCTTAAATTATCAATAACTTTCCAGGTTGGTAACTAATTCTGAAAAGGGAATTCTATAGTGTAAAAGTACTTGTGCCTTTAAAAAAATGAAATTCTGGATGTCTTACATAACTTTTAATATAAAACAAGTTAGTAAACTAAAGCTAGTTAGGGAACTCTGGAAGACCCAACTTATTTAGGCCCATTTCCAATAAATGCCTTGCCTCCCAGCTAAGAGATTCAATTGCTGTGTTGTTCTTAAGATTTAGCTTTAACACCTGTTAGTCAAATAAACATTTTATGTTTAATGATCCATGCTTTTGTCTCCCTTTCCAGTGCAATCTTAAAATTGATTCATTTTCTTAAAATCTCAATAGACAGCAAAAAAATGGAAGAAATCAATTTAATTCACTTAATAATTAGGTCCCGTGTGTGTGGAATATCATTATCGTGGGGGAGCTCCAGAATTAAACTGCCTGGATGCCGATCTTGAGGCACTTCTCAGGAACTATGTAACCCAAGGCTAGAATATAAATTGAAGATTAAAAAAAAAACTATCAGAGTTTCGGAATAATTAAATAAGATTATACATATTAAAAATAAATGCTTAGCATCTTTCCCATAGTTCAGATCCAATAAATATTAATAGTATCACATCCTCTTTTTAAAATGTATCAAATGTTTAGCAGATAATTTAATATTTATCTTACATATTTGCATATACAATACCTATATAATTTTACAAAAAGTAATATATTGATTTTACTAATTTTGCTCTTGTATGTATAACTACAAACTAAATTCGAATTTTCTATTCCAAATAAAATATTTTTCTGAAAAAAGGAGAACTCAGAGAGTAGAAAGAACATGAAAATAATTCATTACTGAATAACCTAATCATGTTAATATTTTGATGTCATCATAAAATTTTAAATAAATATGTACTTTTTTTCTTAATCAATAACCTGAAATTTTGCTGTATGTCCTTATCCATAACTTGCCTTTTGCTTAATAAAAAAGATTGCTAACATTTTGCACTTTCTGATATATTAAAACTTTATTTGTAGGGCTTGCATAGTATCTTATAATATAAAATTTAGCTTTAATAACTCAATCATTTTATGCTAAATGTTTAAATATTTTATATCAAATGCCTTATGTTTTGTCTCCTTTTATAATTTAAGAAGTTAAAGTATCTTCTGTGACATAATAAATCCACATGTTTAAAATGAGAATAAAATGTACCCAAGACTTTGAAATTCCTTATAAATGCTATTATTAATGTTTCTTTTTTTTGTTCATCTTATTATCACCATCACAAAAAGAGATTGCCAATAACACCATGTACTCATTTCCTCTACTGGATGCTTTTGGCGCTCCATCCAGATTTCGTTTGTTGGACTAGGATACACATTGCCTGACTCCTGTGAGTGCTGGCTGCTGTTGAATTAGCTGTCCCCTTTCCATAGAATAGTTGTTGATCAATGGGAGTTCCCAGGCCCTAGAATTCATAGTACTTATTTTACACTTTGGAACAGTGGCTGGTCAATGCTTAGGGAGATTTATGCACAAAAGGGGGCTCCTGCCTCTTTCTTCTTGCTGCAAGGTAGGACCAACACTGCAGTGTAGTTCACACTCCAGCACTCCCTGTTGGATCAGCTGAAACCACATTCTTGCATAGATAGATCCTAACCTACTTTGTTATTCCTTTTACCCCCTGAAAGCATTCCTTCAAGAAATCATTTGAGTCTTAGGCTTTGATGGCATTGGCACTGTCAAGATAATAAACCTTTCAAGGCTGTCCATTTTCTAATTTGTTTTAGCTATTCCAGTTCCCCATAAATTCCAGAAATATACTTCACATTTTTTAATACAACTGTGACTTTGATTGGAATTGCATTAAATCTATAGGTTGTGGAAAATTGAGAATTTAACAACAATGAGTAACCCAATACATGAGCATAATCTATGTCTCCATTTATTTAATCTTTAATTTTAGAATTTACCAGTGTTTTATAGTTTTTAATGTATAAATTATTGAAACATTATCTGTAATTATTTTACAGTGTGGATACTGTTGTAAAAAGTACATAATTTTTTATGCCAATTGTTTATTACTAGCACATAGAAATACAAATGATTTTAAAATAGATTCTATACTCAACATGTCTAACCTTATTTATACATGTCTTTGTAGATTCCGTGTAATACTATGCACAGACAGTCATATTATCAGTGGATACAGACAGTTTGATGTCCTTCTTTCCAATATGGATGTAGTTCATTTACTGTTCACTTCATTACACTGACAAGAATCTTCAGTAAAATTGTTTTAGTTATTATTTTGATAGATTTGACTTTTTATTCCTTCTAAAACATGTGAGTCATTCAGACATTGCAATTAGAGTGTTAGAATATTCTTTATTTGTCTGGTACTTATTATTACCCATGAATTTTATACTTTCAGATAATTAATTGTTGAGTTAATTTCTGTTTCTTTAACTTTAAAGAACTCTCTTTAGCATTTATTGTAAGATAATTCTGGTGGTGACAAAATTCCTCAGCTCTTGCCTCTCTGTGAAAGTCTTTATTTCTCCTTCATATTTGAAGAATAATTTTGCTGGATTTAAAATTCTAGGTGAAAAGTATTTTTCCCTTCAGCACTCTGAATATGTCACTCTACTAGCTCCTAGCCTGTAATGTTGCTGCTGAGAAGTTAGGTATTTATGCCAGCCTTCACAGTCCTGGCTTGTTTGTCCCCATCCTTCTTGAGAGGGTATTAACAATAAATTAAAGCAGGATTGACTGTTGTGACCTAAGCCTGTAGTCACTGCACTCATTTTAGCACTAGGATGCACTCTAAGCCCAGGAATGCTGTGACACTTGCAGCCTCCTAGATACACAGTCCTGGTGGAGTTGGGGGAGAGAATTCCCTTGGTTACCAGGCAAAGTCTCCAATTCTCTTCCTTCTTTTTCCCTCAATCAGAAGGAGGCTTTTTCCACTTAGGCTGCCTGGACTTGGGGAAGGGGTGAGGCAGGCATTCCTATGGCTGCCACAGCTGTCACCAGGCATGGTCTTACCTGAAGACCATAGCTTTCCAGAAAAGCACAGTAATGGGGCTCACCCAAGGCTCATAGTCACTGCTGCCTGGTTGGTTCTCACGTTTATTCAAGGTCCAAAGCCACCATTATCAGGTGGTGAATCTCGCTGGGACTGGGCCCATCCCATCAGAGCAGCAGATTCCCTTTTGGCCAAGGGTATGTCCAGAAATGCTAGCAGGAGCCAAGGCCTAGAATCAGTGGCCTTAAGACTCTGTTTGGCGCTTTATTTTTCTGTGGTTGAACTTGTACCCAAGTTGTAAGAAAAAGTCCTCTGTATTCTCCCCTGTCCTTCTACCAAGTGGAAAGAGTGTCTTCCCCAAGCTGCACTGCCTAGAGTTGGAGGGTGGGTAACACAGGCATTCTCACAGCTTTTACAGCTGGTGTTGCACTGGTTCACCATCCAAATCCATTGGTTCAGAGACAGCACAGCACCAGAGGTTGTCCAATGACTACAGTCCTTGTGTCCTGACCACCACTTAAATTTATTTGGGGACACCGTTTACTTTAATCACCTGATTGTGAATCCAGCCTGGCCTTGGAGCCCCGTGCTGGGGCAGAAGATTCCCCTCTACCCCAGGGCTGATCTGAAAGCTCCCTTTGCAGACACTGGCAAAATTCTGCCTTGTGTTGTGTTCTGCAACAGGGCAGCACTGAATTCCAATACAAAGTCTCACGCTCACTTTGCTCTCCCCACAAAGCACACATATTCTCTTTCTGCCCTGGACTGCCTGGGATTAGGAGAGGGATGATGTAGGCAATGCTAAATTGTCCTTCCTACCCTATTCAATGTGTCTTTCCTTGTTAGGCTAAAACAAGGTGTCAGAGGCATCCTAACCAGAGTGATTCCATCTTGATTAAAGGCAGAAAAATGCCAAATCTATTGGATTATATTCTCAGAAAGTTAGGCACTGTTGGTCACAAGATATTTATGGTTGAGCAAATGAGTTAGTAATGTTAATGAAATAAAAACCCAGAACTTACGGAAATGTCCCAATATTTCAAGAGAAAAGAGATTTTTAGTTGAATAAGCTTTGCTTTAAATAGTACATTCATAAATTATTGCTGAAATCAATAGTTACATAGGAAAGTAACTACCATTAACCTATCGTAAGCTGATCACAAGCTTTTATGATAAAGTACACTATTTTTAGCCACGATAGCCTATATACGCAAGCATTATGTTTAAGGTAGGGTATTTCTCTTTTTGCTTTTTGAGGATGCTGTACTCTGTAACAGAGTAATTTTTAATCAATTGTTTAAACTACTATATTCTGAGACTTGCCTTGAGTTATTTCCCACATGAGATCTAAGCACCCACACTCAGAGTCTGAGAACTCCTTTTCCAGTTACAAAGGTACTGTGAGTGCTCCCCTGATATTCTGGTTCTTATGAAGGTGCTCTCTTTGATTTGATGTTCCTACAGGGGGAAAATTACCGCAGTGCTCTTTGGCCATGTTGGTCTGCTCTCATTCTTTTCTTGCTTTCGCTATAATTTGCTCTTCCTCGTGTAGGTTTTAAATTGGAAACTTATCTAATTGGTTTAAGAAATTTCTTTATTTCCAATATACTAATTTAGTACCATAAATTTATCTGATTCTTTACCTAAATGACACAAATGTTGGTGTATTCTTTGTTTTTATTTTCTACAAGATATGCTTAATTATCTATATGAGACGCCTGTTTGAAATGTTATTTCAAAATATATTATTTCTTTAAATTGTGTAAATTTTCTAAATTTTTTTCTGTCATCAATATCTAGTTTAACTTTATTGTAGTCTAGAAATATATTTCATATAATTTTCATTGTGTTGTAGCCCAGAATGTGCTCTATATTCTGTATATGCATTGTTCCTGTGTCTTTGAAAACAATGTTTTCTGCTTTTGTCGGGGTTGGTGTTTTAAAAAAAAATCAGTTAGGTCCAGTTGGTTGATAGGGTCACATATGTGTATTATACCATTTCTGATTTTCCAATTGCTCTATTTTTATGGATTACTTGTCCTATTAGTGCTTATTTGTTCCATTAATTACGTAGGAAAAATAATTGAAGTCCAAACTATGAATGTGATTTGTTTCTAGCTGTATTCTTTTCAATGTTTGCTTTATATTAGGTGCATAAATAGTTAGAATTGATATAATTGTTTCAAAAATTGACCTCTTTATTATTATGAAATGTCCATCTTCACTGTGACTGTATTTGTTATTGTGAAGTGTACTGTGATTAACATTAACAAAACTACTCTAGCTTGGTTTTGATTAAACTTGAATGGTATATTTTATTCTTTCACTTTTGGTTAACCATCTTTTTGACATATTTCTATTTATATAGATATAAATATAGATATGTTTAGACAGCAATAGTTTTTTCCTAGGTGCAGTATTAACTAGCTATGATACTTCTTAAATTTAATATTAGTATTAATTAGCAGATAATAATTGTATATATTTATGAGGTACAATGTGATGTTTTGCTATAGGTATACATTGTGGAATGAGCAAATTCAGCTAATTAACATATTCATCACCTCTAATACTTATCCTTTCTTGTGGCAAGAATAATCAAATCATTTCTTTTAGCTGTTTTGAAATATATAATTCCTTATTACTAAATATAGTCACCATGCTGTACAAGACATCAACAGAAGTGATTACACCTGTGTAACTGAAAACTTTACTATTTCACCAAAATCTCCCCTTTCTCCATCCACTCCCTCCCTTCGCCTCTCGTAATTATCATTCTACTCTCAAAGTCATGAGTTAAACTCTTTTTAGGTTCCACATATAAGTGAGATTACGTAGTAATTTTTTTTATTTTGTGCCTGGCTTCCTTCCCTTAGCATAATGTCCTCAAGATTTATCACTGTCACAAGTGATACTGCATTTTCAAGCCTGAAAAGGATTCCATTGTGTATCTATACCACATTTACCCCAAAAAATCCATTTATCCCTTGATGGGCAATTCAGTTGTTTCCACATTTTGGCTATTGGGAAGAGTGCTGCAATAACCATGGGATCACAGACATCTCTTTGATGTACTTATTTTAATTCCTTTGGTTATATATCCGGAGGTAGAACTGCTAGATTGTACAGTAACTCTCTTTTTAATTTTTTGAGGACCCTCCAAACTATTTTCCAAAATGAGTGTACTACTTTACAATATCACCAACAGTCAACATGGGTTACATTTTTCCACATCCTTACCAACTTTTTTTATGTTTCATCTTTTTGATAATAGTCAATTTAACAGTTGTGAGATGTTATCTTATTGCAGTTTATTAATTTGCATTTTTCGATGATTACTGATGTTGATCATTTTTTCATATATCTGTTGGCCATTTGTATTTTTTTGAGACATGTCTAATCAGATCCTTTGCTCATTTTTAAAATAAGTTTATGCATTTCCTTGTTACCGAGTAGCTTGAAATCCTTGTATATTTGGCATATTAACTTTTTGTTAGATGTATAGATTGTAAATATTTTCTACTGCTCCATCGGTTGTCTCTTCACCCTTTTGTTTCCTTTGCTGTAGAGAAGCTATTTCATTTCATGAGACTTAATATAATCTCATTTGTCTATTTTTGTTTTATTGTCTTTGCTTTTAGAGTCATATTCAAGAGATCATTGTTCTGACCAATGTCCAGTAGCTTTTTCCCTGTTTTCTTTAGGTTTTACATGTAAGTTTTTAAATTTGATCCACCTTATTAACAGAACAAAGGGCAGTAAGCATATGACCATCTCAATAGATGTAGGAAAAAAATTGATTAAAAAACCCAAATCTTTTCATGATAACAGCTCCCAGCAAATTAAGTATAGAAGGTCTAGCTCTCAACACAGTAAAGTCCATATATGGCAAGCTTCCAGCTGACATTATATTAAATAGTAAAAAGTAGAAGACTTTTCTTCTAAGTTCAAGAACAACACAAGGATGCCCACTTTCAATACTTTTTTTCAGCGTAGTTCAAGAAGTCCTAGACAAAATAATTAGACAAGAAAAAATAAAATGAAAATTACCTAAATAAGAAAGGAAGACATGAAATTACTTGTCTGATGATGACATCATTTTATATATAGAAAACAAAAATTCAACACCAAAAAAGTATTAGAACTGATAAACTAATTCAGTAAAGTTTCAGAATATAATATCAACTTACAGAAATCAGTATCATTTGTATATGTTAACAACAAACTATCTGAAAAAGGAATTAAGAAAATAATTCCATTTACTATCATATCAAACAGGAATATATTTAATGAAAATGAAAGATCTATAAACAGAAAACTATAAAATATTAGTAAAAGAAATTGAAGATTACACAAAGAGATAGAAGTACATATTGTATCTATGGATTGATGGAATTAATATTATTAAAGTGCCCCATACTAACAGAAGTAAATCACAGAATCAATGCAATCTTTTTTAAAATTCCAGCATAATTCTTCAATGAAATATTTTAAAAATCCTATAATTTATATGCAGCCACTAATGCCCCTGAATAGCCAAATAAATCATGAGCAAAGAGAACAAAATTGAAGATATGACACTGTTAGATTTCAAAATATGTTACAAAGCCATAATAGTCCAAACAGTGTGGTGCTAACATCAACATAAACAGGTTGACCATTGGGATAAGAAAAAGAGCTTAGAAATTCACCCACACACCTATAATCAATTTATTTTTGACAAAGATGCCAAGAACTTGTAATTGAAAAGAGACAGTCTCTTCAATAAATAAATGTTTTTGAGAAAACTGGAAATCCACATGCAGAATTAAAAAGGACATTTATGTCATACCTAATATAAAAATCTGCTCAAAATGGATTAAAAACTTAAACAGAAGTCCTTATATTATACTTAAAGTATGTTTCTTGTTTACATACACAGTTGGATCTTGCATTTTTATTCAGTTTAATAAACTCTCTTTTGAAAGTCCAAACTTGCCCCGAGGGCCTCCACACAATTTCTCTCACTTAATCTATCTGAATCTTCTTATTGTTGTCTAGCTAAATCTGTCCTAGGTAATTAAGTGCTTTCAATCCTGTTGCTTTGTAGGTGCTTCCCTTTCTTTAAACTGTGGAATAGTTGATTGTTCTGTAAACTCAGCTCTCTGATGTACCCAAAGAAAGGTAGGAACTTTCAGTTTGTCTGCCTTTTGTCTTTTAATAGTACTATTAAAATTCTTTTTATGTTTCTTCTTTACAATCCAAAGTACTTAATTTATAATTTTTCATTTTCAGTCAGTGCTCAAAAAATATTCAGAAAAAAATACATGCTATATTTCCAAATAATGTTGTGAATTTTACCTGAAATATTTTTGTTTACGTGTGTCATGTGATGTTTTTAATTGTTTGGGAAGGTATATGGAGGTAAGGTTTCATGTTTTTAATATCTGAATACATCTTGCTCTTCCGAAATTTTTAAGGTCTGTAAATGTAACTGAGAGGAAAAAAAGCCATGAAAAACAGCTGGAGAAAGGATATGGGTGATGGGAAAATGCAGCTGCTATTGACTATAATTGATAGGATTACTATTGTTACTCATTTTAATGTCTTTCCAATTTGTTACATTTACTCCTCATTGTGTATGAATGAAGCAGAGGGAGTTCATTAACTCATTGCCTATCTTTACATTCAATGTCTTTTCGCCATCTGAAATATGTTTATTTAGTTAATTGTGGCTATGCCACTGGATGTTTGCAATTATGTATCTCCAATATATATAGAACTTATTTTTCAAAACAGAATTCAAACATCTGGGAGCTTTCTTTCATCAATCTCTATAGAAAAAAAATGAGAACAAACTCTTCTTTCAGGAACAATACCTGCAATCTTTGCCAGGAAAGATACAACCATTTAAGTGACTTTACTCTTTGTCTTCTAATAAGCTTGCCTGTTAATATATTAAACAAAAGTTTTCTTCATCTTATTCTTTCAATTTAAGTGCATAACGTGTGTATTGAATTCTGACAGTTTTTGAAAAAATATGGTTCTGTGCCATGATTTAACTTCATTCAAATTTGGGTTGATGTAGTACTAGTGATGAATTGATTTTATTTATAATGGGAACTTAATAAAATTAAAGTAGTACGTAAGTATTTATGTTGGTATCCATTAGTTTTTTTCTGTGAGGTTCCAATAAATACATTAATTGAGTTTGATGGTTTTCAGTTTTATTATTAACATATCTCCATTAATAATTTCTTGGGAGGTAACTGCTTGCCATGGGCAGGAACACCAGACTTAGAGTATGTAGGCATGAATTATATAACCAACTCTACTCTTCAATAATTATGTGACTTAGGTGGGCAGTATACAGTGTGAAGAAGTATAATGTATATAAGTACGAAGTAAGAAGGATTAAAGAAGCTGACGATAGGCTTATTTAAGCAATTATCTTAGAGCAGCCTTGATTTCTAATCTCCCAAACTCTCATTAACATACTTATAAAACCACTCATATTCAAATTATGGTCTCCCCATACCCAAAAATATATGACTATGATCTATGGGAATAATCTATGAAAAAATTCAAAGTAATGCAAAACTGATCAAATTATTAGGTGACCTAATTGTGCTATTCTAAATAGAGCAAAACTACTCCATGTAGAAATTGAGAATAACTTACTTTACCATTCTAAACTGCATGTTCCCCAATTAAAATATAAATACTTATACACACACTGTTGATATAGGCTAACCATTGTAGCTATGCAGGTGGCATAGCTAAGATCTTATTGCCACACTGTAAAGCTGCTATTTCTATATTGGGTCAGAAATTGCTTATAAGCAAGAAGGAAAGATCTTGATGAGGACAGAGGATGAGGTAATGATTTGAGGAGGACACTAAAAATGGGATACTGCATTTTAACTTGGTGTTTTCGCAAAATGTAAATCATTGAGAGTATGAGAAAACTGTAAAAAAGTAAAACTTGGGGTGGCCATATTTTCTTTACAACTATTAAGAGCTTTTAAGTTGAGAAGAAATAATTTTTTGAAAGCCAATTAGACACTGAGAATTGATTCATCTATTCAACAGTGAGCGGTGCCTTTGGGCAAGCACAGAAACCATTATATACGAATTGGGAGAAAGAACAATAAAGTAGGCAAAAATATCTGCCTTCATAGACCATTTCAGTGGGGTGATGGGTGGTGTGGTTAGTAATAAACATATATATAAAAAGTAAAATAATAACAGATATTATTAAGTACTGTTAAGATATCAACGAATAGTTACTGAATTTAGAAGGTGACTAGAAGAAAAGTAAAATGACTTCTTGATATAAGATAATCCAGGAAAGCCTAAGTAGACAACATGAAGCTCAGATATAAATAACAAGCAGGATATTCCAGGCAGTAATATAGCAAATGCACATGCCCTGGTACAGGAATGAATATGGCACGTTTTCATATAGGTAACAGACTGTTTAAATGGGGCTGTGCATACTTCCATTTTCATTGAGCTGTATTACAGTAAATACAAAAGTCTGTTTAAGACATATTTGCATTTTAGAGGAAATTTCTGAGGACAAATTTCACTAATCTTGACTCTTAAAATCCACTGTAATAACTTTATGAATCATAGTGACTAGACAAGAATAATTCTATGGGAAGAGTTGTTGAGTTTACAAGCCACAGAGGTCACTGTGGAATTAAAGTGTAATTTTCAAAAAATCTGCTGAAGGAGATTTAAGCAGCTGATTAGGGGAAGGTAGGAGAAAGGTGACTAGAAGAAGGTGAGTAGTGCTTTGATTTCCTTGGGAAATTGGTTTACTCAACATACTGGTTACTAAAAAAAAGACCAATATATTAAGGGCATAATTAAATAGAGTATAGGGTATAAAACAAAGACACAGAAGTGGCAAGGGCCAGGGTTATGCAGGGCCTTGTAAAAGTGTGAACTGCATCTGGAGTCCTAAGAAAAGAATACATGAGATGAAAAGTTCCTTCTGGCGTTTGTGTGGCAAATACACACTAGTGGGCCAAAAGCAAAAGATTGAATTTCATTAAAAGGCCGATGTGTAGTTATCCATGACTAATTATGGCATTTTGTGAACAGAGAAAGAGGCTTTCTACATCCATTTGTGACCCATCCTGCTGTTGCTATAAAAAGCCAACATATAAGCAGTAAAAGATGGCTTAAAGGACAAACTCGGCACGCTCTATAGAAAAAAAATGAATAGGGTAACTCCTCACTTAGGATGTATAAAAAAATTAAAATTGTGGGATTATTTAAAAACTGCAGAACAGGGGAAATAAATATCATTATGAAACTAACCTCAGTATAAATATTTATTATAAATGTTAGATAATTATTGAAAATGTCAATTACTAATTAATTATTACAAGCAAAACTTTTAAACATTTTGAAAAATATTAAGAAGTGTAATAATTTTCACAGAGGTATGAAAGGCTCAATCAAAATGTTTAAAAAAAGGATGACATGCCAGAATCTGAAAACTTCATTTAATTTTATTTTTTTTCTTCAACTTTTATTTTAAGTTTAGGAGTACATGCACAGGATATGCAGGTGTGTTACATAGGTAACACACCTGCATACCATGGTAGTTCGCTACACAGATCATCCTATCACTTGATATAAAGCCCAGCATCCATTAGTCATTCTTCCTAATGATTTACCTGTGCCACCCTCAACGTTACAGAGGCCAGTGTGTGTTGTTGCGCCCCATGTGTTCTCATCATTCAGCTCCCACTTATAAGTGAGAACATGCAGTGTTTTGTTTTCTGTTCCTGCACTAGTTTGTTAAGGAAAATGGCTTCCAATTCCATCCATTTTCCTCCAAAGGACATGATCTCATTATATATATATACATTATATATGTATACATATTATATATATGTATTATATATATATTATATATATCATATATATGTATTATATATATCATATATATGTATTATATATATTATATATATTATATATGTATATATTATATATACTACATATATACTATATATATTATGTATACATATATATAACATATAATATATATGTTATATACATAATGTATATATTATATATATTATATGTATTATATATATTATATAATATATGTATTATATATATTATATAATATATACGTATTATATATAATATATAATATATATAATATATACGTGTATATATAATGTGTTATATACAATATATACGTGTATATATAATATATTATATATATTATATACGTGTATATATAATATACCTATATAATATATACTGCATATATACGTATATATAATATATATTATATTATATATTATAATATATAATATATACATATATATGAGATGGTATCTTAATGTGGTTTTGATTTGCATTTCTCTAATGATCATGATATATGTTTATATGTTTTATATGTTTGTTGGCTTCATGAATGTCTTCTTTTATATATGTATATTATATAATATGTATATATAATGTATGTATATATATATAATTTCTTTTTCCAGTCTATCATTGATGGGCATTTAGGTTGATTCCATGGTTTTTGCTACTGTGAATATTGATGCAGTGAACATACTCATGCATGTATCTTTATAATTGAATGATTTATATTCCATTGGGTGTATGCCCAGTAATGGGACTGCTGGATCAAATGTTATTTCTGCCTCTGTGCCTCTGAGTAATTGACACATTGTCTTCTACGATGGGTGAACTTATTTACACTCCCACCAACAGTATACAAGTGTTCCTTTTTCTCTGCAACCTCACCAGCATCTATTGCTTTTTGACATTTTATAAAAGCCATTCTGACTGGCATGAGATGGTATCTTATTGTGGTTTTGATTTGCATTTCTCTAATGATCATGATATTGAGCTTTTTTATGTTTGTTGGCTTCATGAATGTCTTCTTTTTAGAAGTCTGTTCATGTCCTTTGCTTTTTAACAAGGTTGTTTGCTTTTTTTCTTACAGATTTGCCCCTGCATATGTCCTTAATAGTATTGCCTAGATATTTTTCTAGAGTTTTTATAGTGTTGGGATTCACATTTAAGACCTTAATCCATCTTGACTTAATTTTTGCATATGACATAAATAAAGGGTATAGTTTCAATTTTCTGCATATGGCTAGTCAGAACTCCCATCACCATTTATTAAAACGGAGTTCTTTCCCCCTCACTTGTTTTTGTCAAGTTCATCAAAGATCAGGTGATTGTGGGTGTGTGGTCTTCATTCTGAGTTCTCTATTCTGTGCCATTGCTCTAAGTGTCTCTTCTTGTACCAGTGTCATGCTGTTTTGGCTATGGTGGCCTTGTAGTACAGTTTGAAGTTGGGCAGCATGATGCCTCCAGCTTTGTTCTTTTTGCTTAGGATTGTTTTGGCTATTCAAATTCTTTTTCAGTTTATATGAATTTTAAATTAGATTTTTCTAATTTTGTGAAGAATGTCAATGGAAGGTTAATCGGAATAGCATTGAATCTATAGATTACTTTGGATAGTATGGACATTTTCATGATACTGATTCTTCCTATCCATGAGAATTGAATCTTTCTCCATTTGTTTGTGCCCTCTCTGATTTCTTTGAGCAGTGGTTTTTAGTTCTCCATAAGGAGTTACTTCACTTCATTTGTTAGCTATATTCCTAAGTATTTTATTCTATTTGCCGCAATTCTGAATGGAAGTTCATTTATGATTTGGCTGTTTGCCTGTTTTTGGTGTATAGGAATGCTAGAGATTTTTGCACATTGATTTTATATGAGATGTCTGAAGTTGCTTATCAGCTTAAGAAGATGTTGGGCTGAGACAATGGAGTTTGCTAGATATAGGAACACATCATCTGAGAAAAAGAAAGTTTGGCTTCCCCTCTTCCTATTTGAAGACCATTATGTCTTTTTCATGCCTGATTATTTTAGCAGAACTTTCAATGCTATGTTGAACAGGAGTGACATTCTGTGCCAGTTTTCAATGGGAATGCTTCCAGCTTTTGACAATTCAGTATGCTAGCTGTGTGTTTGTCATATATGCCTGCTATTATTTTGAGGTGCATTCCTTCAATATCTAGTGTCTTGAGAGTTTTTAACATTAAGGGATGTTAAAATTTTCAAAGGCCTTTTCTGCATCTATTGGGATAAGCATGTGGTTTTTGTCTTTAGTTCTGTTTATGTGATGAATCGTATTTATTAATTTGTGTATGTTGAACCAACCTTGCATTCCGGGGATAAAACCATCTTGATGATGGTAGATAAGCTTTTTGATGTGCTGCTGGATTCAGTTTGTGAATATTTTATTGAGGATATTTGCATCAATATTTATCAAGAATATTGGACTAAAGTTTTCTTATTTATTTATTGTATTTCTGACAGGTTTTGGTATCAGGATAATGCTGATCTCATAGAATGAGTTAAGAAGGAGTCCCTCCTTTTCAACTTTTTGAATAGTTTCAGTAGAAATGGTGCTAGTTCTTCTTTGTATCTCTGAGAGAATTCAGCTGTGAATCTGTCTGGCATTGGGCTTTTTTTGGTTGGTAGGCTATTTATTACTTTCTAACTTTCAAAATTTCTTTTTGGTCTATTCAGGGATTCACTTTCTCCTGTTATGGTCTTGGGAGGATATTTGTGTCTAGAAATGTGTCCATTTTTTTTTCAATTTTGTATTCATATGCATAGAGGTGTGTATAGTATCCCCTGAGGTTGTTTTCATTTCTGTGAAGACAGTGATGATATCCTCTTTATCAATTCTGATTATGTTTATTGGATTATTCTTTATTTTATTCTTCATTAGTCTAACATCTATTTAAAAAACAGCCCCTGAATTCACTGATTTTCTTGTGTGTGTCTCTGTCTCCTTCAGTTCAACTCTGATTTTCCTTATATCTTGCCTTCTGCTAGCTTTGGAGTTTGTGTGTTCTTGGTTCTCCATTTCTTTTTAGTTGAGATGTTAGGTTGTTCACTTGAGATCTTTTTGTCTTTTTGATGTGGGCATTTAGTGCTATACATTTCTCTCTTAAAATTGCTTTAGCTGAGATTTTGGCACATTGTCTTTTTGTTCTCATTAGTTTCAAAGAATGTCTTGATTTCTGCCAAAATTTTGTTATTTCTCTAAAAGTCATTCAAGAGCAGGTTGTTCAATTTCTTGTTGTTGTGTTGCTTTGAGTGAATTTCTTAATCTTGAGTTCTAATTTGATTGGAATATGGTCTTTTACATTTGCTGAGAAGTGTTTTACTCTGATTATGTGATCAATTTTAGAGTACGTGCTAAGCGATAATGAGAAGAATGTGTATTCTGTTGCATTTGGGTGGAGAGTTTTGTAGCTATCTATTAGGTCCACTTAATCCAGAGCTGAGTTCAGGCCCTGAATATCTTTGTTAATTTTCTCTCTAGAAGCTGTCTAATATTGTTGATGGGGTGTTAAGTTTCCCAGTATTATTGTGTGGGAGTCTAAGTATCTGTGAAGGTCGCTAAGAACTTGTTTTATGAACCTGGGTGCTCTTGTTTTGGGTGCATATATATTTAGAATAGTTAGCTCTTCTTGTTGAATTGAACCCTTTAGCATTATATAATGCCCTTCTTTGTTTACCTTTTCTTTTTCTTTGTTTACCTTTGTTGGATTAAAGTCTGATTTTGTCAGAAACTAAAATTGCAACCCCTGCTTTTCTTTTTCTTTTTTTTTTGAGATGGAGTCTTGCCCTGTCATCCATGCTGGACTACAGTGGCATGATCTCAACTCACTGCAACCTCTGCCTCCTGGTTCAAACTATGCTCCTGCCTCAGTCTCCCGAGTAGCTAGAGTTAAATGCATGTGCCACCACACCTGACTAATTTTTGTATTTTTAGTAGAGACAGGGTTTTTGCTATATTGGCCAGGCTGGTCTCAAACTCCTGACCTCAGGTGATCCATCCAATTCAGTCTCCCAAAGTATTGGGATTACAGGCATGAGCCACTGTGCCTGGGCAACCCTCCCTTTCACTGTTTTCCATTTGCTTGGTAAATTTTCCTCCATCCCCTTATTTTGAGCCTAAGTGTGCCTGCCCATGAGAAGGGTCTCTTGAAACAGCATACTGATGAGCCTTGGCTCTATATCCTGCTTGCTATTCTGTGTCTTTTAATGAGGGTATTTAGCCTACTTACATTTAAGGTTAGTATTGTTATGTGCAAATTTGATCCTGTCATCATGAAGGCAGCTGGTTATTTTCAGACTTGTTTTTGTGGTTGCTTCATAGTGTCACTGGCCTGTGTATTTCAGTGTGTTTTTGTAGTGGCTGGTAACGGCTTTTCCTTTTCATATTTTGTGTCTTTTGGGAGTTCTTGCAAGAAATGCCTGGTGGTGACAAATTCCTTGAGCATTTGCTTGTCCGAAAAGGATCTTATTTCTCCTTCGCTTATGAAGTTTAGTTTGGCCAGATATAAAATTCTGTGTTGGAAATTCCTTAAGAATGTTTAATATTGGCCTGCAATCTCTTTTAGCTTGTAGGGTTTCCACTGAGAAGTCCTCTGTTAGTGCGATGGTTTCCATGGTAGGTGACCTGACCTTTCTCTCTGGCTTCCCTTAACATTATTTTTTTCATGTCTTTTGTCTTCATTATGTGTCTTTGGGTTGATCTTCTCCAAGGAGTATCTTCCTGGGGTTCTTGGCGTATTCTGAATTTGAATGCTGGCCTGTCTTGCTAGATTGGGAAAGTTCCTTTGGATGATATCCTGAAGTATATTTTTTATCTTGGTTCTATTCTCCCTGTCTCTTTCAACTACCCCAGTCATTCATAGCTTCAGTCTCTTTGCATAATCCTATATTCCTTGGAGGTTTTGTTCATTCATTTTTATTCTTCTTTCTCTATTCTTGTCTTCCTGTCTTATTTCAGAAAGATAGTTTTCAAGCTCTAAGATTCTTTCCTCAGCTTGGTCTGCTCTGCTGTTGATATTTGTGATTGCATTGTGAAGTTCTCCTGTTGTATTTTTCAGCTCCATCAGCTTGTTTATGTTCCTCTCTAAACTGGCTATTCTGGCTATCATCTCCTGTATTGTTTTATCATGATACTTAGCTTACTTGAATTGGGTTACAGCATGGTCCTTTTCCTCAGTGAAGTTCATTATTATCCACCTTCTGAAGCCTACTTCTGATAATTCAGCCATCTCAGCCTCAGCGCAGTTTAGTGCCCATGCTGGAGGGGTGTTACCATCATTTGGAGGAAAAGAGGCATTCTGGCTTTTTGAGTTTTCAGCATTCTTTGTGTTGATTCTTTTTCATCTTTGAGGGCTTATCTCCCTTCAGTCTTTGAGGTTGACGACCTTTGAATGAGGTTTTTGTGGGTCTTTTTTTCTTGGTTATTGTTTTCTGTTTGTTTGTTTGTTCATTTATTCACAGTCATGCCACTTTACTGTAGGGCTGCTGCAGTTTTCTGGAAATTCACTCCAGACTCCAGTTTCCTTGGCTTCTCCAATATCTGGAGGTATCACAAGTGAAGATTGTAGAACAGCAAAGATGGCAACTAGCTCCTTCCTCTGGAAGCTTTGTCCCAGAGGGGGACTGACCTGTTACTGGCCCACATACACAAGTAGGAGATGGATGGAGACCCCTGTTGGGAGGTCTCACTCAGAAGGAGAAGGATCTAAAGAAGCAGTCTGGCTGCTTTTTGGTAGAACAGTTGTGCTGCATTGGTGGGGACCCTTCTGCAGGGTCCAGCCCCGCTGGGTCTCATGGGTGTTCTTTTGTATGCAGAGATGATAGATCTCAGGAAAAAAAAGACAAAAGACGCAGAGATAAGAAAAGAATTCAGTTGGGACTTGGGGACCACTACTACCAAGGTGTGGAGTCCAGTATTATTATTTAATAATAAAGAATAATAATTTAATAAGATTGATTATATGATTGTTTCTAAATACATTTGGTATCATTGTTATAACTAAGTAATTAGTTATTTCATATACTGGGACAGATTGTGCCTTTGGTCTCCTGCCTTGGCACCTGGGCAACTTTCTTCCCACACCCTTCTTCATCTGGACCACCTGTATTCTCCAAAGCCAGCAGGTTGGAATGACTGAGTCGACCAAACCACAGAGATGGTGACTGCCCCTGGGAACTTGGATTCATCAAAGGTGAACTTCAACCTCCTGCCATTGGTTAGCAGGGATTCCTAGCAAGTGGGTCTTAAATTCTGAGGCACTGTCGAAGAGGGCCCACAGATGATGCTGCATGGCTCCCTGAATTTGGCCCCATTCCTAGGAATATGTAAGGACAGATTCCCCATCTTGCCAGGCATCCTAGGGTCAGAGTGTGTAAAGCTCCTGGGTCTGTGTGTGCCTGAATGGCTGTTCTGCCGATACTCCACATTGCTTCATGTATCAGAGTCAAGGCCCAGATGGTGCGGGCTCATAAGGAGATCTCCTGATCCATGAGTTTCAGAGATTCGTGGGAAAGCACGGATTTCCAGACAGGGTCAGACAATCACTCACCAGTTCTCTTGGCTGTGGGTAGGGCTTTCTTTGGCTCTGTGACAATCCTGGGTGGGCCGTCACCCCCAAGTCCTGGCTTTTCTTTATTCTCTGTGGGTTGTGTTGTTTGCCTACTTAGTCCCAATGTGAAAACCTGGATATTTCAGTTGAACTTGCTGAGTTCACTCACCCTTTTCATTCATGTCTGTGAGTGCCATGGACTGCAGCTGCCTCTAATTGACCATCTTGGACCAATCTCCAGTTCATTTTAAAATAGGCAAAAATTACTAAGTCAGGAACAATGGCCTAAATTTAAAATAAAGAAAATTAAGATTTAATATCAGTAAGAAGTTATTTGTATCTATTAGATGTGTCAAAAAATATATGTTTTAAAATAGCACTATTGTATCAGGGTGTTATTTTTCTGCACTGTAGGTAAAATTTGATAGAGTGTTAAGGTCTGGCAGTGTGACATTTAGCAAGAATTAGAAAAAGTTCATACTATCATCTCACTGATGTTACCTTTGCTAATATACCCTAAGAAAGGTATCAATAGAAAAATACAATGGTACAAAGCTAATGCTAAACTCTTAGAGTAATTTGGCACAAGCAGGTAGGGTTAAGAATCAAATTTTTATTGTAATTAAGTTATTATCAGCATGTAGAGGAATTGTAATATGAAAACAGTGTTATTTAAATATTTAAACAAGAATAAAAACTTTAGAGACGGCAGTATCCTGAATAGGTTGCTTAGTCTGTGTCTCAGTTACCTTATCTCTAAAATGGTAATGATTACATGTATAATTTTTTTTAGCTAGTAGTACTCTTATAATAACAAATATTATAATGTGCTAGTCATAAATATGGTGTGGTTAGATAATTACATTGGATTTAATACATTTAGATATAGTATACATATAATAATGCAAATTATAGCTGTCTAAAAGTATTTAGCATCAAGATAATATGTTGAAATTTAGGAATACAAGCAATCCTTATAATTTTAACTGTATGTTATCTTTTTTAAAAATATGGGGAGGCCGAGGCGGGTGGATCACGAGGTCAACAGATCGAGACCATCCTGGTCAACATGGTGAAACCCCGCCTCTACTAAAGTTACAAAAAATTAGCTGGGCCCAGTGGCGCGTGCCTGTAATCCCAGCTACTCGGGAGGCTGAGGCAGGAGAATTGCCTGAACCCAGGAGGCGGAGATTGCGGTGAGCCGAGATCACGCCATTGCACTCCAGCCTGGGTAACGAGAGCGAAACTCTGTCTCAAAAAAAAAATATGTACATGATAGGCACTGAAATATTAAAAGCGAATGCCTATGGGTATTTGGGCAATATATATTTTTATTTGTTTTAATTTTATTCAATTTGATTTACACAACAAATATTGTTGGCTCACTGGCTTACAATAGACTAAAGCAGGACAATAAAATAAGGTGAGCATTTGATTTGGACTTTTTAGAGATTCCTAAATTTGCACAAGAAGATGCTATATGTCAGTATTTGCCTAAAGGCTCAAGTAATAAGATAATTCAGATCAAATATCCATGTGCATGATAAAATTCTGTTTCTTCTGGAAACTCTATTTATTTAGACAATATACTCAATGACCAAGTAATTGTGATAATAAAAATAAAAATGAATCTAAATGCTTAAAATTACTAATATATTTTTTAAAAAGCTGGTCTGAGCGATGTACTTATGAAAAATTATTCAAAATTCTACCAAATTTTTAAAAATTGTCTATCATTTATTAATTGTAATGCTTGTGAAATTTTAAAAATTACTGATTTCTATAAAAATTGCATAAATGGGATAACCCAATTTGTTTTTAACAGCTAACTTCTTATTAATATTTTATAGTTATTTGGTAGAGTTTAAATTATTGCACTAATAAATAGGAGCCATATGTAAATATTTAAATAAAAATGCATGTTTTTTTAAAAAATATATACTGATAAAGAATAAGGTAAGGGTATAGTAACACTTTATTAATTAATGCTATTTCAGGGTATACATGCTTTAAAATAATGTAGCCAGAAATTGAAATAATATTAGGTGCATTTTAATTTCATTCAATTAGGCTAGTTAAAAGTAAAACAACAACAAAAAATGTCATCTGTTTTCCTACTGAGCATTATCCGGTCTATAAAACAAAGTTTGGTTCAGTTCAGTTAAAGATGAGTGTAATATTCTAAAACTTGTTCAATGACTTAGTTTAGCACATTAATTTATAGCAAAAGTAAAGCAATTATTTTGGCTAGTGGGTCAAGTCTCTGCGTATTTAAAAATAATAATCCTAATATTGACATATTGAGGCATATTCACAATGTGTCTTGTATACGAAGTTAGATTAAATTTGACTGGAATAACGATTTACATAAAGCAAACATTTTATAAATAAAGTCAATGTAAGGCCATGCTTTTGCCCTAAATCATTGAGCTGTTTTATTCTTTTATTTTCCTTTTACTGGATACATAGTTTATAAATCTAACAAATCAGAAAGCGTATTTTCTTATTACATATCAATGTTACTTACAAAGGTATAAATTTAAAAGTTAGAGCTAGCAATGAAGGTGATGCTCCCTTTAGTTTCCCTAAAACTTTAAATTTTTTGAACAAAATGTGCTTGGTCAAACTCAAAATGAATATTTTTAGAAACTTTGACTAATTAGTCATAATCATAAGATATTTAAGCAATATTAACAAGAAATTTTACTTTCCGTACAGTGTACTTAGGTTGACATTTTATATGCAAAGGTATTTCTATATTATATGTGTACTTTAACTGTGTAAGCTCTTTCATTATTGTCTAAGGAAGAAGAAATATATTAGTGCTTTTCTGTTAATAATATCTGGGTATCAGAGTACAATTGAATTTCTAATCAGGTAGTGGAGATTATTATGTGGAGTTTGTAAGGCACACACATGCACACACATTGCCCCCCCCACCCCCACACACCACTAAATAAATTTGGCTAATTTATCCAGTTTTCACATTCCTCTTATTTGTTAATCTAATCAAATACCACATCACTTTCTGAGAGGTATCAATCTATATATTAGATATTATTACAACTTAATTTATTTTGTACTTGAGATTTATAATAGATATAAATAAAAGCTCTAATAATTCTTAATCTAATGAATTACTGTTCTACATCCTTTAAGCTATGTCAGTTTCACTTGGGAATTATCATTGTAAACATAGAAATGATAAACTTGTTTATTTATTTGTATCCAAACAGATAAAAGTTATCTGAATTATTATTTATAGATAATTTAAGTAGCTTCATAAATAATATCCTGAAAGGGAAGGTCTTGAAAACAGATTAAAGAAATTATAGAGTTTAGTAGGACTCATGTGAGTGATACAAGATCCTTGGTGTGTTACTTCAACAGCTGGGAACCTCTAGAGCCAGTGGTGCCTTTACCCAAGTGTTGCTGGGGTCCACTGGGCCCACTCGGCCTGGCAGGCGGAGCTTGGCTTACACTACTGGCCGGGATCCTATGCCTGACAAAGGCAAGCTTCAGTTAGGGCTATGTGAATGTGCAAACATGGAGACCGGCAGGAAGCTCCAGGTGCTGGCATGAGTGCCAGCTCCCTATGAGGCTGCAATTGGACCAGGCGTCCTACAAGCAGGTTCCATGGCTAGCACTGTGGAATGCAGTAACACCAAAAGTTTGGATACACAGGCAACCACAGAGCCTCAAAAAGGACATCACAGCCCTGCTCAGGGATCTCCTAGGTCTGAGCTCTCGAAAAGACCAACTTTTCTCTCCTTCTCTTTTCTCTTCTTGTCACCTGCAGCCTGCCATGCAAGGGACATGTCTCAGCCTTGTTTGTGTTACAGCTCTTTCAGCCCTGCCATTCAACGGGTCCCAAGTTCTTGTCCCACATTCAGGAAGA
Source organism: Leontopithecus rosalia (assembly GCA_028533165.1). Lineage (NCBI taxonomy): Eukaryota > Metazoa > Chordata > Mammalia > Primates > Cebidae > Leontopithecus > Leontopithecus rosalia. The sequence continues at coordinate 145,285,978 of CM052648.1, read as the reverse complement.
ACGTATGTGGACAAATTGAGTGTGATTAAGGTGAAGAGGAGCTTTACTGAGGGATAGAATAGTTCAGAGCAGACCCACAGTGAGTAGTTTCTCTCCACAGGCAGGTCATTCTGATGAGTGTTCAGCTCTCAGTAGAGAGGAAACCCTGGAGTGGGTAGCTCTATTCTGTAAGCAGGTTGTCCCTCATTTTTCCAAATCTGGGGGAATCCAGGGTTTTTATGGGCTTCAGAGGGGAGGACCTGTGTATCAGTTGGCTCATGGATGGCCATGGTGGGCCTGAAAAAAAGCATCATAAGTTTCCATTCTGGTCCATTATCCTAGTCCCCAGTCTTCAGCCCCTCCCTAGCTTAAAATGGGGTTTCACTAGGGACCCTCTCCTTTCCTCCCAGGAGCTACCTGCCTCCTGCCCTCATTGCCCTGGCTGTTTGCAGGCCTGTGCCAAGCTGCCCTCAACTTGGCTTCCCTACTTGGCTTCCCTCCCATACCGTCAGCACCTAAAGTCCAGAGGAGACTGAAGCAGCAGGGTGCTCACATGTCAGCACTGCTCTGAGCATGCACACACCTGACCAGATTGTAACAGCACCCAGGTTTGGCCTCAACTCTACTCTGAGTTTAGAGTGGATACTGAAAGCAGGGAGAGGTCATGCAGGGGGAAGAAGCACTTCTGAGCTTTCTGGGGCAGGAGGAGCTTCTCCAGACCCTAAGAGTACAGAGATGCCTGGGTCTGCAGCCACAGCTTGGGCAACTACAGTGGCCCCTGGAAGGTGCAGTTACTTTGCTTTGTGCTAAGAAGACTGTTAGATATTAAGCTGATGGTGTGACATGATTACGTTTTTTTTTTTTTGAGACTGAGTCTTGCTCTTTCACCCAGGCTAGAGTGTAGTGGTGCTGCCTTGGCTCACTGCAAGCTCTACCTCCTGGGTTCAAGCAATTCTCCTGCCTCAACCTCCCTAGTAGCTGTGATTACAGGCGAGTGCCACCACACCCATCTAACTTTTGTATTTTTAGTAGAGACAAGGTTTCACCATGTTGGCCAGGTTGGTCTTGAACTCCTGACCTCGTGATACATCCACCCTACCTCCCAAAGTTTTGGGATCACAGGCATGGGCTACCAGCCACGTGTGCTGCTTTTTAATCATAAATTCTGGTTATCCAATGACGAACAGATTGGAGACAGTCAAATAGGTTGGGGGCCATTGTAATGTTCCAGTGAGATACTGTGTTAGCTTAAGCCAGAAAGTAAAGCTATAGATGAAATGTGAAATATTTGAGTGAGATTTACGAGGTAAAATCAACAGAATTTTGTCATAGATTGGATTAGGGAAGTAAGAAAGAGAAAAGAGTCAAGGATGTTTTCTAAGTGTCTGGCTTGAGAAATTCGATGGATTTTAATATCACACTTTGAGATAGAATACCCTAAATGTACAACAGACTATGTGTAATATAATGCATGTGTGTGTGTGTGTGTGTGTGTGTGTGTGTGTAGAAAATGACTTCAACTTTTAGGCATGGTTAATATGAGGTTATTTTGACATGTCCAAGAGGAGAGGTAGAATGGACTGAGAATTATATGAATCTAGAGTGTTGGAGCCATAAATTTAGCAGTAATTAGATATATATGTTTATGATATATATACATATGATACATATGTGTGTTTGTGACATATATATTATATATATGATAGTATATGGTGTATATATAGGTCACTATATATAGTATATATAAAATATATAGGAAATTACATATAGTATATATAGTAGATATATAATATATATGCTATATATTATGCACAATATGTGATAGTAGATATATAATATATATGCTATATATTATGCACAATATGTGATAGTATATATATTTATATTAATAGTATATATAGTGGATATATACACAGTGAATAATATATATATGTATATACACACACACACACACACACACACACACACATATACACACAGTGATAACTCTGTGCATGCAGGGTTGCCTCATCCATAGGGAGAACCACTCATAAAGCAGGCATAGATGGAATTGGTAGATAGCTATGAGGAAATCTAGGAGAGAATTGTGCCACAGACCACAACAAAAGATGATGGTTTAATAAAAAAAATTTGGTAATACAAATCCGCTGAAGACTGAAACATACTCATTGGATTTACTAACATGCTATTCAGGGTTGAATATAGGAAAAAATGTTTCAGTGTAGTGTTACCAGCATATGTAATATCATCTGGCTTTACTCAACAAGGAATGCTAGAAAGCAACAAAGCAAGGAATCACCATTTTAAGAGAAAATAATTGTGAAATGTGAGAACTAGATACCAAATAAAATGTAAAAATAATGAGGTACATAAAATAAACATAAAGACTCAGGAGATTTGTTTTCAAAGTAGTATTTCAGAGAATGTAATATATCAAGTAAGAATGTACTGTATCAGCCAGAACAAAATGTATAGTGGGCAAAATGCTATGATTGATCATGGAGTCTCAAAAAAAAGGAGAGGGAGAAAAAGTGATGGGATACAGAGAAAAGGAAACATTTGTACATTGTTGGTGGGAATGTAAATTGGCACAACCATTATGAAAAACAGTATGATGTTTCCTCAAAAAATAGAACTACCATATGATTTGACTTCTGGATATATATATATCTAAAGGAAATGAAATCAGTATCTCGAAGAGATACTTGCACTCCTATGTCTTGTGTTCACTATATCATTATTCACAGTCATCACTTGTGCAAGTGTGCTTATGTTTGTGTATCTTGGTATACACACACATAATTCAATAATGTTTAGCCTTAAACAAAGAGAAAATCCTGCCATTTGCAATAACATGGATGAACTTGGTGATGTTCATGGATGAAACATGGATGGGGATGAACATGGATGAAATGAAAATCAAGTTAGAGGAAGGCAAATACTGAATGATCTCACCTATATGTGGAGTCTTAAAAAAATATGAATTCATAGAAATAGAGAGGAAAACAGTGGTTGCCAAAGCCTGGGGAGTGAGTGGGGAAAATGAGGAGATGTGGGTCAGAAGGCACTAACATTCAGTTATGCGATGAATAAGTTCATAGATCTAATATACAGCCTCATAACCATATCTAATAATACTGTTTTGTATACTTTAACATTTGCTAAGACAGTAGTATTAAACATTCTTACCACACACACACACACACACACACACACACACAAATAAATGGTAACTATGAAGGTTAAGAAATATGTTTAAAAATTTCACTATGGTAATTATTTTACAATGTATATACATATCAAATCGTCATGCTGTACAACTTATGTACAATTTTGTTAATTACACGTCAATAAAGATGAGAAAATAAAGAGTAGTAAAAACGATTTCAAGGAAAATCTAATAAAATATTCAAACTACCCACAGGAAAACAAGGAAACCAATGTTTGGAAATTAGAAAGAAATGTATATACAAACAGAAATAAACACAAAAGGAAAAGATCAAAACAAAAAACTAAAAGGCCTTGTTCAAAATATGACACAAGCTATAAACAGTCCCGACTTGAAGAATGAACTGAATGTACAAAAGACAATACATTTGAACTTTGTACCAGAAATATTCCCATTTTAGTGCCAACTGGTTATAACTTTGGAACCACAAAGAAAATAATGTAATCAGAGCCTAAATGATTCCTTTAGACTTGCAGCAGAGTGTGGTTATATGATAATACAAATAGATTAATGTTTACAAAGCATGGAATCTGCATATAAACAAAAAATAGAGAAATAAATAAAATTTACCTATACCGAAAAAAAGGTAAATCAGAGACAACATATGGGGGAAAAGGTAGGTAATTTTGAGGAAAATGGAAGGGTGTGGAATAGAAAATAAAGGGAGGGAAGATGAGGGAATGCTGGTGACATTTGTTACAAAAATGAGAAAGTTAAGTATAATATTAAATTTTCAAATTTGTTAAGCACAACAAAATTTAAGCAAAACACAACGAAAAATGTAGAACTTTCTGCCATATCACAATATCTACGTTCTTGAAAATAAGCTTTCATTCTGCAAAATTGCACTCTTTAGAAATGATTAGCTATGAGGCGAAAAAAAATAGGACCCTGGGAAGTCAAAATCATACAACTACCCTGGCGCTTAAAAAAAAAAAAAAAAAAAACCACCCAAGGATCAGTACCTTGGGAAATAACAGGGCACAGGCTGGAGGCTTCCTCAGGGGCTATTTAAAAATGTACAAAAGCAGGCCGGGCGCGGTGGCTCAAGCCTGTAATCCCAGCACTTTGGGAGGCTGAGGCGGGTGGATCACGAGGTAAAGAGATCGAGACCAACTTGGTCAACATGGTGAAATCCCGTCTCTACTAAAAATACAAAAAATTAGCTGGGCATGGTGGTGCGTGCCTGTAATCCCAGCTACTCAGGAGGCTGAGGCAGGAGAATTGCCTGAACCCAGGAGGCAGAGGTTGCAGTGAGCCGAAATCGCGCCATTGCAATCCAGCATGGTTAACAAGAGCGAAACTCCGTCTCAGGGGAAAAAAAAAAAAAGGTACACAAGCAATAGCCATAGATTGAAAATGCTTGTTTTATGGTCAAAAGGCATGAAGACAGAAAGGGAGTTTGGGATACAAGAACAGCAACCTGCCATGATTTGAGGAACCAAGAAAATAGCTGCTTACAGATATTCCAACATAATTTTCTTAAAATAGAGCTTAAAGGGCTACTTGATTGTATAGAAGAGAGCAGAGTGCTTTTTTCCTTGAAATTTTAGTTCTACTTCTCCTCTGTCTCCCCTTTCCTAGGAAAAAGGTATGAACAAGTTCCACATTATTACTAACGTAATTTCCCTATTTACCGGTATCATGAGAACCAATCGATATTACAGAAAAACCTTTTTTAATAGAGCAGATTATAATGATAATAACCACCAACCTTTCGGTAGGAGGTGGAAAAGAGATTTGGGGTATTCTGTGTTACATAATTTATCATGTATTTCAGTAGTAAGAAAATAAATATTATCTGAAATAGTAAATAAATACATAAAATTCATAAATGTTATTTAATAGATCAAGAGAACTAAACCATGAGGATGAGTTAAGGGTGGTTTCTTCTGGGGACTGGAACTGGGTTGTAGACCACTTCATTTAGTCATAAGCTCTTCTGTTTTACTTTCTATTTAAGTTATATTATGTCATTTTGATTAAAACTCATTAAAAATAATAAAAGCATGAACATTATTTTATCTGACAACAAAGCTTCTAATCCTGAATGTGAAGGATAATCATTTGTCTTTGCCCTTGGCCTACCACTTAAACAAACTGATTATTCTAAATATTCAAATTAAAATTTTACTGTAAAGAGGAAGAATGCTTGGAAATTATCTGCCCCAAACTCTTCCGTAGCTTGCTTTTATCTCTACCCTCCAAGAACTTGTGATGCATCAGAGAAGGCGATTTTTATCAACCTCAAGGAGAAAGCCTTGGCTTTCTTATCCCTGACTGTTTTGAAGGAAGCTTGAACAAAGTACTTAACACTTTTTTTTTAAGCTCTGACTATATGATGGATTCATAATAATGACTTTGCGATATTATTGGAAATATAAAGTTATATATAAATGTAAAACACCTGCTTATGGTAAGAGTTCAATGAATGTTAGTTATCTTCATTTAAATAATTTTAAAATATGCTTTAAGTTCAGAAAGTCTAAGCAAATTTGTTTGGCTTTAGCCCTCTTAAGGCAAAATCATACTTAGAAAACATTTTAATGCACAATTTCCCTGTGCAAATAGAGGCTTTAAGATAATTTAACACTCTGGTTTTCTCAAAACAATTGCTCTTTCTGACTTTACATCGTGCAGTCTAAGTACCTTATGTATTTCATGCTCAGGGTGCTGAGAAATTATGGTTCATTTCCCTTTCCAGTCTTATCCACTTTGAAGTAAACAAGTCAGTGTGAGCTAATGTGCCACTTTAATAACATTTTGTCAGCTATTCGCTGTTAAGTCAATAAAGGGAGACTGAGTTTGGCTGTACAAAAACTTTTTAATAGTATACAATCTTCTAATTTCTGAAGGGTTTCCTTTTCATAATATTGGCCTTAGCTGGAGAAAGGGGCATGTATTTTGGGAGCATCATACTTCTTCCTGTCCCGCAGTTAATGAGGCACATGAAGCATTGACTGGGGCTTGATCATGCATACAAAACAGTCAGCCAAAACGAGGCGCATTCTTCTCTCGCAGTGAAGCCATCTGCAGCCAATCCCAGCAGGTATTCCTTCAGGGCTGTAAGCAAAAGGCAAGAATACAGATTGTTTCTCATTCGACACCATTTTAGTGCAGCAAAGGCAAAAGGCAAGAGGGAAAACTTAAATGAACATATACCGATGTCTTTTTCCAGGTTATTTTCCATTTTCCAAATCTTGACTTTGAGTTCTATAATTAAGAAAAAGTTCTCAAATGAAACTAAGTACATTTTCTTACATTAGAGGAACAGGGCCATGTATGGAAGGATGCACATCTGCCGGGTCTTGATTTTAATCATTTATTTGATATATATTTCTGGACAAACAGATTCAGTCATGACCAGATGTAGCATGTCTTTGTTAATAATTTGACTTAATTGAGTCTCCCTTTTGCCATTTGCCAATTCTCTATGGATCCAGGTTGAGAGGTTTTCGTTTTCCTTTTTTTCCCTCTACTAGACCGTTAGAGACACAGACACCAAGAGGTTAGCAGGGAGCAGAATGTCATTATGATGTTACTGTAACTGGAAGTAGGTGCCAATGTTTACTTTCTGAGAGCAATTGAACAAAGAGCAATTCAACAAATTTTCCTTGGAAAGTTTCACAGAAACTGTTGATGACTTTTAAAAGTGTTTTTCCTTTTGATTAAGGAAAATAGAGGGGAGGAAGGGGAATATTAAATGGAATGTATTCACTGCTGGAATATAGATTTTCATTGCTCTGACTGAGTGCTTGGTAGAGATTTTCACCACATCTAATAATCATTTTCTTAGTAGGCTGTAAAAAATTAGACTGTGTTTCTCATAGTCAAGAATCTATTTATCAAGCACACTACTTAAGAATTTCATTGTTGTGGATAATTAGCACACGTTATGTATTTATACATCTTGCTAAAAATGTTGCATTTTTCTTTAAGAGATGAAACATTGCAGAGCAAGTGACACAGAGTTGAAGTTATCACCTGATTATAATCACTGAGCAGTAAAAAGAGCTACTGGTGACAGTAGAGTCTTGAAAAAATGTAGTTGAAAATGTAATATGAACTAGAGATGGAAAAAAAACAGCATCTTAAAAAAAAGACAGTTAAGTTCATCAAACCTAAACAAAACAAATCTCAAAAGTCAAGACTATTAGCAGGGAGATTAGTGTTTTAAAGACGAGAAATACCAATGTACTTGAGGATTTTATGCCAGTGTTATTGTAAAGAGAATGTTACAAATTTTGAAAAGATAACATTGTGTCTGAATGATAAACCTAATGAATTTCTAAATACTTGAAGCTCAATCTTCAAACTGTATAAAAATAGTTTTCTCTTTAGTGTAAAACATTTCCCTTTTGGTGATCCTTTTGAAATATGACTTGGTAGTTCTATATGTAGAGATAAAGTACTCATTTTAACTTCACAAAATGATAAAATAGAGAAGCATTTTCAACAGAAAATGAAAGTAACATCAAAAAAGCATAAAATACTCTAAAATAAGAAACAATGAAATGTACACTGTATTTTTAGTTATTTTTTCCAAGTCTCTCTCCAGAACTGAAGTATGAGTTTCTTGGGAACAGACGTAACTATATCTTATTCATCTTGAATTTCTAGCTCCAAGTACAGTGACTGACACAAAGTAATTGCTTTAAAAAATGGTGTATTGGGTAAATTGAATAAATCAGTAGTAAATGTAGGCAATGAAAGCCTCAATTCTTTTTTCCTATATTTGGAAAATGAGTAATAGATTGGTACTAAGATCCTAGAGTTAACTACCCACCTATTCTGAATTCTCACTTGAATTGATATGTTCTTGAAGAAAATATTCAACTTTAATTTGTGCCACAAAAATAAAATGAAAACAGAATCTACTGCTTGTACATTCTTTAAATACAGAGAAAATTCTATTTGAAGAAAGACAGAATTCTCACAGAGTATATCACTGATATTTATTTATTTTTTTTTTCACACTTTAATGCCCCATACTAGATTTCTTTCATTGACTCTGTTTCCGCCTAGGATACATCATATTTCATAGGATGAAATTGCCTACTATGTTGATTAACTAGTCTTTTCACTTTAATTCCCTGCTCCTGTACTCTGCATTGCTCCTGGGTATAGCAATGCAGAGTACAGGAGCAGGGAATATCACTGGTATTTATACATTCAATGTTCTTTCCTATCTTTGGTTTAGACACTTATGAACTCCTTGTTTTAGAGAACTGAACATCATTTCCCTGCCATTTTCTCCCAGTTTCTTCTCTCCCTCCTGGCTTCTTGTTCTCCTTGCTATCTTTCCTTTCTTTATTCTTTCCTCCCCTCCTTTGTGTGTTTAAGCATTTAAATAAAGTTGGCATGACTTTTTTAAAGGAGAAATGGTTTCCAATTCATTATGCAAATGTGAATTTAGGTTACAGAAAGAATATACTGTTCATGAGAAAGTAGAAAATTATTTTATTCAAGCTATTGCAATAAGTAGAGCACCCCAGATGCTCAGCCGCCCAAAATATCAGAGTGTATCAGTACGGTGGTTTTGCTTTACTTATAGAGAGAGGAGTAGCAATTATAGATGGGGTGATTTTACAGTTGAGATGTTTTTTGTAAATTGGGGGAATTTGAGTCAAGAAATGTTTATCTCTTTGTTATGGAAATAAACAAAGACCAATTAAATAAGAAAAAAAGAAGGCTATTTATCCAAAGATTGCTATAGCAAGTGAGTGAGCCACCAACTCATTTAGCAGAAACTCAGAGGTAGATAGGGTAGTGGAAAAACATTATGGTAGAAACAGGCAGGGTTTCAGGTAGGACATGACTGGAGGCTGTTGGCATTGGGAAGGGGCAAGCAGGCTAATTAAAAGTGGGACATCCTGTATGATTGGTTAGGGGTGTGTATTTGACCATCTCTTGTCTGGTCCTAGGTTGGAAGTGGGGGCAATAGTTAAGGAAACTGCCAGTTACTAATCAAGTCCTGGCTGTGTGGGACTGATTATTTCAGAGGTTTCCATTTAGATCTTTGACTGGATGCTAGAGATAGTCTGACTTCCTACAAATCTGATTTACAGATTAAAATTGTCTTCCTGGACTAGTTACTCTAAATAGTATATTGCCTTCCTAGGCTAGTTGTATACAGATTGTTGATCAGATATTCCAATTTGTGTGGAGTCTGACCATTGTCTATTTGTTATTCATTTTCTCAGTGTCTAACTAGTTTCAGAGTGGGGAACAAAAACAGCTCAGCTAAACATATATGTGATCAAAAATGGGAATTTTGAGGGTCTATGTCAAGGAAGTCACCCGTGAGTCTTTTGTGAGATGTAAGAGGAAGCTTGGTTCCTTGCAGCAAATCATTTCCCACAGCATAAAAAGTTGAGGAGAAACTTCCAAAAATAAAAGTTTGGGGTAGGATTAACCAACTCTGTTTACTGGGGATACTGAACTTAGGTAAAGTTCATCCATGGTCGAGTTGAATCTTAGTGTGTTAAGCCAAGTAAGATCTGAGAATATTAAGTACTGCCATAGAACAAGATGAGTTTAGTCACTCTTGACCATATTTGACAAAAACAAATCTCTGAAAATGACAAATAAGAAAAACAACCATAAAATGTATATGTGGTTAGGAGAATAGAGGATAACATTTTTAGTTCTCTGCCTAAGTGCTCTTCCCTGTGTGTCACGAGCATAAGGAAGATAAGAGAGTCGATACATAGATGAATAGTACAGACCTCAGCTACATGATTTCCAGTGGGAGTCTTCCCCATGCCCTAGGGCTGCAGACAAGTCAGTGAAACAGCCCAGATGGTGAAACCAAAGAAAGACGTTCTAAGCAAAATTTTCCAAATAAAGATATCACTAAAACTAGTTTACTCCAAAATTTGTATCTGTGGATCTAATCTCACTCTAAAGATATAGTTCTGAATTTCTTTTTTTTTTCTTTCTATTGCATTTTAGGTTTTGGGGTACATGGGCAGAACATGCAAGATAGTTGCATAGGTACACACGTGGCAGTGTGTTTTGCTGCCTTCTGCCCCTTCACCAACATTTGGCATTTCTCCCCATGCTATCCCTCCCCAGCTCCTCCCCCCGCTGTCCCACCCCTATTTCCCCCAATAGACCTCAGTGTGTAGTACTCCCTTCCCTGTGTCCATGTGTTCTCATTGTTCATCACCCACCTATGAGTGAGAATATACGGTGTTTCATTTTCTGTTCTTGTATCAATTTGCTGAGAATGATGTTCTCCAGATTCATCCGTGTCCCTACAAAGGACACAAACTCATCATTTTTGATTGCTGCATAACATTTCATGGTGGATATGTGCCACATTTTCCCAGTCCAGTCTATCATCGATGGGCATTTGGGTTGGTTCCAGGTCTTTGCTATTGTAAACAGTGCTGCAATGAACATTCGTGTGCATGTGTCCTTATAGTAGAATGATTTATAGTCCTT
>CM052648.1:145170663-145274821 GCA_028533165.1 Leontopithecus rosalia | reverse complement strand
CAAATGCCCAACGATGATAGACTGGACTGGGAAAATGTGGCACATATACACCATGGAATATTATGCAGCAATCAAAAATGATGAGTTCGTGTCCTTTGTAGGGACATGGATGAATCTGGAGAACATCATTCTCAGCAAATTGACTCAAGAACAGAAAATGAAACACCGTATATACTCACTCATAGGTGGGTGATGAACAATGAGAACACATGGACACAGGGATGGGAGTACCACAAACTGAGGTCTATTGGGGAAATAGGGGAGGGACAGCAGGAGGGGGGAAGCAGGGGAGGGATGGCATGGGTAGAAATGCCAAATATGGGAGAAGGGGCAGAAGGCAGCAAAACACACTGCCATGTGTATACCTATGCAACTATCTTGCATGTTCTGCACATGTACCCCAAAACCTAAAATGAAATTTAAAAAAAGGAAAAAGAAAAAAGACCAATCCAGATAAATTCAACCACCTGGACAATTATTCAGTGTATTGTGCTAAGTAAAAGTCTCATTCTGAAAAACTTAACCGTGGTGTATTCTTCAATTTATATAATATTTTTAAATGACAACATTATAGAAACTGAGAACAGATTAGTGGTTACCAGGTCTTAAGAATAAAGTTGAATGGGTGGTTATAAATATGCAACATGAGAAATACTTAGGGTGACAAAAATGTTCTGGTTTAAATCAGCACAAGAAAAAACAGAAGAATGAATAGGACCTACTATTTGATTGCACAACAGGATGGCTATAATGAATAATAACTTAATTGTAAATTTTTTAATACCTAAGAATAACGAAGTGTAATTGATTTTTTATAACACAAAGGGTAAATACTTGAGGAGATGATACCACATTCTCCATAATGTGGTATTTCATATTGCAGGCTGGTATCAAAAAATCTCATGTACCCCATAAATATATACATCTACTATGTACACACAGAAATTAAAAAATAAAAAAGTAATGAAATAAATTCTATCTTGACTATATAAATATTAATATCCTGATTGTGACTTTATACTATAGTTTGTCCATATATTACAGTTGGTGTAATCTAAGTAAATGGTATACGGGATTCCTCTGTACACTTTTTACAATTGCATATCTTGAATTAAATTTTTAATTTAAAAAATGAAACATAACTGGAGCCTTCCTTGCATCTATTTTATTTTGAATTATTCTTTTTTTTTAAATCCTGATTTATTCTCAACACTGGATATAGATTAGAAGCCCAAAGTATAACAAATTCTAATCACTGACTGGGTTCCATCTCAGATCAATTAAATCATGATCTGTGAAGCTGTGTCTTGAACAGGTGTTTTGTTTTGTTGGTGTTTAATTTTTATCATAGATAATCTCAAATATAACAGTATAATGAAATAACTTCCTTCACGAAGTCGAGAGATCGAGACCATCCTGGCCAATATAGTGAAACCCCGCGTGCCTATAGTCCCAGGACCTTGGGAGGCCTAGGCAGAAGAATCGCTTGAACCCGGGAGGGGGAGGTTGCAATGAGCCTAGACTGCTCCACTGCTCTCCAGCCTGGCGACAGAGCAAGATTCCACCCCCCACCAAAAAATAACTTCCCATATGCATTTCACCCAGTTTCAAAAGCAATTAATATTTTGTCTTTGTTTTATTTATATCATCTATACTGGCTTCTTTTCATTGAATTATTTTGAATATATTTGTATTTCACTCATAAATATTTATGCACTGTTTCTAATATAATCCTCATGCTGTTGTAACACATAAATTTAACAATAATTCCATAATATGAAACATTCATCATCAAACACCCAATTCATACTCTAATCTTTTCATTGTCTCAAAGATTTCTTTTTATTTTAAGAAATCCACATTTCATTTTTTCTTTACTTTTTTTTTTTTTTTTTTTTGAGACAGAGTCTCATACTGTTGCCCTGGTTGGAGTACAGTGGCTCAATCTAGGCCCACTGCAACCTCCACTTCCCAGGTTAAAGGAATTCTTCTGCCTCAGCCTCCCAAGTATCTGGTATTACAGACATAATTCTGGCTAATTATTGTATTTTTCATAGAGAAAGGGTTTCACTATGTTGGCCGGGCTGGTCTTGAACTCCTGACCTCAAGTGATCTGCCCACCTCAGTCTCCCAAAGTGTTAGGATTACAGGTGTGAGCCACTGTGCCCAGCACACATATTTCATTTTTTAAACCATCGCTTTAATTCTCTGGTCAATACTATGATGGAATTTTCTCTTAAATTTTTAACCACCTTGTTTGAATCATGAAACAAAGTGAGTTCATATACTGTAATTAATATATTTTTAAAACTATAAATTCTCCCTCAAACTCATTTTTCTTCTAATGTTGTTTTTAAAAAATCATTTTCCATTTTTTATAACATTTTGAAGTCTGGATTTTGCATATTGCCTTCTGGTGTTGCCATTAAACATGTGTCTCTTTCTCTTATTTTTCCTATAAACTGAATGGACAGGCTTGTTGAGAGTAATACTGGGCTTTTTTGGGGGGAGGGGGCTGGACTTCTTGAGTAGTGGTCTTGTACATTTCTCTTCGGCATCACAAAATGTATAGTTGTATCTCCTTGTGTGACCTTAGTGGGAAAAAAAAGGTAACTCCATCTATTACCATTATTTTTAAAAAGCTTCAATGATGGTAATATTTTATTATTATTCTTTGTTTGTTAGTTGGCAAATGTCTATGAAAAAAAATTTTTTAATCACTAGTTGGTAACTCTAAAAAAATAGTAATTTTAATTTTATATACTATTTTCCAAAACAAGGAGAATTGGTTTTCTGAAATTACCCAAAGAGATTTTTTTTTCTGTTTATATGGTTTTATTTAAATGAAAATAAAATGTGCACATGAGGTATCTATTCATTTTTTTTTCTCAGTACAGCCTGGCATTGGAATTGGTGACTCTGATGGCCAGCCATGCTCTCTGAGCTGCTTTTCCTGTGATGGCTTTGTCGTTCTTGAGGAATCATTGCAAGCAATCTCAGCAGGGTAAGATTTGTTGCACATCAGCAGCACTTCTAGTTCCTTGACTGTGGACAAGGAACTTCTGGAAGCCACTGGGCAGCATGTGTTTTGATTTCATGGTTCCCATAACCAATATAGGGCATTAATATCCAGCCTGTGAACCTTCTCCAAATCTTGCTGTCAATACTTCTGGGTTTTCACCAGTTAATGCTTATTTTTGACATATCGTCTGACTGGTGCCAGACAATATGTCAAAAAAACAGGATCAATAATAACTTGGTCCTGTTTTTGAAGATCTTGGACTTCATGCAGGGTCTGAGTGCAACCATGGTGCCAATATCATGCCATGTAGGAGATGCTGCCACCTCTGTAGGCGGTGCTAAGATTTTCTTTTTTTCTTTCTTTCTTCTTCTTTTTTTTTTTTGGACATTTATTTGAAGCTCAGGGTTTGGTACATAAGTAAACTTGTGTTGTGGAGTTTTATTGGGAAGATTATTTCACCACCCAGGTATTAAGCCTAATGCCCACTAGTTATTTTTTCCTCATTTCGTCTCTCCTCCTGCCCTCCATTCTCCTATATGCACCAGTGGGTGTTGTTCCTCTCCCAATGTCCATGTGTTCCATCATTACCTCCCACTTATAAGTGACAACATGCAATATTTGGTTTTCTGTTTCTTCCTTAGCACACTAAGGATACGGCCTCCCCATCCACATCCTTGGAAAGGATATAATCTTGTTCTTTTTCATGACTACATAATATTCCATGTTGTACACATACCACATTTTCTTTATCTTTACATATTTGTTTTGGAGTGCTAGTATGACTTCATGGATTTAAACGTTTTATGTGTTATAATCTATTACTTTTTCTACAAATTTATGTTTAAATGTTTTCAACGTTGGCCTGTGATAAGCTATTCAATTTGGCTCCTGCATCCTTTTGACATGACCCTTGTAAACTTCTATATATCTTATTTTTGATATGAATAGATGTTCCAGGACAGTTTGGTACACTTCATGCTTATAAATAAAATTTAAAACTCTTGATTTATTTAGTGATTAATGATATAAATACTGCAATATGAACTCTAGTAGTACTTATTGCTTTTGGGTTGGTCAATTTTTCTAGAACTCTTTAATCCTGGAAATACATATTATGGTTTAAAATACCTTAGGAGTTCAAATGTAAAATAAAATTTAAATTCAGAACCATATGTGTAATCAATATCTTTTTTCTTTTTACACTAAATAGACTCCAACATTATTACTTATTTGCTAGTTCAGAAAAATAATTCCACAATACCACTAACAATGTGATACTGAAATTAGTTTAGACAGCCCTGCTTCCATTTATAGGGTAATCACACCTAAGACCCAAGTCGAATTGTAAAGTTACTTGAAATAGTCTCTTTATTTGGGAATATTCCGTCTACTCAGTATATTTGTGTAACTTTTCTAAAGAGGTTATTTTTGGGCCAGGTGCGGTGGCTCACACCTGTCATCCCAGCACTTTGGGAGGCTGAGGCAGGTGGATCACGTTAGGTCAGGAGTTCAAGACTGGCCTGGTCAGTATATCAAAACCCCATCTCTACTAAAAATACAAAAATTAGCCAGGTGTGGTGATGTGCACCTATAATCCCAGGTACGAAGGCTGCAGAGGATTGAGAATCACTTGAACCTGGGAGGCAGAGGTTGCAATGAGCTGAGACCTCATCAACTGCATTCCAGCCTGGGTGATAGAGGGAAATTCCATCTCAAAGGAAAACAAAAGAGGTTACTTTTACAAAATTTAATTAAATGAAAATCTTTGGAAAGATGGGGTATAGTTTTAAAGACAAATTTATAAAATATAGCACATTCAAAAACTTAAGTAAAGACTTTTTATATGCATGTTACAATTTTCAAAATGAATTTTTATTCAGATGGCTGTGTAGATAATAAATATTAAGTAAAAAGCAACAATAAATAACTATTGCCCCACTGATGACCCTTTTAAATAATATGTAATGCTTTTCAATGAATCTTATTAAATGTGTGAAGCAGTTACTGTCGCAATCCTTTCAAACCTACAGTAATTCAATGAGGCAACTTTATGTTTTAGCAGGAAATCTCACTATTAGCTGCTTGCTAATCTCTCCTTTATATTCGATTATACTAAGATTTAAATATCTATTTCCAATGCAACAGAATTTTCCATTGATATATTAGAACTCTGTGTTTGCTACTTTTTCCTTATGAATACTAGACTGTTTAAAGCCAAGGTATACTTATTTTTTTTAGTAAAAACAAAATGTTCTCTTGAGTACATATGGACCCAAAAAGGGAACAACATCCTAGGATGCATGGTTTTCTATCCAAATCTATAAAGCTGGATACCAGAGTCTTTTGAAAAATTCACATAATATAAATAATTTTCTAAATAAAGAAATACTTACATGCATAAATAATTTCTAGAAATAAAACTTTTGCTCTGATATGGTCTGGCTTTGGGTCCCCACTCAAATCTTATCTTGAATTGTAGTCCCCACGTGTTGAGGGAGGGACCTTATGGGAGGTGATTAGATCATGGGGGCAGTCCCCCTATGCAGTTCTCAAGATAGTGAGTTCTCATGAGGTCTGATGGTTTTATAAGGGGCTTTTTCGCCTTTGCTTGGCACTTCTGTCTCCTGCACGTTGTGAAGAATGATGTGTTTGCATCCCCTTCTGCCATGATTGTAGGTTTCTTGAGGTCTCCCTAGCCATGTGGAATTGTGAGTCAATTAAATCTCTTTCCTTTATAAATTACTCAGTCTTGAGTATTTCTTCATAGCAGGATGAGAACAAACTAATATATGCTTGTTTACTCTAAGATCATAAAACATCTCAAACTGATGGCTTGCAATGAGTTAAGTTTTTAAATATAATTAACTTTTCTATTCAATAGATGAAATAGAGATAAAAATATTTATTTTATAGTAAAACATAATATCACACTAATAAAAATAAGGATTTCTTTGATATATATATTTATATAAAGCCAAGGAAAAGATCCAATTTTGTCACAAAGGCTGCAGTGTAAAATTACTCTCTATGAGAAATGATACAAAACAAACCTCTGAATTGTATAATTTCTTTTTAAATTATTTTTGTAATTTAAAACATAAGCTGAAATTATTATTTATTCATATCTGTATATTTATTTTTAAATAGATTTTTAGATACTGAGAGACATAGATATCTTTTAGCTTACAAAAAATCAGATGCTATAGATTAAGAACGTGACCTTAATCAGGACGTTTCACCACATGGTTCTCTGAAGAAGTCTAGATACTGAGGGATGATACTATCCCTGGGTTCAGCCTGTTCACCATCTCAAAGGGATCGGAGTTGGCATTTAGCTGAATGTGGAGCAAGAATAGACAGACTGCTATGCTGCTCTTCTGTTCAACAGCCTTGTCACAAAGGACAGGTTCAACTTGGTGCAGGGTTTTGTGCTTGTCAGAATAGAATCCTACAAAAACATAGACAAATGTCATCATGAAAAGAGATATAGAACCTGTAACCTTCATAGACAGGGCTTTGGAAAAAATAAGTCACAGGTTACTGCCTTTTGACTTCTCCCCACAAATTGGCCATGAAAGCTGTTTCCATGGTGATTTTACATTAAGCCATGACCTCTAATTCTCTTAGCTTTCCACAATCATCTTTCCATTTACTATAACCTTCAGAATACATGTTATTATGCGTAATGTGGTATTTGGTTGACAAGTTTTTATTAAACTCGTTTTGATTATCCAAGTTTAAAAAATGGGGGCTAGAAATAGCGTGGTTCATTTCAGTGTTAAAAAAAAAAAAAAGACTAAAGAAATTGACCAATGGTTGAGGCTTAGTTCATTCAAAATTGTTCTGAGACCTTGAAAATGTCATGACACCTATCTGTAATCAGGTTCCTGTTTCACTAACCATATATTTTTTGTTTTTCTATAACATCTGTAGCAAGTCTTCTAAGCCAATCATAAAACATTATAATATGAATAATTTCTTTTTACTATTACATGTTATGTACATACTGTTTACTTATTCCTTTGAATAACAGCAACTCACATTCTGAAATATTTGATAATGATAGACATCAAATAAACAGCAATTTTGACACTTGAATTAGAACAATGAAATAGGCCATAACATAGAAGAATACATTCATTGACTCAAAACCCATCATGATGTATTAATATGTCTGAGAAAGTTAAAAGCTAAGCAAATGCAATTTTAATATCAAAGAATGTGTCTGATGTCAAAGCTAAAATAATAACACAATGAATAAAATAATCAAAAAGGAAATAAAACAACAATTAGATACTGAAAAATAGCACAGTTTCTGACAATGCAGAAATGATGACCCAGTCTAATCACTGTATTAAATCTAAAATAATACAGTTCAGAAAGTCATTTTATAGGGTTTTGGAGAATAGATATTTGCATATTATATTTGAAATTGAAGCATAGAATTGAACTCTATTAGTTCATTTACCCTCACTTGTTCTAATGAAATGTTTCTTTACAAACCACTTCACTCCATTAATTATACATTTTCTGCAGCGACATTTGAGATCATCACAGAATTTTCACTGAAGCTGAAAATTCCAATGAGAGAATTCTTTGGATATTGTTGGATAAAAGGAGGACACTGGAGGACAATGATGCTTGATTGTAAATCTACTACTTTGCATTAGAAGGTGTTTTAAACCATATCTGTAAGTTTCCTTCTATAACTACTGTTTTGCAAGCTAGAAAATGTTGGTATCTGAGAGTAAGTCTTGTTATTCACTGAAATTTATTAAATTATGCAAGTCAGTTTATTTCCCCAGAAACTGATGATTTTTAAAATGTGGCTGGTGTTGGCTTGTGTCACCTCAAAAGAGAGTAAATGATTCCATACTAATGACTTGGCTGAAGAGAAATTTATTTTCTACTACCTTTCCTTTAGCTTGACATTTAGTGCACTTTAGAAACTCCAAACAGGTGAAGGTTTTGTTTTATTTCTTCTTGTTTTTATTTTCCAAGCTGGCATTGAGTGGTTTTACTACTCAAACTTTTATATATATATATATATATATATATATATATATATATATATATAATCACCAGCGGATCTTCTTGACGTGCAGACGTTTCTGATTCATTAGATTGGTGGTGGGAGTTTGAATTTCTCTCCATTTCCATCAAGCTCCCAGGTGATGCCAAAGCTGCTGGACTGTGGACCATACTTTGAATAGCAAGGACTGAGAAACAGAAAACTACTGGAAACAGCATCTCTTACTGCTCCACTCCCATTCACCTGGCTGGGGACAGAAAAAAATAGCGATAGTTGTTAAGATAGTAAACCAGCTTGGCAAAAATCATAGTTATTTTACATCCTAGGCAGGAAAAAGTCACTAAATATTTTCACTGAAAAAGAGGAACATTAACTTTTCTAGCTTTCAGAAAAGTGAACATAAAATGAATTTTGAGCCAAACATCATAAAAAACAGTAACAGCAATAGTAATAATAACATGTGTATTGTGTGAATAGAGGGCAAAGATTATTACAACACCAGGATTGCTGAATTCTGAGCCTGGTCTGCTGAGAGTGGATATATGTAGTTTTTTCCAGCAAGCACTTTGAATTTCAGGAGAGCACACAAAATAAGCAAACAAACAAGCAAAAGAGGTAATAAAAAGATCCAACAGCGTTGTGAAATTCTTTCTTTCAACAGCATTGTGAAATCCTTTCTGCTTTACTCTATACTAGTAATTGTTAGGTCAGTTTGCAATACAAAGAAAAATTTTTCCTTAAAGTCTATGCAGAGGTAATACAACTGAGATATCACAGGCAAAAATAGAATGGGAAATGTGAAAAGTTTACCAGGTGTAATTGAATGAAGGACAAGTTTCCTAATCTCTTGTTTACTCTGTTGGAGATATACTTAGGAGAATTTCTCTTCTGCTTTATACCCTTGGCCACTATCTTGACCCAGAATAATTGCAAAAAGAATGTATTAGAGCACAGTAATATTGTCCACAGCAAATCTGTCTAGCTGTGCCCATGTCCTCAGGCATCCACCTAGCTTTGTAACTCATTTCGTTGGGAAATGAAAAAAAAACACAGAATATTGCTGCTTCCTGAGTTACATTTAGGGCATGATGTTGTTACTAAATTTACCTTCTTTCACAGTAACATAACCTATGCAATGAGAAGATTTTTTGAGAAGTAATTTTATTTTAAATAAGCTTTAGTATAGAGGCATTTAATCTTGGCAGATATAATTTGCTGTCTTTCAGACATGCAGCAGTTGGTGGAAGAGATTACTTTTGTCATGCTGATAAGAAACATGCCATGTGAGGTGCTATATCATATCAAATGATGCTATTGTATGACATAGACATCAAATAACACCTTCCCTCAAACCACTTCATTGTGTATGGACTGTCAGGTTGAATGAATGAACAGTAGCAACATACAGCTTTCATACAGACCTTTCAAAAACTATAAGCATTCATAGAAAGCTGTTTCTTATGTATTTTATGTTAAATTTGAAAAATATATATGCTCCATGTATATTCATTTTTATAATGTACTTTTTTCTTAAATTGCTTAATATTTACTTTTCAAGTTTTAGAATTTCAGTAAAATCCTATCGTAATTGCCAAAGATAGTGTTTGTCTGGTTGTGATTTTTTTAAAATGAAAACCAAATCATTAGGACAATAAGAAGTATGATTTCAAATTATATAGCTCTAAAACTCATTCAGCAATTAATTTTATTTTGTTTTAAAAATAAACACAAGCTATTTTCTTGTATTTCATTATCAGAAAGACAACAAAAACACCTATACTGATAGGTACTCATGTTACCATAGCAAACATGCGACACTAAATTCAGACTGTGTATAATACAAGCCTGCCATCTGCTGACCATACAGGAAATAGAAACCTGCTTAGTGACAAGAAATGGATGAAACACTTCATAATTTCTATTTAAATTTAACGTAGAGTAAGGCAATACTCCATATTTGAACAGTTTTCAGTTCATGATAAAAACACTTTACCACAATAGTCTCAGTAGATTAGTGTCCTAGTAAATAATTAAAGCCCATATAAGTAACACATTCAAATACTAATATAATCATTTTTTCTAATGATCAACATTACACTGAATCATATTTGAGAAAAGGTGATTGAATGAGAATAAATAATTTGAAGTTTTTTAATGATATCATAACCTGCCATGTTAAAAAAGTAGTAATAGAGATTATGAATTTTTAAGTTTATATAAATCCAATTCTTACTTGGTGGTTAAAAAAAACACTTGACAAAATGTTGCATACTGGACAAAGCATATGTAATTACTAGCATTTACAATGATAAAGCTTTCCTTTTAAAAAAAGAATAAAGGTAAAATTTGTTGGAAAATCACAGGACCTGTGCATGTTATGAGTCTGTTTGTATAAAATATTTTTGATATCGTTTTAAAAATTTAAAAAGACATACCACTTACGTCTATGTCAATATTCACTTGTATGTATTTAAACGTGCAGAGAAAATAATATTTTGATAGATAAAAAGTTGGTGGCTATCATTAGGAAAGAAGAAGGATGGCGACATTCCTATATTAAGGCCTTTTTTAGGAATAAAAACATTTTTAAATAAAATAAAAGTCGTATGGTCAACCATGTTCTACTTTATTCCCTTTGTGTCATCAAATTCAGTAGATAGTTATATTTTACTAAATATTTAAATATTCATTTTTCTCATCAAGCATTATAATTTGGAATGGGATTATGAGAACCAGTTATAAGCACATGGCTTTCTTTCAGGATTTTAGTTTTAGTTTTGTTTTTTAAATGACAATCTCAGTTGATAACATTTCTTTAGCACATATGAATGCCAACAGCAAGTGGTACAGAAAAAAATTTTCACTAAAAATTTAAAATAAATTCTAAATTGATCAAACAAGCCAAAAATAGAAAATTAACAAAATGTCAAGCTCTAATAATATCTTAGTCATTCTCTGTTAAAGTACTTCAAGATAGTCCTAGATAATAAAAATTGAGGAATGTTAAGAGTTTTAATTTTTATCTTCTTCTCACGTTGATAATAAACGAGTGGGAATTCGGCCATTATTTAAAGTAGAAAATGTAAAGAATTGTTGCATTTATTAACTAGCTCTCAGAACCCTAATTATATAAGAAGTGGAAATGCTGTCTTTGTGTATAATAGAAAAGTCATCATTTTTAGTCTACATATGATCATTTTGTATATTCATAGTTTCATGTTATGACGACATATTTTAATTAGCATTGCAAATAGTTAATGTCAATAAATATAAATATTTAATAATATTCAACTACCATCCAATATAAAAAAAATAGATTACCAGTATTTGAACAAGAAAACTCAGAAACATATTTTTTCTCTTAACAATATTGTTAATTTCTTATTTAAGAAGCTTTTATGATTAACTTACCTTACATAGAATGCATTAGTAGGCCTTTAGAGAAAAAAAGGAAATAGACTACTATAGAGAAAAAGATTGCTATAAATACGATGGCAGTTTGTAACTGGTAAAACTTTCATAATAAACATAATGCTAAGGATAAATCCATCTGTGTCTTGTGGAGTTAATTAGCAATTGATTTAGAGTGGCAATAAATGGATACTTGCTATTATGATTCTTAAGAGCATTCTTTAGGGACTAAGTATGAAATATAAGTTAAAAGATGCCATTTAAAACAGCTAACTTGATTGTTTTCAGCTTAAGAGTTGGAAATTCTTAATGATAATATATTAACAATATAAAAAACACCTAAGACAAAATAGGATCAAATATTCTCTAAGTTCACTAAATGCCCTGTGAGATACATATATATATATGTAGTGCAATATATTATAAAATACAGATCAGAAACAGAAGTAGGTAAACTGACAAGTTTAACTGATTACACCAACTGAAAAGACAAAGAATGTATTCGTTGCTGAAACACGCTGGACTAAAGAGCTACATTTTTATTTTACATCGAGTTACAATAACATAATACTAGACAAATGTCAATGTCATAACAACTAAATGCATCCTAGTTTTCTATCATGTAAATTCAAATCAGCAGTGAGGAATAGTCTATTTCCACAACCTATTTTTCCTACAAGTCTAAAAAGGTAATGCTTTTTAAAAGTCAGTTGTACTGAACAAACATAAGGGAAAATAATCACATTTACAAAATTACTTTGGAGAATAGAAAACTGATAACTTAGTGGACAAGAAAACATTCATGATATTTTCAATATACATTTTAGCACATATAAGAATGAATCTAGTGTGAATTTAGTGGCAATTACAACAGAAGTCAAAACTGAATGAGGTGTACATTCCTTATAATTTATGCTTTATTTGGTGATAATGATGATTAACAGATAGTGTATATAATGCCCATAGCATGGTGTTCAGTAAATGTATTCCCACTCAATAATATTAACAGATTTTCCTTAAGCTTCAAGGGTTGTAATTCCAGGAGTCAGTTACCTTTTTTTAATCCAATATAAACGTACAGAGCAACTGTGGTATCTCAGAGAAAAGTGACTAATACGAAAAACATTATTAGTAGTAGTGCTATATAGATTTAAGGTGAAAACTTATAAATTTTAAACTGCAGGGCCATTACTGGATGGAAATTTAATAATATATTCACAGGAGTCATATCATTTTGTAAAATGTACATATAAAAATAATTTTTGCATTTTTGTTTAAAGTGTCTCCACTCTCAAAATTATATAAGCTTCAAGTCTCACAAACCAAAATCTGCTTCTGGGTAAAATGTAGACAAAAAAATATTGCTGAACCACTGAAATTTTTCCTTTTCATATAAAATTATAGATTCCTGGATTTCAAATAGGTTTAAAGACTCATGTGTGTAAATTATATAACTAAATATTTAAAAAAATATCTCAATGAGTATAGTTGCATAGCTCATAAAACTGTACAGACAAAAATTGATAATGTGGTTAAATTGTAAACAAAAACTTTATTCTTTCTTTTTTTCTTCTTCTTCCTTTTCTTTTTCTTCTTATTTTTTTTTTTTTGAGATGGAGTTTTGCTCTTGTTGCCCAGGCTAGAGTGCAATGGCACAACCTCAGCT
Organism: Leontopithecus rosalia; assembly: GCA_028533165.1. Classification (NCBI taxonomy): domain Eukaryota; kingdom Metazoa; phylum Chordata; class Mammalia; order Primates; family Cebidae; genus Leontopithecus; species Leontopithecus rosalia. Next base: position 145,261,690 of record CM052648.1, on the reverse strand, counting down.
CACTGCAACCTCAGCCTACTGGGTTCAAACAATTCTCCTGCCTCAGCCTCCCAAGTAGCTGGGATAACAGGCGCCATCCACCACACCTGGCTAATTTTTATATTTTTCGTAGAGAGAAGGCTTCACAACATTGGCCAGGCTGGTCTGGAATCCCATGATCTCAAGTGAACCACCCTCTTAAGGCTCCCAAAGTGCTGGGATTACAGGAGTGAGCCACCGCACCATACCACAAAATCTTTATTCTTTTTTCAAGGAGCTGCTGGCTTGATGACCTGCCACCACTGATTATTGAATAATATATAAAACGCTATGTAAATATCATCACACTTATTTCTGTCATTTTAATAACCTAAGCTGACATACTGCAGTTGAATTTTTATAAGCAAATGTTAAAGAAGACCATTGGTTCTATATGGTAGTATTATAATTATAGCACATGCACGAGAGTCTCTTGGGGAGGGATAACATGGGGAGAAATGCCAGATATAGGTGACAGGGGGATGGAGGCAGCAAACCACATTGCCCTGAATGTACCCAGGCAACAATCCTGCATGATCTGCACATGTAACCCAGAACCTAAAGACCAATTATAGATATATATTTATTTTTAAATATATATATTTTAAAGTTGTATAAAATATGCAAATATATATTTTTTGCAAATAAATATATTTTTAAAGTTGTATAAAAAGAGTGCAGTATAGAAACTCATGGCTCAAAATATATTTATTACAAGTATGTGTTGTGAACATTTTATTTGTTTTTATATAGTTAATATGTGGATCAACTAAGTATATTCATTCAATGTATTCATTAATTAATAATTTATTGAATGTGCACTTTGTTTGCAATTGCACACCAGAAAATGTGGGAAAAATTATTAACTTTTAAGGGGCTCACAATTTAGTTGCAGAGGTAAAGCATGAGTGATTCTACAATGAAACAATCATTTTCTGTATTCTCAAGAAGAAGCAGAAATAGAACATCCATGATGAAAATCTGTGTGCTAAATGTTCAAAAAGCATTAAAACCTCAAACTTTATTCTAATGATTTTCTTTCAACTCTTAGAATATGCAATAAATATTTAAAGCTGATGAAAATTAAAAACAGCCAGATGTCTTATTATTCTATTTTAATTTTGTTTTTCAGTAGAACTGAGGGCTTTGACTGGAATGATTATTTCCTTTTATCTAGTGTTTTAGTAAACATGAATAGATGGACAAGATATAGGAGATATTTCAAACCAGTTTTGAAAGCCAAAGATACAATGCAGACACTCACAGACAGTAGCTGATATAGTTTGGATATTTGCTCCTGCCCAAATCTCATGTTGAATGGTAATCCCCAATGCTGGAGATGGAGCCTGGTGGGAGGTGTTTGGGTCATTGAGGCAGATCCCTCATGGTTTGGTGTTGTCTTCACAATAGTGAGTTGTCATGAGATCATGTCATTTAAAAGTCTGTGGCATCTCAGGGGCTGGGCATGGTGTCTCATGCCTGTAATCCCAATACGTTGGGAGGCCAAGGCTGGTATATCACTTGAAGTCAGAAGTTTGAGACCAGCCTGGCCAATGTGGTGAAACCCCATTTCTACTAAAAATACAAAAAATTAGCTGAGTGTCTTGGTGTGTGCCTATAATCCTAGCTACTCAGGAGGCTGAAGCAGGAGAATTGCTTGAACCTGGGAGGTGAAGGTTGGAGTGAGCCTCACTCCAGCCTGGGTGGCAGTGTAAGACTCCATCTTAAAAAAATAAATAATTAAAATAAGAAGTCTGTGACACCTCAGCCTCTCACTCTCTGTGGCCATGTGATGCACCTGCTCCCCCTCACCTTCCACCATGATTGTAGGCTTCCTGAGGCCTCCTCAGAAGCTGAGCAAATGTCAGTGCTATGCTTCCTGTAAAGCCTGCAGAACTGTGAACCAATCACACCTTTCTTTGTAAATTACCCGGGCTCAGTTATGTCTTTATAGCAGTACATGAACAGCCTGATATAGTAGCTTAAATAAAGAAGGCATTTATCTTTGTCATTCAACGGTAAGTCCGTAGATAGGCAGTCCAGGTCTGGTGCACCCATTCAAGGATATCATAATGGAACAAACTTGTTTGCCTAGCCTTCATCCTAATGCTTATATACTCATGGCTGCAGGATGGCCATCTCACCTCCAGACTGCAAGAAGAAATGAAGGGCTACAAGCCTTTTTTATTGCAAGCTTTTGACTTTTTATTTAAAAGCATAAATGTGTGCTTGCCATTCAATGGCCAGAATTATTTTTGCAAGTTACATCTAGATGGAAAATGGAAAGGAGAAAGGTGTTTAACTTTTCACACTCCAGAGTAGAAGAAAGGAAAGTAGAAGGTCATTGAATTGAGAGATAAATGACCCAAATTAGAGCATATTTCACAATGAATATGCTCAAAGTGAATTGAAGAACAATATGGGTTTCAATGTTTTTCAAAACATCTATAAACCTTTTCAGTATCTTTTCTAAAATGTGACTATGTAAAAAGGTATTTGTGCTGGCATATGTAGCCTCTTCTCACATGTTTATTCTTGAATCATCATTACTTTGTATTTATTGTCTGATTGCTTTTTCATGCTATTTTCAATACAAGTCATATTAACTTTAAAATCGTTTGAGTTCTTTTGGTTACTTTTTTTTATAATGCTTTGATGCTTGTATGCAATATTTACTGAAAACAGATGGGCAAAATAGTTGTAATATGGATAGGACTCCAGAAACAAATCCAAATTACAGATAACATTTAACACGTACAAACTTTATGGCAGACATTGTTTTATATGCATTATTTATGTAAACTCATTTAATTCTTTTAACAAGTCTCTGAAGGAGTAGCCTTTATTTTTTTCATTTTGTAGGTCAGGAAGATAAGGCACAAGGAAGTTTAAGTAAATTTCCCAAAACCATATAGTAATGGGTAGACTGACTTAAACTGAGGAGGTAAGCCCCCAGAATTAATGCTGTTAGCTATTCTACATGTCTGCCTATTAGTAACATTAAATGCAATATTTTTCATAAAACAAAATATTATTGTTACTGATTTATTAATTGCTTTTATCTGAGAGGTACAAATAACACTTTTGTATTTAGATGTCTTCGTCTATTTGGATGGCTACAACAAAATGTCATATACTGGGTAGCTTATCAACAACTGTATTTATTTATTTATTGAGACAGTCTTGCTCTGTCACCCAGGCTAGAGTGCAATGGCATGATCTTAGTTCACTGCAACCTCTGCCTCCCAGGTTCAAGCGATTCTCCTGCCTTAGCCTCTCAAGTACAGCTGGGATTACAGGTGCTAACCATCATGCCCAGCTAATTTTTGTATCTTTAGTAGATATGGGATTTCATCTTGTTCATCGGGCTGGTCTTGAACTCCTGACCTCAGGTGATGAACCCGCCTTGCCTTCCTAAAATGTTGAGATTACAGATGTGAGCACGTCACCGAACCAGCAACAGAAATTTATATCTCACAGTTTTGGCAGCTGTGAGGTCCTACATTAAGGAATCACAAATTTGTCTTTTCATACATGGCTGTCTTCTCACTTTAACCTCACGTGGTAGAAGTAGTGAATGACCTTCCTCTGGCCTCTTTTATAAGGGCTTTAGTCTCATTGATAACAACCCCACCCTTATGACCTAAGCACCTCCTACAGATCTCACCTTGAGAATTAGGATTTCAACATATGAATTTTGGGAGGACACAAACATTCAGAGCATAGCATATGCATATTATAGTTATAGAAGAAAGATTTCACAACAATTCATCTAAATGTCCGAAATTAAGGAAAACTTTTTATCCTGTCTCCTTAAATATTTACTGCCTACATATTTATCCCATATTTATGATATTCTCAATTTATGAATAAATAAATGCTTTTTGTCAATGGGGAACAAGAGTAAGAAAGTTGTATATATCTTGTTATTCTGCTAATCTCTTTGTAAAACTTTAATAAACTGCAGTGGAACCAATGTATGCTAAATGTGATACATTGGAGGAGAATAAAACATCTGCCACAAAAATATCCATCACTAGTTCCATATTCTCAATGGCTTCTGCAAGGCTGGTAATAAGCAGATATAAATGATTTGACTCTGCCAATTTCTGGTTGTGCAGCCAGTGTAAAATACAGGGATTATAAAATGTTTCTCTGTCACGTATTTTGGTGGTGATTGGAGTATCTAGTGAAATATGGGATTTTATTCTTAGCACTTTAAGTTAATAACAATAACTGTAAAACTAATATTGTTCTTTCCAGTAATTGCCATCATCCATCATACTGCTGAGGAATGCAGGAACAAATATGTGCCACTTTGTTTCAGTGCGGGCTCCCGGGTAAAACTACAATGTTATTACTGAGTGTTTTCTACTTAAAACATTATTCAAAGAAATTATATAGTAATGAAATCATATATTTAAAGAGAAGCACAAAACTAAAAGTGTAATAATAGTTTTATGTTTTATAGCAATCTTGCCACCTACACTAGGACCTGGTATTCTGAGGGCATCAAGTTGTAAATATAGCCAAATTCCTGGCAAAATAGTAGGTAATGATAAGGTTTTATCCAAATTATAGATTTTTAAAGTAATAATTTTCAAAACAGAAATGTAGAATGTGAAATGGACTATTTTTCCCAGCACTCTTGTTTCTTAAACAAAGAGATGTTTTAAATCTTCATGAAATTATCCTATTAGAGCCTAAAACTACTGTATTGCTGCTTCATTTTTCTACTTTTTATAAATGGCCAGGTAGGATAATAAGTAAAATTAAAATTAAAAAACAAATACGCTGCTGTTTCCCGGATTAATACTATATTTGTAGTAAATATCTAAGTGAAACTTGTTTCTTTTTTAAATTATCTTTTCTTACTTTTCTTTGTTTTTTCTTTCTTTTATTGTGAAGAGGGGCAAGAGCTGGTTTTTTTTCTTTATAGGACACACATTAGTAACAGGTGAGTTACTACTAATGTGCACTTTAAATACAGCTCACCAGTCATGCCAAATGCCAACTCCAATATTCGTTTGAATTTTTCAAAGTGTCTTGGATGTTAAGTCTCATTTCACAATTACTTAGAGGTAAAAGGGCAGGTCGCTATGGAAAAGCCATTAAATTTTGTTAGAAAACACCACTTGAGTATGTTAAAGCACAGGGGAAATTCATATAAGGAGTGGGGATAATGAAACTCATGGTCAGTGAATTTGCATCAGGATTGACCTCAGAAATAGTGGGACAAAGAATAGGAAATTGTAGGGAACTCCTGGATTCTTTTTTTTTTCCCCCTGAGACAGAGTCTTGCTCTGTTGCCCGGGCTAGAATGCAGTGGCACAATCTCAGCTCTTCACAACCTCCGCCTCCTGGATTCAATAGATTCTCCTGCCTCAGCCTCCATAGTAGGTGGGATTACAGGTGCATGCTCCCATGCCCGGCTAGCTTTTGCATTTTTAGTAGAGACAGGGTTTCACCATGTTGTCCAAACTGGTTTCAGACTCCTGACCTCAGGCAATCCACTTGTCTCCACCTCCCCAAAAGGGACTAAGCAAATCCTAACTTCCTAAAGAAGAAACTGGTAGGACCAGCATGGGATATAGTCCCACCTGTGGAAAGACCAATCTTAGCCAGATTATTCATAGTGAGTGTTCCAGCCCATCTGGAAGTTCCCTCTTATGAACTAAAATACTCAGTGTCTTTCTGCCACTGCAACTTTAGGCTTTGTGGATTTAAATCTCTTGGATCCCAGAAGGGCCCTCATTAAACTGCAAGCTGTAGCTGCCACACAGTTACTTTGTGCTCTCTGTATTAAGAGACCAACAGACAAGAAATGATTCACCATCTGGAAGGAGCAATCGAAATGGAGTTGTTGTTACGTAATGTCAGCAAGAAAAAATGCATCTGGCACTCAGGAAATCACTGGGACATATCTTGGCACTTTCTTGCCCCAATTTGGAAACAAATGCAGCAATCACGATAAAAGCAGGCCATGATGACCAGAGATCCAGATATCACATGAATGGGCATCTTTGCCACCTACCAGATCAGCCACGTAGACCCGCAGAGGTGATAACTAAAGGTATGGGGAATAGAACATGGATTGTAGAGGACTGAGATGATGAGGATCAATGCTGCTGAAATCAGCTGCAGCATCTGGAGTTAGACTTTTTCACGTTAGCTTTTCTGTCATAAAAGTTTGCACAGACAAAGATTACAACAAAAATCCTAAAGCTACTTTCAGATGAAATAAAATTATGTTAAAAATCAAATGATGCGGCTGGGCACAGTGGCTCACACCTGTAATCTCAGCACTTTGGTAGGCCGAGGCAGGTGAATCATGAGGTCAGGAGATCGAGACCATCCTGGGCAACATAGCAAAACCCCATCTCTACTAAAATACAAAAAATTAGCCAGGCTTGGTGGTGGATGCCTGTAGTCCCAGCTACTCAGTAAGCTGAGGCAGGGGAAATGCTTGATCTCGGGAGGTGGAGGTTGCAGTGAGCTGAGATTGCACCACTGCACTCCAGCCTGGTGACAGTGCAAGACTAGGTCTCAAAAAAAAACAAAAAACAAACAAACAGTGCAAAGGCTGAACTGTAGTGGATGTTCTGGGTACACCATCTAGATCTTCTTATTCTTTATATTTCAGAACTAAAGCACTAATTCCTCAGCTGTCAAGGACATAACTTGCTGTTGGATCACAATTGAGTCCTTCACATGGATTGTTCTTGGCGTAAGAAGCTGCCTTGTTCAGTGTCATGGGCCTTTTGGTGGGCAGTTTTCTACCAGGGTTTACGTAAAGAAGTACAACACGTGTCCCTCTTGCCTTCAACGTATTTGAGGAGCTCCGTGGTATATCAGCTAATGCTGAGAACACCTGTTTGAAACAGCTTTGCAGCTTCACTTCCCCTCCATCCCATGTTACTTTTTCCATTTCCTCCCACAAAGCATTGCTTCTCAGAAAATTCTCCATTAAACTTTTGCACACAAATTTTTATTTCAGTAACTGTTTCCAGAAACCTTGATATACTAGAATAAAGCAGTGAAAATAAAGCAACAACACATAATATCCAAAGTTTGTAAAGTCAAACTACATATTTTCAAATCCCAATTCTTTTCATGTTATATATAATTGGTCTAGTTATTTCATCTTTCTTTTCTCATTTTCTCTAGTTTAAAATAAAGGTAAAAATAATTTCTCATTAAAGAAAATAGATAATTATATAAAATGTAGAGTAACTACAAAAAAGCAAAAAATAAAATAGTTTTTATTATTAAAATATTGTTTCATGGAAGTCACATCTAAAACCACAGTGGATGGGGGAAAGAGCCATTTTCAGAAAAGAATGAAAAATTTCAAAAATGTCTGCAATAATCTTGCCAATGTTTTTCTATATTATATACAAAAAGGTCTTCAGTGATCTTGCCAATGTGTTTCTACAATATATGCATGCATTTTTATAATGTTCATATTATATAAATGTAGGAATATATGTATATGTATAATCAAATTCTAGTTTTTTCTTATAATAACTTAATCACATTTCTAATGTGTGAAACTAATGTGAAAAATACAGTGAGAAAAGTGTATATTATATATCATAATGTATACATTCATTAAAAGGTGTTACTGTATGTATTACATTGTTTGATGATACATCCACCCCTTCATCTCCTTAAAGCAGGAGCCATGTGGCTTTAAGAAAGAATAATAGCATGATACAGAAATTTACTAAGAATATGTGCATCTAAAATTTAATAGGAGCCATGTTAATGTTAAATAAGCTTTAGAAGAAAAAAAAGTGAGAGAGCTTTCCAAAGTGAGGTATGGAACATCAAATGATTTATAAATAAATAATAAAAATAGAGACACAAGCTTCTAAAACCAAATAGCATGAATCAGCCTATTTATTTGCTAATTTGATATGTATGAACATATATTTGTGAGACATTATAAAAAGTAAAGTGTCCCAGCAAACTTTCCCCAACTCATGAGAGTGGATTGTATCTCTTTCCAACTCTGCATTTGACATTTTCATATAATCTGAACTCAGCCATGTTAAAGTCAATAACATAGACATTGGTAAAAAGCCCACTGCTGGTTGGAGGGCTTGGAGTTGAAGAATTTAGAAAGAAGTACTTACAAAGACAAACTAAAAAGGTAAACAGTGTTTATTCCGTAAAGATATAATGACACACCAACAGTTAATCTAATAGGAATAGCTGGATTTTTTTTTTTAACTCTAGGGAGTTCTTTTCACTTTATGTTAGGGCCAACTTCACAAAAGAGCAAAATACTTCAGAAGTCAGGACTACCAAAAATGGCATCTTGTCAATAAAATTTCTCAGGGCAAAGTACATCACATACAGACTCAGCATGTCCAACTACACTATCAGAATATATTTTAGGAGTATTTTTGTTTACTTATCAAATATTGAATTCATTGTAATCATATACTTTGCTATGCACCAGATATGTAAACGTGGGGTCTCTTCCTTAAGAAGCTATGGTCTAGTCATAAAATAAAGATTAAATATATAAATCAATATGAAACTAGAAATTTAGGAAATTTATTTTAAGATCATGAAAATGTGCCATGCTAAAAAATGACTATGGCAAATCTAATTAGAAAAGATGGTTGGAGAAAATCTCTCTGAGATGATGATATTTAAACTGAGATTTGGGGGATAAAATGAAGGAGGCTTGTGAAGATCCACAGAAAATGCACCCCTAGCAGATGGACAAGCATGAAAGGGCACTAAGTAGGACTGTCCTTGGCTTGTTTTAGGAACTCTGAGTAGGGTTATTTGGGCTGCAGCAACGTCTGCAACTCATTAAGGCCATTCAGGTTAGGTACATGAGTTAAATAGAATGATGTCAGTGTCTTTAGTTGTATTTTTTTCACCCAGATACACTTCATTTGCATATTAATAGAATCTTAATTGTATTATTCCCATAGGGACACTCTGTGATTGCATATAAAACACATAGGAATATTTTTTACTATCAGAGAGAAATGTGCTCTGTCATAATTTTTGTGATACACACTGGTCCTTTGGGTCTATCTTTTGTTTTCTCCCTCAACATGGCAATACCAAAAACTGCAGGGAAAGCTCAGTAATAAATGACAAATGGCAGTGGATCTCAGTATTAAGGTAACAAGATTGTGAGAGGTCTCTGGTGAATTGAGAATGCACATCTCACATAAAGATCAGACTCTCTGCCCAACCCAAGTGATGGAAAGAGGGTCCAGATTAGGTTGAAATTGTGATTTTTCAAGAAGAGCTTAGATCTATATACTTTCATTTAACATACACTTTTTTCAATATTGGCAAATAGTTTGGCAGAAAACAAACACCACAGAGAATACTACCAAGACTACATGATACTCCTTTCCATTGTCCAAAACTGCGAAGAGCCTAAGATTTTACTCTACCTGCCATCTAACAAGTTATTCTTCAACAGTTTTACCAATGCTGGAAAAGAATGTGAGACTCCTGTGTCAGAGAAAGTGAACAGTTTATCACTCACATAATAGTGGTGGCCATGTTATCAGTATTTGTGTTGGTTTTCTAGTCTCATTCCCCACTGACCAATGCAGAGCCAGCTGATGCCTGCCTATATAGTAGACTGCATTACAAAAAAGGGAAAACCTATTTTTTTAAGAATAATTTTTTGTGTATGTGTATGATGGCAAAACACATCTGCTGTTTTGATCTAGGTATAGCTGTCATCTATGTCTTCCAAGGCCTTAAGCAAACCCTAAGCTCTGGAGGGATACTAACTCTGTCTTCCAAAGTTACTATATAAACTTAGACTTGAGAAAATTAACTAGAACAATGGACAGTTGTCTCTGTTTGTAAGATGTGTGGAAACATAAGAGACTTTGAAAATTGTCTCTCAACATCCACAGGCCTCAAAATATCCACTTCTTCACTAAGGCATAATGAGTGAGAAAGGAGACTCAATTAAAATGATGTTTCTTGAGATAGGCAAAGGCCAGATGTACAAGAGCTTATAAACAAAAGCCCCTTTATTTACCTTTAATGGAAATCTATCATTGAACATTGAGAAGAATAAAATGAGGGACTTTACGTTTTCTCAAAAGCTCATTAAGGTAGTCAGATGGAAAATGGACTTTACTAGACCAGACTCATAGAGCACTTAGGAAAGATAACTAAAGATGTCTAGACATGATATGGTGACCTGACTGGAGTGGTGTCAGTGCAGATAAAGGAAAGTAGATTGATTTATAATATCATCTTATGATAACACTAGAGATTGGATCTATAGTCTTGACTGACAAATAGGGAGCATAATGGAAAGAAATTAATTAAAGAAGTCTCAGTTTATTTGAGAGGGAAAGCAACTGATAGAATATGGGGAAAACCAACAGTTAAATTATTATATTTCAGATATTTACTAAACATTTATAGGCAGAATCAAAGTACATAAATATATAATTTTGAGACTCAGATAAGTGTTTTATATCATATATGCTATGTTGGAAGCAGTTGGCAAATAGATGGCATTTAAATGATGGGTATGAATAGAAACACATATGGATGGAATAATAAAAAATATAAACAAAGGATGGATTTTTGAAGAAAACTAAAATTTTAGAAGCTTTTTGAGGATTTAGAAGTGAAAGAGATAGTTTTTCTTTTTCTTTTTCTTTTTTTTTTCTGAGACAGGTTCTTGCTGTCACCCAGGCTGGAGTGCAGTGGCACAACCATGGCTCACTGTAACCTCAGACTTCTGGGATCAAGCGAATGATTCATTTAAGAAGGAGATATAAATAATTCTTGAGAAATAAGTAGAATGCAAGTTATTTAAATGTGATCCATAGCATCTGTAGGGAAATTGTTTTTGACTGAGGGTGAAACACTTCTTCCACACTTCCACATTAACAGAAGAGAAAATGTAAATAGGTTCAGAGTCAAATATGTTAAGCATTTCAGCTAAAAAATGATGAAGGGATTTGTGTCTCACAGCTTTTATTTTCTCAATTGCATAAGAGTTAAAGTCATCAGCAGAGAGCAAAGTATGGCAGGTTTGAGGAAAGAGGGAAAGGTAGAATACAATAAGTGTAGAGAGTGAGCAGATGATCTTTGTTATGTGCCCACATGATGTTAGTATTCAGAAATTTGCATTAATACTCTCATTTGCATGATGTGGAACTTTCTCCAGGAATAAGCAATTCCATTATTAAAACATACAGAAAATGAATGTTTGGATTTACCAGTGGTTAGAGTATGAGACAAATATATCTGAAGGCCAAATAGACAAGGGAATTAAGGACATTTTCAAGAGAGGGATTGTAATAATTAACCATAGAATCTACACTGGATAAAGAAGAAAGCAAACATGGGACTGTCCAAATAAAAAATGTAAGGTTGGAGTGAATGTGTTGCTTTTTTTCCCACAAGAGTGAAAAGTTGTCACCATGAGGCCACTTTTTATTCAGCCTCACTTTTAAAACTAGTACTCAAACTTTTTTACCCGTAAGACTAACACAGAGAACTTGTTAACAAATCAGATTACTAAACTCCATTTCAAACTTCTTTTTCAGTAAATGAGGGAACACAGTGAGTATTAAATATAAACAAATATAAAACTGATAAGCGATTTAGATTCTTTCATCCAGCAACTAACTTCTCTATGTAAGTATGCTTGGGGTGGATTAATTTAAATTTGAAGTTATGCTATATTTTGTGCTTCCAAGGTATGAGCAGTGAAAATAATCTATGCAAGTGAAGATAGGCCCCAAAGTGCCAGGGCCTAATTAATGAGTAATTAATGACCATTAATCAAAATTTAAACAATAAAATTAGAAAAGAAAATGAAGCACCTAAACCTTACTGTATATAGTTATAATATTTCCATAGAAAAATTTAACTTTAAGACTCAGTAAACTGTTGTATATTTTTATTTGATTTGATTTGATTTTCTACTTTGATTTGAAATATTCATGCAAGTCCATATCAATTTTTGAGCTTTTGTACAGAAAATATCTAAAAACTCTTTGGCTTGTCAGGAGAGCAATGTTACTGAATAATTCCAGTAGGCTTGATTCTGTTAAATCTCTGAATATCTATATGTTCACTCATGACAAAATATTTTGTGAAAAATCAAAATATCTCATAAAAGACTATTGTACTTATGGTGCCCTAATATAGAATGTTAATATTAATAAAACATGCACCATATTTGTAGCATCTTTAATTTGCATAGCTTTATTTTTCTCAAGTTGACAATAATGCAATATTTTACAGATCTGTCTAATTTTTGTTTTTAAATTTACGGTTGTGTTATTCAGAATTACTATATTTTATGGAATATATGTGAAAAGTCCAATTTAGAGAACTGCATTATTTCAGATGGAGAGTTTTATAGCAAGTCAATTTGGTTTAATTCAAATGATCAAAACACATGAATTCACATCTACATAGATATGACAAGTTTTCTTAGGGCATTTTAATATTTTAGCATGTGTTCAAACTCTAAATATAATTAGTTTGTATTGGGTGTCCTATTTCCTTTTGGTTTACATTGAAAGGTAATTAATTAATATATCATGAACAAATAATTTTTAAATTTGTCAGTCTGTCATACTGCTATCAACATTTCTAGACTTTTTATATCAGATGCATATCTATAATCTTTGTACTACAGATGCAAAATGCACTTACCAATTAGATCATAGAAAATTCAGAATTAGAATACAATATTACCATCAAGGAACTGATATTCTCATATGATGTAATGTTCAAAAAGTGCAATGCAATAAACCAGGTAAAATATGTCCAGACCATTCACTAACCTGATTCCAGACTTCCAGAAGTTTGATAACAACAGAAGTATCTCTATACCACTCTTTACTGCTATTTCTCATTCAGATAAATTTTGTTGTTATATGAAAGAATATAGCAGTCATTGCCTCCTCTGTCTACATGGGCCTAGATTGTGGAAATTCATAATTTGAAATCCTGTGTTACAACTTGATATGAAGTACGGCTGGTGGGACTTAATTATTTTATTCAATAAATTTTATAATTTACAGTCAGATTAAATACACATCTATATTAATTGCTACCTTATGTTTACTAAAGTCTTAGTGAATGGTGCACTGTAAACCTTAGACAAGCTATAGTATTGTACAAGGTACTTGTTTTTCCTCATAACATAAAAAAAACTCCCTAACATTTTATAATCATAATTTTGAATCCTTTAAATTTATGAAAACCAGCTAGTCTATAAGGAGACAAATAGAGAAAAAAGAATAATCTCTGAAATATTTTGTGAAAATGAAGTGATTGTAGAAAAATACAAAATGTAATTGTCTGTTTATGGATAAGTGGAAAGAAATAGATCATTTTGAAGAAATGGCAAGGGAGTACTTTAGGTATAATTATGGCTTGTGTTGAGTATGCAGGTTTAAGCCACAGAACACTTATTGGAAGTGATGAAGCCTGGCCTTTTAAAGCATTCAACGTCTGAATGAGAACATTGCTGTTAGCTTTTCTAAAGGAGGATGAAATTGTAGCATGAAGTTGTTAAAAGTACATTTCCTCTCAAAAATATATGAAACAGAGTGTTTGACTCAGAATGCATATATAACAGCTACCTAGACTGTCTATATTTATTAAAATGTCTCACCAATATTTTTTGCCTCTTATATTTTTACTTTGTATTTATCCTTTTAAATCAGGTGACTTCTCTACTTAATTCTTGACAATACCTGAATTGACAAGATGTCCAATGTCTGAACAAAAGCCATTTCATTATTTGTGTAACAGCTTTTTTTCTAGTTAAGTATAAAGGACAATATAGAATCCTTTAGTTCTAGTTACTGACAGATTTGTTAAGATATACATCTCCATGTGTGGAAGAGGGATTATCATTTGTTTCTACAAAGGTAACCATGTCATTTAACTAGGTCAGTAAACAAACATCTTTCTTGTGAGTCACCCCAATCATCCAACTTTAGTAGCAAAAATAAAAAAAATAATAAATCAGCTTGGAAAGTACAGAGCTTTCGGATCCATCATGAAGACAGCTGAAAAGAATGAATTGGCCATGTCATAGTTCAGTTCCACAGCTGCATGGAGAAATACACATAGTTACATTTATTTCAGAGAGAAAAATGTTCTTTTAATTCTTGTAGAGAATAACAACATCTTGTTTTATTTTTTTTTCACTTTTCAAATTTCGCTTGGAACACTAAGTCCTTCAGATACAAAAATGAAAGGACATTGAATGAAAAAAATTAATGAGCATAAACAATTAAACCTATCACTGAGATGTTATGAGCTGTTCTATGTGGGAACAGAGGGAGTCATATGTGCTTTCAAATTCCTTCATAGTCAAAAATTGCTACACAGGTCTCCATTCTGAGTTACTGCGGCAATAATACATGTCTTTTTTATTTAATGAATGTAGGGCTGAATATTATTATGTGGAACCAATTATATACTAAAGAAATTAAATAGTAGAGGAAACATAAATAGCTTATTTTTATTAAGCTGGAAACTGGCTTAAGATTTTTTTTTAATCTCATGCAAATATTTGTGAAGGTCAAATTATTAAACAAGTGTGACATTCATGTTACATCTTGCTTTAAAATAATAGTCATCATATGAGACACCTTTTAGCCAGGGACACTGTAAATCAGCACTGTTTGTTCTTAATATTTCATATAAATATAATATGATGAAAATATAAACATATTCCATGAAAAAATATTGTCTTTTCTTTGCCTTTCATATGTATAAATTCATGAGTTAAGGAAAATTAAGTTTGTTCTGTATTGATGTTTTTTACTCTTCCTTTTGACACTATTATATTCTGGTCAGCTATAAGTACATTATTCTGTGGGGGGATTAATGTTATATCTCTGGGTCAATAGAAAGCTTTCTGGTTCAAATGATTGTTTTATCGTTGCCTTATTCAAGACAGACAATGCATCAAGTTATGCTCAAAGCAGTGGAAATTGGAGAGTGTACTTGAGAAAAATATGTAAAGGTGAGAGTGGCCTGTCTCTAAACTAATTATTACATAATTGATTATATTAAGGCTTAAGACATTGTCACTACTCTAGGGATTAATAGCACTGGGTTAACTTAGAGGAGAGTTTTGTGTGAGTATAATTTCTTATATCTCTTGGCATTAAAATCAGTGATAACTACAGAGAAACAGTTAATTATACTTAAAATCAACTCTTTGAATTTCTTCTAATTTATATACTGAGACCCAATGTACTGGACTTGCCTGTCTCTGAAGTTGTTTTATTCACCTCAGTTTCTACATTTATATATCACATAAAAGGGCACATAATATATTCTTAATGTTTATTTGTTCAATTAATTCTTTAATTCAGATATTATACAATAGAATTTCATACTCACAAATTTAAATGATGGCATACTATGCAATATCAATGCCTGATAAAAAGGTAATATATAATAAGGGATGGAAGAAAATTGAATTTGTAGTGGTTCCTTTAAGAAGGAACCAACATGGGAACATTAAAATAAATAAAATACAAAAAGATGCTTAATTATTGTTTGCATATGGAATCATCTATCATTTGGATAATATTTCTTCTAATCATTTACAACTCTGTTCAATTCCAAAATGAGAATAACACAAAATATGTACATTTGGCAAAAACAAGTCATTAAATCTTCTAATTACTATTCCAAGAATGATTTATTTAGAAAAGTAAGGATACATCACCCCTAACATTTTGCTAGATGACAACTAATCACATTAATCTGTGCTTTTTTATACTCCACCTTCTTATTATTGTTTTAATAAAAATATGTTCTTTAAACTTTTAGATACATAATTATGGCAGGTTTTTCCATTATTGGTTTTGATTCTTATTTATAATCATTAATGTTTTATATATCTAACTCAGTCATGCAAGTAGCATCCTTCTAAGTTATATATACCCATATCTTTTCAAGAAAATATAAAATGATTTGCTGCTTCTTAATCTCTCTGAAATTTGTATTTATAGAACTAGGTTGTTTTGTTCAAGTTAAGTCATGAGTTTTCCTTTCGTCATTTTCTCTAAGATTTACATAGATAGAGATATTGCATTAGATAGTATATGCCAAATCTATTAAAGATACCTGATTAAATTGATTCTATACAATCAATGTTAAAGTCTAGCAATATTTTGTAAAATTTGAAAACGATTATAGTGAATATATTTGACACTTTGTTTTCAAGGAAAAAGTATTTTTCTTTCATGTAAAATGAGAAGTTGAAACTCCAGTGGTTTCCAAACGCTAGAATCAGCTATATGAGAATAATATTGGAAAGCTTTAAAAGTGAAGTTCCTGCATTTCACATATTATTTAATATACTAAAGTGAATCAGGGATTCTACAAGTTTTAATGATCCCTCCACATTCTGATTTCCAATAAACTTTACTAATCCTTGTACCATTTATTCTCACAATTTCCTTCAAATTGAAAGTCTACCTAAATTTAAAAGTCCTTATTAATGTTAAATTTCTCCAAATTTGTTCTTGTGTACATTTATTTTGTTTTTATTGTTGCCATTCTTATTTTGATCAAAGATAAACATGTTATTATAATATATTTTATTAAAAATTGGCACCAATGTGATAAAACATTTAAATAAAGCATGAAGTCTGTGCTTTCATGTAGGTGAGGATAGTAACGCCTCTATCTTGGAATTGTATAGACTGAATCACTCATGTGGGATTCTACACAACACCTGTGAAGATATTTTCGTGCCAATATTCACTTTGTTCATTACATTGCATAAGAAAAAAAAATACTGCTGCATACACATTATCTGTGCCTAGTTGGGGTTTCCGCAAAAGTATTTTCTATTTAAAAAAGAGAGCTGCTGAGGAGTAGTGTGTGGCTTGATTCCATTTGAGTAAGTTAATATATCTGTCATGATATCATTATCTTTGAAGACTTTTCAAAAAATTAATTTGTAGACCTTTTTGTTTAATAAAACAATTTGAGGTAAGCACAGGTATAGGTATTGAAATCAGAGTCGCAGTGTGATTTCAGCTACACAGGATAATTGGGAAAGCTCTGTTCTTTAAATCAATGCTATGGTTTAGAAAACTAAGCAATCTGCATTTGTGAACTTGAGAAAGCTATTTAATCTTTCATAGCCTAGTTTTTTTTATAATTCTATAATGTAGATACTTATAATTTTCTTAAGAAAAACTAAGTGAGGCTTATATGAGAAAACATACAATAATTACCCAAAATGGGAATGGCATTTCACCACCATTGCCACCACCACCACCACCACCACCATCATCATCATCACATCATATGGGCAAGCACCTGTGTCCTAGACAGTCATCTCTGTCCTAGAAAAAGTCTGCAAATCTAACCCAAGATGAGTTGCATGTAACAGCTCAGTAGAAATGTTTCCTAATTACATATTTGTTTATCATACATCATCATGTCACTCTTTTGGTCAGCGTATGCTTTAATATTTTGTGACTATTGTTATGTCACCCATAGGAGCATTTATAATTGGATTTCCATATATTTACCAAATATTACCAAATATTAATATTTGCTTAATGAAAGTGTTAATCGTCTAATACTGGTGGCAACAATGTGGTACCTCACTGCTTATCATATCAAAGATGACTTGAAGTAAAAATATCCTGAATTATAATATATTCAAAATAGATATATTTAGAGTTTGTAATTTTTTTCTTCACCAAAAATGTCAGTTTTGCTGTATATTTTGGCACTTTTTTATTACCTATGTGTTAGGTTATGAATTAATGTAATCCAGTTATTGATTAAGGTAATCTACTTGAAAGAAAATGTTTCATATTATTTGCAGTAAAATACTTTTAAATCTCAATGGCAGCATTGATTTGATTATGATATTCCAGAATTGTAAATAAATAATTTTATATTAAATTATAATTCAGCTTTGAATTGAATCTGAGCTTTGGCTCATTCTCTGTCCTAACAATACTTATTCCTTCTTTTCTGTATCTCAATGAGTAAAAGTGAGATATTCAATGCTGTTTGTTATCAGGGAAAGTCTAAATCAATTCTTTAGGCCATTGCCATTGAGAAAATATTAAAATGTGAAATAAAGGTTATTACTGTGACAAAGAGGAGCACTGAACATTGATAGCCATTTGGGTTTAATATTGTTAAATGAGGCCACATTACTGCTGTAACAGTTGGCTGTCTAATAAGCTGGAATATTTCATCAGGAATATTATAATAAGATGTGCATTGAAGACTCTTTTGGAAAACAATAGCTTGATATAGCTCATTTAAGGTTCAGAATGATCACTCTCATTTGCCTCCTCTATATTGTGTATTTCTCAAGGGTAGCAATGAATACTAAGCACCAGGCCCTTATCAGTCTCTGGCACCCTGACTTAGTGTTTGAATTAGTCCCCAAATAAAGTATGTTTTACAGAAAGATATTATGATTACCAACAAAACGAAGCAGGATGGAAAGTAAAATTGAGAGAAATTGCCCAAATACTGAATGAAAATATAATAGCTATTAATGCAGTGACATTTTAGAGTCTGTTAAGCATTTGCCATCAAAGTACTGGGTACCTTGTATTTATTGTTTTCGTTTCATTGTCAAGGCTTACATTAATCTAGATTCCATCATTTGAATGTGTCATCATTTTTGGAATTACGGAGAGTCTTTTAACATAAAATGTATCATTTGGTTTTATAGATGTGATTATATGTTTTTATTTTACATTTTCAATTATAATACACAATAGTAAATCATTTTAGATATTTTCCATTTAAATTTTGCATCAGAATTTGCAGAATAAAAATATATTCAGTTTATAGAGTATGCTGTTTCATGAAAAATTCTGTAGGTAGGAGTATAACTCTGAGTCATTTTTAGAATGTTTCAGATTATTACAGAATGCTGTGCAATATTAATTAGAAAAAATATAAAAATCTCTATAACAATTATGAGAGTACCACAGATTGCATAAAAATCTTTTCATTGAAAGGTCATATATAATTTTAGTGACTCATAGTACACCTATTTAAGATTTATATTCCATTAGCTCTTGCAGGTTATTTTACATAAAATCCTGCATATTACAGTAGTGTGCAAATTAAAGTTTCCAGAAATCTAATACACAGTGTATTTCTACTTTCAAGGATGAACAAAACCTATGCATTAAAAATGCATGCTATTCCACTGAAATTTTAAGAGGTTTTTCTTTTTTGGTGTGTTTTATCATTCCCCAAAGTGCAGTGAAGATGTTTGGTTTGAGATTAATAATACCCCTTGCATTTTCAAGACTGTTTTAAAAATCACAAGTGTGAAATCTTCATGTTTGTTGATTCATCACCAGAAGATTGCTATATCTACATAAATGAACCAAACTAATCATTTCTTACTCATTGAATCTGACTTGAAGCTATATATTAAGTAATGTCTGTTGAGTGCCTACTATGTGCCAAAGACGCCTAATAAGGGAGATTCTAGATGAGTAGGAAATAGACACACTCCCTTGTTCTTACAGATATTACTGCTATTAGGTTAGAAGACAGTAATCAAAATAGCACACTGATGAATCAATGATTATAGACAGAAAAGTGATATAAGAAAAGCAATATAATTTGATGAGTAACTATTGTGAAATTAAAAGTAAAAAGATTCTGAGGAAGTGACGTTTGAGCTGATAGCTAAAGGATGAACAATCTGGGCATGGTGGCACATCTGTAGTCCCAGCTACTTGGAAGGCTGAGATGTGATGATTACCTGAACCCAGGAATTTGAGTCTAGTCTGGGCAACTAGCAAGACCCCATCTCTGATAAAATAATGCTAATTAAAATAAGATGAACAGGACTTAACTAGATGAAGCATCAGTAGTAAATGTGCAATAGAAAGTATTACAGAGGAAATAATTAGTGAAGACAATAACTCCTGTGGTGCAAGGAAGTATGGCACACTGCAGCCAGTGACAGGAAAGCCTATGTGTCCTGGGAGGAGAGGAAAAATAACTTGTAGACAACTCTTTTCAAAAGTGTAGTCATGAAGCTGAAATGAGAAATAGGATGATTTGAAAACAGAACTTAAAATCTTGTGTTTGAAGGTGTGATTTTACTTTTATTTTTATCATCAAATTGAAGAAACATGAGCGTATGTGGAGGTTAATGTGACAGATAACATTATAGCAAGACTGATGGAATACATAGGAAAGGAAAATATGATTGACAAGTTCTCTAGGCAGCAGGTAAACACCAGAATCCAAAGAGTGGATGGAGGGCATGACTTTAGGTAGGAAAAGGGTCGATTCCTTCTTCATAACAGCAGGTAAAGGAGCATGGTGGGTTCTCCCTCAGTTCTTTCATGACAGTAGGAATCAAGCCTAATGGCCTGAGGGCAAGGCTGACTCATCCTGGTATGACATCAGGGTAGCCTGTGAAATCTCTGCTCATCTTTACTTGGGGTTGGTAAACAAGGAGATTGCTGTTTTATGATTTGTTTAGATATTTTCTATAGAGGTAACTGTTTTCATTTCCATAAATAATGCTTTCATCTTTTCATTCCTAATTATACCCAGTTGCTCATAGAAAGAAATTTCCAAGGACATAAGAGCTAATGAGACACCAATAAGGTTTTTAGTGTTTCAAAAAGTAAGTATCTATTTGTGAAAAAAAAAAAAGCAATTTTCTCTTGAACTAAAAATTGTAATCACATAGCTTCTTTCCTCCTGCAGTTGTTAAATACATGAGGTAATGACCAGTGCCTCTTTAGTGGCAGTTTTTATTTATGCTGTGATACTAAAAATTATGTTCCTTCGGGGAATGTCACTGATATATACTGCTGCTTGTAAAGTGTATGTAGAAAGAGACTTCATTATATATTTTGTTAAAAGTTAAAGGTATAATTGAAGATTAAAATTAAGAATGACAAAAACATTAGGACCTCGTTAAATTATAGAACAACAATTATTTTAATAATATAACAAATCTTAACAGTGATATAAAAATTATAACATAATTCAAAATACACTTTTCAGTAGAGGCAAATTAATTCTAAACTAATGTCATATAAGAAAGTGTTGGTTTTCTTTTCTCATTTAAACTTTCTCAGTATGGCATAAGAGCTATTTCATCTCTCCATTATACAAGCCTCCAACTTTCACAGGAGCCAGCAATACAATTTTTATGCATTTTTGCAACACATTTTAAAAATCTTTGTCAGAGAATATGAAAATTTGAGCAACTCTAACACATAAATTCATTCTTACCAGGATTCAGAATTAGCATATATAATTAAAATCTGTTAAAAGTATTGTTTTTTTAAAAAAAAAGACATTGTAAAATATTCATTTTAAATTATTTATTTTTTCATTATTGTCTCCCATATTAACTTATCCCCTGAAGCCTGGTCTTTCAGAAGAAGATTGGCCTTCTGGAACATTCTAATGAAACAAATTCTTGCCCAGTCCTTAAAACAATCAATCCTGGTCAACTGAATCTCAGGTCTTGCTACATCATGAAGGGACTATTGCTTTTCCAGCAATGATTGTTGATGTGGTGAATGTTCCTCTGACTTACTGTATCCTACAGCTGCACAAAAGTATTTGTATTTCAATTTCTCCATCATACTAAAGAAGAGCTATATGGCCTACCCCTAAACACAAAAAAAAACTACACTAGCAGTGAGTGACAGTATGGCCTAACAATTTATAATCATACCAAGGTAGGGGCAAGGGCTTCCCTAATTATGTAGCTTCTAAACTACTCAGCTCCTGGAGCCTCATATCCAGACTTACCAGATTACTGTGAGTTAACCCAGAATGTAACAGCCAGTGGGGAATGGGGGTTCACTCGCCTGCTACCTCATCCTGTTTCCCCAATGATGTCATTGCCTCTACCTATGCCTGGTCTGTTAAGCCTCCCACAGTCGTCTTTAATTCACCAAAATATTTTATTTTAATATTGTTTTTATAATTTCAACCTTTATTTCAGACTATGGGGAAATATTTCAGACTATGTGAAATATTTAATAAACACGTGCAAGTTTATTAAATAGGTATATTGAGTGCTGCTGAGGTTTGGAGTGTGAATGAACCCATCACCCAGGGAGTGAGCATAGTACATAATAGGTAGCTTTTCAGCCCTTGCCCCTCTCAATAGTCCCCAGTGTCTATTGTTGTCACTTTTATCACAATGTGTACACAATGTTCAGCTTCCACTTATAAGAGAGAACATGCAATATTTTGTTTTCTATTCCTACATTAATTGGCTTATGTAAAATAATGGCCTCCAACATGAATATATTTGTGTTGCTTCAAAAGGCAAAATTTCATTCTTTTTTTATGATTGTGTAGTATTCTCTGGTTTATATGTGCCACTTTATCTGGTCCACTGTTGATAGGCACTTGGACCTATTGAAATGGGTTGATTCCATTTCAATACTATAGTGAATATTACTGCTATGAACATATGAATACATGTGTCTTTTGGTAGAACAATTTATTTTCCTTTGGGTATATACCCAGTAACGGGATTGCTGGGCCAAATGGTAATTCTGTTTTCATTTATTTTTTGAGAAATCTCCACACTGTTTTCCATAGTAGCTGAATTAATTTACATTCTGACCAACAGTATATAACCATTCCCTTTTCTCTGCAGCCTTGTTAACATCTGTTATTATTTGACTTTTTAAAGAATAGCCATTCTGATGGGTGTGAGATGATATGGTGTTGTGATTTTGATTTGCATTTCTCTGATTATTAATGGTGTTGAGCATTTTGTCATGTTCTTGGTTCTTTGTATATGTATTAATCCGTTTTCACACTGATGATAAAGACATACCTGAGACTGGGCAATTTACAAAAGAAAGAGGTTTAATTGATTTATAGCTCCATGTGGCTGGGGAGGCCTCACAATCACGGTGGAAGGCAAGGAGGAGCAATTCATATTTTACATGGATGAGCAGGCAAAGAGAGAACTTGTGAAAGGGAACTCCTTTTCTTAAAACCATCAGATCTTGTGAGATTTATCATGAGAACAACATGGGAAAGACTTGCCCCCGTGATTCAATTACCTTCCATTCGGTCCCTCTCATAACGTGGAAATTCAAGACGAAATCTGGGTGAAGACACAGCCACACCATATTAGTATGTCTTCCTTTGAGACATATCTGTTCATGTCCTTTTGCTCATTGCATTGTTAAAACTCCGTATAGATGCTGGATGCTTGACCTATGACACATGCATAATTTGCAAATATTTTCTCTCATTCTGTAGTTTGTGTGTTTACTCTGCTGATAGTTTCTTCTGCTGTGCAGCTCTTTAGTTTAATTAGGTTCTACTTTTCTAGTTTTGTTTTGGTTTTTCTGGCAATTACTTTTGAGGACTTGGTCATAAATTCCTTTTCTTTTCTTTCGTGTGTGTGTGTGTGTGTGTGTGTGTGTGTGTATGTGTGTGTGAGTGTGACGGAGTTTCGCTCTTGTTACCCAGGCTGGAGTGCAATGGCGCGATCTCGGCTCACCGCAACCTCCACCTCCTGGGTTCAGGCAATTCTCCTGCCTCAGCCTCCTGAGTAGCTGGGATTACAGGCAAGCACCACCATGCCCAGGTAATTTTTGTGTGTTTTTAATAGAGAGGGGGTTTCACCATGTTGACCAGGATGGTCTCGATCTTTTGACCTCGTGATCCACCCACCTCGGTCTCCCAAAGTGCTGGGATTACAGGCTTGAGCCACCGCGCCCGGCCATAAATTCCTTTTCAAGGCCAATGTTCAGAATGGATTTTTTATACTTTCTTCTAGAATTTAAGGTCTTACATTAAAATTGTTAATCTATCTTGAGTTAATTTTTTTGTATATAGTGAAAGGTAGGGGTCCACTTTTATTCTTCTGTGTATGGCTAGCCAGCTATTCCTGCACCATTTATTGAAAAGGGAATCCTTTCTCTACTGCTTATTTTGTCAACTTCATTGAAGATCAGATGGCTGTAGGTGGGTGGCTTTATTTCTGGATTTTCTATACTGTTCCATTGATCTGTCTGTTTTTCTACACATACTGTGCTGTCTTGGTTAATACAGCCTTAGAGTATAGTTTGAAGTCAAATAGTGCAATGCCTCTGGCATTGTTCTTTTTGCTTAGGATTTCTCTGAGTATTTGAGTTCTTTTTTTGGGTCCATATGAATTTTAGAATAGGTTTTACTAATTCTGAGAAGAGTGATATTTGTAGTTTCATAGGAATTTCATTGAATTTGTAGGTTACTTAAGGCAGTATGGCCATTTTAATAATATTGATTCTCTCTATTCATGAGCATGGAATGTTTTTCCATTTTCTTCCATCATCTACGATTTTTTTCAGCAGTGTTTTGTAGTTCTTATCACCCAGATATTTTAATATATTCTATCAAGTAAAATATGATTGAGAATATGGAGGGTTAAACTATTGCAATTATGTTGTAAGGCAAAAGCCATTATCTTGAAAAAGTTAGAAAAAAGTAAGTTTGCTCTGTCAAAAAATACTTCACACTGATAAGGTCAAGCATGACTTTGGTAGAGACTATAATCCTTATCAAAGTTTTAGGTGCAGTATTTTAGAAAAATAGCATGAAACACATGCTCCTTTTTGAAGAGTACACAATAGGGGATATTAAGACAGACTTTAATGGTGTTCATATTTTCTTATTTGCTTTCATAAACCAAATAAATCCCCTTTTATGGAAGTGAGGCATTACTAAGCAGAGTATAAAATTCGCAACCATTCAATCATACAATGATGGATAAAGCATCATCTATTTGCTCTACCTTTTCCCTTGCTTGTCTTTTTTGTAGAGGCCTGAAAATGCAAATGCTTACTTACCTTACGTCTTTTTCAGCTTCTTGTGACCTGAGAAACAACTCTCATCAATGAGATGTGTGAGGACATCTGGGTGGTCTCTGAAAGATTTCAGTTTCTCAATTAAAATGTTTACCCTTGCGTAAATTCTCATTATTTTATTCTGATCTTTAAGATGAATGTGCAGTCTGATGCCTGACAAGATCATGTTATCGTGAAGGAAAGGAAATCATTGATTCTGACTTTGTTAAACTGAAGAACTAATTTAAGGAATCAACTTTGAATTTCCTTTTGGAGGGGGGGTGGAAAACTACTCCTATATATTTAAGTCAGTATTGGTTATATTTTCCACTTCTTGCTCTGACATTTTATCCTAACTGATAAAAGTATAAGTTTTAAATTTTGTACTTTTTGGGTCATCTGTCAGATACATGAAAAGTTTAGTGTCTGTTCTCAACAATTTATATTTTAGCTGCTTGTCAGCTTATTTTTTGAGAAACTTAGTTTACTGTCAATTTATTAAGATATCACCTAACAACGTTCATATTAATTTTAAAAATTAATTTTTCTGATGTATGCACATACACTGCATACCCATAGTTTAACATATGTACACGTGCGTGTATATTTACATACATATATTAAAATATGTATATGTATGTTTTATTCTGAAATTTATCAAAAAGAAAATTGTTAAAGATAATTTTTAGAAGCTTTTATTGAAGTGAAATTATAAAACAAAATCAATCGTACTCTTAAAGAGGTAAGGGGTCTAATAAAAATTGCTTTGCAACTCCTAGTTCGAAATTTTGTAAAGGTATCCCAGGGTGAAGCCAGTTTTCCTGTAGTGTTCATATATATATTAACTCATTAAAACTGGATCCGCTGGACTATCTCAGGCAATTGTTACTTTTCCAAGCAGTCCATTTTCTTTGTTCTATGTGTGAATTCATAAGGAATTGATACGTCAACATTTTTATACTTTTATTGGATTTAAAGTTTGGCTCTGTTCAACAGCAATTTCAGCACTAAATTGAGTTGTTGTCATACAAATGGTAAGGCATGTGATATTTCTGCAAGAAACCTATCTTGAAAAATCATCAGAAAGTCATACTTTCTTTCCTATTTTGTGTAAAAACAAATAGAAACCATCTTAAATTTATTTGGAATAAAGTTCTGTACTAGTAGATTTTTCAGAAGGACTAAAAGGACAGTACTTCTTGAGCACAAATTTCTGTGTAACCCAAATTCATTATTAATCAAGTAAATATTAATTGAGCTGCAAATGTGAATCAAATTCTGTGTCTGTCTTCAAAACCTGTATTGTCTTTTAGAGGAAAGAAAAAATGAGATAAGCCATCGAAATGTAGTACATGGTCTCGTGGGGATAGGCAATGCTGTTGAGGGACTGTGTTAAGGAAAAAAACTCTTCCCCAGTCCACCCGGAGCATGGTTTCAAAGGCAAGAGTTTCTCAGCACCATGCCTTCATCCATGCCCCCAACCGACAAAGTTAAGTTGTTTGTCTAGGTTTCCTCTCTCTCTTTCTCTCTCTCTCTCCCCTCTCTCTCTCTTCCCCCCTCCCTCTCTCCCCTCTCCCTCTCCCTCTCCCAACCCCCTTCTCTTCTCTCACAAATCACTTTTTCTGCAAAACTCTTTGAGTCCACTATATTTATTCGAAGGATAAGCTCACTGACCCTCTGGGGTCCCTTCCCCCAGGGTCCTTTTCTCTTCAGGATAAGAGAGGCCAAGGATCTTATCAGATTAGGGATTTGGGAGTGTCTTTGGGGCACTCTGCTCCCTCCCCTAGCTACACTTTGATAACATGCAAGAAGGACTCAACCTAGAATTGAAAATAAAGGAATGTTTAAGCTAACACTCCAGGGAGAAGTAGGAGTTAAAAGGATGAATGCAGTGAAAGGGATGAATAGACACGAGGGTGAGAAGGAGAAAAAAGACATAAATCATTCTAGCTACTACACATTAGTTGAATATATTGCATAAGAAAAGGGAAGGTGGTGATAGATGAAGAGTAAGGGACAGTTTCTAATGGGAGATTGTACATTGTGCAAAGCGATTAGATTGAATTTGTAGGGCAATGGAGGACTATTAAAAGCTTTATGAAAGGGAATTATAGGACTAGGTTTTCATTTTAAACTACCACTACCGTGGTAGATTGGATTTTAGGGAGGTGGGATTCAGAGACAATTGACTTGTTGGGGCAAGGGGAAAAGTTCCCCTGTACCTTTGGAGGGTTCACCGAAAAATCAACTCCAATACGGCAGATTAATAAGAGAAAAGGCATACAAACTTATTTAGTCATGTGCACAGGGAAAATTGCAGAGTAATCACCCAATATCTCAGTGGCACCCAAATGGCTTTATGTTTGTAGGTTTGTCGGGTCTTTATGTAGATAGGGGAAACATCTTTTTCAAGGTTTGTGGATCGCTAAGCGTTTTTAATTCAAAATAGTCAATACCAAGGAACCTTATTGGGGGTGATATTTCCTATGCTCCTTCACACTGGAGGCAGGAGCCCCAGTCAGCAGATAGTTCTATGAATTTCAGTAGTTGCCTAAACCAAACAGGCATCAAAATGAAAATCTGTTAATGGATTTTTAAGCTAAAAAAATATATTTGAAGACTTATTTTCTCTGTGATGTAAGTCACAAGTTAAAGATAATGGGAGGTTTAAACTCAACAGGCTGAAAAGTAAATGCATTGAAAAATGGAGAGATACTTGAGTAGCCTGGAGAGTCCCAATATCTATTATATAATGTAACTTTTCACAGTTTTCAACACCTTTGCCCCTAAATACTAATATTAGGATGTCCTTATGGTGTTTAGTTAGTTTCTTCATGTTTTGTTTTTAACAAAAATCAATTTGAAGACCTACCCCATGTGACACATTCAGCATTTCATGTACATTTTGTTATCTGAACAACCTGTTTTCGGAGTTCATTTTTTCTCTTAATAGAGGTAGAACAGAGCCTTGTCCAATTCTGTATATTTAACTAGCACCAGAGGAGGAATTTATGTATAATTTTCTTATTCTAAATTACTTGTATATATGAATACTTTTTATTAAAAGTTACGTTTTCATATATATATATATATATATATATATATATATATATACACATGAGTGTATGTGTGTGTGCATGTGCATGTGTGTGTGTGTATATATATATATATACATTTCTATTAACTAGGAATATGACAAGATGCACTAGGGAAAAACAGATTAAATTGACACCTGCTCTGGCAGAATCTGATCTTCATGCTTATCAATATCCTTTATTGGATAACATGTTGAAGAGTTTTTCATTATGTGAGAAATCTGTGGGGTCATTTCTAAAATGTATAAATAAAAATATGAACATCTCTGGGTGGGTTAGACAGCAACATATGGTTCATCATATTTTCAGATGAATTACAGAAAAAAAACATTGTTATAGTTTTACTCAGGTATCTTTTGGGTGCTATATATTAAATTTTCAAAACTGTTACCAAAATCATCAGGTATGATTTGAAATAACAAGAAAAAGAATTAGAAGTCTGTTTTATTTTCTATTTCTATAAAATAATCAGAATTCTACTGAACATGCATTTATTAAACTTTTTCAGTGTGACTTGCTTTATTGCAATATTCATTTTATTGGGATGGTCTGGAACTCAACATACACTAAATGTGGAAGACAACATTCCTAGGAAAGGGAAGACTCCCATTTTTCTTTCCAATATAGATAGACACAGGTAATTTTACATATACTGAAGGTTATTCATAATTTTACTTAGTGGTATTTTACTTAGTGGTATTTACTTAGTGGTGGTGTCTTAATGGGTGAGACTTTTGTTACCCAGGCTCAGTGAATGGATATTTAAAAGACAAAGCCTGGGCAAAAGATGCCTTACTTATTAGTATCATAATGATCATCAGATCCGTTATACTAATGACAAGGTCCATTAGCAGTAATTCACCATCTGACTTAACCAGCAGGTAACTTTAGTTTTACTTTTTTCCTGTTAATATTGTAGAATGTTAAAAAGGAAACAGGTGGGCCGGGCAAGGTCGCTCATGACTATAATCCCAGCACTCTAGGAGGCCGAGGCAGGTGGATCACCTGAGGTCAGAAGTTTGAGATTGGCCTGGTCAACATGCTGAAATCCCATCTCTACTAAAAATACAAAAATTAGCCAGGTGTGGTGGCAGGCACCTGTAATTCCAGCTACTCCTGAGGCTGAGACAGGAGAATCTCTTGAACCTAGGAGGCAGAGGTTACAGTGAGCCGAAATTGTGTCATTGCACTCCAGCCTGGGCAACAGAAGCAAACCTCGTCAATAAATAAATAAATAAATAAATAAACAAACAAATAAATAAGAAAACAGGTGAAGAGAGAAAGTCACGGAAGCAGAATCACTTTCTTGACAAAATGCTGTAATTACAGCTGTGAGCCACCACACCTGGCCTATCAGTGCAGATTTGCTACATAGTTGCTCACCTCTTGACTTTGCTTTTGTGCATATAAAATAAACACTTGAAAATATAGCTGTTCCATTGTGGTTAAAATAAATTAGGGCCTACAGAAAATATCAGGTGTGTTGTCAATAAGATCAAAATCTTTCAACCTTCAAATTTTCTGCTGCAAAATTATCACTTCAATTGTTGTAAATTATTTCTCTGTAGTGTTAAAATGGTGCAGTGTCATCACTGATTATAAAATAGGTTGAATTAACTGTAAGGTTTGAGGGGGCTAATATTTTGCTATAGTTTATTCAGTATACACAAACATAGGCATGCAAGCACATAGAACTTAAGTTCAGTAGTACTTAAGTTTCATTTATGTTTTCATTTATGCTTTGTTCTCAATATTTGAGCTGTTGCCATAGCTTTTCTATGCAAATCAATGTTTTTTAAAACTAAAGCATCAATTCCCTAATTTCAATGCTGTTATTTTACCGTTTTATCACACAGAGTATTTGATTTTTAAAAGTCTTTTATGCTACATTATTTTCCCCCACACTTTCTTCTTCTGTTTGATTTTAACTGTAAAGTCATTTTTCTCATGCTTAACTTAAGGCATACCTGCTGAATATGATTCTTTTCACATTGATAGGTAACTGAAAGTGTGCATTTCCACATATACATAAGGAAAACTAAAATATTATATGTTTTCTGACATCTGGGATGGCTTCCTTGAAGGAAAAAATGTATATAATTTATGAATTTAGAAAATATTTTGAGTTATTTTTAGTTATTTATTTTTAAACTCAATGAGAGCATTCTATAAAAGACAGTATGAGATTTATATTACTGAAATAGCAGTGAGGACGGAAGGAGATTAACACAATCAGATGACTTAACCCAAAATCTGAAAAAAAATGATAAAAGGAG
This sequence comes from Leontopithecus rosalia, assembly GCA_028533165.1. Classification (NCBI taxonomy): domain Eukaryota; kingdom Metazoa; phylum Chordata; class Mammalia; order Primates; family Cebidae; genus Leontopithecus; species Leontopithecus rosalia. The sequence continues at coordinate 145,231,447 of CM052648.1, read as the reverse complement.
CAGTCCTGGAACAGTAGGAAAAAAACTATATATACAGAGTCAAGAATATGAGTATATTCAATATACAATATACTATCTTTTCTCTCGAGTTTTTATATCATATTTAATAATTGAAACAAAATGTATAGTATTATCTGTTACTTAAAACAATGAAATTTAAATATGAGGAAGATAAAAATGAAATGAAAATGAGGTTTCTGTTTATTACTCAGTGGTAAAATACATATGCATATTGTAATACTTAGAGCCACCACTATAAAAACTGTACAAAGAGATATACAATGTTCCCTCGGTATGACTTCAGATCCTCCTTTGAATATTAGAATCTAGGGATGCTCAAGTCCTTAATATAAAATGGCATAGCGTTTGCATATAACCTACACACAGCCTCCTGTGTACTTTAAATCATCTTTAGGTTACTTATCACACCTAATTAAGTGAAAATATCATGTAAATAGTTGTTACATTATATTGTTTGGAGAATAATGATAAAATAAAAATGTCAATAGATGTTCAGTACAGATGCAAATTTAAAAGCATTTTCCATTAATGTTTGGTTGAATCCAGGAACGTGCAACCCACACATAAGGAGGGCTGACTGTACTCAAAAACACCATAAATAAATGAAGATAGAATCATGAACAAAAGATAAGTTCGTGGGACCACAAGTAATATTACGACATTAACACCTATATGTGCCACTTTCTTATTATATATTAAGATCCAGAGTAAGCAAACATATAATAGGAAAGTGGTATGTTTAGTTGCTAATATATCAATAGTTACTTTGAATGTAAGTGATCTAAATACGCTAATCAAGAGGCAGAGATTAGCAACGTGGATATTGAAGAGTTACCAAACCATATGTTGCTTACAAGATTTTTACTTCAAATTTAATGGCAAAGCTACCATACAAGTGAAATAATGGAAAAATATACAGCATGCAAATATTATTCATAAAAAGCAAGAGTGGCTAAATCAATATGTAATACGAAGTAAATTCCAACACAAAAAATTATTATACACCAAGAGGGACATTATATAATTATAAAAGAGTTAATGCATCAGAAAGGCAAAACAATCCCAAATGTATACATGTGAAAAAAACAGATCCACAGAATATACAAAGCAAAAGCTGATAGAACTGAAAGCAGAAACAGATAAATTCACGATTACAGTTGGAGGGCTTCAACCACCCCTGTCAGCAAGTGAAAGAATGATTAGACAGAAATTCTGCAAAGATATATAAGGGTTACATCGCACAATCTACCAACTGTATCTAATTGTCATATGTAGAGTAACCCATTCAATAGCAGCAGATTTGTTTTTAAGACCCATGTATTATGGGTTGAAATGTAACACTCCCCTCTACCTCACTAAAAAAAAAAAAAAAGGTCGAGGCCGGGCGTGGTGGCTCAAGCCTGTAATCCCAGCACTTTGGGAGGCCGAGGAGGGTGGATCATGAGGTCAAGAGATCGAGACCATCCTGGTCAACATGGTGAAACCCCGTCTCTACTAAAGATACAAAAAATTAACTGGGCACGGTGGCGCGTGCCTGTAATCCCAGCTACTCAGGAGGCTGAGGCAGGAGAATTGCCTGAACCCAGGAGGCGGAGGTTGCGTTGAGCCAAGATCACGCCATTGCACTCCATCCTGGGTAACAAGAGCAAAACTCCGTCTCAAAAAAAAAAAAAAAACTTGAATTATTTTCCCCCAGTGTCTCCGAATCTCCAAATGCATCTTTATTTGAAAATAGGAACACTGTAGATAAAAGTAGCTAAAATGAGGCCATAGTGGAGCAGGCTGGGTCCTTAATCCAATATGATTGATATCTTTATGGAAGAAGTGAAATAGACCAACCAGAACACAGGAAGAGAGCCTTATGAAGACAGAGGATAAGAGGGATACATACACAAACCAAAGAAGGCCAGAGATTGCTGACAAGCTAGGAAGAGACATGAAACGATTCTCTTAGAGATTCCAGTGGGAGCATTGTACTGCCAATTCTAATTTTAGACTTAGAGATTTCAGTACTTTCAGATGATACATTTCTGATGTTTTAAGACACTCAGTTTTGTGGTAATTAGGAAATAATTATTGTTAGGAAATGAATGCATCTTGAAACATTCAACAATATAAAGCACACCCTAGGTCATAAAACAAACGTTATAAAGAAATTTAAAATAATTGTAAGTATACAGTGTGTTCTCTGATAATAGCGTAATTAATTTATAAAATGATACCAGGAAAACAACAGGAAATTTTTAACCTTATAGGAGTTTAAAAAACATGCTTTTAAATAATTTATGTGTCATAGGAAAAGTCTTCATTAAAAAAAAATATATATATGAGAATGAAAGCCAAAAGAAGACTTGTAACCCATGTGAGATTTACATAAAGAGGTGTTAAGAGGGAACTTTATAGCACAAAAGACTTACATTAGAAATGTGATATTTGGGAGACTGAGGCAGGCATATCCCTTGAGCTCTGCAGTTTGAAGTTACAGTGAGTTATGATAATGCCACTATACTCCAGCCAAAAATAGCAGAATGATACCTTGTCACACGCACAAAAAAGAGGTGAATTCTCAAAGTAGTCCCTCCAGTAACTTAAATTACAAAAAGAAAATTTTAATAAGCCCAAGTAAGCAGAAGCGAACAATAAAGATAAGAGTGTGAAAGGAAAATAAACCTAGGGGCCCCCAAATCAGTAAGCTACAGGGAAAAGTGAGGCTGGGAACTGCTTAGGACAAACTTGCTTCTCACTCTATTTAAAGTTAGCCCTCTGCTTACTGAGATAAATGCATATTTAATTGTCTCCTTTGGAGAGGAGAAACTCAAAAGAATGCAACCAATTGTCTCTTCTGTACCTATGACCTGGAAATCACCTCCCCGCTTTGAGTTGTCCTGCCTTTCCAGACAGAACCAATGCTCAGCTTACATATGTTAATTGAGGTCTCATGTCTCTGTAAGATGTGTAAAACCAAGCTGTACGCTGACCACCTTGGGCACATGTCGTCAGGACCTCCTGATGCTGTGTCATGGGCATGTGTCCCCAACCTTGGCAAAATAAACTTTCTAAATTAACTGAGACCTGTCTCAAATATTTGGGGTTCACAAGAGCAGAATTCAAAGAAATTGAAAATAGCAAACAATCAAGAAAAGTAAATAAACAAAACCACAAATGTACAAAACAAATAAATAAAACTAATAAGATTCCAACAAGAATAACAAGCATAAAGTGAGTAAACACAAATCTCTATATTAGGAATAAAACAACAAAAACAGGTTCTACAGCTATTAAAAGGAAAATAAAAGGATACCTGAATAATTTTATACTCACATATTTGATAATTAAATACATCGTACCAATTCCTTGAAAACCATAAGCAACAAAACTCAGCCACAATGAAATACATGATATGACTAGAGTTGTAACCATTTAAAAATGTATTTGTAGCCTGGTGTACTGGCACATGCCTGTAGTCCCAACTACTCAGGAGACTGAGGCAGAAGGATTCCTTGATCCTGGGAATTCAAGACCAGCCTGCACCACATAGCTAGACTGCACCTCAAAATAAAAAAGAATTTGTTATTTAAAAGATCTCCGAAAAAGAAATCTACAGGCTGAGATGAGTTCACAGAACAATTCTACTACACATCTAAAGAAAAATTGACAGCAATTGTACACAATTGTTTCAAAAAATATTACTCTGTAAACCCAAACTAAAATACTAAGGTGCCCAGCCAACTAAATGAACCCTTCCTCTGGGCCAAGGTGTTACAAAGTAATCCTGAAACAATAGTTCAGACCATAATGGGAACGGATAGCCGGATATGCCTCATTATATCCTCCTCCCTCTGGAATTCTGACCAGCCCAACTGACCAGCATTAACACTAAAATAGAGACCTTAAGACTGACACAGCCGTCTCTTTGAGCAATAAGATACCAACAAGACAGCAGGCACTAAAAGAAATCAAATGAGTTTACCCCAAAATATATTTCTTTGACATGTTTTGAAATGGCCCTGAAAAGCTGTCGCTTTGCACAAAGTGTGCATTCTATAGATAATCCCCTTTCCCTTACAGATGTTTTCTCTGAAGTAGGAGAGAATTAACTAAGAGTCTGGAACCTTTTTAAGTCTGATAAGAAGTATTTACCATCTATTCCCTATGAAGCTTGCTACCTGGAGGCTTCATCTGCATAATAAGAAACTTGGTCTCTACAACCCCTTGTCTTAACCTAGACATTTCCTTGTATTGTTTGCAGGACTTTACATAAGCACTTTCAACCAACTGTTAATGAGAAAATCTTTGATTCCACCTTTGATCTGGAAGCCGCTTGCTCCCACACCCCACAATCTCACTCTTAGCTGTCTCACCTTTCCAGACCGAACCAATGTATATCTTACATGTATTGATTGATATCTTATATCTCATTAAAACATATAAAACCAAGCTGTAGCTAGACCACCTTGGGAACATTTTCAGGATGTTCTGGGATTGTGTCATTCATACAAAATACAAAATGGCTCAGAATAAATCTCTTCAAATATTTTAAAGATTGACTCTTTTTATCAACAGCAGAGTAGAACACTTCACAAGTTTTTAAAAGACATTATCCAAGGACTGTGTTGAAGGAATTTCCCGGGTGGGCTACGGGCTTTCTTTCCAGTGCAGGACTTTTGCTGACTCTGGCTGGCTGGGAGCTTTGTTTCCAGTTTTACAGTCTCTGGCTCCTAGAGGCTTTGTTCAGGGGCAAGGACTTTTCCCACTCCCGGCCCCTTGAGGTGGATGCTTAGTGACTCAGGGTTGAAAACAGTAACCAATCTGGTAAAGGATTCAAAGATCAATTAATCCAGAGAAAGGCTGAAAAAGCCTTCTCATTGGATGAGAACAAGAAAGGGGAGGGAATAACTCAGGGATATAATCTCCAGCTGCCCAAGCCTGCAGCGGCAACCCCTTTGGGTCCCCTTCCACAGCACAGAAGCTGTCCTTTCAGTCTGTCTAATAAGCTGTACTACCACACATTCTGGGTTCATGAGTCCTATTTGAGCTGTAATTCTCGACACCAAGGCCCTCTTGCCCATTTGTAGGGATTAGAGAGGCCGAGAATCTAAGTTCTGGAGAATCTGCTTGCAGCTAATCAGATTACAGTATTTCCCTCATATCAAAAGTAGGTGAAGAGAGAATAAAATAGAAATTAAAATCCAATATATCTCATACATTTTAACATAAAAATCCTCAACAAAATATTACTGGATGCGATTTGACAATATATAAAAAAATTATACATTATGACAAAAAAATAATTTATCCCAGATTTTCAAGAGTGGTCTAGCATATTAAAATTAACCAATGGATTCCATTATATAGGCATGCTAAAAAGAAAAGTTGTATGCTTATATTTATATATTCAGGAAATAATTTGACAAAATACAATACCCATCATTATATAAATTGTAAGCAGGTTAAGAATAAAGGGAGATTACCTCCACTTGATAAAATGTGTCCACAAAAACCTTCAGATAAAACCACACAATGATGAAAGACTGAATGTTTTTCCTCTAAGAAAGAGAAGAAGGCAGGATGACAACTCACATCATCACTCTATCAACTTATTGCAAAACATTCTAATCAAGGTGTACGGAAAGATACAGATTTAAAAGATAGAAATAAAGCTCTATGTATTTACAGATGGCATGATTGCCTACATAAGAAACCCTAATAAATCTTTAAAAACAAATTCAGAGAACTAATAAGTGATTTTAGCTGTGTCCCAGGACCTAAGACCACATCTCCAAGTCAAACAACTTGCCAAGAAGGAAATTAAAAACACAATGCTGCTACAGTCATTCTGAGGGACTCTCTCTCTCTCTCTTTTTCTCTCCTTCTGTCTAATAAATCACTCTCCCACAAAACTCTTTGGGTCCACCATATTTATTCGTGGATAACTGGGACCAATTTGACCCACGGTCTTTGAAGAAGAAGCGGCTCATTTTTCTCTGCCAAACAGCATGGCTGTCATACCCTCTGCCAAGTGGAGAAACCTGGCCTCCTAAGGGAACTATACATTATAACAGCCTTCTATCATTAGACCTGTTATGTAAGAGGGAAGGTAAATGGATTGAAGTCCCCTACGTGCCCCTTTTCTTTTCTCTAAGGGATAATCCTCAGGTATGTAAGGCCTGTAACCTAAACCCTACTGGCCCTTCCTCAGGACTACCCCCATATTTAGAAAAGTCAGGAGTGGCACTGGGGGTTCTGACGCAGACGTGGGGGACCAGGCCACAAGTGGTGGCATACCTAAGTAAGGAAATTGATGCAGTATCAAAAGGCTGGCCCCACTGCTTGCAAGTCATAGCCACAGTGCCTATATTGGTCTCAGAAGTTGTTAAAATAGTGCAAGGAAAAGATTTAACTATGTGGACTTCATATGATGTAGCTGGAATTCTGGCCTCTAAAGGAGGCTTATGACTGTCCGACCACCTCTTACTCAAACTTCAGGCTTTAATGCTCAAAGGACCCATACTTCAGCTGCACACATGTGCAGCCTTCAATCCTGAGGAAGGGGCAGACAAAGAATGTGACTGCCAGCAGGTTATAGCTCAGAACTACGCAGCTTGAGAGGATCTCTTAGAAACTCCTCCCTAGCCAATTCTCACTGTAACCTATACATTTATGGAAAATGGAATTCAAAAGGCAGGATATGCAGTAGTCAGTGATCAAACAGTGCCGGAAAGTAATTCCCTTCCTCTTGGAACTAATACCCAACTGCCAGAACTCGTAGCCTCATGTGAGCTCTAAAACTAGGAAAAGGAAGGAGAATAAACATATACACAGATTCCAAATATGCTTACCTAGTTCTGCATGCCCATGCTGCCATATGGAAGGAAAGAGAGTTCCCTAACCTTGGCAGGAACTCCCATTAAATATCATAAGGAAATTTTAGGCTTATTGCAAACTGTCAAAGTACCCAAAGAGGTAGCAGTCTTACATTGCCTGGATCACCAGAAAGGAGATGAGAAGGAAGCAGAGGACAATCATCGAGCTCACCTAGAGGCAAAAGAGAAACTAGATAAGAATTTGTAGAAGGACCTTTAATATGAGAAAAACATCTCCAGGGAATTAAACCTCAATACTCATCAGAAGAGGTAGAGTGAGCAATCTCTTAGGAATATAATCTTCCGTCAGGATGGCTAGCTACCGAGGAGGGAAAAGTACTCCTACCTGCTGCCAGCCACTTAAAACCCTACCTCAAACCTTCCATATGGGTATAGAGAATACATATCAAATGGCCAAATCTATATTTACAGAAAAAGTCTCTTCAAGGCTGTCCAACAAATCAACAAAGGGTGTGAAATATGCCAGAAAAATAATCCTTTGGCACATCACAAAGTTCCACCTGGGGAATAGCAAACCGGTCATTACCCAGGTGAGGATGGGCAAATGGACTTTACCCATATGCCTAAGTCTCGGTGATATCAAAATCTGTTAGTATGTGTAGGTACCTACACAAACTGGGTTGAAGCTTTCCCCTGTAGAACAGAAAAAGCCCAAGAGGTAATAAAAGTCTTGATTAATGAAATAATCCCTAGATTAGGACTCTTTCGCTGTCTTCAAAGCAATAATGGTCCTACCTTCAAAGCTGCAGTGACCCAAGGAATTTCCAAAGCATTAGGAAGACAGTGTCATCTCCACTGTGCTTAGAGGCCTCAGTCCTCAGGGAAAGTGGAGAAGATCAGTGAAATTCTTAAGAGACACCTTAAGAAACTAGCACAGGAAACCCACCTCCCATAGACTTCTTCTTTAACAATAGCATTCTTAAGGGCTGAAAACTCTCCTCAGAAAATAGGACTCAGCCCCTATGAGATGCTTTGTGGATGACTTTTTCTTACTAATGATCTCATATTAGACAAGGAAACAGCAGATCTAATAAAAGATATAACCTCCTTGGCTAAGTATCAACAGGCTCTTAGGACCTTACCTGAAGGACACCCTAGGGAAAAGGGAAAAGAGTTGTTCCACTCTGGAGGCTTATTGCTTGTTAAGTCTCTCCCCTCAGACTCTCACTCTCAACTTGGGAAGGACCGTTTTTGGTTATTTTGTCTACCCCAATGGCAGTTAAGGTGGGAATTGACTCATGGATTCATCACACTCGGCTGAAGCCTTGGATACCTGCTGAAGAAAACCACAGGCTCTCCACTCCACGGCCTGAAGTTCCAGAAGACAAAATTTCATACACCTGTGAGCCATTAGAGGATCTACGTTTTCTTTTTCGATGAGATCCCCAGGAAAGTAACTACTCATGAGTCTAACTTACATGTTGGCATTAACAGGACTATGACTCTTAATTTTATTATTTGTGACCGGACTGTATATGTTTGACCCCATGGATTGGCCTAATAGCTCTCCCCTCCTCTTCTTCCTAGTGCCCCTCCAAGACAATTTACAACAACTCTCAGGTGCAGAGTCTTCCCTTGCGAAAGCCACACCATACTCAAACCTCAATTATTTCTTCATAGTAGCGTGGTGGAATAATAGGAGGACTTGGTACTGGGATTGAAGGAACCTCTACTCAGTTTTACTACAACCTATCTCAGGAGTCAAATGATAATATGGAAAAGGTTGCTAATTCTCTCTGCAGAGGCAGCTCTCTTTTCAGAAGCAGCTTAACTCTTCAGCTGCCATGGCTCTTCAAAATAGAAGGGTCCTAGATCTGCTAACAGCAGAGAAAGAAGGAACCTGTGAACCTGTCTCTTTTTAGGAAACGAATGCTGCTACTTTGTAAACCAATCATGCATTGTCTTAAACAAAGTTAAAGAACTCAGAGACCGAATCAAACACAGGGCTAAAGACCTTCAAGAAACAGGATCATGGAGCTTGTTTAACAACTGGCTGTCCTGGCTCTGCCCTCTTCTAGGCCCATTTATAACCGTTCTGTTATTGCTGGTCTTCTGGCATCTAATCTCTAACATTCTTGTCAAATTTGTTCTTTCTAGAATTAAGGCCGTGAGGCTACAAACGGTCCTGCAAATTGAACCCTGGATGTCCTTGGCTCATAAGTTCTACTGTGGACCTTTGGATCAACCTTCACCCCTGGAAGACCCCCCGTTGGAGGAAACCTCAACTTCAGGGCCCCTTCTATGCCCCACTTCAGCAAGAAGTAGCTTAAGAGCGATTGATGCCTGTGTCCCAATAGCAGTTCGGCTTCCCTGTTCAGGAGGCACTGAGGGACTATGTTAAAAAAGACTTCTCTTCCTGGTTCCGCGAGGGGCATGGTTTCAAAGGCAGGAGTTTCCGGGCTCCACACCTCCATCTGGGAAAGTAAAGTTCTTTGTCTGGGTTTCCCCCACGTGGAAACAAAACAAAACAAAACAAAACAAAACAAAATACATGTCCTTCAACAAACCATAGTACATTCACATCATGGGACACTGCTCACAAATAAAAAGAAACGTTCTATTTACATACACAAAAACTTCCATGAATCTCCAAGGAATTATGCTAAATTGAAAATTCAGTCCCTGAGGGTTACATAATACAATTCAATTTATGTAACACTCTTGAAATGACAATTATAAAACTAGAGAAGGATACAACTATTAAAATGTTTTACATTATTAACCTCAGGTAGGCAAATAAATTAGCAAACTGGCAAAAATAAGTATACAAGGTCCTACAGAATAAATAAGATGTAATATGCTTCAAGCAAATTCCAGTAGCTCAAATAAAGCCAAAAATAAACAAAATTTATTTAAGACAATTATGTAAATATAGACCTTTGTATGATTCGTTTAAACCATTAATATTTCTATTTAACTGCAGGTATCTTTTCTTTTATATAATTTGCTTTCACATCTTGAAATGCAATGAATATAATCATGACTATGACCTGCAAATAGAACTATATAGCTTTTGTATTCAATAAATCTTGAATAAACTATGATTAAATATATAGCAAATGGCATTTGTTAAAGAAGCCATTACCTTAATAACTAGCATCTTTAACCAATGCAATAGATCACTCTATTCTCTAAGGAAAATGAGAGTATTTGTTGTACGTTTAATTGACTCTATATAATCCTAAATGTTCTTCACCCCAGAGTAAAAATAGGTCAGGAAAACACAAAATCTTTTAATTTTTGAGTGAGGAATACTAAATAATTTTGGAAAAGGATGCTTTTCTACACCACACTGTGAAATTATGTAAATATAAGAAAACAAATATTTTTAAAATCTTACATTTACAAATTTCTATTGAAATAGATTATTTCAAACATATACTGTTTAGTGAAAATATCAAAATGCAAATAATAGGTTTATTATGAAAACTTGTTAAAAGAGGAAAAAAGAAATTATAAATATATCATCACATCTTTATGGAAAGAAACATAGGAAGGATAAAACACAAACAATTAAATTGAATACTAACATGGGATATGGGGATACAGTGGAAGGGAAAAAGCAAAGGATGAATGATTTCTCTCTAAGTACAGCTTTTAAGTTGTTTTGACTTTTTGAAGCATGCTAATGTCTACATCAACAAGAATGGAAAACAGAAAAAAAGAGAATTAAAACCAAGCAAGTTAAGCTAAACCCAACAGTTTTACAAATGAATAGCCCAACCACACTAAAAAGGTGGTGGTAGGGGAAACAATCTAACAGCTTGTAAACACATTAATTTAACATTTAACCACGTTTTTGTTTTTGATTTTGGTTATTTTTATGAGGAGGTGGCCACTGCAATTAAATTCTGAAACGAGTTAAAATATTTTTTGTGGTTGTATAGGCAAAGCAATTCTGAAATTATTTTAGGTGTGTTATATTGAATTTAACAGATGATAAATTAGGTTGATGTTTGAAAGCAGGTACACACAGTGGAAGAAGGAAATTATGGAATTGGGGAATAAAGTGTGTGTGTATTTGGATACATAAGTGTGGGTGTACACACATATACTTGTACAGTTATATCTGTAAACATATCTATTAAAATTTATATATAGTATATACATATATATTTCTTAGCTCTTTCTTAAAAATGATCCTTGATACTAGGATGGGGGAGATAGAGGAAAACTTTGGAACATCATTTTATGCCAGAAACTAAGGAAGTTAAAAAAAAGCTGGGGAATGTTTGTGAACTAGCTAGAAGATGCCTCCACTATCCAAACCTGGGGGACATTTAACATCATAATGATTTGGACAGTAATAAACTGTAAAATTTTCAAAAATAAGAATTTATGTGGACATAGTAATAATAGATAGAGTAAATAATTTTTAAAGGGATGAAGTTATAGAATACTGGTTGCTGACTATGGAATGCGATAGCAATGCTGTATGTGGAATATCATTATTTTGTATGCATTACTATAAAGACTGGTATAGACAAGAATCATCAGTAATTGCTAAATCTATGAGAGGGATGTCAATGATATTTGGATAATATTAAAGTGTCTCCTCAAATACCACTTGTATCTGGGATATCACCTAGACCATATGGTCTAAATAAACACCACCAATGAGAGTCTTATGGATATTGTGTGCCTTCCTTTGATTCTCTCGATTCTTTCAATTCTCCAAACTTCAAGGAGCATAATATTTCAGCACAAAATATTATTCGACAATATTACATTCCTTTAATGGGATTCGGTGCATTTAGAATCATGTTCAAATTCCTTAATAAAGCACACAAGGTATTTCAGGGTCTAGACTATATCTGAAATTCTTCAGATCTATTTTCTACTTTGGTATATTCTGCAATCAACATTAAATGTCTTTTTGTTTCTAGAATCTGTCGTGTTTTCTCTTTTGTATTTTTTAATATAGATTTCTCATGTAGTTTTTTTCTCACATTGTGTCTTAATTCATTTCGGTTTCTACAACAAAATGCCATATACTGGGTAGCTTATAAACAAAAAAAAATATTTCTCAGAATTCTGGAGGCTGAGAAGTCCCAGATCATGTTGCCAGCAGATTCAGTGGTTGATGAAAGCCCACTTTTTGGTTCTTAGATGGTATTTTCTAGCTGTGTCCTCACATGGTAGAAGGGGCAAGGCAGCTATCTGGGGACTTTTTAATAAGGGTACTAATCCAATTTGTGAAGACTTAACCCTCAGGGACAAGCCACCTCCCAAATGCCCTTCTAAAACCATCACATATGAGTTTTAGGTAGACACAACATTCAGACCTTAGCCCGTAGAATGTTCTCAAGTAGTATTCTACTGTCAAAAAAAAGAAAATCTTTCCCATACACTTTTGGGGCTTATCATTAGTCTAAAATTACTTTTTTTGTTCCATTCCCTTTTTTATAACTTATCTGCAATGAAAACCTACACACTATCCCCAAATGCATTTATAAAATTTTATTTTTAAGTTGACAGATAAAATTATATTTATCACATACAACATGATGTTTTGAGGCACGCATAAGTTGTAAAATGGCTAAATCTAAATCTACCTAACTTACATGCATTGCCTCATATGGTTATCACTCCCTCGTTATCCTATCAGTGAACGATGTGTAAGTTTGAACACACAACACCCAAACTGAAAAAATGAAACTGACAGAATTTAGTTTGTCATATATACTCACAGCCCAGAGACACAGGACACTACACATGAGGTGGAGCCACATAGGACTGCATTTGAGAATAGAAAGAACAAGAGGAGATATACGAGGCAGAAATTACGGTATTAATTGATTGAATTTTCCTTGGTCCTGTGGAGGAAGAAGGTGATTGGTTTCTTTGAATAGTTCTGCATCCTGACAGGAAACAGAAATTCTCTATTCAGGACTAAGTAGGAACTTCATCTGGTCTCTTTGAAAAAGAGTATGGTTTGGCCATGGGACCTCATCTACAGAGGCCGAGTGAGGAGGAAACCCTGCAATTATGACATTCAAGGTCCTACCAGTTCTACCATGTGAGATCAGCTCCAAACATTACCCATTTGCATTAGTCCATTTTCACACTGCTGATAAAGACATACCTAAGACTGGGAAGAAAAAGGGATTTAATGGACTTACAGTTCCACATGGCTGGGGAGGCCTCACAATCATGGCAAAAGGCAAGGAAGGGAAAGTCACATCTTACAAAGATGGTGGCAGGAAAAACGAGCTTGTGCAGGCCAAGTCCCCTTTTTAACACCATCAGATTTTGTAAAACTTATCTGTTATCAGGAGAACAACACAGGAAAGACCTGCCCATTATTCAATTACCTTTTACTAGGACCCTCCCATAACGTGTGGGAAATCAAGAGGAGATTTGGGTGAGGACACAGATAAATCATATCACTATTCAATAAGCATTTGTGAATTTTTATTTTCCTTTCTCTCCAAACCGTACTAGCCCTTTGAAAATGCTACCCCTAACCAACTAAGCTATCAACTGGACTCCTAAAGTATTTGGGACTTTTTATTATATAAAATATACAAAGTCTAAATCTATGTTGAATTTATTAGTACTTTCAAATTAAATATTAATCTATTTACCACATTGTTGTCCAAGATACACTGATGAGTCATTTAACACAGACAACCTATCATGTTTGAGGTAAATGTAATATGTAATAATACTATTGGTACCTAGAGTTTCTGTTACTTTAGTTTCCTGATGACATTTTTTCTAAATATCTAGAAACGTTAACCTTTCATAAATGTTTCAAAGCATAGCACCACCCACTCATCCAACCAACCAACAACAATAACAAAAGAGGCAAATTTGCTAGTATAAGAAATAAATTACCTGTGAATGATTAAAATCCATCATCAATCTAGAAATTAGTAGATACTTATTCAGAATAGTGTTTTAGCAAATACATTAAAATGATAAATAAAAAATCCTGATGAAACAGATATTATATAGAAACATTTTAATTTGTGTACAAGCAGCTCCACATTTTTAAAGAATGAAATAGTTATTGACTCTGAACAGAATGTTATTGATAAACACATTCAGTCATCATTTCTAAGAGGTAAAAAAAAATTGTATTATAAACAAAGATTTACTTTCTTTCATTTCTAAATTATTTAATTCCATTTTCATCTTTTTATACTAATATTTCAAATGTTGTATTAAATGCTACAACATACATGTTGTCCTTGCAACATGTATGTAAATCATATGTGAAAACTTTGTGGCACTTTCTAATGCTGTTCTAATCGATAAAAATTAATAGATAATTTCTTTTTTCCTCAAGAACATGTCTAATGGACTTTGATTTTCTATTATTTGAAACATTCACTTCAACTTTTCAACCGTACAGAAGTTCTGAGTATGAGTTGAAAACTATTGGTAATATTACATTTGATTTGTGTATTATTTATGGTGTTTGAAACCTCAGAAGTGACATGCACAGCTTCTCTCAGTATGATCACTTTTTAATAAAGACTTGAAACACATTTGATTTGTGCTTTGAGGGAAAAAATTAAAATATATTTTTGCAGATAAGTTTACTGACATTTCAAAGATGACATCTTAGAAAAGACTTTTCTTTCAAGTGTTTTCTAAATGACATACATCTTCCACTTAAATTTGTCTTTGAAGTGATCCTCAAGTGTGCTGTTATTAAATCAAAAATGTTATCATAACTTGACCAATTGACTCCCTCAAAAATGCCCCAAATTCTCTCTCTCTCTCTCATTCACTAATATTTCATTAAATAATGAATTAAAATGTTTCTGCTGTGGACATAATATAGTATTAATTGTTGAGGAAAGAGTGGTAAATAAGTGAGGCATAACCCATTTCTTGAGTAAAATTATTTGAAATATCAGTTGAAAGAAATTTCATAGGAAGCGATCAATCAGCTTTGAAATTTTTTCTTTATTATTTTAATACTAATTGTACATATTTATGGAGTACATGTGATATTTTGACACATTTATACAATGTACTATGATCAAAACGGTAATTAGGACATCCATCACCTCTTACTATCATTACTTTGTGTTGATGACATTTCTAAATATTTATTCTAGCTACTTTCAAATATGCATAAATGATTGTTAAGTATCGTAACGTTATTGTAGTATGGAACAATAGAATTTTCTTTCTACTTAACTGCAGTTTTGTATCTATTTACCAACTTCCCTTCATTGCTCCCTCTCTTCTACTTTTCCCAGGCTCTAGTAATCATCATTCTCTACTCTCTATCTTCATGAAAATGGTTTTTTTTTTTTTTTGGTCTCACACATGAGCTAGAACATGTGATGTACGTCTTTCTGTGTCTAGCTTTTTTCATTTAACACAATGCTCTCCAGTTCTGTGTTGTTGCAAATAATATTCATTCTTTATGGCTAAATAATATTCGTGTGTGTGTGCGTGTGTGTGTGTGTGTGTATCTATATCTATCACAATGAAAATGAGGTATATACACCCATATATACCATTAATCCACTAATGAACACTTAGATTGATTCCATCTCTCTGCTCTTATGAATAGTGCTACAATCAATATGAGAGCACATATACCTCTTTGATATAATTTCATTACTTTTTGATATATACCTAGCAACGTGATTGTTGAATCACATAGTAGATTTACTTTTAGTGTTCTGAGGAACCCTATGCCATTTTTAATTGTTGTCACTCTAACTTATAGTCCCATCAACAATGGACTAGCACCCCCCCTTTCTCTGCATTCTTGCCAGAATTTGTGTTTTATTTATTTATTTTTCTGAGATGGAGTCTTTCTCTGTCACCCAGGCTGGACTGCAACGGCACAGTCTTGGCTCACTGCAGCCTCTGCCTGCCAGGTTCAAGTGATTCTCCTGTCTCAGCCTCCTGAGTAGCTGGGATTACAGGCATACACCACCACACCCAGTAATTTTTGTATTTTTAATAGAGACAGGGTTTCCCCATGTTGATCAGGCTGGTCTTGACCTCAGGTGATCCGCCCGCCTAGGCCTCCCAAAGCGCTAGGATTACAGGTGTGAGCCATCACACCCAGCTTGAAGTTTTTAATCTTTTTGATGATAGCCATTTTTACTGGGATAAGAGTATATCTCATTTTGGTTTTGATTTGCATTTTCCTGGTGATTATTTATGTTGAGCATTATTTGTACACTTGTACAAAAACAGTAGGCAATCTGGTAATGGAGTCAAAGATCAATTAATCCAGAGGAAGTTTGAAAGAACCCCTCTCATTGGAAGAGAACATGAATGGGGAGGGAATAACTCAGGGGTAAAAACTCTAGCAACCCCAGCCTGGGCTAGAATCCTCTCCAGATCCCCTTCCAAGAGAGTGTGGGAGCTGTCCTTTCACTCTGCCTAATAAACTGCACTATTACACACTCTTTGGGTCCTCGAGTTCTTATTTAAGCTGTAAAACTCATCATACTGCTGAAGAGGCCTCTTTCCCCATTCTTCAGGGTTAGGAAAGCCAAGAGCTTAAGCTCTGACTATAGCTACTCCATTTCTATGGTGGCATAGTGGTTAGGACTCCTGGTTTTTCACCCATGCAGCCTGGGTTGAATTCCTGGGGAGGGAACCAGGGAATCTGGCTGCAGTTGCTCTGGTTACACTCCAAAATCTTACCCAGACCAATGTCCTAAGTATTTTCTCCTAGAAGTATCAGGCCTTACCTTTAAGTATTTAATCCACTTTGAGCTGATTTTTGCATATGATGAGAGATAGGGGTCCAGTTTCATTCTCCTGCATATGAATATTCAGTTTTCCTAACACCAACTTATTAGACTGTCCTTTCCTTGGTGTGTGTTCTTGGCACCTTTGTCAAGAATGAGTTAGCTGTAAAGTCATGAATTTATTGAAGGTTCTCTACTCTGATTCGTCAGTCTATGTATCTGTTTTTATGACAATATCATGCCATTTTAGTTACTTAATCTTGTACTATATTTTGAAGTCTGATAACGTGATGTCTCCAGCTCTGTTCTTTTGCTCAGGATTGCTTTTTCTATTTGGGATCTTTTGTATTTCCATATGAATTTTAGGATTGCTTTTCCTATCTCTGTGAGGAATATCACTGGTATTTTAATTGAAATTACATTGAATCTGTAGACT
Organism: Leontopithecus rosalia; assembly: GCA_028533165.1. Lineage (NCBI taxonomy): Eukaryota > Metazoa > Chordata > Mammalia > Primates > Cebidae > Leontopithecus > Leontopithecus rosalia. The sequence goes on along the minus strand of CM052648.1, from coordinate 145,214,426 downwards.
GCTTTGTGTAGCATGGACATTTTAACAATATTAAGTATTCTAATTTAGGGGCATGGGATATATGTCTATTTTTATAGTGTATTCTTTTTAATATCTTTCATCAGAAATTTTTAGTTTTCATTGTTTCATAAGAGATCCTTCACTTATTTGCTTAAATTTATTTCTAAGTATTATATTTTTATTGTTATAATAAATGTGATTGCATTCTTGATTTCATTTTCAGATTTTTCACCGTTGGTGCATAGGAATGTTACTGAATTTTGCATGCTGATTTTGTATCTTAAAAATTTACTGAAATGTTTAACAGTTCTGACATTTATTTGATGGAGTTTTTAGATTTTTCTAAATATAGGATTATGTCATCTTTGAATAAGGATAACTTGACCTTGACTTCTTCCTTTCTAATTTGGATATTCTTTTTGTTTATTGTTTTATTGCTCTGGCTAGGACTTCTAATACCATATTGAATAGAAGTGGTGGAAGTGGTCATCTTTGTCTCCCTCCAGAACTCAGAGACTTTTCATTTTTTCCCCCATATCAGTTTTGGGTTTGTCATAGATGACCTTTGTTGTTTTGAGGAACGTTTCTTCTATAACCACTTTGTTGAGAGTTTTTATCATGAAAGAACGTTGAATTTTATTCAAAGCTTTTTTCAACATCTATTGAATTAGTTGTATTTTTAAAAATTCTGTTGATGTGATGTAGTTTGGTTATTGATTTGCATACGTTGAGCCATTTTTACATTACTGGGATGAATCCCGTTGATTATGATAAATGATTCTTTTATTGTGTTGTTAACTTTGTTTTGGTATTATTTTGTTGAGGAGTTTCGCTTCTTTGTTCCTTAGTGATATTGGCCTTTAGGTTCTTTTTGTATGTGTTTTTCCTTGCTTTATTTTGGTATCAGGATAATGCTGGCCTCATAGAATAAGTTTTGGTTTTCCCTCCCATGTAATTTGTTTGGAGAGTTTTAGTATTAGTTTTATTTCTTATTTAAATGTTTGGTAGAATTCAGCAGTGAATCCATTAGATCCTTGGTTTTGCCTTTGATCAGTGACTTTTTAATACTGCTACCATTTCATTACTTGTTAGTGGTCTCTCCAAGTTTTCTATTTCTTTTTTCATGATTCAGTTTTAGTAGTTTGCATGTGTTTAGGAACTTGTCCATTTCTTCTAAGCTTTTCAGTACAGTTGTTTATAATAGTCTGTAATGATCCCTTCTATCTTTTTGATATAATTTTTAATGTCTTCTTTTTGCCTCTGAATTTATGTCTTTTCTCTTATTTTCCTAATCTAATAAAAGTTTGTCCATTTTTAAATCTGTTTTTTGAAAAACTTATTATTCTTGCATATTTTGCAGTCTTAATTTCATTTATTTCTACTTTGATCTTCATTATTTCTTTTCTTCTATTAATTATAGAGTTTTTCCTTGATTTTCTATTTCCTTGAAGTGCATCACTGGCTGTTTATTTGAAGTCCTTCTAACTTTTTGATGTGTTTATTGCTATGAACTTCCCCCTAGAACTGCTTTTGCTATATCTCATCTGGTATGTCATGTTCCCATTTTCATTCATTTCGTGGAATTTTTAAATATTCTTTTAAATTTATTTTATGTTTTATTTGTTGTTTGGGAACATGTTTTACTTTTACAAATTTTTATAGTTTTCAATGTTCCTTGTCATTGATTCCTAGTTTTATTTCATTGAGGTCAGAGAACATATTCAATACAATTTTGATTCTTAAAAAATTTTTAGAAGTTGTTTTTTACCTAGTATATGACCTATCTTGTATTTTACATGATGTTGAAAGGTATATTCTGCAGCTGTCAGATGGAATCTTCTGTAAATGACTGTTAGGTCCATTTTGTCTGTCGTGCAGTTTTATTTTTATCTATTTTATCTGATATTTTATCTATATTGTCTGATATTGGTATTGTAGCAGGAGCGGCTGTGGGAAATGGATCTCTCAAACACCTAATGAAGAAGGAAAGAGTTTATTACAGTCGGGAGCTGAGGAATGATTTACCCAAATTCAGCTCATCTAACAAAGGAAAGTTCTGCCTTTATATAGGCTTATACTTCAGATATTACACATGGAAGAATCCTAGGTTTTACAGCCTCAGAAATCACATATGAAAAGGGTTTCAGTTTACACCTTCAGGAATCACGTATGAAAAGAGTTTCGGTTTACAGCTTCAGGAATCACATATGAAAGGGTTTCCGGCTTATAGTTTTAGGACTCACATGTGAAAAGGTTTCTGGTTTGATCTTGTTTGAAGTAAAAACAGTGCCTTCTGGAGAGTTTTCCCAAGACCAAGCCTGCCACCTATAGAAGGGAGATTCAGGAGAAGCCAGCTGGCTTGCTCTCCTATTGAGATGTACTGTGGATGACAGAGCGGGAGGGAATCCCAGATGCCTGGGTCTCCTTCCTCAGTATAGCTACTCCTGCTCTTTTAGGTTTTCATTTGCATGAAATATCTTTTCTGTCTCTTCGCTTTCAGTCTGTGCATGTCTATATATGTGAAGTGAGTTTTCTTGTAGACAGCTGTGCCTTGTTTCTATTTATTCAGTCTCCCTATGCCTTTGAATTGATTATTTTAATCTATTTACACGCATGATTGTTATTAATAAGCAATGGTACAATATTGCCGTTTTGTTTTTTGTTTCTTGGTTTTCTTGTAGTGCCTTCATTTCTTTTTTCCTCTAGGCTTAAATGATTTTCTCTAGTACTACATTTTGATTTTGTGCCAGTGCTTTTTACTTTTTTTTTTTTTGAGACAGAGTTTCGATCCTGTTACCCAGGCTGGAGTGCAATGGCGTGATCTCGGCTCACCGCAACCTCCGCCTCCTGCGTTCAAGCAATTCTCCTGCCTCAGCCTCCTGAGTAGCTGGGATTACAGGCATGTGCCGTCATGCCCAGCTAATTTTTTGTATTTTTAGTAGAGACGAGGTTTCATTATGTTGACCAGGATGGTCTCAATCTCTTGACCTCGTGATCCACCCGCCTCAACCTAACAAAGTGCTGGGATTACAGGCTTGAGCCACCGCACCTGGCTGCTATTTACTTTTAGTGTTATCTATTGTAAGTTTTAGCTTTGTGGTTGCAAAGAAACTTACAAAGCGTATTTTAGTTATAACAGGTTATTTTAAACCAATAATGACTTAATTTTGAGCATAAAGAAAAGTAACAAAAACATTAAATTTTAACACAGTTCCTCCTACACATTTTGACTTATTAATGTTTCAGTTTAAATTTTATGTTTGTTTCTGCCGGTGGATGCCGCTGAAGAAGCATCATTAAAGTCTCTTTTCTCCCTGTGATCATATCTAAGTCAGAGTCTCTGAAAGAGCCAGAAAAGCTGAGGAAGCTCTTCATTGGAGGGCTGAGCTCTGAAACAACTGATGAGAGCCTGAGGAGTCATTTTGAGCAATGGGGAATGTTTACAGACTGTGTAGTAATGAGAGATCCAAACACCAAATGCTCCAGGGACTTTGGGTTCCTCACGTATGCCACTGTGGAGGAAGTGGATGCAGCCATGAATGCAAGGCCACACAAAGTGGATGGAGGAGTTGTGGAACCAAGGAGAGCTGTCTCAAGAAAAGATTCTCAAAGACCAGGTGCCAACTTAACTGTGAAAAAAATATTTTTTGCTGGCATTAAAAAAGACACTGAAGAACACCACCTAAGAGATTTTGAACATGGAAAAATTGAAGTGATTGAAATGACTGACCAAGGCAGTAACAAGAAAAGGGGCTTTGCCATTGTGACCTTTGACAACCATGACTCTGTGGATAAGATTGTCATTCAGAAATACCATACTGTGAATAGCCACAACTGTGAGTTAGGAAAGCCCTGTCAGAGCAAGAGATGGTGAGTGCTTCATCCAGCCAAAGGTCGAAGTGGTTCTAGAAACTTTGGTGGTGGTCGTGGAGGTGGTTTTGGTGGGAATGACAACTTTGGTTGTGGAGGAAGCTTCAGTTGTCATGGTGGCTTTGGTGGCAGCTGTGGTGGTGGTGGATATGGTGGCAGTGGGGATGGCTATAGTGGATTTGGTAATGATGGAAGTAATTTTGGATGTGTTGGAAGCTACAATGATTTTGGCAATTACAACAATCAGTCTTCAAATTTTGGACCCATGAAGGGAGGAATTTTTGGAGGCAGAAGCTCTGGACCCTCTGGTGGTGGCAGCCAATACTTTGCCAGACCACAAAACCAAGATTGCTATGGCAGTTCCAGTAGCAGCAGTAGCTGTGGCAGTGGCAGAAGATTTTAATTAGGAAACAAAGCTTAGCAGAAGAAGAGAGCCAGAGAAGTGACAGGGATGCTACAGATTACAATAGATTTGTGAACTCAGCCAAGCACAGTGGCAGCAGGGCCTAGCTGCTACAAAGAAGACACGATTTAGACAAATACTCATGTGCATGGGAAAAAAACTCAAGGACTACATTTGTGACTAATTCTATAACAGGTGATTTTAGTTTCTGTTCTGTGGAAAGTGTAAAGCATTCCAACAAAGGGTTTTAGTGTAGATTTTTTTTGCACCAATGCTGTTGATCACTAAATGTAATAGTCTAATCATGATGCTGAATAAATCAATTTTTTAAATGTTTCTTGTAGCCAGTTGAATTTATTCATTTTAATTGTTTAATCTTTACACTGAAGATATAAGCAGTTTAATTCCTTCAATTACAGTATTAGAATATCCTAAATTTGTCTGTTTTATTTTACTAGTGAGTTTAATACCTTCAGAGGATTTCTTTTTTTATTTTATTTTACTTCAGGTGCAAACTATATCTGGCATTTCTTCCCATATTATCTCTCCCCACCCTCCCAACCCTCCCCACCTCCCACTGACCCTCCCCTACACCCCCACAACTGCCTCCATTGTGTGATGCTTCTCTACCCGAGTGTTCTCATTGTTCAGCACCCACCTATAAGTAAGAACATGAGGTGTTTGGTTTTCTGTTCTTATGTCAGTTTGCTGAGAATGATGGTTTCCAGATTCATCCAAGTCCATCGTTTTTTATGGCTGCATAGTATTCCATGGTGTATATGTACCACATTTTCTTTGTCCAGTCTATGATTGATGGGCATTTGGGTTGTTACATGTTAGCATCTATTTCTTCCATATTGATGAAATCCTGTTAGTATTTCTTATAAGAGAAATCTGGTGTTGTCAAATTCCCTCAGTTTTGTTTGTCTGAGAAAGTCTTTATCTTGCCTTCATGTTTGAAGGATAACTCTGCTAAATGTTGTATAGTTTGGTTGGCAGTTTTTTGCTTTCAATAGGTTGAGTATAGCATTCTATTTTCTCCTTACCTGCCAGGTTTTTGTTAAGAAATTGCTGAAAACCGTATTGGAGTTATATTGAATGTAATGTTTCTTTTCTGTTGCTAATTTGAGTACTCTTTCTGTGCTTTTGAATTTTGCTAATTTGATTAGGATATACCTTGGGGACTTCCTCTTTGGACTGAATTTTATTACTGACCTCTACACTTCCTGTACCTGTATGGGGAAGTCTGCCTTCAGATTTGGGGACTTTTCACACATTATTTCTTTAAATATGCTTTCTAGGCTCTTTCTCTCTTGTCTCTTTTGGGGATTCTTATTATGTGGAGATTAGTTCATTTGATGGTGTCCATGATTCTCACAGGCCTTCTTTATTCTCTTTTTCTTTTTGTTTCTCTGGCTGGATAATTTCATATGTTTTAAGTTAATGAATTATTTCCTGTGTTTGATTAATTCTACTGTTGAGGCTTTCTAATAAGTTTTTGTGTTCAATTAATGCATTATTTGGTTATAGGATTATCTGTTTGTTTCTTTTCATTTCTCATATTTATTTTGTTGCTGAATTGTTTTCTAAATTTCCTTTAATATTTTATTTAATTTATTTGCATTTTCTTGTGATGTCCTGAACTTCTTTAAGAAGATAATTCTGAATTATCTTTCCAATGTTTGACAGCTATTCAATTTTTCCGAGTCCCTTGCCGGAGTTGTTAGTTTATACATTCTTTGTGTTTTTCATTGATGACTGCACTTTAAGGAAACCGCCACCTTTTCCAGTTTTGCAGGTGTTCATTGGTGGTGTTAGACCTTTATTACTTAATATTGGAACTTAAGCACCAGCTTGCTATTTCTTCTTTTTCTGGGAGGGGACTTATAGTGAGCATTAGAACGAAAATACTTCGCTAGAGCTAACTCATTGCCCTGCTACTCTTTTCTGGTCTGGGAAGAGTTACAGTAAGCACTGGAACTTGAACACTGCCCTGGAACTAAATTGTTGCCCTGACAATTTTTTTTCCCCCCAGTATGGAGAACACTTAAGCAGTCACCAACACTTAATTCAAGCCTTTTAGTTGTTTCCAGCCCAGTGAAAGGCTCCATGCAAGCATCTTGGCTATGTGAAAAATTATGCTAGGGATTCAGGCCTTTCCACAGATTGTGCCCCCAGCAGGACTACGGCATCAGCCTGTCCTTTCAATGTGGTGCTCCCGCTGATCAGAATGCAGAGTAGCTACCGATATCTCTGCACCAGTTGCTGCACTCAGCTCCTGTTCTTTCCTTTATACAGTGCAAGAGGTTCAACTCTCCTGGTATTCTCAATGGTTCCTGTGATATAGGGCTGCTGTGGGCTTCCCATGAAGATTTCCAGACTGAGGCAGAGTTTGAATGTTCATTTCCAATTCTCTTTTCTCACTTTTGAAATGATGCGACAAAGGAAATTATGAGTAGTGATATACTGGCTCAGAGGAGGGTCAGCACCAACTTAAATGATATTTTCCTTAACTGGTTATAGGTTCTCTTGATGTTGTGGGTCCAGGGGGTCTCCCTGAGTTCTGATTAACTTAGGATGGTACTCTTGTATTTGAAGAGTTTCTAGTTTATTTTTGTTGGAGATGTGCATCTCCTATTCTGCCATCTTGCAAATGTCACTCTGAATTACTTATTTTACATAGGGAAGATATAATATTAAATAAGAGAAAGTGTAGTACTTGTAGAAATTTCAGTAATATTTAGAGGGACGTAAATTGGATACATTCAAATATTCACAACATTGGGATACATAGATCCCACATAAATATCCAGTTCTATTCTTATCTCTGTTAGTATTAATTAGGGCTCTTTAAAGTCAAGAATGTCATAAACTTATTTAATTGTATTGTAGGTCACTTTATGTAATTTGTATCTTGTAGTATTTTGGTAAAAACACACTTTAAGAATGAATAGAACTCACCACATTTTGAGTAACTTTTATTTTCTCATGCTGCCATTATGATGGTGATGATGTCCTAAACGTTTGCATAGTGTTTTCAATAATAAGCTGAAATTATAGTTGCCCTGATACTTAGCAGAAAACAAAGAATTTTAAAGAATATGCAGCATTTTAAATTTCCCTAGTGAGGTCAGTCAGCAGAAAACATAGTGAGGGAAAGAAAGCAAAAAATTAAAGAGTAACCAATGAAACAAACAACACATTAACACCTGTCTTTAAAAAGGATTTAAGAAAAATAGTAGTCTATTTTCAAAAATACTATTTCTGCTTCTATAAGGCTTTTAACAGTGGAAATTACTCTGATAATGGCAGCATCAATTCTACTGGGATACGAGGAGAAATGGAATAGTTGGATAGTTGGTAGATCAGAGAAACGATCAATCAGACGGCTAACTTAAGGGACTACTGAAAGGTGATTGTTTGAATATGATTACAGCATTTTTTTACACAATTTTATATGGATATTTTATTTCAGCTTGAAGTTACTTTTTAATTCTTATTCCAGTGGCTTAATTCATTTAAAAAATGAATTCAGAAGACAAAGGAAGTAACTGAAAAGTGTAAATGTAATTCATATGGCTGAAATAATATTTTGGCAGGCTAAAGATAACTCTCACAGTGATTTGAATGAGAAGCTCCAAGAGAAATTGTCTGGGTGCAAAGTAACCCCAGACAAATTTTGTGAATGCCTTAGTCAAGCAACATAAATGCAAAATGAAATTGACAAATTCAATATGGACTTATTCCCCAAGTATATTGGAAAGTAGATTCTGTGAGTTAGCTTTAACTGACTTATGAGATAGGAATTCCATCTATTTTTCCTATATTTTCCATTTTATGGAATATTTTAAGGCAATTCTACAAATGCCATACATTTGCATTATTTTTTCTCAATATATGAACCTTATATTTATTTTTAAATATGATTATAACTCTGGAGAACCTCATAACAGTTATTTTGCAAAATGCTATTTAAATAGGACCTAAAATAATCATATTATCTGGTGGTTTCACAATTAAGATAGTTTTGTAAAATGTAAAATCTAGGTAGAAGTGTATCAGAATCACCTTGTCTTTTACATAGAACACATGATTTTCATTCTCAAACCAATTCTGAGTTTGGCTCACTAAGAAGTAATGACCTCCCCCTACCACCACATCTTCCTCCTTTCCTACAAAGACTCAGGGCTGCATATAACTTACTTTTCCTAATGTCAAATGGCCAGGGAAAAATAAGTTGTGAACAACTTGTGTAGACCTTTTAAGGCTGTATTTAATGACATGTAATCAAATAATTAGGTTATATTTTCAGATGCCTTCCTGTAGAATTTATTCATCTAATAAGAACTGTATCAAGTAGTAACATAGTCAATAAAATTGTTAGATTGAAATATTTGGAATGATTCATTTTCAAAATATTTGTTATTCTCATCATTTTTTCCGATTTCTGAAGTCTCCTTGTTTTTGTATATGATCTATTTTTTTTTGGCTTATAACCAGAATTCATATATTCTCTTCTGACAAAGATTCTTCATTGACCAAGTTTTGGTTAGGCTCCTGGAAGTTCTCCTGGGCCCATCTGTGCACATCCTCCTAAAATCCACACTTACCAAGAATCTCCTATCCTATTTATCTTATCATCCTGACATCTGATGGGCTCCTCATCTTCCAGCATCACCCAAGTGACATCTAATCACTCTGGCCTGACTTCAATAAGAATCTTAGTAATGGCTTAGCTAGAATCTGTCCTTACAGCTGATGCTTCCTCCTAGAAATTTTCTATCCATCAACCCTCTCCTTGCTATAAATTCCCACTTGTTCATGCTATATTCAGAATTATACCTACTTCTATACTGAGGTATCTTTTCCCTTCTTGCAATATCTCTGAATAATATCTGCTTTTACTGCTTAAACTACTATCCAGCTGTGGTTTCTCTAGAAAACTTTATAACATATCAGCTGAGTAAATTCAAGTCACTTAGCAAAACATAGAGAAACTCAGTTTTCTCACTTATTAAAAATTTAAAAAAATAACAAATGCAAAGCATTAAGTGTAGTTTAAATGCCATTACATATATGAAAAGAACTATTAGAGTTAAATTTATATCATCCATTAAAAATAGCTTCCTTACTTTGTTTTTACCATCAGAAATAGTTTCCTTACCTTGTTTTTACCATCTAACATTCTTTAAAAATTCTGGGCTGGGTGCCGTCACTCATGCCTACAATCCCAGCACTTTGGGAGGCCGAGGTGGGGGCGGATCACGAGATCAGGAGATTGAGACTATCCTGGCCAATGTAGTAGAACCCCATCTCAACTAAAATACAAAAAATTAGCTGGGCATGGTGGCACGTGCCTATAGTCCCAGCTGCTTGGGAGGCTGAGGCAGTGAGCAGAGATCACGCCACTACACTCCAGCCTGGTGGCACATGCCTGTAGTACCAGCTGCCAGGGATGCGGAGGTTGCAGTGAGCCGAGATTGCGCCATTACACTGCAGCCTGGCAACAGAGCAAGACTCCATCTCAAAATAAATAAATAGATAGATAGATAGATAGATAGATAGATAGATAGATAGATAGATAGATCTGCTCAAACACCTTTAGCATTACCCCATCAGTACTGTTAAAGTATTTTTTTAACATTTCTTTATAAACATAATCTTATAATAACATACCGGCATTGTTTCATGTTCCTCTCTCTATAACTTCACTAGAAAGATTTAAGGGAAGAAATATAAATTACTGGTAGGGTATCCGACATATTTTTAGGATTCAATTCAGATTTTAAGGTTGAGTAAATGAGTAAATAAATAAAATGACTGGAACTAAAGGAGTTGTCATGTATTCTTAAATTTTGGAATTGTTTCCGTTAAAAGGAAGCATACGCAATAACTAATGAGTCACATCCAGAAATCTAAGACTCAATTCATGTATGAATGTAAGACCTGGAATGAATGTAAGACCTTCATTCCAGAAGGTCTTACAGGGTATACACAATGGTGGAAATACAACACTGAAGCCCCCAGAAAGGCTGTCATCATGGAAACAGACAATTCTATTGGAAAAAATTGACAATAAATCATTAATAACTTCTCATTATTTAGGAGCTACTTATGTCCAAATAGAATAAATGTATGTAGTAACAAGTAAACTTTGGTGTTAAATTTAATAATGCCTCTTGCCGGGCGCGGTGGCTCAAGCCTGTAATCTCAGCACTTTGGGAGGCTGAGGCGGATGGATCACAAGGTCAAGAGATCGAGACCATCCTGGTCAAAATGGTGAAACCCCGTCTCTACTAAAGATACAAAAAATTAGCTGGGCATGGTGGCGTGTGCCTGTAATCCCAGCTACTCAGGAGGCTGAGGCAGGAGAATTGCCTGAACCCAGGAGGCGGAGGTTGCAGTGAGCCGAGACCGCGCCATTGCACTCCAGCCTGGGTAACAAGAGCGAAACTCTGTCTCAAAAAAAAAAAAATGCCTCTTACAAAATTAAGTCTAAATTTTTTTTATTGCTTTCCAATGAGAAAAAAACTTTGTATCTACAAATTTTGAAAAAAAGAAAAAACAAAACAAAACAGAATTGCCACTAGTGAATTGTAAATTCATCAAATATTGTGATAACATTAGTTCATAGAAATTAAAGTGAAATGAAACATTTTTTCTACTGTCAAGGAATGTCTTAGCAGTAAGTCTTTCTCTTCTATCAACTGACCATGGAAAACGCTACATGAAGAGTAGGTTAATGGAAAAGTATAGATACAACCTGGTGTGAAACCGCGAGGAAACTGTTCATCTAACCTGCTTGCATCCTCAGGAGCTTCTAGTTCTAGTCTTGCAGTTTAGTTATGTCTCATGGTGGGGTACTCTACTAAGGCTCTACAGTAGGCCAACTGCTGCTTTTAAAAGGTTAAACCTTCTCAAGAATCTTAAGGTTCTCTTTGTACCTGTCCTATCAAGATTTGTCCATGATTTCACATATCCTTCCTGTCACAATGAATACCACTGAATTTGCAAGTTCAGGGGCACAATTGCACAAGAAGCTTAGAATGCAATTGAACCGCTTTTCTCTGAGCCACAGTAAAAACTGGCATCCTTCTAAATCACAAAATAAATGGAACAGAAAAGCATTGCCAAAGGCAGGATATGATGCCTCCAAAACCCACAAAAACCCAACAAATGCTATACTTTTAAAACATTTCAGGTATTAAAGAGTTTAATAATTTTCCTTAACCTATAATGCTATATGACCAAGACTAGTACATTCCTAAAACTTAATCCAATGGCCTATAACTTAAATTTTTTTAGGGTTCATCTTTCATTCTCTCCCTTTGTCATTTATTAATGTAGTGCAATTATAATTAATTACACTGCCATTTAACACAATAGAATGTATTTAGTAGGCTAAAAGGCTGTTCTGCAAAACATGAAAATAATCAGTTTCTAGGGACTATACTGTGACATGGAGCAAAGGAGTTAGACGAGGCACCTGTCAGAAAAGTGAACCCACACTATTGACCTTCTCATATAATTGCAAGCATCATTGATCCTCTTCATTGAGGGTGATTGAAAAACAAATTTTTTCAACAGTGGTCTGTTTTAGTAAAGATACCAAGTTCAAAATAAACAGCTACCATTGAGGTGGACCTTGGATTCCATGGATAGTAGTCTGTTATCATCTTGTATAAGCCACCAAGTTTTGCAGGGAAAAGTAAATTGAAGACAGGCAAGTCACTCATATAGTCTTAAAATTTTGTATGATTTTGTATGCTAGAGCAAATTTCTGCAATTCTACCTAGGATGTGGTATTGCTTCTGCTTTATGATGTTGAGCTGGATAGGGAATAATTTTTTAGGGACTTCCTATTGCTCTTTCCTACTATAATTGTTTTAACTAAAAAAAAAAGATAGATACAATGATGTGAGTACTATAAGCTATTAAGTTTATCTGGCCTAAGCCCTAACATTCACAATTTATATGGAATTTAAATCAATAAACAAAAAGCAAATAGACCTATTAAAAATGGGCAAAGGACATGAACAGGCACTGCTGAAAAGAAGACATACGAGTGTCTAAAAAACACATTAAAAAAATTCTTGGCATCTCTGATCATCAGAGAAATGCAAATCAAAACCACAGTGAGATACTATTTCACACTAGTCTGAATGGCTGTTATTAGAGAGTCAAGAAACAACAGATGCTGGCAAGTCTGTGGAGAAAAGGGAATGCTTTTATACTGTTGATGTGAATGTAAATTAGTCCAGCCACTAATGGAAAGTATTTTTAATATTTCTCAAAGAATTTGAAACAGAACTACCATTCTACCTAAGAATCCCATTACTAAGAAAATAAATTATTCTAACAAAAAGACACATGTACTCTTCATCACTGCATTATTTACCATAGCAAAGACATGGAATCAACCTAAGTACCTATCAGTGATAGACTGAAGTTTTAAAATGTGATACATATACATCCCAGAATACTATGCAGCCATAAAATATAATGCAATCATGTGCTTTGTAGCAGCAACATGGAAGCAATTGGAGGCCATAAAACTAAGCAAATAAATGCAAGAACAGAAAACCAAATACTGCATATTCTTATTTAGAAATGGAAGCTAAACGTCAAGCATACATGGACATAAATATGGAAACAATAGTCAATGCAGACTACTTGGGGGAGAAAGAGGGAGAGTATGAGTTGAATAAATACCTATATGCTCACTGCATGAGTGATGGGATCTTTACCTCAAATCTCAGTCTTACACAATATTCCCATGTAACAGACCTGCATATATACCCCCTGTATCTAAAATAAGTTGAAATGTTAAAAAAAAGTTTATTTGTCCCATGAATGGACTAAAGAACTATGTGAATCCTGAGTAAGTGTTCCCTAATATTAGTGTGGTTACAGAACCTGTCTCCCACAGCCCTTGAAAGGTCTGGGCATTTCCTTTCTTTGATCCCCTTTCTTTAACTCTGCTTGAAAGCTACAACTTTCAATAAGAAATATTTAGAGTATATAGTGTTTTTAAGGTGTGTAGATTATTTTTATGGTGGAAGCCAACACATTGACACTTGGATAGAAGAAGGTAGGATTCTTTGATACAGAACCAAAAGAGAAGGCCACCAGGCAAAGCCACACAGAGTTGCACCTGAATACAATGTAACAAAAAGTTGTAACTGTAGGAGACAGCTTATGAAGGAGTTAGTGACAGGGGTTTAGCTAGGTTTCTAGACTTCTTTTTGGACTGGCTAATTTGAATAATTACACACGCTCTAGGGAACAGAGGCTGCCCTAGTTGTCTGGCATTTGGTCTTGGGATGATTAAGATGGGTACATAGTGACCCTGGAGTTGAGGAGTTGAGGGCCCGATAAGGAAAGTGGTTGGGGTATGAATTTACTATTTGGAGAACTGACCGGCCTAGACAAAGATAGCATTCGTATTTATGTATTTACATATATTTACATTTACAGTGATATTGTACAATCTTTTCTCAAAAGATCTTAGTCTCCCTCTTAATAAATAAGATCTAGGTTTAAGAACTGGCTGAGCTCCGGAAATTGATGTGGGATTGGGCAAACTAAACTTCTATGGGCTTGGAGAATGCCCTGGAAGAGAATGAGAAACGATTAACTACTCTGGTTTAAGATAAGACCACTTTGAGGTAAATCTAACATTGTATAGAACCACCTCCTACAGATTTGGCTCTAAGCAGAGCAGGATTGAAATGTGATAAGGGTACTGTAAGGCCTCTGCTGCAAAGGCCTTTCTAGACCTGTCTTAAGGTGGGGCAAAAATGAGAAACGTGTTTAAGGGATAAGCGAATTTCTTTGTCTGTTGTGAGATGCTGAAATGGGAGGAGTTCCCTTATTTCCTTCCCAGGGCAAGCGACAGGGATGGTGGCCTGCTGCCAAACGCCTCCCGGGAGCCTGCAGATGGGCAGGCTGTGGGGAGCGTTTTGGGGGTCTGACCCCACTTCAGAGTCTAGGGTTGAATGTTTATAGCTCCTGAAGCCCCAGGGGGCCTGGGCTCTTTCAGTTTCGCAATCCACAGAGGGCTTGTGTTAATCTGCTCAATTAGATTCCCTATGCTGGAGTTTAACTGGTAGATGACCTTCCTCTAGGAACACTCAACTGATAAGGAAAGAATGCTTCAAGTGAGTGTTCATACAACTCTGTAAACATACTGCACATGCGGCCCCTCTCAAGTGCTGGCAGGCCACTGCATATGCGAAATGCCCAGTTATAAAACCTAAGTCAAAGTCAAACCAGGCACTTGCATCTCTCAAGTTGCCCGCTTGGCCCTCTTGCAAGTGTTCTTCCTTTGGTTCCTGCTCTAAAACTTTTTAATAAACTTTCACTCCTGCTCTAAAACTTGCCTCAGTCTCTCCATCTGCCTTATGTCCCTTGGTTGAATTATTTCTTCTGAGGAGACAAGAATTGAGGTTGCTGCACATCCATACTGATTCATTGCTGCTAACAGTTGCAGCAAATGCAATAATTCTTTTGGTTATCTTAATTATTCATAAGTGTTGGGACTGGACCGGTCTTGCAATCATCACTTTTTAAGAGAGCTTAATCTACAGATAAGTCGTGCTGTGGAAGGCACTCAGTTTGCATGTCTGGTTATGTCATTAGATTAAATCTATCAGCCTTTTAAAACAAGCAAATATTGTCTGTTCAACGTACATGCTTGTTTCCAGAGCTGCGTAATCTTTTTATTATTCTTTCCCTGTTCTAGGTAAAGATTTTCTGCCTTTTAGTGAGAGGACACTCAAAGGCCGAGATGATATTTTTAAGTATAAAAAAATTGTTTTTCAAGTTTAGGCTCAGCAGTATAAAGTCAGATCCCTTTTCTGATGGAGCACATTGAGGTCTTCCCCAGTTTATTCTGTTTCCTAACATGCTCCTGTGCCTCCCTGTTATTACACAAACTTGTGGGAGTCACAGAACTGTAGGTCTGAAGGAAATGCATGAACAAAATAAGTACAATTTAGATGAAAGGAGGGGGAACTAAGGAAGTTGGAAAACACACGATTCTATGAACTCTGAGTATTATGAACATAATAATAGAGAATGACCAAATCCTTTTCAAGGGTTCGATTCCATAAAGTGTGTAACTATTAATGATGAATCATTAGGGTAACACTCTAGTAGACTACATTCAGATCAATTTTTTGCCTCTAAACAGAGAAACAGAAATGCAATGAAATTAAACCATATTTTAGAAAAAAATTATTTTGGATTAATATTCATTATCCCTACAAAGGGCGTTTTCTCCTGTGGTTGCTTGAAAGCCTTTGTCTGGAGAGAATACTCTCTCTTTACATTAAAAAAAATAAAAAAGGAGAATATGATTAAAAGTAAATAAATAATGAATAGTTTTCTAATGCTATTCCTCCCCTTGTCCCCCACCCACCAACAGGCCCTGCAAAGGACATGCACTCATTCTCTTTTATGGCTGCATAGTATTCCTTGGCAGTAAACAAAACAGCATGGTACTGATACCAAAACAGATATATAGACCAGTGGAATAGAACAGAGTCCTCAGAAACAGCACCACACTTCTACAGCCATCTGATCTTTGACAAACCTGACAAAAACAAGCAATGGGGAAAGGATTCGCTATTTGAGTAGTGTTGGGAAAACTGGCTAGCCATATGCAGAAAACTGAAACTGGACTCCTTCCTCACACCTTATACAAAAATTAATTCAAGATAGATTAAAAATGTAAATGTAAGACCTAAAACCATAAAAACTTTAGAAGAAAATCTAGGCAATACTAGTCAGGACATAAGCATGGGCAAAGACTTCATGACGAAAATGCCAAAAGCAATTGCAGCAGAGCGAAAATTGACAAATGGGGTCTAATTAAATTGAAGAGCTTCTGCACAGCAAAAGAAACTATCATCAGAGTGAACAGGCAATCTAGAGAATGGCAGAACGTTTTTACAATCCATCCATCTGACAAAGCACTAATATCCAGAATCTGCAAGGAACTTAAATACATTTACAAGAAAAACAAACAAACAACCTCATCAAAAAAGTGGGCAAAGAATATGAACAAACACTTTTCAAAAGAAGAAATTTATGTAGTCCACAAACATATGATAAAAAGCTCATCATCATTGGTCATTGGAAAAATACAAATCAAAATCACAATGAGATACTATCTCACACCAGTCAGAATGGCAATCATTAAAAAGTCAGGAAACAGCAGATGCTGGTGAGGCTGTGGAGAAATAGGAATACTTTACACTATTGGTGGGACTGTAAATTAATTCAACCATCATGGAAGACAGTGTGGCGATCCCTCTAAGATTTAGAACTAGAAATATCATTTGACCCAGCAATCCCATTAGTGGGTATATACCCAAAGGATTATAAATTATCCTACTATAAAGACACATACAGAGATATGTTTATTGCAGCATATTCACAATAGCAAAGACTTGGAATCAACCCAAATGCCCATCAATGTTATACTGGATAAAGAAAATAAATATATATACTATTCAATATATACAGTATCTAGTCTATATGTTATATGGTATAGTATATAGTGTGTACATATATATACACACAGAGCTTTAGAAGAGCGAATGCAGGAAAATATGCTAGGAAAAATGTAGAGGCACTTAAAGAGGTATTACCAACATGAACATAGCTTCTCTTTCTAGCTATTATGGTAGGCTTTATTATCTTGTGAAGTAATCACATTTGTATTTTGTTTCCTTTTTAACTCAACTAATAGCTGTAGTCTGCATTTGCAAAACTTGTTAGAAAATCTACATGTTTTACTTTTTTTCTTTTAAAAGTTTATCATTTTTGATGAAACATTTTTTCTCCATTACTGTCTGGAAATTCAGGGTTATTCAGTCCAAAGAGATTAAGATCTCCTTCCAAAGTGAGGAAGATGGGAACAGAGAGAGCCAACACTATTGATACTGTTACTTTTGCCATGTAACACTGACATTAAAAATTAATCACATCATTCATAGAAGCTTGTTCAACACTCTTTTGAGCTTTCTCTGGGCCAGGACTTAGGGCCTTCATTGTTGTTTTCTAGTTTGATTTTAAGATAAGAGCTACATTAATTCACATGTGGGCCAGCGACTGTGGTCCACACACAATATAAAAAGAGTATCGCCTTTTGACTTCAGCCAGAGTCTCCCACCTTAACCAGACACAAAACTAAAATAAAACAGGATTTTTTTTTTTTTTTGAGACAGAGTCTCACTCTGTCACCAGGCTCCAGGCTGGAGTGCAGTGGCACAATCTCGGCTCACTGCAACCTCCGCCTCCTGGGTTCAAGCAATTCTCCTGCCTCAGCCTCCCGAGTAGCTGGGACTACAGGCACACGCCACCACGTCCAGTTAATTTTTGTTTTTATTAGTAGAGATGGGGTTTCACCGGCCAGGATGGTCTCAATCTCTTGACTTCACGATCTGCCCGCCTTGTCCTCCCAAAGTGCTGGGATTACAGGCTTGAGCCACTACACCTGGCAAAAACAGGATTTTTTTTTTTCTGAGCCCAGGTTATCTTCCAGAATGAAGCTTCCTTTATATTGAGTTATTCTATGAAGGCTTCACAGTTGGGACTATTCTAATGCATTTAATGATATTGACCATCAATAAGGAAGTTACAGTATTGTTTTATTTTCTGCAGGGTGATTCTTGTCACCTTATGTAATGTTTATCATCTGTTCACTAGAATCCAGCTCTGATCAGCAAGTGTTTTGGAGAAGAGATTTTGTCGGGCCACATCTTTTCTTGTGCTTTTTTCCCTTGCTTATTACAATGTGATATAACTAAAAAGAATTTGTTCCTAGAGTGTCTCTCTTACTCACAAAATAAAAAATAAAAATAATTCTCTTTCTCTGTATGAAACTTAAGTAGATCCTATAACTTTATGGCTTCTTTCAGTTTAACCAAAATTCTTAAGGTCACCACAAATTATAAAACACATATTCAATTCAGTAACTACAACTCTGTTCCAATATGTTTAATTAGCCCTTTATGCTTTAGTGAACCGGAAGTTCTCTTCTTTCCCTTAGCCAGGCCTGTGGTATATGGGAGTCAGACTGCCGAAGCCACGAAATTGCTTTCCCATTTTTCACTCACTTCTTCCATTACTTGATGACTCTTAACTGTGACTCTTCCAGGTGAAATGGAGGGCATAGAAAGAAGAGAAATAACATCGCTGGGGAAGTATGTACCTGACTGGCTCTCTGGGTCAGGCTTGATATTGACTCTTTTTTTTGGGTGATTTTATGCACATCCCTTTTGAAAACTGTGCACATACTTTGGATGGCTGATACCCTACAACTTCTGGTTTTCCAGTGTTTATTTCCACACAGACTTTTTTGTTGTAGTGCATTGTGCAGGAGCAAATATTATCTTGCTGCCTGCAGTGACTTCAGTGTTAAAATCACAAACATTAGCATATTGTTATACTCATGCACACACGTGCACACAAACATGTCATTAATAAAAGCACTTGGGTTGATTCATCTCGTAACATATAATCTGTTGTAGGGTTACAGGATCAGTGTTTACAGTTATAGAAACAATAGCATATTTTTTTGAAGTTCTTCCTGACCAGGCCCTCTGTTGCATAAGCTGTTCTCTGTAATCCTGCCCCTTACATTGAACTTGCTCAGTCTGTGTTGTTCCCAGTTTCACTCTCAGATCTGATAAGGTCTTACAAGCTCCAATTTTATTCCAGTTGCGTCGTCACTCTACTTCCTCTTCTCTTTACATTGTTCCTCTATAGTCCAGTGGTTTTTTTTTTTTTTTGAGGCGGAGTTTCGATGTTGTTACCCAGGCTGGAGTGCAATGGCGCGGTCTCGGCTCACTGCAACCTCCTCCTCACGGGTTCAGGCAATTCTCCTGCCTCAGCCTCCTGAGTAGCTGGGATTACAGGCATGCGCCACCATGCCCAGCTAATTTTATGTACTCTTTAGTAGAGACGGGGTTTCACCATATTGACCAGGATGGTCTCGATCTCTTGACCTCGTGATCTACCCGCCTCGGCCTCCCAAAGTGCTGGGATTACAGGCGTGAGCCACCGCGCCCGCGCCCGGCCAAGTCCAGTGGTTCTTAATCCTCACTACACCGTGGGATCACCTGGGGAGATTTTGAAAACTGCTATGGCTCAGTTTTCACCCAATAGGTTGGTATTTAATTGTGCTGAGGTAGAGCTCCGACATAAATATAATTTTAGAAACTCTTCATGTGATTCCAACGTGCATCCAAGGTGAGAACTACTACCTTGGTCGTCCTTCCTGATTCTTGGTTTGGTTTGGTTTTGGTATTTGCTCTCCTGCTTCATAGGAATCATCATTTGCTTTTAGCACACACACACACAAAATCACCCTGATGCTGTATTTCTCAACAATTAAAGATCTGTAGAAATATTATATGTTATACACCTATCTGTTATCTATCTATCTATCTATCTATCCATCTATCTATCTACCTACCAACCAATTGGGAGAGAGAAATGTGGTTGCAATACTGACATTTTTAAATGTTCAGACTCAAACCATTACTCCATCTTTCCTTAATTCCTTTAAATATTTATTCAATTAATTCTTTTTCATATATTAGGAACTTAGTTTGTCCCGCCAAAGTTCCTATGGTGACCTCCCTCCTCATTTTCTTGGAATGTGACCCTATTTGGAGACACGGTTTTTAAAGAAGTAAATAGGTTAAATTGGGCCCTTGGGATGAACCCGATTCTACTATGACTAGTGTCTGTATGAAAAGAAGGGATTTAGGATACATACTTGCAGAAGTAAGCACCATGTAAAGACGTGGGAACAAGGTAGCCATGTTAAAGCCAAGAAGAGAGGCCACAGACTTAAACCACTCCAGTCAACACCATGATACTGGACTTCTGGCCTCCAGAATTGTGAGATGATTAATTTCTGTTGTTTAAGCTACCCAATCTGTGGTATTTTTTTATGGCAACCCTAGAAAACGAATACATCATATATCCCAACTACAACTTACCTAATTCAGGCCTTAACAATTTCAACCAGAATAATTCTATTTACCTCTGTATTATACCCCGAGTCCGATGGATACTTTGAATTCATTCTCCAAAATGTAGTCAGAATGATCTATTAAAAATACAACTACAACTGCTATATCATTTCTACTTAAACTATTTGAGTGACCTATCTTCCAGTCCATATAATGCTATCTTGAGTCTAAAATTCATTCTCAAATGTTGATATGTATATGATAAGCATGTTTACAAGAATTTTTATTTTCATTATTCTATACTCTCTGTACATTATTCTCCTTTATATTTTTTAATTAAGTTTATTAAAAAATTACCTTAGAGAAAATATCACTCTCTGAAAGTATTCTGAGTCAATATATTTACCATAGTACTAAAATTTCCTATGTATAAATCAGTTATTATATATGTTTAATAATTAGCATGTTTCTATGTCTATTTTGACATAGATTAAGATTATATAATTCTTAAGAAATCAACTATTTTAAATTCATTTTTATAGTACCCATTAGTCCCCAAAGTTTAATGCAGTATTTATAGTAAAAGCATTTACTATTTTCTAAAGAAATTTTGGGCTTCACTTGTATGGTATATGTTTAATCAATAATGTCACAGATTACCTACAACTCCTAAAGATAATACAACCCCAAGGTGAATGCTTAAAAACTTTCTTTACATTTTACTTTGAAAGCATAGGACCTTTACCAGGGATTACCTAAAATAATAGGTATTACATAAAATAAAATTCATTCCACATTTATTAATTATTTATGTTAGATTTTATCAGTGAAAGAAAATCATAAATGTATGTTACATAGAATATGAACCTGCTGAAATTGTATGCAAATTTGAGCACACACTGAGTTTGAGTATGTACTTTTACCGAAGTACCTTTTATCTAGTTGTCATGTTTATAGATTACAAAATTGTTAAGATTGATTATACATTTTAGGTCTTATATTTTACATCAAACCAGGCTAATAGTAACCAATAAGATAAATCATATTATCTTGAGTCTTTCTGGAGTGTTTTGGTATTTATTCCTCCACTTCCATTGAGGATTGTTGTCTTAAAAGAAAACACACACAATAAGACAAAGGAGCAACTGCAAATTCCTTTTGAAAGCTTTTTTTCTTGAGGGAGTTTTGATGAAAACACTGTCCATTACAACACAGTGCTGTATTGTTTCCCTATAAAGAATGGTTTATGCACATCCACTTTCATCAATTTGGCAAATATTTATTGTTTCCTGCAGACTTGGCGCTTTGTTTTACATCTCAAATACATTGGTAAATTAGATAGTTCCTGCTCTTTAAAGTTAAGTTTATACAGAAGGAAAGAAATATATGAACAAATAATATGTTTGTTATTATTTGTAAGGGGAAAATATGTAGATGTTTACAGTGAGAAGAGATAACAACTGGGCCATACTTTATATTGGGTATTAAAGATGATATCTCTAAGAAGATTATACTTAAACTGAGATCTAAATGTCATGAAGGAGGTAGACATACAAAGTTTACAGAAAAATCATTATTGGCAAATGACGTTGTTACTGCAAAGTCACTAAAATGGAAAGGAGTTTGGCATAAGTCAGGACAAGTTAGAAGACTAGAATGCGAGGCTCTTAGTGGGAGAAAGGAAGAGTGGAAGAAGATCAGATCTCTGAGATCAGCTAAGAGAGTGTCAGGTTTGACATTATAGACCTTGGTCAAGTGTTGGGAAGTTATTCTGAATGGGATGGGAAACCAATGTGGAATTTTCAGCAGAGACATATCAAGATCTGATTCCCAATTTTAATAGAGCTCATTGCTTTCTCTGTGAATAACTGATTTTAAACAAGCAAGAATAAGAGAGAAACCCTGATGGCTCATTTGTGGTTAGTACTGGATAATATTCCATTGTCTAGATGTACTACAGTGTATTCTATTCACCTACTAAAGGGCATATTGATTGTTTCCAAGTTTGAGCAGTTGTGAAGAAGGAGGCTATAATCATCCAAGTGCAAGTTTTTGCATTTGTAAGTTTTCAATTTATTTGGGTAAATGCCAAGGAGGTTATTGGTAGTCATGCACAGTATAATGACATTTCAGTTGAGTGATAGAGCATGTATAGAATGATGGTCCTTAGATTATAATGGAGCTGAAAAACTTATATCACCTAGTGATCATATAGCCATTGTAACGTCATAGTGAAATATGTTACTTAAGTGAACGTGGTGATACTGGTGTCAACAGACCCACTAAATTGCGACTCAAATGAAAGTATAGCATATAGAATTATATATACTACATAACACTTGGCAGTGATAGCAAACAGCTATTCTACTGGTTTGTGTATTTACCATACTAAAATTGTTATAATTAATGTATAGTGTATTCCTTCTACTTATTAAAAAAGGTTAACTGTAAAACAGCCTCATGCAGGTCCTTCAGGAGCTATTCCAGAATAAGACATTTTTATCATAGGAGATGACAGTACCATGCATGTTATTGACCCTAAAGACCTTTCAGTAGGACAAAATGTGGAGGTGAAAGGCAGTGATATTGGTGATCCTGACCTTACAAAGGCCTAGGTTAATGTGTGTGTTTGTGTCTTAATTACTAACAAAAAAGTCGATTTAAAAAATTAAAAATAAAAGAAAGCTTATAGGCCAAGAGCAGTGGCTCATGCCTGTAATCCTAGAACTTTGGGAGGGCGAGGAGGGTGTGGATCACCTGAGATCAGGGGTTCCAGACCAGCCTGGCCAGTATGGTGAAACTTCATCTCTACTAAAAACACAAAAATTAGCTGAGCATGTTGGTGCATGCCTATATTCCTACCTACTCGGGAGGCTGAGGCAGGAGAATTCCTTAAACCCAGGAGGTGGAGGTTGCAGTGAGCAAAGATCATGCCATTGCACTCCAGTGTGGATGACAAGAGCAAAACTCCGTCTCAAAAAGAAACAAAGAAGAAAAGAAAAAAATACTTATAGAGTAAAAATATAAAGAAATAAAAATTTTCTACTGCTGTACAATGCGTGTTTTAAGCTAAATTATTACAAAAGAGTCAAAAGTTTTAGATGTTAAAAGTTTATAAAGTAAAAAATTTTAGAAACTAAGTTTATTACTAAATAAACATTTTAAAACACATTTAGTATAGCCTAACTGGGCAGTGTTTACAAAGTCCACAGGAATGTACAGTAATGTTCTTGACCTTTACATTCACTCACCACTCACTCACTGGCCCCTACAGCAACTTCCACTACTGCAAGCTCCATTCATTATAAGTGTCCTTTACAGGTATACTATTTTTTAATCTATTATACCTTATTTCTACTGTAAAATGTATGTTTTGATATGTTTAGATATACAAATATTTATAGTGTCACAGTTGCCTACAGTATTTAGTACAGTAACATGCTGCACAGGCTTGTAGCCTAGAAACAATAGGCTGTATCATATAGTGTAGGTGAGTAGTAGGCTATACCATCTAGTCTGTGTAAATGCATGCTATGATGTTCACACAACACATTTCTCAGAACATAGTCACATCATTAAACAACACATGATTCTATCTATTTTTATAGTCACATCATTAAACAACACATGATGATTTAATCTAACTTTTTTTTTTTCTGAGACGGAGTTTCGCTCTTGTTACCCAGGCTAGAGTGCAATGGCGCGATCTTGGCTCACCGCGACCTCCACCTCCTGAGTTCAGGCAATTCTCCTGCTTCAGCCTCCTGAGTAGCTAGGATTACAGGCATGAGCCACCGTGCCCAGCTAATTTTTGTATTTTTAGTAGACACGGGGTTTCACCATGTTGACCAGGATGGTCTCGATCTCTTGACCTCATGATCCACCTGCCTCAGCCTCCCAAAGTGCTGGGATTACAGGCGTGAGCCACCACGCCCGGCCGATTCTATCTATTTTTTAAAAAAATTATTATTTGAAAAAATTCTACAAAATTTTTTCTACTATCCAGAAAATACTTTATGTTCCTGATAGATGTAAATTTTCACCTTTTTAATATTACTAAACTATGTATTTTTACCTTCCCTTTCTTTTTTTCCTCAAAATTGCTATAAAAATGCTGAAGCTGGTTTTATTTATCACATGACTACTATAAATAACTTCCATTTTTTTCCAGAAATTTGAAATAAAATTAAATAAAAGTGAGGAAGATTTTGACGTTGTCAAAACCTAAACACAAAGGGCATCTTAATGTTAAGCCTATGACTGTGGCAAAATTAACTTGACAAAAATGATAGGGTTGGAAACCCAATTAGAGGGGGTGAAGGGGACCTGAGAAAGCATTGTTCTTAGGCAACTCAAGAAAATTTGCACCAAAATGAAAAGAAAATAATTCAGAAGATAATTCTCTTGATTATCTTTTTCTTTTCTCTCTCCCTTTTTTTTTTGAGATAAGAGATACCAGAGAATGATATTTGTTGTTATTGCTACATGGCAAAATTTATTTTCTTGAGAGCCAATGCGATACCTCTTTACTAATAAGAAGCATATAAATAGTCTATTGGCTGGGCGCGGTGGCTCACGCCTATAATCCCAGCACTTTGGGAGGCCGAGGCGGGTGGATCACTAAGTCAAGAGATAGAGACCATCCTGGTCAACAGGGTGAAACCCTGCCTCTACCAAAAATACAAAAAAATTAGCTGGGCATGGTGGCACACGCCTGTAGTCCCAGCTACTCGGGAGACTGAGGCAGGATAATTGCTTGAACCCAGGAGACTGAGGTTGTGGTGAGCCGAGATCGTGCCATTGCACTCCAGTCTGGGTAACAACAGCGAAACTCCGTCTCAAAAAAAAAATAGTCTAATCATTTTCATTTTGACTACCAAAATAGTCAAAGCCTATTTTGAGTTATATTTTTAGCAATTAAATGCAAAAATTGTTTTTCCTATATGTATGATAAATTTTATCTCTAAGTTTAATTATTTTTTACTTTTTTTCATTTTTTTTAAATGAAAAAAGTTTCGTTTTAGGGACAGGGATTTGTTGTATTGCTCAGGCTGATCTCAAACTCCAGGCCTCAAGTGATCCCCCACACCTAAACCTGTGGAGTAGCTGGGATTAGGTGCAAGCCATCATGCCTGGCCCAAAAAGTATTCCTTAGTTCATGTTCATTTCAGATACCTTTTCATTGAAATTTATATTTTATCATTTTGCTATACGTTCATCTATGATAGACAGACATATAATATGCCATTCCACATATTTTGAGAAACGTGACAAAGCATAAATAAATTAATATATCTTGAAATGTGATCCTTTCTAACATGTAATGAGGTAGCAAAATAGAAGGCATCTGGAGGTCATTTCAGGGGCTGATCATCTAGCCGTCCCTTGCTTTTAGTGATGGTACTTTGTAATTTACTGAAAGGGATTGTGGCACACTAGTCTCTTTTCAACTGTACCTTCCAAAATATAACTGCATGCTAAAAGAGTTTCCATTTCTTCCTTGTTTGCTTTTTTGTCCTACCAGTCTCCCCCAGCCTAAACATATAGGAGGTTAAGACAAAGGTTTAAAAATTTATTTTATAGAGGGTCCATCTATATCTCAACACAGAATAGAATAAAGTATGAACAGAGATTTTGTTGTTTCTCCCAAGCTTGATAGTTCTTTTTCATTAAACTGTGGTACAGATCTACCTCTTAAAAATAAGACCAAATACTGCATGTTCTCACTCATAAGTGAGTGTTGAACAATGAAAACACATGGACACAGGGAGGGGAGCATCACACATCTGGGCCTGTTGGGGTGGTAGGGGCAGGGGTTAGGGGAGGGATAGCAGGGGGTGGGAGGATTGGGGAGGGCTAACAATAGGAGAAATACCTAATGTAGATGATAGGGGGATGGAGGCAGCAAACCGCCATGGCACATGTAACAAACCAGCATGTTCTGCCCATGTACCCCAGAACTTAAAGTATAATAATATTTAAAATAATTAATTAATGATAAAATAGAGTGATCCATGTGAATACTTCTTTTGTTCAATCCCTCACTCTCTCCCTGTCCTTTTCCTGCAAGGACAAGTAAAATGAGAATCCCTTAATTTTGACTTGGAAGCAATAAACCTGCAATTCTGTGCTAAGCAATCTTTAACTCTTTCTTGGCTTTTAAAAAAATATCCAAGATGAGCAGTGTACAGTATTATTGGTACTATTTTAGACACCCAATATGGTAGGTAGATAGATAGGTAGATAGATGATAGATAGATAGATATACACACTATTTATCACTCAAATCAAATACTATGTTATATTAATTAATCCAGTGAGGTGAGATTATTCAACACAGGCTAGACAACACATTGTGCTTTTTCATTTGATCATTTCTATGGAAATGCCATCATGTAGCCATACAGAATAATTAAGCTTAACATGACACTTCTGCTTAAAATATTTCTGCTGTATTGCTTTTTGGATAAAGATAAAAGCTTTTGGCCAAGTGTGGTGGCTCCTGTCTGTAATCCCAGCACTTTGGGAGGCTGAAGCAGGAGGACTGCATGAATCCAGAAGCTTGAGGCCAACCTGAGCAAAATAATCAGTTCCTGTCTTCTCAAAAAGTAAAACCAAGTAGCTAGACATGATGGCCTGTGCCTGTGCTTCCAACTACTTGGGAGGCTGAGGTGGGAGGATTGCTTAAACCTGAAGGTCGAGGCTGCAGTGAGTTGTGATTGTGCTATTGCATTCCACCCTGCACAGCAGAGCTGGACTCTGTCTCAAAAATTTTTTTTATAGCTGGTTTAACAAGGATACATTTAATTATCTTCATCCTGCTTACTATTCCAACCTTAATACTTACTATTAGGTTCTTTCAAATGATAGGCTACAGTAATATTCAGTTATTCTCTGTTCCCTTAGTGGGCCGTACTCTATCTCAGTCCTAAGCATTTGAACATGCCCTCATATGGTCTTCTAGTTTCTTGTTCTTGAGGTCTCAGCCAAGTTATCTCTTTACATGGGAAGCCTTTTCTTAAGGCTCCCCATGACTCCTCACCCATAATCTGAATTACATACTCAAGCTTTATGAATATTCCTATTGTATTACTTAATGTACTGCACTTTTACTTATCTACTTTTTACTTAAAAATATTTTCATTCCCAATATATCTTAAGAGGCAAAACGGTGTTTCCTTTATGGTTGTATCCCATGCCATCTAGCAATCAGAAAATGAATATTTAAAGAAAAATCAGATGAATAAATGGCTTCAAACATTTATTGTGCAAAACATGTAAAAAACCAAGACAAGCAAGTTCAGAAGTACATTCCAGACATAACTGCTAAAGAAAATAGACATACAATTTGGAAAAATATTTGTTTCTAACCAATGCCTTTTTTCCTTCCTACGGGCTGAAATTCTTCCATTTTTCTACAGCTAACGTTTCTGTCAGTCAAAAATCTATTAGTAATTCATTTAGAAGGAAATAGTAATATATTTCAACATTCAAATTCCCATAGAATGATTAGGCTTAGTATTTATTCACTGCCTGTTTTCAATTGTTTGTCCTGTTGCTTTTCTTACAATAAAGGGATTAGCAAGACTGTTCAGTATTCTGATATTAACTGAAATCTATAGCAATTGAAAAGGAAATATTAGAAAACTATCTTTCTGTTATCCAGATTCAATTATGGTAAAGATATTAAATATTTCATGTTAATAAAGCTATACTAATTTTCTCATTGGGATATTTGCCTACTTGATAAAATATATATAGGTATAGATCTTCCTCCTTGGGACAAAATAAAACTAATTTTATCATAAAATTGACCTTTGTAAAATAATGAGTTAACTTGAAGCATATTGATTTACTCTAAATTGACGCTTATTAAAACATTGGCAGGATGCAATGGCTCATACCTGTAATACCAGCAGTTTGGAAAGCCAAGGCAAGGGTATCATTTGAGGACAGGAATTCAAGACCAGCCTAGGCAACATAGTGAGACCTTGCCATCTCCACAAGACAAAATCATAACAACAATGATAATAACTGTCAGCAAACCTCTAGCAATTAATTGAAATCAGCTGCAGTGCAATTTTGATGCATATGGGCAGGAAAAGATGATCAATGAATATTTTCAGGCAGATAATATTGCAGTAGGAGGATCACTTAATGAACTCTGGACTTGGAAACTTTGAGAAACCTTGGAGGGCAGCATGATGTCGGGCTCCCAGTATGTACCTCGAAAATTTTAAAAGGTTGTATAAACTCATGTACTGTATTGTGTATCTACTATTTACTTAAAAATATTTTCATTCCCAATATATCTTAAGGGACAAAACGGTGTTTTCAATCATTTTCAATCCCTGATAATTTTCAATCCTTACTACATGAAAACTACTGAATATCAGAGCATGAATTCACCAAATTGAAAGACCACAGTAAAAATAACCTCTGAAGCCAGGCAGAGTGGCTCATGTCTGTAATCCCAGCATTTTGAGATGCCAAGGAGGGTAGATCACTTGAGGTCAAGAGTTCAAGACCAGCCTGGTCAACATGGTGAAACCCTGTCACTAATAAAAATACAAAAAATTGTCTGGGTGTGATGGCCAGCACCTTTAATCCCAGCTACTCAGGAGGCTGAGGCAGGAGAATAGCTTGCACCTGGGAGGGAGAGGTTGCATCGACCCGAGATCCTGCCATTGCACTCCAGTCTGGGCAACAAGAGCAAAACTCCATCTCAAAAAAAATTAATTTAAGTAATAATAATAATAAAATAACCTCTGGATATAAGCTCTAACAATTCAAAAAATGTTGAATCATCGACCCTGATTTAAGAAGCACTTAACTTGAATCTAGTGTATCTACTCATGCGTTGGACTAATTAGTAGAAATATAATTCTATTTATGTCAAAGGAAATGAAGAAAAGAAATGACTTTTTCTTTTCTTAACATTTTAATTCAAAACTTTGTATTTCTACATCCAGATTTGTAAACTATTCTTGGCTAATGAGAGTTTTAAAAAGAAAAGTCCTATAATGGATTTGGCTTTTTAACCTTCAATCAGGCAGCTTTATTTTCAGATAATTCTTCTTAAAATATCAAAATTACTCTGAACAAGTCTTTTGATTGAATATTTCATAATGTATTACCACTTCCTATATCAGGATATAATTCTAACTTCTTTTTGAACTTGTTTAGTTTCTCCACATGTGGATAAGACCTTTAAATGATCATATCTAAATGTTCTATAATGAATAAGACAATGGGAAATCTTCCTTTGTGATGGTATGCTATTAAAAATTTACAAATCTGCTTCAGGGCATCAACAGAAACTTCAAATTTCTCTCCTGAAACTGCAGATAGTAGAGTGCTCAAAACACAGCATTTCAAATTTGTATCTTTTAATTTTGAATGAATGAACTTGAGCCAGATTTTTATCTCCACCACTCCACTACAATGGCTCTCTCAAGAATGTGCGTAACTTTGACATTGCTTTAGCCAATGGTCCAGTCTTAATCCTCATTTTATTTGAGTGGTCACCAATATTTGACCAGAATTCCAGTATCAAATGTCCAAATGCCTAGTATTGTTGTCAATTTCTATTAGAAATCTAATAAGAATTGGGTACTTAACATATAAAAAACGTGTATTTTAATCTTTTAACCAAAACTTGTTTACCCTGCAGATTTTCTCTCAGATCAGTTAATGACAACCCATTCTTCCAATTCATCATGGAAAAATTACTTGTGTCATTCTTCATTGACCTCTTTCTCTCCCTTGTCCCATGCTATCTATCAGAAAATCTTGTGGACAGTATTTTCAAAAATGTTCAGAATTTCATCACTTCTTACTCTGCCAAGTTTATTCTCTGGTCTAAACCACCAGTGTTTCTCACCTAGATTATTGAAAGGCTTTAAAAATTTTTCTACTTCTGTCACTTTCCAATTTCTGAATGGCTTCCTATTTTACTTCCTTCAGTTCTATACTCAAAATTTACTCTGATGGTCATACCTTTCTTTGTAATTTTGTTTAAAAAATTCATCCAGCTGCTCCATATCAGGCACACACACACACAGACAAACACAATCTCACACAGTCTTTCACTTTTATCTGCATTTATTTTTCTCTGAAGCATTAACTAATATCAACAGGCAGAGAATGAAGTATCTGTTAAATGTCTGCCAACAACGAAGTAAGTAAAAAAATCCAACTTCTATATTTATTTTAATAATAAAAACGATCTGCTAGTAAATTTGCTGCTAGGGATGCAAATAATGTATTACTTTAATTCATGTGCATACACTTGGAACAACCTTGCAGAGCCTCCTCCATCACTAGTTATATTTAAGTGACAAGAATATAGACTAAAATCTAGGTTGAACTTTCATATTGTAATGAGAACAGACTACTAGAGTTTGGAATGTATTTTACATGGGTGAAGATTATAAATAAATTTTAAGCCGAGAGTGGACCGGGTTGAAATAAAGATGAATAGAACTTCTTTGCCACATTCCCACTGAAATATGGAGTCTATTTTCCCTCCTTTGGAAACTGGCCTTGCCCAGTGACTTGTTTTGACTAATAAAATGAGCAGGAGTAATGTTTACAATGTGAGACAGGACCTTAAGAGTGCTGCAGCTTCTGTCCCTGCTATCAAGTGCTTGTTTTGAGAATCCAGACACCGATGCCATGAAGACGTCCAAGCTCCTGCATGTAAAGACCCATGTAGAGAAAAACTGAGACCTTTGTTCTATAGGTCCAGCTGAGTTCCTAGTTGTCATCTGGCTGCAAATGCCAGCCCTGGAACTTAGGACATTTTGGAGAGTATAGCCATTCCATCCCTTTAGCTAACACCACATATGGCAAAAGCATTGCCAAGTCAACTCAGAAATATGAGATAAAATAAACTGTTGGCATTGGGAGCCACTATTTAAAATGAATATTTTATTACACAGCAATATGCACCAATGACAACAAAGCCAAATGTGTTATTTCAAAAGCCCAGCACCCCTTCTTTTGTTTCTCTGCTATTTTCTAGAAACATGTTATCTTTTGGTCGATTCTCTGCGGCCATGTGGGAGATGAGAGAATAGAAAATTATAATATTATAAGGTATTTATTTTAAGAACCATACTTGAATGTAACATATATCTCTTCTTCCCAAATTTTATTGACCACAAATTGGTCAAGGCCACAAAGCCTTGTTGTCTAGCAGTATGCCTGAAGAAGCAAAGAAACACCAGCCTCCTCCAATAGGATAGAAATACAAGGAATTATACTACATTCTTTTCCATATCTATAGGAAGAAAGAGTGTTTGCAAAATATGATGGTGTAAATATTAAAGCAGGATTCTTAAGGAAATTATTATTAATTTGAAATAAATCCTTACTGCAATGAATGAGAACTGACTTTGGAAGCTTGTTATAGATTTTGCAATGACACTGATATGAATACTTCACACTTAATAAATATTCTACTTCGTCATGAGCAATTTGAGAAAAAAATAAGGATCTACCAAGGAAATTGAATTGAGGTTTTGGAAAAAGATATGGGGATATTTAAGGAACAGATGAGACAGTTTTATTAGCAAGAAAGTTGACAGGTCATACCTATTATTATCTCACCTGTAAGAAAAGATAATGGAGGCAAGGGTCATAGAGATTAGTAACACAAACATATAAATGGGATAAATTAAGTGATAACAAATAAAAGAGATACATACTTGAAGGCACAATTAAGGCAAAATTAATTATTTTAAAAGTACCAAAAGCATAGCGGATGACAAGATCTTACAAGTATCTATATCCATAGGTGCCTGAATTGAACCGAAGTGCAGAGAAGGATCATATACATAAAAATTTTATAAAAGTATAAGCTTAGTTGTTTTATAGATAATACTTATATATATTGAGATAATTCAAGATTATTCCAAGACGTACGGGAATTTTGTTACATATAGTTTCACATTTTAACAGAAGTAGAAAGGGTAAGGATATAGGTAACTATTTTGAATGAGGTGAAATAGCTACGAAGAAAGAGATGCTTGAAATAGCTATGAAGAAAGAGATTCCTCTTCTCCAAGGAAGAAATTGTTTATCTTTAGATGGCTTAATGATGATATAGAAATTATAGTAGGAAATCAGGGCATGGTGACCTAATAAAAATTGCCACTTCCAAGCCTCAGTATAAAGTAACTGTGGAATTGTGAAGTGTTCATGTGTGTGCCGGTGCGTGTGCATGTGTGTGTTTGTGTTTCTGCATTGCATTACTAGTGCTTTCTGAACAATATTTACTGAAACTTGAAATCAGAATTAGAGGAATGAGACTTGGAATATAATTTATGACTGATTAAACAGAGATAAATCCACATAAATTTACCTCTTCAGAGATATATTTTAAATTTCAAGGAGGTGTCTGAGTCCTGGGCTTTAACTTTCACATGGATATAATTATTTACACTCTAAATTAGAATTAGAACTCATGATTATCCTTTTGGAGAAGAGATTTTTCTCCCTTTCTTCGGGGAAAAGGGCATCAGCACTCACCTAAGCAAATAGATTTCGTATTTTCATGTTCCTCATCAGTGGTACACACTCTGACATGTGTAGGATGTCCTGGTTAGCAAAACCTTGTCCAAGTAATAAGAACTGAAGGCAAAAGGAGATGGCACAAGTGTTATGTAAGAATCAATAATTAATATGTCTAATACAGAAACCTCATGTGTGTATTCAGGATAATAATCATTAAGTAGATCTTAAAACCTAATAGTACAACAGCAGAATGCTGTTTTACTTATGACCTGTAGGAAGTGGGAGAATCCCATAATATGAAGTCAAGAATATTCAAGAATGTAACTATGGAATAGGAACTCTGACAATCATTATGAAATGTTTTGGAATGGATGAAGAAATAGATAAAGATAGATGTAACACGGAAGTGTGCAGATATGAGAGTTTAAGGTGGAATAAACTTAAGGGTGTTTAAATATAGATGATTATTGAAAGTGTCCAAGATATGATATAGAATCAAATAAGCTGTATTCAGATTTTCAACAGGAACTGATAAATCAAGTTGCTAAAAATCAGTTGTAGCAAACTGAATATTTTGAAGAAATTGATAGCTCTTAAACATGACTTATTTACATGAAGATTTAGACTCTGTGTCCTGACGTTGTGGTGAAACAAGCATTGATTTCTGTGGTGGAACAATAGGTCTTGCCTGAACTTCGTTATTCTTCAAAGGAAATCCTAGTCAGATACTAATATATTTTGAGAAAATAAAGTTAATGTTCAAAACTGGATTACTAAATTTTTGCAATAGTGACGAAGGGTGGGAGCAGTGTCACAGACTGGGAACTGGGAGAATGACACGTGCTGTCATATCTCTAAACATAACTTTTATCACATGATTTCTATTATAAATATGGACATTCTACAGCCACAAACCACTAATTATTTTTAGACAACTAACTTTGTAAAGAGTGAGATTCCTTTATTTGGATTTCACTTATGCAGAACACCACATCCTTCCATTCTGCCAGTAAAGTAACAACATAGAACTCTCCAATCAGGAAAAGCTAAAGAGAGTAGGATCCTCAAGCCAGGTTGACTCTGTACTACAATCATTAAGCAAAATGGGTGGATGTTTTAAAATGAACAAAGAACTGGATTTTCTTAAAAATAACTCAACTAATTATACAAGGTTATTATAAGGATTAATGATACAATTTGTTGAGGTGCTTGGAACCACTCTGCCACAATGTTTAGTGCTATGTAAATGTTTGTTGAATGAATACAATGAGGATGAGAAGTTTTGAATTTTTCATCTGAAAAGTCAGAGGCAACTATTTAGTTCACATCGGATGGCATTGAGAAGATGCTTCTGAGGTTTCAATTGGTAATTGTGAATATTCTATGAGAGTAGCTGTGTATCTGTGGTCTGTGTGTGTGTGTGTGTGTGTGTGTGTGTTTTCTTTAGATTTAATTTTTCTAAATAATATTTTGGTTTTATACCAAAGTCTTATTATTTAAAACAATACATTAGAGAATACATTCATGTTTCTGAAATTCCTATCTGATTTCAATGTCACAATTAGCATCTGTGATAAAGTTTTAAATAATATTATTTTAAATGAATAGAATTATATATTAATACCCTGTTAAAGCTATTTAAGGGACTTATACTGTACTTTGAAATGTTTTAAAATTTGAATTGATTACCAATATAATAATTATAAACAAACGTAAGAAAATATATTTATAATGTTTTGGATATTTTATATTAAACTAAATACACACATCATAATATAAATAAGCTTTAGCTTTTCTTTGGAGAAGAGATGTGAACAGTAACTTTATTAACTGTAGTCAATATATTGTACAATAGATTTCTTGAATGTATAGTTAATTATATATTTACTATATATTAAACTAATCTTGAAAAATGCTGAGAGTGGATATAAAGTGTTCTCACTCAAAAAAGTGATGATTATGTTAGGTAAAGCTAATTAGTTAGGTTTAGTCATTCCCAATCTATATGTACTTGAAAATATCATGTTGTATATGGCATATGCACATACTTTTACTGTCTTTTCTTTGGTAAGTAATTTATTTTATTGATTAAATTTTGTATATGTTTATCAGAGTTTTAATATGGTTTCAAATAATGGTACCAATGTTTCCTAGGTAGGAAAAAAGAGAAGTCTTTAATATAAGTTATATGTCCTTCAACAAAAAGCAACAAGTCAGTAAGAACCCCAGTGATTCAATTTTCGGTGTAGTGCACTGTGGTTTAGTTCCATACTTCTCATTATGGCTAATTGGCATCAGGCAGTTAAACTTGCTATACTACACTAAAAATAAAATGAGTACAATAGCAAGCTGTGCATATACTTCAAATATGTTTAATGTCCTGTTGCTGTACTTAAGTTTTACTCAACTCACCAGGGAGGTTGCTTCCTTCTAAATAGTCAGAAAGAAGAAAATATTTTGAACTTTCTAAAGTCAGCAGTAAATGTGCACAGAGGAAAATAGGTTATGTGGACGAACGTTCACATAAATGTTCCCACAAACTAACCATCTACACAAAAATACCATGTTATTTTTCAATTGCTGTGTGATTACCATAAACCTAATGATTTAGTAACACACAGTTATTCAATTATTATCTCAGTTTCTGTGGGTAAGTAGTCTAGGCATGGCTTTGCTAGGTCTGCTATAGAGGGTCTCACAAGATTGAAATTGAGGAGTCAGAGAAGCTACATTTTCACCGGGAGGTTTAACTGAGACAAATATGCCTTCAAGTTCACCTAGACTACTGGCAAAATTTACTTTCTTGTTGTACAACTCAGGACCTGGCCTCTTGCTGGCTTCTTCAGGAAGCACCCTCATGCCCCAGAAACCACCAACAGTTTCCTGTCATGGGTGAGTCTCACCAAACATGACAGCTCTCAAAACAAGACAGCTTGCTTCTTAAGGCTAACAGGAGAACAGCTTTCTCAGTCTTCTAAAATGAAGTCTTCTAGTTACAAAATGTGACATAACCTAACTCTGGAACTGGCATTCCTATCACCATTGTCACCTTCTATTAGCTAGAATCTAATTTCAGTTCCCACCACACTCAAGGGGAGAGGATTATACAATAATTCATTGGAGTTCATTCTATAGAGTGTCCACTACAAATGTCAGTCTGCTTAAGACCATTTCTTCACTTCTTTTCCCCATATTAAATATAGACTCTTCATCTTATTGAAAACTTTTCTAGCCAGGCACAGTTGCTCATGCCTGTAATCCCAGCACTTTGGAAGGCCACGGCAGGAGGATCACTTGAGCTCAATAGTTTAAGACCAACCTGGGCAACCTGGAAAAACCTGTTTCTGCAAAAAAATACAAAACGATTAACCAGGCATGGTGGCTTGTGCCTGTAATCCCAGCTTCTCCAGAGGCTAAAGTGGCAGAATTCCTTGAGCCAGGGAGGTCAAGGCTACAGTAAGTGGTGATTGTACCACTGCACTTTAGCCTGGGTGAAGGAGGGAGACCCTGATTCAAAAAAAAAAAATCAATTTTTTTCACTTCTTTCCTTGAACTTCCTATTTTATTTCCTTATATTTTTCATCTTTTTTCTCATTCCGTAATGAAAAAATCTTTTCATCTTTCTTTCTTGACATAAATGCATAAATTATTTCTCATAAAAGGCTTATTAGAGAAAATATTTCTTCTTAATTCAGCTATCTTTTCTTGTATAAATTATTTTTATAAATCACCACAACACAATACATTTGGATGAACTACCTCCTCTCTTTGTCAACACACTGTGTCTCTAAAACAATCAAGACTATTCTCTTTCAATTATTTGCAAAATAGGTCAGGGTTAGGTGATGATTCCTGCCCAATACAACAAGGTTTCTGGGATTATTTGCTATGGTTAACCCTTAGTACACTGCATGGTATATTAATATAAACAAATCATATGAACACCAGTATGTAAAGGGTTAGCTTGGTAAAAAGAGTTTTTTAATTAAAAAAAATACAAAATTGCTAGTTGATTCTTCAATGACAAGTGAACACAAAAGTAACCTGCATCCATCATTAGCAGGTTTATGTTAAGAGGTGATAAACATAAATCCACTTTGTTTTGTCAAAATTACAGTTTTATAAAATTCAGTAAGTACAATTTATTGTACCATCATATAAAATTAGAAAGTCAACACTGAATTGCATCTTTTACTTCTGTCCCATAAGAGTATTATTATAACTAAATCAGATAAGGGATGTAATATGCATACTGCTTAAAAATAATTTTGGTAGTTAATGGTATTTATGTGTCTAAACATATCTAAATATAGAAAAGGTACAGTGAAAATACAGTATACATGAAAAAAGATGGTAGGCCTGTACAGGGCACTTACTATAACGGAACTTGTAGAATTGAAATTTGCCCCGCTGAGTCAATGAGTGAGTGGTATATTACTGTACCCATGGACTTTATAAATGCTGTACATGTAGCCTACACTAACTTTATTTTTAAAATTCTCTTTCTTTAAAGATAAGTCAGTCAACCTAAATGTACTGAAACTATATTTTATTTTTTAAAGAGGGAGTCTTGCTTTGTCACCAAGGCTGGAGTGTAGTGGTGTAATCTTAGCTCACTGCAACCTCCATCTCTGGGGTTCAAGCAGGTCTCCTGCCTCAGCCTCCCAAGTAACTGGGATTAGATGCACCTGCCACCATGCCCAGCCAATTTTTGTATTTTTAGTGGAGATGGGATTTCACCATGCTGGCTAGGCTGGTCTCAAACTCCTGACCTCAGGTAATCTGCCCGTCTTGGCCTCCCAAAGTTCTGGGATTACAAGCACAAGCCACCATGCCTGGTCTCTGTAACCTTTTTATTTTATAAATTTAATATTTCAACTTAAGACTCTTTCATAATAGTACTTAAAAGGTCTAAAAAGTTCATCATCAATTTAAGCTTCTAGCTGTTTGGACTATGAATTTTAACTGTTACAAATCTGTTCAGATTTAATAAGTTCTGAAAGAAAATGTTTTGCAATAAAATAAGGAAAGTGTTTAAAGCATGATATTCTATTTTTTACGTATGGGTCTAATAGCATTATGAAACATGGATAATACAGAAAATTGTATATGAAGGAGTGAATTGACTGACACAAGCTTACTTTTAGTATAAATGTGGATTTATATTCAGAGACATCAATATTTTTGTTATATATACAAATCATTACTGTCAACATATGGTTTAACTTTCATTTCTAGAATCAACGACACTAAATTAAAAATGGAGTTTTATTTAAATCAAAGTGTATGGGAAACAATAACCACAGTTTCTTTAGTTGTATGGTTGTTAAAATATTTACTCGTTTGTGTCATTCATTATGAAGATGATCAGCATCAGAATTTGACAGATTTTTTGTATCTTAAAAAACTGCTTCATAAATTAATATATCCTAGTTATTGCTACAAATTGTGCAGTATTGCTTGAGTTATTTATCACATCTTGTTGCAAAGTTATTATCACAATCTCACAAACCTATATGTCACTATTGATTGTAAGGTCTTCTTTTCATGATCAAGTCATATCTAAAACAGTACTCAACAGTATATTGTAGTAATTACACATTCTACAATCTATCATTTTTAAAACAATCAATATTTCTCCTCTAAATAACTAGATCTTATAATATGATGAATAATTTGCTTGTTTTGAAGAAGATTTCAGTGTTTAGTAACTGGGCTTACTTTAACAACTGCAAATAATGAATAGATAATATGATATAAAAGTAGGCACTATGGATCTTTAAATTCAGATGATGATAGATAATAAATTTATTTAAGTGAATTAGTTCAAGTAGCAATTTGATTCATCAGCATTTCATTGTTAGTTTATTCTATTTTGCATTCATAACAGATATTTTATTGTTTCCAAAGCTTGCCAGTTATGGCCAGCTTTGGAATCTAGTCACAGAATTTAGTCACAGAAACTCCAATTACTTCAAAACAGTTTTTCAAAGACAGAGATGTGCTAATGACCAAAAATAAATATGTCTTAAAATACAGAAAACAAAGATTTATGACAAAGAGAAAATTATGTTCTTCTTTTTAAATTAATAAATAGCAAAATTTTATGCTAACATAAAATTGATAGTTTATAGATTTAAATGATAAATTATTGCTACATGATATATTTCCATCTAAAGATCTGTATACTATTTCCCAAAACATTATAAATTAATTTCCAACTTACCTATGTATTTACATATTTTAGGGAAATAAAGTAAATTCACCATGATATTATTTTTTCAGAGAATACTTATTCATAGCCCTGGAACTCTTATAAGTGTAAATGTTAAAAAGAAAAGCATATAAAATGTTTCCATGCTTAAATAACTCTAGGCATTCTATGCAATTATAGTAAACAGTAATGCTGGAAAACTGCTTATTTCAAGAGTCATATTCCTTTTATTTTAAGTAAGCCTTTGGCTTTAAACTTCGAGAGCAGCTAGAGTTTGTCTCATATAAGAGTGATCAAGGATTTAATCTTCACTATGGGATTTAAAACATTTCCTAGGGAAAACATGAACTTCAAAAATGTATCATGCTGCCTGAACTACCCAGGAGTGGTTTCCTTAAGTTATATGAACACGCAAACAGTGAAAGTAAATATTAAAAAAAAAATCTGCTATTCTCACATACTACGGGCTTTAAATAGGAGTTTGTTAACATTGCATAAACTTTGCATGGATAGGCCATTTGACTCTGCCAAAAATACTTTAAGAACTGGTTTAGCTTGGGTTTTTATAAGCAGTGCCTCAAGAAGATATTTACACACCTTTTTCCCCCTTATGTAACAGTTAAAAAATCTATTCTCCTATGACTGAGATAAAAACTTTTATCTAACAAATTTTTAAAAAACTTTACAACCAAATAATATATTTTTAAATAGCATGACAATTAATTTCAAAAAATTACTTCAAGTCTGAAAATAGTCTCATCAAAATATTGTATAACAGTTGTTTTATGTTATTTAACTCTTACTAAAATAGAAAAATCGGAAAAGCAATTTTCCTGAAAGCATATGTTCACCACTGTCAGTCACTTTCCGTGCCTTTTCATGCCTGTATTTCACACATTCCATTGAGATAAAAGTATGCTGTCTTGTGTATTTATTGGTTTGTTTGCACTGTCGTATTAGAGGTTATAGAGAGAAATCAACCTATAGTATTAGATTTCTGATGCAACTTTGTCCAAGCTTCCACAACAAATTTGTTTTTTAAGTGTTTCCTGTATATAGGGCATAGAATTTATAAGGTACAGCCAATCTATTTCAGAATATGAACAAGTACAGTTAATTGAAAATTCATAAATTTCGTAGTTTATATAATCAAAATATTTATACTAAAAAGTTGATCATTTAAAAATAAATATGAATCAAGTGAATAAGATAATACATGATAAAAGTTGCTGGTGTCTACATTATGTACAAATCAGTATATTATATTAAGCAGAATTTATTATTTAAGAGCTCTTACACTACAAAAAATAAAATTGAAAGAACAGAACATTTTTTTAAAAATTTTTTATTGCGTTTTAGGTTTTGGGGTACATGTGCAGAACATGCAAGATAGTTGCATAGGTACACACGTGGCAGTGTGTTTTGCTGCCTTCTGCCCCTTCACCCATATTTGGCATTTCTCCCCATGCCATCCCTCCCCCACACCCCCCACCCGCTGTCCCTCCCCTATTTCCCCCAATAGACCTCAGTGTGTGGTACTCCCTTCCCTGTGTCCATGTGTTCTCATTGTTCGTCACCCGCCTATGAGTGAGTATATACGGTGTTTCCTTTTCGAACAGAACATTGTTTTGAAAAGAACTGAGAGAATACAGCCTAGATGATTAGTGACTAGCCTCTGACCTCTACTGTAACAAGAAATTCAGTGAAGTATCTTTCACTAGATTTCTCACCTGTAAAACTAAAATTAAGGTATGAAATTAAAAAAATTTCTAGATTTGTGATCATCATTGTTCTAATAGATATTAACTTCAAATAACATTCTATGGTCAAATAAATTTTGTGATAATTGCCTTATACCAAGTTCAACATAATTCCTTATAACGTTTCCTTAAATGCCAATTGCATTATGGATAATGGTTGACTGATTTAGCAAATAAATTACAGAAGTTTCTGTTACATTTAAATTTTAGATAAACAATGAATAAGTATGTGACCTATAGCAAGTATGTCCTTTGCGATATTTGGATCATACTAAAAATTATTTATTGTCTTTCTGACATTGAAATTTAGTTGGATGTATTTCATCTGGGAAACTTAATTGTAAATATTCAAGTTTAACTGGGCGTATTTTATCTGTCAACCCTATCTGTGAATATACAATAA
Organism: Leontopithecus rosalia; assembly: GCA_028533165.1. Classification (NCBI taxonomy): domain Eukaryota; kingdom Metazoa; phylum Chordata; class Mammalia; order Primates; family Cebidae; genus Leontopithecus; species Leontopithecus rosalia. The sequence goes on along the minus strand of CM052648.1, from coordinate 145,173,265 downwards.
AGAGATGTAGTTTTCCCCAATCAGACACCTGTTTTTTTTTTAATATTTGATGGGAAAGTTCAGGAAGACATCTAGTTTGTAAACAGCTCTAAACTTAGTTAAGTCTCTTCAGTTGAAAACAAAATATGAATTGAGATTAATTAAAAAAATGAAAAGTAATACCAATATCTAATATTTATTCAGTACTTACTCAAGAAAGAAGTTTTCCATTAATTTTTTCATTAACTCTACATGACAACTGTTATGCTTTTCCAATGAAGGAAATTTGGGGCCTTGAGGCTTGAAGACTGCAGAGTTTATAAGTGGTGGAGCTGAGGTTTAAAACACCAGCTGTTTCTGACTGACTTCTACCACGATCAAAGCTTAGTCACTACTCTGTTCCTCTTTACTGTGTATTTCATAATATAATAATATTTTTAAATATAATTGAGTAGACTTTTGTTATTTAGAGAATTAGTTTCACTTTGGTTTTATTTTTTGAGATTTTTTTCTTTCAGTATTGTATTTATAAGAATAAGGTTAGCACATAACTGTTTTATTAGCAAATCCTTGGCAGGCTTTGAACACATATGACTATGTGTTCAGAAGCCTTATGAAAAACAACCAATTCATCTTTTCACTAACTTAGTAAAAAAAACAAACTTCCAAGTCATCACAAATGGAGCTTCTTTTTAAAGGTAAATTTTTTCATTTAAAAAACTTTATATGAATATATAAAGTTGTAAAATATAGGCATAATAGAATGGAGTATGAAAAAACTATGTATACATATACTTTATGTAGTAAAATTGATTCTGCATTGCAAAACGAGAATACACAAATTTGCAGTTGGAGGGATGGTAATTCTAATGTTTTCTTTTTTTCTTTTATGGTAACAAAGAAATCCTGCATTTTATTATATACTTTTTTTTTCATTTGCAAGAACAAATTGGCTTTTAAAATTTCTTTTTGATTAGTCATTTTAAACTACTTCATGATTAGGAAAGAAAGGTTTCTGTATCACTGAATCCTGGAAGACTAGGTCTACATCGTCACTTACCAGATGCAACTGGGGCCTGAGAGGCATTGCTACAGACATGTTGGAGGTATGGAGATATAATGGCAGATGTGACAGGCATAATAAGAAAGTCTGCAGGCTACTTCTTTAAATTACAAGAAATGAGAAGCCAGAAATAGTTAGCATTACTGAGATAGGGCTTTTTATGGCTGAACTGTCCTTTACCCAGCATACAATATGCATCCATGTTGAAATTAACATTACTATCTAGTCACTGCAGAGAAGTTGAATTCATATAAATTCAAACATTGTGGAAAAACTTACCAGATTAATTTTCTTCCTTAATGATATTCAGGAACTAAAGGGAGACTACAATAATTCTGGCATTTTTGTCACATATTTTCTGTAGTTGCAGAAATTCCCAGTAGAAACAAAGTTGGTGCTTTATTCAAGAAAGCAAATCTTCAAAAATTAAATAATGCATGTTATATGATAATTTAGATGAGATTACTATGGAATATTAAGAATAGATAGGAATAAAATACTCTTTTAATAAAGAAATAAAACATAGATACATGGATGCTTTTAGATTTTTAAATAATGCTTTTAGGCTGGACACAGTGACTCAGGCCTGTAATGCCAGCACTTTGGGAGGCCGAGGCGGGTGGATCACCTGAGATTAGGTGTTTGAGTCCAGCCTGACCAATATGGTGAAACCCCATCTGTAATAAAAATACAAAAAAATTAGCCGTGCGTGGTGGCGTGCGCCTGTAGCCTCAGCTACTCGGGAGACTGAGACAGTAGAATCGCTTGGACCCAGGCGGCGGAGGTTGCAGTGAGCCTAGATCATGCCACTGCACTCCAGCCTGGGTAACAGAGTGAGACTCCATCTCAAAAATAAAAAAAAATGCTTTGAAACTACTGAGAACAAGGCTTGAAAGTGACTTAAAGATAACAAAGATCAACCATTCAACCAATAATCCAAATGAATATATGTTAAACATATCATATTTTATATGTCAACTAAACCTTTTAAATATTCAAAATTTGAATGATAATTTTATGTAATATATGTTACATTTAGTCCACAGGACCAAAAGGTTTTATATGTACTTAATGAGATATAAACATTTTAAAGCAAAGCAAGTAAATGAGCATTTATTCATTAGTAACTTGTTAATATGGCAGTAAAATGATTTAGAACATATCATTACATGAATATCAAACAAATAAGAGATTATGTCCATCTAAACGAGCAGGTATATCAAATATATGTAGCAATTGGCATGATGTATATAAATCAACTGTATTCTTACTGCAAGTCTAGATCATTTCTTAAAAAATAGCTTTTATTACTTGAATTATTTTTCCAAGTCTTTTCCTCAATAGCAATAATAATGATAATAATGTATGAATAACTAAATTTGTATTATGTTTTATTTTTCTCCTTCCTTCTCTCTCACAGAGTGTTTGAAAGAAGGTACGAGCCCTGTAAAAATAGTAGAAAAATTATTCTTAGAAAATCGACAAGTCTAAGTGATTCACCTATCAGAAAAGAAACTCTGAAAGGTATTGTATTATTGAGACAGGGTTGTGTCAAATTAT
>CM052648.1:145150902-145162513 GCA_028533165.1 Leontopithecus rosalia | reverse complement strand
AAAAAAAAAATTAAAATAAAATAAAAAGAATCTATTCTACTCTAATAGCTGTAAGTTACTAAGAACCTTTAAGATTTGCTTTAGAGGTCATGAAGGGTCAAAGATTATTAAAGATTATTGATATTGATATAACACTGTATCAAATACAGTAGTGGGAGAAAAATACTGTTTCTGATTAATTTCTCAGATATAGCTTGTTATATATGTGATAGAGGTATGATTGTCCTCATTTTCAAATCACAAAATATAGCTACTAACTGTAAGGAATTTACCAAGACTTAAAACTTAAGTTTGTTAGTTTTAAAGCCTTTGCTATATTTTACCACTTATTTCATGGTTCCCGTAAGAATTTTATTTAGTTTTTATCATATCAAGTGCAAGCTCAGATAACTAATTTTCCAGATCTTTAATTACTGTCAAGTCCTGTTAGCTAAATGTACCTCAAAGTAATTTCTAATATTCATACTTACTTTTCAGCAAGGCCAGACTTCTGACTACCCCAGGATGTATCTCTCCCATTTCTGTTTCTAACTTTGCCTGGGCTGGTTTCTTCTCTAACAGCAATTTGTTCCTTCTTGTCTGCCTGTTTTGAAGGTATACAATTTTAAGATCCAGATCAAGTCAGGTGTCCCAACACAACAGAGCTTAACATCACTTGTTATTCTCCACATACTAATTATAATATTAACAGGCTAGCCTTTGGAAGAAAGGTAAAAGAACACTTTAAACATTGTTAAAACATGACCACACCATCACACAAACTCATTTAAAACACTTTATTTACCAGGGAGAATACAATGTTTTTGTTGATTGCTATTTTGTAGTATAAGTTTGGATTGTTTACTTATTGAAAGAAAGAGGAAGCTGATCTGAGAAAGACATCAAAATAAAGAGGAGTTTTATGCTTTAAATATAAAAATAAAATTTAAAGCATTAACAATATTAGAATATATATTAAAAGTTCTTAACAATCATAAAATTCTAAAAATGAAAGTTGGGAAGATAAATAGTACTGGTTAGAGGAAAATAAAAAATCTGCCTAATTTTCAGACGACAGTTAACAATTTTATTTCCCCACATCTATAACATATATTTTTAGATTACATACATATATATATATATATATATATATATATATATATATATACAGAGTTGTACTATATTTAGTGACATAAATATAGTTGTATATGTTACTGTCACTTAGGTATAATGATTAATGACTGCTAATTGAGAACTGATGTGTGTAGATCATTTACATGAAAAGCACAAAGAAGTATATGCTAAAATTGCATCATGAGAAAAAAGTCCCAATGTCAATGAATACATTTTATTTCTTAATTTAATGACAATATTATCAGTAAAAGAATATTCAAGGTAGTAAATAACTTAAATGTGTATTTAATTTCCAAAAAAATTTGTTTAGGCTTCTGGATGTACTCATCAACAGTACAAAACCCATGCCCTGAATCTACCATAATATGTTGTTCCCCTGATTTTCTTTGTGTTTTAGAAGACATATAGAAACTCCTAAGAATCTAGTGAAAGTACAAAGAGAAGAGAAAGAGAGAGAGAGAGAGATCCCCAAAGAAATTAACAGCCCCCTAATTGCTAATTAAAAGCTCTTTGCTTTCTCTCCACATGGCTAGTACAGCTGCTTCACATCCTATCACTGAAAAGGAAACACATAAATTCAAAGACAATATTGAGAGCAGCACCTGGTTCTGAGTGCACCTGCCGTGATGAGAGTATATTTCATACTGTCAGTAAATTAACATTTTCTAGGGCCCCAAAAGATGATTTTTTTCCCTCATTCAACTTCTTCCATTGTCCCCAGTGTAAAGAATCAGTAGTTTTGCTTCCATTTTCGATACTAAATATATCATATTGTTGTTTGCTTCACTGGTGCAGACACCTGCCTCCTGCTGTAAATGCTGTGTTCCAGCTCTAAAAGATTTCCCCAGGGCTTCCCATTCAAGTATTGGCTTGTAACTATGGCTTAATATCATGTCAAAATCTTTTAAAGAAGATACAGCCTGTCACGTCATTTCAAGATTGAACCTTCATCTACTGAGATTCTGAAAATGTCCTTTGAGTGTTTGAAGCATGAGCAGACAAATAAAAGGCTAACAAGTCATTTGTAAAGATAATAGCTAACAGCATGCATTCTCCTTTCCCTCCCCCTTTCCATTAAATGTTGATAAAGAAAAAAGAGAGCAGACTGCAGGGCCCTAGTTTTCGTTATTTATAAACAGGTCAGAGGAAGATTAAAACTCAAGTGTTTTAAACATGGGAAAAAAAATCTCCAATACCCTGAAAGGTTTTAAGCATCACTGAAACATGGATGAGATGTCAGTTTTCTAAAGGAAATAATTTTATGGACTCATGATAGAGATGTGGTTGCTAAAATGCTTTTAATGAATTTTAAAAAAATACACTGTATTATAGAAAAAAAACTGGGCCTACTTTTACATCATGGTCACTTTATTGCTTTGTTTGAAGAGTAGTAGAAAAAGCTTTATAAGTTAGGAAGAAAATCAGGAAACCCTACAGAATTTGCTAAGTGGAATGGCAGTTCTACATTTTTGAATTGCCAGAATTCATTCAAATATCATAGGTGGCAAATGAATAACTTTAATCTTTGTCATTAAGGAGAATCAAACTTCTCAATATACAGATACTTCTTGAGTTATAATGAGATTACCTACAATAAAGTCATTATAAATAAAAAATATTGTAAATCAAAAATGCATGTATTACCCCAACCAACCCTTTCTAAAGCTGAGAGAGAAAGAGAGCCATCAGGTCACATTTGTATTTTTCAAATTCATAGTCATTGCCACCTTTGTTAGAAAAATGGTTTGGCCTGAGACTGAAATTCAGCCCTCCTGAAAATCAAAATGAGATGCTCCTAAAGAGCATTAACAGAGTTTTCAAGAGAAATAAACAGGGCAACAAAAAATAATGTATTGGATAGAACATAGCAAAACGCACACCAAATTTTAAGATAACAAGTAAATCATTCTTAGAGAAGAGTGTTGATGTCCTACAGGTAGTATCCCCAGCCCTAATCATCTTCCTTTCTACATCTTGAACTAGGATTACTGAAATATTTAGCTATGGAACTGACCTTATTTTGGAACAACATTGAATGTATTAGGTTGGTGCAAAAGTTATTGCAATTAAAAAAAACTGTAAAAAATTACTTTTGTATGACTCTAACAAAATGGACTTTGCTTCCCTGATCCTTGATTAGAATCGCTCACCGCAAGTCCAAATTCTCTAAGTGCATCTCTCCACTCAGTCCTTCTGAAATATACCATGGTTCCTCTAGCGTACATTCTTCTTTGCTGCATTAAGCTTATTAATGTAACTCTGTTTGAATACAAGTACGCTCCTGATAGATCTGCCAGGTTGGTGTTTATTAGTGGGAATTTCATTATGACTTGATTGATATCCTTGCTGACATATACTAGGACTTGGTTGCAGAGTGAGAGTCTCTACTTGCTCAAGGCCATCTTGCTTAGAATAGGGAAGCAATTAGCGCACTGAATCTGAACTCTAAGATTTTCTTGAGTCCTTTAGTATTAGTCTTATATTTTTTGTCATAATGGGGAACTGTGTTAAGGAAAAAAAACCTCTTCCCAAGTCCACAAGGGGCATGTTTTCAAAGCAGGAGCTTCCTAGTGCCACACCTCCATGCATGCCCCCATCCAGGAACCTAGAGTTCTTTGTCTGATTATCCTGGTAGGCGGGCTAGGTAGAAAATTCCAGGTGGGCCTGTTTGTTCCAAAAGCCAGAGAAGGAGGAGGGGCCTCTGTTGCAGACCTAGCCGCCAATCCCGTATCAAAAGTCAAAGATCTATCACTCCAGAGGAAGTTTGAAAGAACTCCTCTCATTGGACAAGAACATGAATAGGGCAGAAATACTCCCCAAGGTTAGAACCCACTGCTCCTTACCTATACACATTCGTCCCTTGGATCCCCTCCCACAGCAGCATGGAAGCTGTATCTCTCTCTCTCTCTCTCTCTCTCTGCCTAATAAATTGCTTCTTTGCTAAACTCTTTGGTTTCACGATGTTTACTCAAAGGGTAAGCTCACCAGGCCTCTGGGACCCCTTCTCCCATTCTTGGGGTAAGAGAGGTCTGGAATCAGCTATAGCCTATCTTCACGATAATGATATTGTACATAGAGATTTGAAACTGGAAAACATATTGGTTAAAATCAGTCTTATTGATGATAACAATGAAATAAACTGGAACATAAAGGTGACTGATTTTGGTTTAGCGGTGAAGAGGCAAAGCAGGAGTGAAGCCATGCTGCAGGCCACATGTGGGACTCCCATCTATATGGCCCCTGAAGTTATCAATGCCCGTGACTATAGCCAGCAGTATGACATTTGGAGCGTAGGCGGCATAACGTATATGTTATTATGTGGAGAACCACCCTTTTTGGCAAGTTCAGAAGAGAAGCTTTTTGAGTTAATAAGAAAAGGAGAACTACCTTTGAAAATCCACTCTGGAATTCCGTAAGTGACTGTGCTAAAAGTGTTTTGAAACAACTTATGAAAGTAGATCCTCCTCACAGAATCACAGCTAAGGAACTACGAGATAATCAGTGGTTGTCTAGGCTCTGGGCACATCAAATGAGGGAACTGAACCAGGATCTGGGCACATCGGATGGGGGAGCTGAAAGTATCTTCAGGATGCCCCACTCCCTTCCCCCAGCTACAATAAGAATAAAATCTTCAAGGAATTTTTGGTTATGCTTTCAAATTTTTTTAAATGACAATTTTGTTACTGAAATTCCAGGGCTTTAGTCTAGGTCCCGTTCCTTGACACACAGAAAGCTGATCACTGAGACAGTGAATATTGCTAGGGATGGAGGCTTTATTCAGGTGCAATAGCCCAGGAGAAGGGCATTAGTCTCAACTCTATCTCCTCAACTGACTAAAATTAGGGGTTTGTATAGCAAGAAAGAAACGTAACCTGTGTGGGAAAATAGGAATTAGGGAGGGGTAAGAAAGAGAGTTGGTCAATAGGAAGGAGGTGTTTGATTAAGCAGTCATGATGAATGAGGGTTGTGGTATTGTCCAGATGTGGTGATTTGATAAGTTTCAGTTCCTTTATGCTGTCAGGGAGGCCTGATGCTTTGTTTCCAGAGAAAGAAACTCAGATATGACAGTTGTAACCTTCTCAAGTTTTAAAACTGGAAGGGTCAACTTCTATGCTTATTCAAAAGAAACCAGAAATATCAATTCTATGGGACAATTGGGACAGTTTTAGTTTGACAAAGCATAAATGTGCTCCCAGTCTTTCTGTTTGTCTAGTTATTATCTGAACAATTGTCTGTATATAAGGACAGGTTTATACAGAGTAGAACGTACATATGGGTTTTATGAGCCTGTATTCTAAGCAAGTACCAAACCCTAATGAGTTCAGAGGTTCTATCACAGCTGCATCCTTTGCTTTGCTTTTCAAAATTTAAGAGGAATTTCTTCAGTTTTGGATCTGTGAAATTTGCTTTGAGATCAATCCCCTGGCCACACATTTGCTGGCTAAGGAACTGCTATCTAACCCAAAATAAGCATGTTGGTAATATTTCTTTGGTTTGTCCATTAACAAGCTTGTGCTTTCTCTGGAGGAATGCTGGGTTCTTTGATTCTTGCTGTCGTCATTATTATATTTATCTTTTTAAATGGTCTAACATTGACTTGACAATTTCAAATTGCAGCAGTTATTCAAAAAAGTTTTGACACCTAGAAGATTGTTCATTTGAGAGTTACCTTAGAACAACAACAAAAAGAAGCATTTGCAGGGAAATTCTTTGTCTTACCTATGTAAAAAAGGAATTAATTTCTTTATCATAAGAAACATCCCTTTTTCTTTAAACATTTGAGCATTGATAAGAATGAGTATTTTAATCATATACTCTTAAAGGAATTTTCAAGACCAGGTCCTGGATTAAATTTTCTGTAAATGCTGAATTATTGGAGATATAAAAATCTAAAAGTTTTCCTTCGTAATTGATAAGAAAATTCATAATTAGCCTACTACAGAAATAAGCTCATATATAGTAATATTTTTGTTTGAGTATCTGGCTTCTTCTAATTTCTTCCATATGCTTTTTCCCCAATATTTTTTTTCTTCTCTCACAGTTCTCTAGGAAACTTTAATAATTAACCAATAAAAATACAATTTCCCCCACTATACTATTTTAAAATCATACATTTTAATGTGCTATCTCAATATTGACTCATACTGAAATTTGTTCAGAATAATTCATGGAATACAACAATATATAGCTATGATTAATCCACGCTCTAGCATATGAATACAATACATCTGATTATTGAGTTTGCACATATTTCCTTTTGTGGTTTGCATAATTCCCTTTGGAGGTAATTACGAAATTGACTACCAACAAAATCACTGGTATATTTGGCCTTTTTACAACAGTGTATGATTTATTCCTAACTTAACTAGCCTTAGCTGCATTATCTTCAGCAGAATCCATGATAGCAGTTTTCAAATACTAAAGTCTCAGCATGGACCCTGGGTGGCCTTCAAGATGGAAATCAAATGCATTAAAGTGTATCAGTTACAACACAAAAACAGAACAGGTTTTCTTACATTATAAAAGTAATGCTTGTCTTCAAGATAGTCCCTGTCACCTAGGGTACCTTTAGATCAATCAGTTTTCCCTCTCAGGAAATGAAATGTTGAAATAACTTCATCCAAGACAGAAAAATGCCTGGGCCCCAACTTGAGACTTCCTTTTTATAAAGGGTGTGTGCCACATAAAAATAAATTAAATCACAAATCATTAAATCAATAAATCAAAGGCCATGCTATGAAGTATATACTTGACAAATAAATGTTAATATTCCACAAATATCCACAGTGAAGACTCTGAGATTTAAACTCCGAGATTTAGTTCTTATTTTTGAAACTTGCCAGCATGTTTCTTGGCTGAATGGTTACTGAGCAAAAGGAGACCAAATCCACTTTCAAACCTTAACATAGGTACGAGCTCTAAATGCAACATGATGCATAATAAATTATTTGTGTTTACCTCTGATTTGTATCTGAGGTAGAGAAACAAAACCAGACCAATTGTCCAACAGATTTTTTTTTTTTTAATAAACAGAAATTGACCCTTCCGGTCTTCAAGCTTGAAACTTACATTTGTCTTATCTGAGCACCTTTCTCAGGAAACGGAGATTCTCAAGCCTCCTAGATAGTATCCAAGAACTGAAACTACTTTTCCTTACCCTTCCTAATTCCTATTTTCCTAACTGACCACCTGCTTCCTGTTGTCAAACTCTGCTTCCCTACTCCTCTCCAATTCCTGTTTTCCCCCAGGTAGCTACATTTCTTCTCCACTAGAAAAGGCCCCAGTTTTAATCAGCTGGGGAGATAGATTTAAGATTTACCTCCCATCTCCTCTGCTGCAGCATCAAAATATAGCCTTTTTCTTTAGTGATACTCATTGCCTCAGTGACTGGCTTTCTTTCTGATGAGCAAAAGTACCTAGATGAATCTCCTGGCATTTCAGTAACGTGTCAAGTACATTGTGTTCTTGTAATTTAGATTCTATTGGTACATACAATTTTGCAGGGGTAAGTTAGGGAAGATAGTATGTTTTGGAATATGCATGTATATATGGATGTATTTATCTACTCTTTATTTACACTCACATTTCTTCTGGAATGAATACACACACATATAATATGTATTTGTGCTCACTTTTCTTGTATTTTTATTTCAAAGCAATAAGTAACAGTAGATCTTTAAACAATATACTTGGATTTAATATAAATAAGATTATAAAGGGCATGCACTATTAAATACATCAAATAATAGATTTTAATGTAAACAATGAATTCTTGATTTAATGAGGCAATGTCTTTTCTCAAGACATAATAGAATTGAGGAAATTGATAAGACTGTATCTAATTTGAAATTACAGAAACATTATTTGTCCTTGAAGTCAGTTTTTGTATTTTTTCTATGTGTTGCAAGATGGAGAAAGCATCACGAGAAAAATTTTGAGACTTAGCAAGTATGGGAAAGGAGAAAATACAGAAATAAGAAGTTGGAAATGAAATCAACATAGTTTGTAAAAAAAAATCTCAAACTTTATTAACTTAAAGAATCTATTCTGGATTGAAATCCATTTTCATCTTTTGTATAAATGGTCTTTTATTCAATAAGAGCGTGTTTTTTCTTTTCTTTCTTTTCCATCTTCTCTCTCAATATCTTATTGAAGTTACTTCTTTCAAAAGAATCTGTTTCTTTTTATTTCCTCTTTCCCCTCCTTGCAATCCATTTACCAATTTCTGTAACATTCCCAAGGCTTATGTAAAAGATAACATAAAGAATTATTTTTATTATACACCAGCTTCTTCTGGTTTCTTCATCACAGTACTATATATATACAAATAGGCTATATATAAATAGTACAGTACTGTTTACCAAGATGATTACTGAGGTAGGGTTTAGCTTCTCCATTTGTAATTTTTTTGCTGACAATGAAGATTTAGTTTTCCTAATGACTCACTTATGAATACAAATTTGTGAAAACATACTGAAATACACTTTTCATATTGATCCCATTCTAAAAAGAAGAGCTTTCTAACTTGTCCGAACCAATAAAAGAACATTGCTATTCTTAACAGTTTTGCTCTTATTTCCAAACAGATGCTGTCACAAGAATATATTTATGTTGTTGTTTTGGGTACAAATCCAAAAATAATTATGTATATATTATATTCAGTAGAATTCATTATTCATTTATACACCATAAAGGAAGAGTAAATATTCATAGTATCTATTTTTATGGAAATTTTTGGTATACATTTTAATACCTGTCTAGTTATCATAATTTATTTTTATCTCACTCCTTGGTAAATAAATGTAATTTTCTCACCTTTAGTTTTGTTTACACAATGAAGTCCTAATTATTATGGGCTTTGGTCTCTATTATTGCTGAGGTGTGTATTATTTAAAATAATTTATTATATTTTATTAAAAAGACTTTTAGTAATATTTATAAATGATATTATAAGAAACATCAGATTGTTGCTATTTTTCTGGATTTTATTTCTGGATTAAAATAACTTTTAATTACATAATTTCAAACAGAATACCACTTATCAAAATACCACTTGCTAAGATGTAACTTATAATCAACCAAAATCTTGAAAGAATAATTTAAAGAAAATTTTCAGTTTGTTCTATTTCTATCATCTGCACTTCATACTCACTCTTTCACTATATCATGAAACAACTCAATTGGCTTTATTGGTTTGCAGGGGCAGCAGAGATAGACTGAATAATAGAGATCCCCAACTCTGTACTACTCCCAGACACCTTTCTCTTTAGGCTTTCAGTGATTATTCTCTAATAACCTACATCAATAACCTGCAAGAATTTCCAATAATTGAAAATACAAATCACACACACACACACTTCTGTCTTCCCAAGGTGGTTCTTATGAATGTAATAGTAATACAGTTTTATTGAGAGCAAACAATCAGTGTTGTTAACAGCCACTTTAAATACTACTTATAATAAATTCATGCTTGTATTTCCTTTGTATTTGATACATCAGAATTGAAAGCACACCATAAAACTACCACCAGGGTTTTTGCTTTACCCAAATGCTGTGTTTTCTATCAATCTATCTTGATATTCATAAGTTAAACCAATAGCTAATATAAATAAAAATTTAAATACTACATAAAACATGTCCAGAAATTCAGAGATGTACAAATGTGTGTTCCATTGCTAACAAGAAAAAAATAAGCACACAAGTTACCTTAACTAGCTATATTCTTATTGTAGAGTAAATGTTAACAGTTTGTATGACATTGAAAATCTCTTATTTTATTAACACTTTTCTGTAAATTACATGGTTTTTATTTTAGCTTCCACCTGTCTATTATGTTCAGCATGTAAGTAATTTTGTGTCTCTGTTACTTTTGCTGTAAAATTAAGTGATTGAGCTGGAGCATTTCCATGTGACTTTTACTTGTGGAATACAATATTTTGTAATAAGTATACACGTTACATAAGTTTACATTTTGTTAGTCTTTGTCAACTTCATTAATGCCATGCTGTACTGATTTATTAATGTTTGTCCTTCATGTATGTGATTTGTATTCAAAACTGAATGATATATTTTAATGTAAAGTGCTAATTCAACAAATAGTAGACGTGACTGTTGAGACATAATACCTATCTATCTACTTGTCTATCTATTTGTCATCTATCATTGGTAAATACCTGTCTTAGGAAGAATTAATTTTGCTGCCTATAGCTGGATGTAAGGACAAAAATCTTCATTTGGAAAGTATGTAAGTTATTGATTCATTCTTTGTTTTCTATTCTAAGTCACTCTATTACCACTTTTTCTTCTTGAACATTATTGCTTTAAATGTCTACTCTGAGCATGTGTGGAATAGCTTCCTCTTGATTGCTCAGCAAAATAATTCTGCCTTTCTTAAAAACAGCCACTAAAAGGAGACTATATAATTGCATAATGGTGATTATATTGATAAAGTTGAAAATGTTATGATAACTTGAAAAAACTCAGGGAGCTTATACAACAGTCATTTACCCATCTTTTTAGCAGGTATATTTTATGGTTGAATTACTTTATTGCAAATATCTATTATAATTCCCTAGAGTAAAGGCTAAATTACCTTTTATCACTCTGAGGCAAAAACACAATAGAAACTCTGAATAGAAAAAAAATGTGAGATTTTTTAAATGATGCCTCATAGTGCCATGAAGAAAATATTTTAAGTTTTAAAATACTTTTTCATTATTTACACATGAGATTAAAATATAGTACATTTATAGATATGCAAATACTTATTTTCCTACACATCTTTTGTGATAGGCTTACTTGTCATGTTTGAAACTCAATTATTGGATTCTCGGGCCATGGAAAGTAAAGTTGTGTAAATTACTTAAATAGGAATTTTATTGTGAGTTTAAAGTAAAATCTAAATCACTTTTCTATTCTCTATAACATTAAATCTAAATTATTTTATTTAATTTTTCAGGAAACACATAATCAGCTTACTATCTGTCTATATAACATACTTGAACTCATCATTTCAATTAATATCAATTATGTACGAAGATTCCCAAAATCTGGTATGCTTATCTCTAAGTGGATTAACATGTACAGATAAGGTTCTTGCTATCATGGAATTTATAATGTAACGGGATATTCAGTTAATGCACAAACACAAGCAAGGTAATTTCAGATAATGATGACTTCCAGGAAGAAAACTAATTCAATTAGTGATATGATAAACAGTTATAAGTGGGAGAGATTGGTTGAAGAGTATTTTTCATTATGGTATGAAATATCATTTCAGAATTAGGTGTTGGAATTTTTGAATGATTTTGTTTCCCAATGAAGATCTGAAAGAAAAGTTTTCAAGTGCGAAGAATGGGTTTAAGTCTTTTTTTTTTTTTAATTTTTATTGCATTTTAGGTTTTGGGGTACATGTGCAGAACATGCAAGATAGTTGCATAGGTACACACGTGGCAGTGTGTTTTGCTGCCTTCTGCCCCCTCACCCATATTTGGCATTT
>CM052648.1:145098304-145150402 GCA_028533165.1 Leontopithecus rosalia | reverse complement strand
TATTTCTGTTTCTTAGTTTTCCTTCTAACAGTCTAGCCCCTCTGCTGTAAGACTACTGAGGTGCACTCCGGGCCCTGCTTGCCTGGGGTACACCTGTAGCAGCTGCGGAACAGTGAGGGATGCTACCAGTTTTTTCTTCTATCTTTGTCACAGAATGATGCCCACCAAATGTCAATCTGATCAGTCCTTTTTGAGGTGATTCTTTGGGTATACAGGGGTCAGGGAGCTGCTTGAGGAGACGATCTGTACTTTATAGGAGCTCAAGGGCTGAACTGTGAGCTCCGTTGTTCATTCAGTGTTGCTAGGCAAGTACTTTTAAGTCTGTTGCAGCAGAACTCTTAAAACCCCTTTTTGCCCTCAGATGCTCTGTCTCGGGGAGTTCGGGCTTTATTTGTGTGTATCCATTGTGCTGTCCTGCCCAGCTAGGAGGCAGTCTAGTCACTATTTGGCTGCAGAGGCTCTGCCCTGCTGTCGTGAGGTCCGTACTTTGGCTGTGGGCTCCGTCCTGCTGTTTTGGGCTCTGCCCTGTCGGTGGAATCTCTCTGTTATTGCGGGTTGCCTTGGCAACGGGTGGCTGTGTCAGCAATGAGTGTGTACCTCAGTAGGGGCAGAAGCTCTCGCTTATGGTGGACGCCCCTCCCCCACTGAGCTGCACAGCCTTGGGTTCAGCTGTGCCCGCAGTGAAACTCTCAACCCTGAGCATTTCAAAGCGCCGTTTTGTTTGTCCCTGTGGGGGTGGGACCCATCGAGCCTGATCACTTGGCTCCCTGCCTCCGATTCTTTTTGCTTTTTTTTTTTTTTTAAGTTGTAGGGTTGACTCTCTCCCAGGTGTTTCAGTCGCCAGCTGAAAGGGCACCAGGATCTGTGTGATTTCCCGTGCAGTGACCCGCTGCACTGGTTCACAATTCACCTCCCAGAAATCTCCTGGTCTGGCTCACTGTCCAAATCCCGTTTAATCAGTTGAATATGCTAATCTGCCCTCCCAAATCTCAATCGGTTTAACAGTGTGCCCAGACCAGTGTGTTTTGTGCACCGTGCCTCTATGCTGCGGAGCCGGCTGTTTGGCTGTGCTAGCGGAGACTGCTGCGCTGGCGTCCTGTTTCTCTCCTACACCTGGGCTTTTCCTCGTTCTGTGGGCTATAAAGATCCATCTGGAAATGCGGTGTGAACTCACCCTCTGCGTCTTGACTGTGAGCTGCAATCCTGAGTTGCTTCTATAGCGCCATCTTCCCCAGCTTCCTTGACTTCTAATTTCGTGATAACTATTTTATTACCCTAGCCAATTGGCAGAGAGATAGCCCTAAATCTGCTTATTAAAGAAATTTTTAGGTTAAAAAAAATCAAATAATAAAATTTACATCTTAAAGTACAGAGAGAGTCTGGTGGTACTTGAGGGAGATTAAAAATGAATGCCAAATAAAACATAAAATTATAGAAATCCATCATAGACCCAGCACTTTGGGCGGACGAGACAGGTGGATCACAAGGTCAAGAGATCGAGACCATCCTGGTCAACATGGTGAAACCCTGTCTCTACTAAAAAATAAAAAAAATTACCTGGGCATGGTGGCGCGTGCCTGTAT
Source organism: Leontopithecus rosalia (assembly GCA_028533165.1). Lineage (NCBI taxonomy): Eukaryota > Metazoa > Chordata > Mammalia > Primates > Cebidae > Leontopithecus > Leontopithecus rosalia. The sequence continues at coordinate 145,148,819 of CM052648.1, read as the reverse complement.
TCCCAGCTAATCGGGAGACTGAGTCAGGAGAATTGCCTGAACCCAGGAGACAGAGGTTGTGGTGAGCCGAGATCGCACCATTGCACTACAGCCTGGGTAACGAGAGCGAAACTCCCTCTCAAAAAAAAAAAAAAAAAAAAAGAAAGAAATCTATCATAGAATTGTCTAAGGAGACCAATTTTATTTCACTGGAGACCCCACCTATCTCCTAACCGGATCTCTGAGCTTTTGGCAAAGCCCACATTCAATCCTCATTCTCCAAAAATGAAGAAATTTTCTGTGGCTAGGCCACGTGATTTTTTTTACAGTGCATAAAGGCAATTTTTTAACAAAGACTTTTATAAGTGTCTAAGCTAATATCTTCCTTAAAGATCCAAGAGTACTCTCTGTAGTAATAATTAATTTTGTTTTTTTGGTCAAAATATCAGATAACCCAATGCAAAAGCAAGCACTTTATGATCTGAAATGAACTTGTCTGTTTACACTTTTGGGGTTCCATGAGGAAAAGCGGTTTCTCCCTAGAAGGGAGCCTGGCACCTTCTCCAATTTCTTTAAGGAATCCCATTCTATTATAAACTATTTTGGATCCCTCATGCAACAGAGTGTTGCAAAAGAAAGGAGAAACAGGAGAATTAAATAAATAAAACAGAATTCAGTCAACTGAGAAAAAAAAAGTTGCTTGAAAAAGACAAGGTCTTCAGAGAGAAAAGAAATATAAAGGCGTTTTAATACACGCACGCACACACACACACACACACACACACACACACACACACAGACATCATGGATGTTAGCTTCTAATTAAGCTGACCTTTAACCATTGAGGTCCTTTAAAAAAATCTTTTAAAATGTCATTACTATATTTTAGGGAGGCCAAATTGATAATATTTCAAAAGTAACAAGTATCAAACCAAAAAAAAAGGGCTTGATTTAGGAACCAAACTCAGGCTGTCATGGTGAGAGAAAAACCAGACAGGACCTTAGCTATGGAGCTACAGTGTGAGGCAACAGCCATTGCTTTTCAGGTTGGCTTGGCTAGCATAACGTGGCCTTTTATGTAGATAAAGCCTCATTATAAGTCAAAATAAAAAAAAAATCTCTTCCTATTTTTGTGGGAATTTAGCCACTTCAGAGGCCTTGTTTTCTATAAATTGGAGATTTCCTTTGGATTTGAACAAGTCACATAGTGTGGGTCATATCCAATGGGAAAAAGACTGAAACAACAACAACAAAAAACAAAAACAAACACAAACAACAAAAAACAGATAAGCAAAACAAGTGGTTGCATAATTTATTTGAATACTGAGTGATCTAATGGTAAGGAGAAATTAAGACCAGCTGGTTATTAATCTTAACGTTAGCCAAGACAAAAAAATAAAACAATTCAGCTACTTACCTATGGATGGGACTCAGGCTGAAGACTGCTCTTTATCATCCTAGAAGCGGGAAACAACTCAAACTTGTCTTCCCTGTTGAAAGTGAGCTCAAACTCCAGAAAGGAATTGTCTGCACTCCACAGTCATGAAAGCAGAAAAACGTTCCTTCCTTGTGGGGAACAAGTAAAACTCCAAAAAAAAAAAGGGAATTGTACAACAAAATGGACTTTAGATCTCAATGAAATTTTGGGAGATGAGGAATTCCTTTTCTCTGGAATGGGAGCGTCCAGGTCTCAGCAGATTGTCTTATTGGTTTGTGTCATAAAGAAGCTCAAACTGGTACCAAGCACCAATCAGAGATTTGTCAAAGGTCAGGGGTACCTCCACTCAGAATCCTTTTGTGATTACCAAAGTGTGAACCCCAAATATCTAAGACAGGACTCAATCAATTTAGAAAGTTTATTTTCCCAAGGTTAAGAATACTCTTGTGACACACTTCAGGAAGTCCTGAGACACCTGCCCAAGGCAGTTGGGAGTACAGTTTGCTCTTATACATTTTAGGGAGACATGAGACATCAATCAATATGTGTAAGGTGTACATTGGGTCAGTCTGTGATATTTTTGGGCTGTGTGCCCACCCAAATCTGATCTTGAATTGTAGTTCCTGTAATCCCCATGTATGGTGGGAGGGAACTGGTGGGAGGTAATTGATTCATGAAGATGGTTTTCCCCATGCTACTCTTGTGACAGTGAGTAAGTTCTCACAAGATCTGATAATTTTATAAAGGGCCTTCCCCTACACTGGGCTCTCATTCTTTTCTCTCCTGACACCATGCAAAGAAGGACATTTTTGCTTCCCTTTCCATCATGATTATGAGATTCCTGAGGCCTCCTCAGCCTGGTAGAACATGTGTCAATTAAACCTCTTTCCTTTATAAATTACCTGGTCTGGGGTAGTTCTTCACAGAATCATTAGAATTAACTAATACAGTCTGGTGAGGCAGGACAACTCTTGTAAGGCAGGACAACTCCAAGTGGGGCTTCCAGGTTATAAGCAGATAAGAGACAATGGTTGTATTTTTTGAGCCCTTGATCAACTTTCCACTGAATATGCAATTTAGTGTGGCCCAGTGAATCTGCATTTTTACATAATCAGTAGTGTAGAGGAAGGAATCAGATATGCCTTTGTCTCAGGGATGAGCCTCACAGGGATGACTTTGAATAGAATAAGAGGCAGGTTTGTCCTAAGCAGTCCCCAGCTTGACTTTTCTCTTTAGCTTGGTGATTCTAGGGTTCCAAGATTTATTTTCCTTTCACAGAGGTTAACTAAAAGGCAAGAGACAAGTACAACCTTTCCAATTACTTTTGCCTCAAACCATGATCTAGAAGCAGGGACCAGATTTACCTTCCTACCTTAAACAACTAGAAAAGCAAGCAAAATAGTTAAAACAAAAGTCTTACATATTAAAAACACGCCGAAAAGGACTACTATCCTGAAGTGGAAGAAAACAAACTAGGTGAGAGCTAAAATTACATCAGCTTTCTGCCTGCAGGCAATTTCCAGGTCATTGCACAGAGTGAAAAAAAGACCAAATAGAACCTGCCTTCTTACTTGATTAAGAAGGCAGAGATCAGAGTTCAGGGAGGTGAAAGCAGTTCAAATTTGTAGAGCAGAATACTGGAGAGGAAGGCTTCAGAAATATTCAGAGACTGCCCCTTGAGGTTTTGGCTGAGTTCTAATCTGTTTATGCATGAGAGGAAATTTATCCAAGACTAGAAAACAGCTATCAGAAAGCAGTAGTCTAAACAATGCCTCAGTTCAAGCAGAGCAGGGAGTAGCTCATGATCCCATCAGTCCAAATGGAAAGGTCTCTAAATAGATAAGACAATATTAAGAAATTTTAGATGAGAATTACCTCAGTAACCTTGGTAGTTAGGCTATACTAGACTAATGCCTAGTCTGGAAGTGGACTTGAAGTGAGCCTCTAAGTGTCAAATTAATTATAAGCAACTTAAAACTTAATTGTATGTCTAAACAAAGTCCAACGCTTCTCAAAACAAACAAACAAATCCAAGCATCCTGCAATTAAACTAAATTAATCTGAGATCTAATCAAAAATTGCCTGGCATTCAAGAAATAAAAAATATATATGACTCATAGGGAGGAGAAGAAACCAATAAATAGTTGTAGAAATTACAGAGAAAATGGAATTGTAAGTAGGGCAGGGTACAGGGTCTCAGCTCCCTCCCTGTACTTGCCACAGATGTAATGGGGGAGGGGAGCAGAGCTGTGGGGGTGTCCCAAAGACACTTCCAGTTCTCCGATCTGATGTTTTCCCCGATGTGCCCAGGTCCTTGGCCTCTCTCGCTCCAGGAATGGGGAAGAACCCCTGAAGGCAGGGTTAGCTTATCATTCGAATATGTATCGTGGACCCAAAGAATTTAATAGAGAAGTTATTTATTAGGCAGAGAGAGGAAAAAAGAGAAAGAAGGAGAGAGCCCCCATGCTGTAATCCCAGCTACTGGAGAGGCTGAGGCTAGAGAATCACTTGAGCCCAGGAGGCAGAGTTTGCACTGAGCGGAGATAATGCTATTGCACCCCAGCCTAGAGACAGTGTGAAACTCCATCGCAAAAGAAAAAAAAAAAGAAAGAAATGTCAAATACACAAATTCCATATTTTATGGTCAAATTAGACAAAATTCTGAAAGGGCAAAATTATGAAGACTAAAAGCAGATCAGTGGATACCAGAGACCAGGGTTAGGAAGAAGGGGTGGACTGCAGTAAGCATGTGGGATGATAGAATGTTCATGATTTCTCTGGTGTTCACATTAATGTGTATGTTTGCCAAAACTCAAATCATGCACTCTAAATTGGGAAAACATTCTATCAAAGTTATGTTTCAATAAAGCTGGCTCATAATTTTAAATACCTTTATTGTCTAAAGGACAAGATATACTCTTAGACCCTGATTATTTCAGAATTAGACAATATCAAAAATCAATTAAATGATTATTAAATTCTGTTGGTGTGATTATATTATATTTTATTTTAAATGGATTCTTATTTAGAAAGTATTTCTAATTATTATGGGCATGGAATAGTTTATTCATGAGGTACATGTGATGTTTGGATACAGACAGATATAGAATGTGTAATTATCAAATCAGGGAAGTTGGTCATAATCATCACCTCAAACATTACTATTTCTTTGTGTTAGGACATTCTAATTTCATGTTTTTAGTTCTTTTGAAAATATGCAATAAATTATTATTAACTATAGTGACCTTTTTGTGCTATTGAATACCAGATCTTATTTTCTTTATTGAACTACATTTTTGTACCCGTTTTAAGACTAATAATTAGACTGATATTTTTCCTAACAGCTGAGCTAGCCTTATGGGCTGACATGGATCATGTTTCTGTTTGTATTTTATGGTCAAAGAAGAGAGATGTTGTTATGGAAAAAAGTCCAAAATACCATAGATTAGTTTGCAGATGGAATGTTCCTGGATTCATGTGTCATTATCATAATTTCTATCAATGATTATATGTTTACTATATTCCAACACAAAAAAAGGAAAAGGGAAAAGTTTTATGGATCAAGGCTGAGAGCACAATATGTCTGTGGTATGAGGATATAAATCTCTTGTGTCCATATTCATTGCCTTTTCCTATTTAGAAAATACCTCCATAGACAAAAACATATACACAAATATATTAAAGGCATCTAAATGTATAATCAATTGTCCTTGAGATAAAGGATACTTAGTGTAAGTACCTGAAGAGAGCAATACTAATGAGATACACCCTAAATTCATAAATGGTCTTCAAAAAAAAACTTTCTTCAAAAAATCAGTGAATCATGTAACTGTACTTTTTCACTGAACAAAATATCTAAGTCTTGCAAAACACTACTTGTGCTATGACAGAAATAAGAGACTCAAAAGGCAATTTTCATTTTGTTTTTGTATTTTGCTATTTTTTTAAAAGATAGCTAAATTAGTTGTGAAGTGTACATACAGTAAGACTATCCTTATTAGTATGTAAAAAACTTGCTATTATTTTATAATTTTCTTTTTCTCTGTTATTCTTTCACACTATCTTGTTGCTTCTCTTTGCTTTCTTTAAGTAGAACCTATTGCTGTATCTTCCTTATCACCGATATTTTCTTCTACAGTGTCTAATCTGCTATTGACCACATCCAGAGAAAATTTATTTCATCACAAGTTTCATATAGTGGTTAAAAAATGTCATTGCTCTTCTCCTTATGTGTTTTCTTTAATATTTGTACCTAGATTTAATAATTCTTTAAACTCAATTGTCTAATAATTTCATGACTTATCTTTTTTGAGTCTTTAAAACCTCACTGATTTTTAAAATTATAGGTCACTTTTTTCCTTTCATTTAAAAGTTAGATATTCTATATTAATTTTATTTTATTGAGTGTGTAGAATCTATTAATTTTTCTTTCTTGAAGAATGTTTAGTTTTGCTTTTTATAGCTAAACTAATTACAATAGGATCTATTTCTTTTTAGCCCATTTTAAAAGTTTTTATATGACTGTCTATGAGGAGCTTTAATCTGCAGACAGTTCACTCTGACTTTGCCATTGATTGTCCTGGGTGACCACCACAAATAGTCTTTGTCTTGGCTATTCGAGAGCTCAAACATTTTCTTACTCTGTGTGAGCTCCAGCAGTTGTTCATCTTACAACTCCCAGTTTTTTTTTCAATGTTTCATGTACTTTTACTAAACACAGGAGGGTCCAGACCAAACATGTAAAACGACCTAGATAGGACAACTGTGCAAATTTGTGATGTCTTTTTGGCATAATTTCCCATTTTGTCTAGAGCTCTGCTTTACAATTTTGAGCTACAGTGGTCTCCAGAAACTCTGATTTCTGCCTCTTTAACTCAGCAAAGCTCCCAGACTCGGGATTCGCCATTTTCTTTGTCAGTAGTTTGAAAATTACTTCCCAACAGAAAGTCTGGGTAGCAAATCATCTCTTCTGTTTCCTTTCTGCTAAGGATAGGTTTGTGCTGCCTATGGTCCAACTTTTAAAAATGTTGTTTCACATGTGTTGTCTGTTTCCTACCTGTACATGGAGGAAAGGTTATACCAATGGCTGAAAAATGAAAATTCTATATTTTTTCTAATTCTTGCACATCTATAGTTTATCAACGATATTTTTTAAAGGCTGTAACTAGAAAAGTTACCCTTTTCAAAAGTGTATCTAGTTCTTTCTATTATTAATATCTTTGTCATTTATAAATTGTATCTATATTAGCGATACAGTTATTAGGCTCTGACTTGCCTGACCTTGCTGCCTGCTTTCTTTCCTTTTGTCCTTCCTTCTCTCTCTTTCTCTTTTTTTATTTCGGCAGAAATGCATTATATTCATAGAAAAGCAATTGTCACTCAATACAGATTTTGCTTTATCTTGTTTACAGTGAGTGATTACATGTATATATTCATTGCACTCATCATTGCCTTCAACTAGCCAAGATGAAGTTTTCCTCTACTTTTTCCCATTAATATTTTGTTGTATTTCTAACAGTGAGATTTGGAAGCTCCTTTCTTTTCTTGCTGTTATCTTTGCTCCCCATTCATAAGGCAAAAAAGAGCTACAATATAGTAGTAAATATTACTACCATAAAAAAATAAATAAAGAGAACACACTGAAATCAAATAGATTATTCAAAGCCTATTTCTAGGGTAAAAATGACAGAATATTCAGCCTAAGTTTGTCTAAAGTAAAATTATTAATATTGTGAAGCACAAATCCAATATGTGACAAGCAGGTCGGAATCCGTTATAACTAGAATTTCTCATAGAGCAATGATTTTGGAGTAAAGATTTTCACTGGAGAGCTTTAGTTAGTCCTGATTTTTCCACGGAACTGCTAAATCATTGTCGTTTAATCCTTTTGATGCCAATGTCAGGAAGTATTGGCCAGAAAAGCAAAATAACTGATCTCTTGAAGCTGCCTAGCAGTGTAGCATAGCACCACGGGCTCTTTCTGATTCCCATCTAAGGTTGTAAATAAACTCTGAAAAGGAAGAAGGGAAGGTGCTGAATTCTAATGTGCCTCAACACTTTTGTCCCGTGCCAGCTCTAGATCTGAATGTAGGAATTGGAAGAGGAAGTTTAGCTTCAATAATACTGAAGGCCTGATTTGGTTTTACCTGCTTGATCAATACATTTTTAATTTTTCGTCTGACTTGCTCTATTAAATAGTTCTGAACATCAATCAAAATCAAAAAGAAAAGCTTATTATACTAATTTTGATTCGATGTTGAATGATTTGCTGTCACCCCTTAACATTTGATTCCCAAGAATAAATATTCCAAGAAATTGTTATGTTATTGCTATATTATGTTTTGTCTATTTAGTGGTTATTTGTCTCTTCCAGATCCACTGCTAATTCTCTACAGCATGCCTCATTTTGCTAGAATCAGTGAATGGACTGAGAACAGTATGTCAGGGAGAGAATATAGAACTCTATTCTGTGCACAAAACCAAGTAACGAGAATACCTAGAAAGAAAAAAATGGGAGGAGGGGGATTTTACAGTGTCGTAAGACCCGCGAATAACCTTGAGGACCAGAAACTTGAGTACTTCCTGTTACATCCTTTGAATTCCTGAAAAAAGGTGTAATAAAAATAAAAGTAGATAAACATTGCCACCTAGTGTTCATTTTCAGGTATTGTATAAATTACAAACCTGATACCAGAGATTTTTTTCTTTCTTTATCCACTAAGTTCAAGGTTAAGTCTTTAATCATTTATATCCTGAGAGATCTTGCTTCTTTATTCAGGAATCCTGTTCTAACTCCAAGAGTTGATTTGTTTATTTCAATCCAATATTCTTTTCAACATTTCAATGGCCTTGTCTCTCAGAGAAGCTGGAATTTAACATCCTATTAAAAATATCTAATTTTAAATAGTGCAATAAAATATGTATGTATGCATATACATCAGTGTACATCTTTCCTTGAATAATATTCTGTATCAATTAATCTAAAGTTATAAGTAAATATAAATTTAATTTTAAGGACAAAACCATTATTTTTAATTTCCACTGTTTAGTATGCATCTGTACCCCCAAAAAACTTGGAAGGTAAATTAAGATTCATTGATGTGTATTTTCTATTTATGTAGTAATATATTCGCACACGTATTCAATGGGAGTTTCAAACATATTACCTAATTGCAAAGTGTGAAATAACATCCCTGCTTTTTGTCCTTCTAAGTTCATAAAGGTAAAGAAATGATACTAAATACATGCATTACTTATAACAATTCATTAACCAGTTTCTTTTGCCTAAAATTATATTCTAATATTAAATCAATTCTGTAATAATGTATGAAAAGAAAATTTTAGTGAAACAGAGTTAGTGACAAGACCAATAAATGTTTGAAATATTTAGGAAGGAACATGGAGAAAGACAGAAGAGAAGGATCATGTCCTTAGGAGAAAAACACTGGTGCAAGGAGAAAAAACAAAACTGTTTTTGAATTCTAAAAATTGCCTAAATTCCAAATAGAGTGTCCTTCTTCATTTGCATCTTTTTAAAGACTAATTAAATCTCAGTATAATTCAGCATCGTATATCCTGCATGCTCTACTTTTTAAAGAAGCAGATGAAAAAGGAAAAATAAAACACCAAAGACCTACTTCTTTTTTATTTCTAGGTAGACACTGTCATTAATAGATTTGTTTTAATAAATGCTATTTTTGTAACAGAAGTCACCATAATCAGTTAAGAGAGAGAAACCTAAGAGCTTAGACTGAGACAATGCTTATTGAACAAGATGGAGAAAATAGAGCTCTCTAGAGATTTATGATGAAAAAAGAAAGATGAGTAAAAAAAACAAAGCAGGGAAAGAAATCGTGTTAGTAATGTCATTGAAAGGAAAAATCATTCAGTTCCATAAATTAGCTACTTATAGTGCAGTAGTACAGAAAGAAGGGTACTCTTTTTGCATTGTTACAAAGGAAGTGGAAAATAAATAAACAATATTGCAATTGGAAAACAACTGTTGTACATCTTTAGCTAAAATGTTTAGAAACTAAAAATATCAACCGGGTGTGGTGGCTCACTCCTGTAATACCAGAACTTTGGGAGGCCGAGGCAGGCAGATCACTTGAGGTCAGGAGTTTGAGACCAGCCTGGCCAACATTGTGAACTCCGCATCTCTCGTAAAATTGCAGAAAAATAAAGAAATAATATAAAAATAAAGAAAGCCAGGCAGGGTGGTGTGTGCCTGTAATGCCAGGGACTCAGGAGGCTGAGGAAAGAGAATCTATTTCACCCAGGAGGCAGAGGTTGCACTGAATAGAGATTGCACAACTGAACTCCAGCCTGGACGACAGAGTGAGACTTGATCTCTCAAAAAAAAAAATCTCTATCTCTATCTCTATCTATATGTGTGTGTATATGCATATAACCTTGAGAAATATTCCTCTAAATGTGTGTGAGCTAACATTTTAACAATGTCTGCTCTATGTTTCTTTTGTTTGAGGTTTTAGTCTGAATAAATGATACATTTTTTAGCTTGTATTTGAAAACAGATAAACAATGTTTTAAAAAATTTTCTTTTTACATAATATTTTTCTGTTGTCTATGAAGATTGCTTAATAGGTAGTGACTTATCAAATCTATAATTAATTATTATATTTACATTTGTAAATGTGAAGGGTCAGTTTTATGCAATGTGTAATTTTAAATATAATCACAAAAAAGATAAGATAAATATTTGAGGGGATTGATATGGTAATCAACCTTATTCAGTTATCCCACAATGCATACATTTGTCATAACACCACCTTTTACTCCATGAATACATTTATATTTTTTTTAATTAAAAATTGTAAAAATTAAAAAATAGATTTTAAGAAAGAACTTTAACTCTTTCTTCACTTGCTAATTTTGCTTCTGCTTGACACCTTCTCTAAAGGGTGAGGAAGAAAAAGCAAAAAACTGATTATTTGTAGGTTTTGACAGCAAATTTGTGCAGAGCTATTAATTCAAATAAAGATTTCAAAATCATTAATTCAGTTTGCATATGTTTTTCTTGTTTTCTTTAGGAAGAATTAAGTACAATAAATTTTAAGGATATATTCTTATATAATCCTCCTGAAAATTAAAAAAAATCATGCCTATGTGATAAATGCCTCTTTGGAATCTTCAAAAATTAAAGTAGATTTCCTTTGCTTTAGCGTTAAAATAAAAACTAATTCACAGAAAACATAAACAAACCTAGATACATTTTGGGGCTTCTGAAGTCAAACTCTCATACATTTATCAAAGCCAGAGCTTTTTTATATGCTATATATATATATATATATATATATATATATATATATATATGCCATATATATATGTATTTGCAAGATAAAGATATTATTGTCCTATAAGTATTTTTGTACTTATTTCTGTCTTTCTGGGATGTGAGTAGACGACATTTTTAATGAAATTTAATAGTAAAGAACCAGCAATAACAGAACTTCTTTTGAATTTTATTTTCTGATAACCAGCAATAATAGAATTTTCTCTTGAATTTTGTTTTCTGAACAATGTTCTCCATTGTTAAAAAATAAGGCTCAGAGTTGTAAGGAATAAGGAGCACTTAGACAAAGGAATTCTCAGCAAAGAAAGTTTACTTCTGCTCAAAAGGGTGCCTTCTATATGACTGGTTGCCACAAGAGCACATAAAACAAAGGAGAGTAGAGGTTTTTATGACTAATGCAACTCCTGCTTGTCTGTCCTTTCCCCATTGGCTGGGGTTGGACCGCACAATCTAAACTAGACCCAATTGGCCAAATAGTTAAACTTTTTTAGATAAGGTGGTTTCGTGATAGGAGAGAGGGGAGAGGAGGAAGGGGTCCTGCTCTACAAATTAGAGAGCCAGTCTTTTCACAGCACCAGTGGCATGAGCTGGTGCTGATAATGTCACTGGTGCTGTGGCATCCCTGGGCATGTAGTAAAGTCAGAAAGAAGAAAAGGAGAAGAAAGCAGGAAGGGGCACTGGGAATTAAAGAATAAAAGGTTGAGCAAGCTGTTTGAGGAGAAACCTTGCCATATCTCACATCCATACTTATCTTTTTTTATTTTTTTGAGATGGAGTCTCTCTTGTTGCCTAGAGTGGAAAGTGTTGGCAAGATCTCAGCTCACTGCAACCTCTGCCGGCTGGGTTCAAGTGATTTTCCTTCCTTAGCCTCCAAAGTGGGTGGGATTACAGGCACACACCACCACACCTGCTAATATTTGTATTTTTAGTAGAGATGGGGATTTCACCATGTTGGCCAGGCTGGGCTCTGACTCCTGGCCTCAAGTGGTCCACCCATCTCAGCCTCCCAAAATGCTGGGATTACAGGCATGAGCCACCAGGCTTGGCCACCACCCTTAACATTTTTCCTTCTCATACTGTAATTGAGTGCAGGCCTGGCTGCTCGCCACTTGTGAGGTCAAAAACAAGGACCAAGTGCAGTGAAAGGAAAGCGATTTTATCTCTAGACCTAGCAGTGGGGAAGCAGGCATGTTCCATCACACTAGAAGCAACTTCAATAGTTTGGGCTGATGGAAGGGGTTTTCAACAGTGATGCTTGATATGGGAGGCATGCAGGAGTTGCGCACGGTGCAGAAACTGTGTGTCTGGTTCAAATTCCTGTATTAAGTTATGATCCACTTGGCATATGGGACAGTATCATGTTGACAGTAGCCAAGCTGTAGATTATCAGTCTTGAGGCAATGGTTAAGTGGAGGAGAATCCTGCTGCTGGGCCTTCATGCCTGGTTGGTTTTAAATTAGGCCCTGGGATTTCTTAATAAGCATATAGTTAGGTAAGCTACATGGTGGGAAAGGGAAGGGAGTACAGTTTCACAGTAGGTTTCAGGCTTTTATATTTTAAGATGAAGAAAAAGTTTGCTACAATTTGCTTCGAGGCTACACCTTGAGACTGGAAAGGAGGGAAAAAAAAGTTTTAAAATGCATTTTGAAGCCAATCTTCTCAATTACAATACCATATATTGGATGAGAGAAGACTGTACTCCAAGGTTGTGTCCCAGTGTACAGGGAGGACACACTCAGAAAACCAACCTAAAAATGAGTAACCGGTTGAAAGGCGGAAAGTTCCCTGGTCCCCCTCATAGGACATGTGATGTGGGTGTGGCTCACTTCTTCAGTGCCCTGCAGCTCAAACCTGTAGGGGAGCATATAGACAGTCAGGATATGGGGCTCCCACCCCATGGCAGTATGTAGGGATGAATGTTTACAGCTCCTGAAGCCCCAGTGGGCATGTGTTACAAGGTGCTCTTTTAGTTTTGCTTTTTCAGTTTGCTATCTATAGGTGGCTTGTGTTAACCAGCTCAAATGGACCCTCTACCTTGTCACAAGGATGGAGGGCTTTCTGTATCCCAGGTTCTGGCCTTGGTGTAGCAGAAGAATCCTGATCACACCTGGGCTTGAGGAATAAGTGCAAAGTTTTATTGAGTAGAGGCAACTCCTAGCAGATGGGGGAAGTCAAAAGGGGTATGGAGTGGGAAGGTTTTCTCCTGGAGTCCGTGGCCTGGGCTGTCCTCCCACTGCCCCAGCCAAACTCTGCCTCATTCTGCCAGCTGATGGCCTGCTGGTATCTGTTGGTGTGCTCTTCCACCTCAATGTCTAGCTGCTTGTGTCTTCTTCCTTCCATCCACTAATCTCCACATCCAGCTGCTTGTGTGTCTGCCTGCTAGGGTCTCGGGAGTTTTTATAGGCTTTGGATGGGGGCATGGCAGGCCAGGGTGGTCTTGGGAAATATAACAAAAAGGCTCGTCTTCACCTAGGTTTGTGGGGGTGGAGTCCGAGGCAGGGACCACTCACTCCTCTACCTAGCACTTCCCTTCCTGCCTTCCATATCATTTAGGGGGACCATGCTCTTCCTTTCCCAGCTCTCCCATATCACTAAGATGAAATTCTCAAAAACCTTCCATAGCCACAGGTGCACTCCCTGCACCAGGCGGTAATCTGTCTTTGTTTATTCATCCCTTGGGAGTTTGGAAATTGACTGCCAATGACTGCTGCCCTTGTCCTCATGTGGAAGGTGAAGAGTGAGAAGATATTATGGTAATGAGTTAGAATTTTCTGTAGTTATAGAAACTTCCCTCTCCATTTACTAGTGGTTTAATCTAAACATTTTATATTAAAGAATATACATGGATTTTACTGTTCACACTAGGAACTGAAAGGATGTCTTCAAAGACTGTGCTTTCCCCTTCCCTGTATTTCCTTCTCCTTACACATTAACACAGTGTAGTAGTGTTTTTAGGAATATCTCAGAAAATACTGGGAGGCTCCTCAGGAAAGAAACCCCAAAGTACGCAAAGTTATTATTAAAAATTTGGTCCTTGTTTTTGTGTTTTATAAAGTATGAAACCACAAAATTAGAATGAGAAGGATTCACTTTATCTTCCTAAAATGCTGCCTTTCAAAGTTGAAGCTCTTGACTTCACCTAACAAGGATGTATATTCTTTATTAGAATAGCTCATCTTCTTTTCTGCTTAGATATATTTACACTCCACATGATGATTTTTTTGTATCAATTTTTCATATAGAGTCAGCTGCTTTCATTGTGATCCAAATAGAAATTTAAATAAGAAATTTTCAGAGAGGTGTGTCAATGTATGGTTGTCCAAGACCTACAAAGAAAACTTTATGTTCTTACTATTGACGTTGACATAGTAACGTGGAAACCTGCAAGATCTAAATTTTTTTAAAATCTTATTTTCGTATGGAAGTGCTCAACACCAAAACAACTTCAATATAAGTAATCTAATCTATTGACAAGCCTTGCGGTTATACATATCACATAAACTCAGATTTCTTTGTGGTGGAGACAGTAGGCCATAGTACTTTAATCTTTTTATTTTTTTACTTTATTTATTTATTTTTTTTGGGGGGGGAGGGAGGGAGGAAGGCAGGAAGGGAGGGAAGGAGGAAGGAGGGAGGAAGGAAGGGAGGGAGGAAATCAAGCAATGAGAGAGACATTGCCAACCTGGATCTAGAGGTTTGCAAGTTGATTTCTTTCTTTTTGAGAGAGGGAAAGAAAGAAAAAAAAAAATGAGTAAAGGAGAGGAAGATTTTTTTCAGAATAAAGTACTTTAATCTTTAGATAATTTTTGCACTGGATTTATCTTCAAAGAGGTATGAATGTTCTTTCTACATAGTGGCTTTGTAGAGGTAACACTGTAAACTGGGTATGGTACAAGGTTATTGGAGTCTTTGCCTAGACATTCAGGCTTGTAATGTTGGCTGGAGGAGAAGAAATGCATACTCCTATGTTGGGAAAACAGTCGTCATCAACCTAGGAAAGCTTAACATTTTCATTTTCAGTGAACTCTGATACATTAGTCCTAGATATGACTAGTGCACAAGCTAGTTCTCTCTCTGCCCATGTTTGAATATTATACACACACACACACACACACACACACACACACACACACAGGCATACACACACGCAAGCTATTCAAATAAAGGAGATAAGTCATCGTTGTGAAGTCAAGAGCTTCAACTTCAAAACGTGTGTGTGTGTGTGTGTGTGTGTGTGTGTGTATGAGAATTGGGCAAACCTAACATGTTGAACGTAGATGTGAGAAGTGTATATCTGACTTTGGATGTATAGTTCATATGCATGCATATTGGGTAGCACATAATAAGGTGTTGAACACAGATGGCTCTTGTGTATTGATAATGATAAGGTAATGTGGCCAGATGGTGCTTTAGAGAGATAATTCACACATATAAACATGCAAGAGATTGGATTCAGATTTACCTTGACTGTCTGTGCTGAAAGGCAAGAAGATTACAAATTAACTTAGGTTATATGCAGTGTAGTTCTTGCTTAGCACAGAACAGAATTTCACAGGGTTTTCTGTGTAATTCTATATCTACAGGCTGTAAAGAGAGAGATTACTTAAAAAATTGTCCACTGGTAAATGATACTTGTAAACCCTAGGATAAACAAAGCCAAACACTTACTGCAAGATTGTTCAGAGCCCTTGTTTCATGGGTTGTAACTCTCCATGAATGGAATATACTAGGCTCCATTTTCCAAACTTACGTAGTCGTGACACCCTTTTTGCATAGAAACTTTTAAGAGCTCGAAAAATGGGAATATTTGGAATCAGTGACAGAGATAATATCACAAAGGATTTCTCTTAGTGATTTTTTAAAAAAATTAATGCAGTGTTGCAGTAGGTTTACTGTCAAGTCTTGTTTTGTTTTGGAGGTCCATTAACTGATAGACAGAATATTTTTAGAAAAGAGCAAATAATATTTAAATAACCATAAAGAAATGTAACACTATTCATTCATCTCATTATTCATTACTTAAAAATAATTGTTATTAGATACTATAAATACATGTAAAACTATATGTTTGAATTTATGAGTTGGCAATTCAACAACTGTATAGTATAACTGATTCAAGTACCTATAAGACTAGATGACGTATATTTTTTGCATTGCAGACTCCTTGCTTCTGTCATAATGGGATGATTTTTAGTCATTTCTACAACATTTGGTATTCTTTGTATTTTCTTATTGAATTATAAGTACTGTATTCTAAGAATTTTAACGAAATGAAGGCACATTAAAATCACAATCCATGCTAACTCAATGCAAATCACAAATCCTTTGACAATTATTTCTACTCTTGAAAAATCTGGCAGGCTATTCCTTACAAGCAGTGTTGCTCCAACTTCTTAGGGCCAAGTACTGCCCCTGCACCTCCTCCAACCCCCGGAGCTGCAAGATAAAGGAAACATATTTCTGTTACTTCCAAAGGATAAGAACATTAGGATCTCATATTTAAATTCCCCAATTCCAAATATAAACAAAAGAAAAAAGTGAAAAGTATAGCATTTATTTTAAAATGAACATCACCTAATTCTAGAAACATAATTTAGACACCACAGAACATACTAGATAATTCAATTTCTACTGAACATAATAAAAAGTGGATACTGTTATCGCCATAAATGAGAGATTTCTATTTAGTGTTAAATTTAGTCTTGAAAGAGCACTAATGATTTTGACTAGCAC
Source organism: Leontopithecus rosalia (assembly GCA_028533165.1). Classification (NCBI taxonomy): domain Eukaryota; kingdom Metazoa; phylum Chordata; class Mammalia; order Primates; family Cebidae; genus Leontopithecus; species Leontopithecus rosalia. Next base: position 145,132,356 of record CM052648.1, on the reverse strand, counting down.
AATTTACACACACATACAAATGGAATTGTGGATTCTGTGAATATTAAAGCAAAAGATGCTGCACACCCAGACAGCTTCAAGCACAATGTTTCATGTTGGAATATAAAAGTAAAAGAAATAAGATTAAATAGGAGATGTTAGTAAAACAAATGCATAACTCTGATCCCTGGGAGAAATACTTTGAGCAGTTACATGTGTTTTTCGGAATCCAAGCTCCACTCCAATATCATATTTGGTTAATATTGTTTCCTGTTTTCATTTTTGAGTCTGCTGTTGCCACCATTGAAATAAGAGGTTTATACTGTATCAAGAAATTGGGGAAAATATTTTTAGGTTACTCAAGAAATTCAAGGAGTCTCTCAGATGTATAAATTTGTTACAACTTTGGTATGATCATATATAATTAACAAATGTAAAACACGTGAAATAGTTTGTGTACTACTACAAACATAAACTTAATGCACTAGTAGAAAATTGACAGGAATTTATTTAAAGAAAAACAAATATTAAAATATAGAAAGATATCATGGAAACTTTTCCTCACACCTTCTTAGTCTAAAGCAGTTACTATTGCACATGTTAAACGATGAAAGTTAAATTGCAGTCAGAAAGTATTTACATTAAAAACAATTAATTTAATCAGCCAATGCAGAAATCTACTGATTTGCATTACACTCTACAAATGCAGTTTATTTGAAAAACCAACAATTACTAGGCTATTTAACTTTTTCCTTACATGTTTCTATTCCTACTACTTAAAGGCATTTTCATTTTGCAAAATCTATAAAACCCATTGTAGTGTGTTTTTCTAAGGGATTACACATTGACTTTCACACTCTAGCTGGGTGAATTAATAATCAATTTCTGTTTTTTAATTTAATGCATATTGTTGCTTACCATTTAGCAAGTACTGTTCCATAGTATATTTCATATTTATTATTGCTTAAATAATTTAATTCAGGTGCATTTTGCTTTTCAAATATTTTCCTGAAGTTATATAAGCATTATATTTTGTCTTCCTTTCTCAATCAAAAAAAGTAACAAATGTTTATAGTACCTACTATCTTTTAAGCAGAAATTGATGCCTGCATTTTAACTGGTAATATTTAATATTAAGCAATATAAAATTATATCCTTGGTAAACCACTTCTGTTAAGGGCTTTTATTCAACCATTTTAGCAAATATTCATGCAACCCACACAGAATAAACAGGATATTCATGTATGACTCCAGATAATTCCAACCTACTTATGTGGCCTACAATTATTACATGCAGATAAAAGAAAGTATTAGAATAAATATAGTGATAACATTTAAAAACCAATATCCTTGTGTTTTGGGACAGTTTCCTTGGATTGGAACAATTAATGCATGCAATGACTAGAATTCATGTTGAGGTGTTAATAATTGGTGTAAAATTCATTTATGAGAGCAAAAGATAGAGTAAGAGCTTTCTGCATCTTTGTGTCAAGGAGCATGTCTGTGAAGGGCAGGTGGTGGTGAGTTGGAACCAGCATGTGCTGACTTGTGATAGCTGAATTTTATTGTTTCCAACAGCTCTACCTTTGTCCTTTGAAATTGGCCATTGTTGGAGTATTTACACTGTAAGAATTGGCAAATGGTGTGACTCAGCATTTTCCCCCTTTTTCTGTAGAATAAACTTACTAGCACAACATTGATCTTGGAGTTGAGGAGTGACAGTAAAAACAGTAACATTAAACAAGCCAAGGACAAAATTGAAATACTGCAGATGAAAGATTATGATTTTACCTGCTTCCCTGTTTTAATCAGGACAATGCTGCATTTATTCCCATTCACTTTTGCATTCCTATAAATGGCTCACAAAGGGCCTGCCACAGCCAGATGCTCAGTGAGTACTCATTAACTAACTGAATCTTATGTTAAGTTTTATAATCGTGTCATGTTCTAAAGATATTAAACTTAAAACATTTTTACCCACCATTATAAAATACTCCAAATTTTGCAATTTGGTTATTTGAATTCTTTAATAGGTACAGCATAAATTCATTTGGAATTTATTTATTCATTAAAATAAAGGGAGAGGAAAACATATTACCACTCACCACCAGGGATGAGCTAGTACTCTCAATTGAAGGCAGCATTAGGAGAAATAGGTATTTAGAACTATCTTTCTACTTTAATTATAACTATTGCTAATTCAGAGGAATGGAAAAAGTAGTAAATCATTTCTGGAGGAGTAACAGCAAAGATATTGGGAAATTAAAATGAAAAGATCTTCTCCTTAGTCCCAGTCTGATTAAAAAAAAAGAGAGAGAGAAAGGATCAAGTAAAGTTATAATTGCCAGAATATATGATTATTTTTTATGAAATGATAAATCTAACCATTTACTTATAGATTCCCCCCTCCCCTCAATTTATACCTTTTTCCCGAAAGGTAATTTATAATCAACGATAAAGAAAATACAGTCTCAGTGATCTCTGTGTTAAATATTGAGTACTGAGTACAGTGAAGATAAAATGAACACAGCTTATGACCAAAATATATCATTTGACTTATTTTAAAATTCAGAGTCTAAGGCAAAGAGATATGCATGTGAAAGAAACAATTATGCTACAGAGTATGAGGTCATGGGGAAGAGAAATATTTTAAAATCTCTGGAATTCTTTTATAAAGGCAACATTTGGATTCCATCTTAAAAGATAAATAGGAGCTAACCAGGGTTTGAAGGTATAAAGAACAGTCCATGTGGATAGAGCATCATGGAATGAATCATGACAGTGTGTATGTTATGGCTGTAAAGCACTAAGATGCTTGATTGAGGTGCCTGATGGAAAAGGTGAGATAGAGCTCGGGGGCATTATTTTTTATATTTTTTAGGTGCCACCTTCAGAAGGTTTTAAATGGGAAAAGCTGTGTGGTGTAGACTGACATGTTTTTTTTTTATTTTTATTTTTAAGAATGATGGCTTAAATTGTTCAAGCAAGTAAGGCACAGGAATATGGATAGACCCTTTTGACATTTTGGAGATAGATGTAAGAGGCTGAACTATCAATTGCTTTCAGGGATTGAGGTACTAAACTTGTCAAGAATGTGTGAGTGACTCAACCAACACATGATCCCTGCCCCATATAGTTTATAGAACTTACAGTTTAATAGAAAAATAAAGGAATATAAGGACTAACTTTAATTACTGCTATGCTGCTATGATTTTTAAAAAGTAAAATAGCCCTATAACAGGACTACCTAACAGAGTAGGAGGGAGATTTGATAGGACTTGATTTTGATTAGATAGGAGGTAGTAGAAAGAGAGAGTTACTTGGGAAAAAGACCTCCAGAATGAATATTAATATGTAGACCCAGAGATCGGAACACAAAAGCCTGTATGGTCAAGGCCTGCTTACCATGACATGGGTTCTCTGCATCTAGATTTGAAATTGAGGCCTTAGAGTAACAACAGATATAAATGTACCTGCTATTTCATTTTCCACTTTTGCCTGGGGATCCAGAACAGTAATAGATGTCTTTCAAATATTTCAGAGTTTCAGAGCTCCAAGTTATCTTCTTCTTTTCTTAAAAGTAAACACAACAGGGCCGGGTGCGGTGGCTCACCCCTGTAATCCCAGCACTTTGGGAGGCCGAGGCGGGTGGATCACGAGGTCAAGACATCGAGACCATCTTGGTCAATATGATGAAATCCCGTTTCTAGTAAAAATACAAAAAAAATTAGCTGGGCATAGTGGCGCATGCCTGTAATCCCAGCTACTCAGGAGGCTGAGGCAGGAGATTTGCCCGAACCCAGGAGGCGGAGGTTGTGGTGAGCCGAGATCGCGCCATTGCACTCCAGCCTGGGTAACAAGAGTGAAACTCCGTCTCATAAAAAAAAAATAATAAAATAAAAAATAATCCAAAACAATAACCACCATCTCCCCTGCCCACACTCATATCATTTTAAAATCTGATAGCTCTTAGAAGAGTGCAGATAACTTACTAGTTATAATTATAACTCTGTGTTTGTAATCACATCCCTGAAGTAAATGCTGTAGCAGAAAAATAAAATATTGTCACAGGATCCTCGGAGTCTTGCTTCACCAGCCAGAAACCTCTGTGGCCATCAGTGCCTTTTTTTCTGAGTATTGCTTGTGCCTGCTGAGCTGGTTTCATCCACTTGGCCAAGCAGATTGTGCTCAGCTTGCTCTACTGGGCCTGACTCAGAACCTGCCAAGGGCAAATCAGGAACAGAACAGCAAAAGGTGTGTGGGTGAGCGAGCATGGGGTCTGGCCACTGCCCACAGCCAGGCACACTGGCTGCTGTGGTGGGACAGACAGCTCTGTACAAGGCTGTGGCTGGACCAGGTGTACTGCACATGGCTTCCACTGGGGGCACCTGCGTCTGGGCAAGGGGAACACAGTGGTGCCCCGAGGCTGGGAGTTACCGGGAACCACAGAGCCTCATAGAGGTGTCATAGCCCTGGCTACAGGAGCCCTAGGTCTGGTCTGGGATCTCTGAAGGGCTGCAGCTCTTCTCTCCTTGTCACATGCTTTGTGGTGAGTGGGGGTCATGTTTCAGCCCTGTTTGTATTATAGCCCTTTCAGTCCCACCATTTGATAGGTCCCAAATTCTTGTCACATGGTTCAGGAAGAATGAAATATGTGGACAACCGGAATAAGCAAGGTGGAGAGGAGCTTCACTGAGTGACAGAACAGCTCCCAGGACACCCAAAGTGTGTAGCTCCTTTCTGCAGGCAGGTCAAGCTGACATCTGTCTGACTCATAGTGGAGAGGAGACTCACAGTGGCTAGCTCCTTTCTGCAGGCAGGTCATCCCAATGAGTGTTCAGCTCTCAGCAGAGAGGAGACATGCAGTGGGAGCTCCTTTCCACAGGTAGATCATCCCAGTGTCTGTGCAGCCCTCAGCAAATAGAAGACCTGGAGTAGGTAGCTCCTAACCATAGGCAGGCCGTAAGCAATCTGTTGGACATTGGTTTTTATGGGGTATTTATGGGCTCAGAAAAAAGGAAATTCATGTTAATTGGTCCATGGGCAGTCATGGGTGAGCCTGGAAAAAGCACCATAAATTCTCACTCAGGCTGTGGACTCCACCTGGAACTGGCAGTCCTGCCCCCATGCTTCAGGTCCTCCCTGGCATGAAGGTAGGCCTTCACCAGGACCCACCCCTTTCTGCCCAGGAGCCTGTCTGCCGCCTGTCATCATTCATCATATCATCCACCTTGCCCAGGCTATTTGTGCCAAGGGGCATCTGCAGACCCATGCTGAGCCACTTTAGTTCCCTTTGACCTCTCTTCCAGGCTCCTTGGTGCCCCAAATCCAGAAGAGGCAGAGGCAGCAGGGGGCTGACCCAAATGTGTACACAATGGGCCAGGTGGCAGCAGGGCCTGGGCTCAACTTCAACTTTGCTCTGAAATCAGAGCAGACACCTGAAGTAGAGAGGCTAGGCAGTGGAGGCCCTCAAGAATGCAGAAATGCCCAGGTCACCTGGGTGCTATAGCTGTGCGGTGGGGTGGCTCCTACCCCGCCAACTCAGAAGTGAGCCGGGATCCCACTTGTTCCCAGCTCCTGAGGGCTCTGTGTAGTGAGCATCCTTGGCCATGCCTCCCCCACGGCAGCCGGCATCTTCACAACGGCTGCTCCAGATGGGCTGCTGCTGCCATCAAAATGATTCAAGGCATCATTGAACACCAAAGGGATTTTGCTTTTTAAAAGAAAGGGAAGCGGGGAAGAAGGATGAGGGGAAGTTGTCCAAGGAGTATGAAAATAATGTTAAATAGAAGGAATAAGTCCTAGTATTCAATAGTTTAGTAGGGAAACTATAAGAATGATTTATTGTATATTTAAAAATAGCTAGAAGAGAATAATAGTGTTCTCAACATGAAGAAAACATAAGTGAAGTGACGGATATCCCAATTACCCTGATTTGATTATTACACATTGTATACAGGTGTCAAAATATTACATGTGTCCCAAAATATATACAGTTATTATATATCAATTAATTAAGAAAAGAAAGTACTTATTTCCCTGAGTAATGTGTCTAAAATGGTACCATTTTAAGAGGTCTGGGATAATAAAGAGAAGATAATTGTGAAGGAGGAAGACTTCTTGTTGTCCCCATCAACAGAAACAGTAGCACCATGCTGGTGGTGCAAAACACATAAAGCTGTCTGGGTTCTTCTGTTTCCCGTTTTTGTATGTGAACTTTTCTTCTGAGATGAAAAAGTTTTCAGAGAAAAGACAAGAAAGTATATGTGCACAATGTACATATTTTAGGAGTAAGTGAAGGGTCCTAGAGAATATTTTCCCCATGGTCCTGTGTTAAGGCAATGTTATAAATACATTTTTTACAAAAGATAACAATTATTAAGATTTCTAACATTGCACATGTGCTTATAAACAGGTGACAATGAATTATAGTGTAGATCTTTTACTTTATTGTAACTATAATATGTGATATGTGTAACTATAATAACTACAATTATTATAGTTATATAACTATTGTAACTATATTCTATGTGATATAGTAAAATAACTATAATATATACTTATAAAACAAACTTCACTACATTAAACAGAGGCTAAAAGGGCTATGTAAGAATCAGATGACAGATTTAAAAATGTCCTGGTAATATTTCTCCTCAGAGTATTAAATTTTGATCTCAAATCACTGAACAGGATAAAAATAAACAATTTAGAATAAATTTTAACCTCATCTCCTTTAAAGAAGAAAAAAGAACAGATTTCTCAGTTTTTTAAAAAAGATGTTTTAGTCTTTCTCCTACATCTTTTTATTTCAATAACTACTATGGTATTTTCATCACTGTCTGCAATCTGTATACAAAATAGCAAAATTATCCCCATGGAAAACAGTTTTGCTATTTTTGGTGTTTGTTCTCTTTTGTGTTGTTTTTAATCTTGAAATCTCTAGGGTTGCACAGTCAAATCCGCTGTTTCATTTTCTGGTGCTATAATGACAAAAAAAAAACTACAATTTACTCTTAACAGCAAATTTTAAAAATGCATCGATGCTCCAAAGGGAAAACTATGCTGAGAATTATAAGTCCTATTAGGCAGTGTCCCACTTCCAGGGCAATGTTAATGTACATCGTTACATGATATTATTCCTCACAAGACACTATGGAATGCTTTAGAGCCAGCAGTGACTCACCCACTAAAACTAGCACCAGAGAAGCATTAACGTTGCTTTTTAGAATTGTCTTTCCAGATTTTTAATTTTGACCTTCAAAAGTAGTCTTTTTTTTACTAATCTGAAAAAAGTGTGTATGTGTATACGTCTTGAAATTTTTAGTTAACAAATAATACTGTCTTATAAATTTATATGGAAAAATGCATCACATATGAATTTAAATAGAAATAAGCATTACATGTTTTGTTGTTACTGTTTGGTCTTTCTCTAAATGTTCCCTTGAGCTAATAATTCCAAATTAGTGAGGCTAAATCTTTACAAGGGATATAAAACACAGAATTTGAAAATGACTGTCTTTTGGATCCCCTGTCCACTGACAGCAAAATAAACTTACTACTTCAGGTGTATGAGCCTTAACAGTGAATTATTTACACAGCTGTCACTTGGTGCCTCAAGATGTACGTTTTGTTACAAAGAATATACCTGTTTAGTAAGTCCTCCCTTTCAGAGTGAGAGTTTGAAATTTAAATGAGCAGAGAGTCAGGTTTTTAAATAACAAGAATTTCACAATTGACACCTGAGGAGATGTTTCTATAGGGAAAGGAAAGAACAGAAATTAGGATTGATGTTCAGGAATCCTGGAGAATTCTAGTGAACTGACTGACTTGTCAATGCTCAATGAATTCTCCCAAACACTGGACCCTATTGGTGTGCACCAATGCGTCTGATCATGAGGATCATCTCTATTGCTTGTGGTTAAAATACAGATACTCTGGCTATTATCAAAAGGAAGGTAACAAGTATTGACAAGATTGTAGAGAGAAGAGTAGATACTCTTGCACACTATATGTAGGGATGAAAATTAGTAGATCCATTATGATATACAGAAGATTTATTTAAAAATTAAAAATAGAACTGCCATATAATTAAGCAATTCCACATCCAAGGGAAAGGAGAATTAAATCAGCCTGTGGGAGAGATATCTTCCTTTCTCTGTTTATTGCAGCGCTATTCACAATATTCAAGACATAAAATCAATCTAAGTGTTCATAAAACAATGAATGGATTAAAAAATAGGGTATTTGTACACAACGGAGTGCTGTTCGGTCATATGAAATAATAAAATCTTTTTATTTGTATCAACATGGATGAATCTAGAGAGCATTATGTTCTGCCAAAGAAAGACAAATACTGCTTGATCTCATTCATATGTATAATCTGAAAAAGTTGATGTTCCAGAAGTGGAAAATGTAATGAGGGTTACTAGGGCTGGGATGGTTGGGGTGGAGGTAAATGTTGATCAAAGGATACAAACTTTTAATTAAAAAGGAGTAAGTTTAAGAGATCTATTACATAACATGGTGATAACAATTAATAATATCTTCTTGAAAATGATAAAAGAGTTGATATAAAGTGTTCTTGGCACAAAATTGATAACCATGTATGTAACATGTATGTTAATCAGCCAGATTTAGTCTGGCTAAGATTAATATGTTAATTAGTGAGATTTAATCCATAAAATATATACTTTAAAACCTCACATTGTACACAGAAAGTGCATTCTATTTTATTTATCAATGCAAAAAAATTAAATAAGAATACAGATTCTCAAGCTTCTCTGGATAATCAAACTCAGAAGATAGAAAGTAGAATGTAGGAAATTCAGATATTAAAAATCTCAGGTAGTTATATTAATTCAGCAACTTTGAGTCATACTGTCATAAAGCACATACAATCTCTCAAGGTTAAATCAGGAAGAAACAGAAATCCCAAAATCCCCAACAGACCAATAATGGGTAATTATATTGAATCAGTAACAAAATTCTCCCTCCACTTAAAAAAACAAATTACAGAAACAGACAAATTCACAGCCAAATTTTAGCAGACACACAAAAAAGAATGGGTCCCAATTCTACTAAAAATGTTCCCAAAAATTGAGAACAGAAGCCTTTCTAACTCATTCTACAAAGCCAGTATGACCCATATACCAAAGCTAGGAAAGGACACAACAACAAAAGCAAAAACTACACATGAATATTTTCGATGAACTATAGGCAAAAATCCTCGGTAAAATATTAGCAAACTGAATCCAATAGTACATTAAAGAGAATACATCATGATCAAGTGGGGTTTATTCCAGGGATGCAAGGATGGTTCAACACACGCAGATGAATAAATGTGATTCACCATATGAACAGAGTTAAAAACAAAATCTATATGGTCATCTCAGTAGATGCAGAAATAGATATTTAATAAAATGTACTACCTTGTAACGATTAAAATCCTCAACAAACTAGGCATCCAAAAAATATACTTCAGAATAGCAGAAGCCATGTACAATAAGCACAATGTGAGCATCATATTGAAAAGAGGAGTTGAAAGCATTCCCCTTTAGAACTAGAATAAGACTAGAATGCCCACTTTCAACACTCCTATTCAACACTGTACTGGAAGTCCTAGTCAGAGCAATCAGGAAAGAGAAAGAAATAAAAGACATCCAAATTGGAAAAGAAGAAGTCAAATTATTTGTGTGGATGATATGATCTTATAGAAAACCCTAGAAAAAGACTCCTCCAAAAGTCTCCTCATGTTGATAAAGGAATTCAGTAAGGTATCAGGACACAAAACCAACATACAAAAATTAGTAGTATTTGTATACACCATTAACAATGAACTGAGAACCACATCAAAAATTCAATCTCATTTATAATAGCTCCAAAAATAATAATAAAATAACTAGGAATACATTTAACCAAATACATTTGTAGGTTTTTTATGAAACACTGTCTAATGAAAAAAATTGTAGATGAAACAAACAAATGGAAAATCATCCTATACTCATGGACTCACAGAATCAATATCATTAAAATGGCCATACTATCCAAAGCAATCTATAGATTTAATGTAATTCTAATAAAAATGTCAATATCATTTTTCACAGAATTAGGAAAAATGATCCTAAAATTCATATGGAACTGAAATGTGTGCCAAAATAGCAAAAACAATTCTAAGCAAAAATTATAAAACTGGAGGCATCACATTACCTGACTTCAAATTATACCACAAGGCTACAATAACCCAAACTACATGGTACTGGCACAAAAGTAAACACATAGCTCAATGGAACAGAACAGAGAACCTAGAAATAAAGTCACAAAGTCACTAGGGCCAACTAATCTTTCACAAAGTCAATAAAAACATACTCCAGGGAAGGAAAATAAATCTTATTCAATAAATAGTGCTGGGAAAATTGAATAGCAACATACAGGAGAATACAACTGAACCCATATTTCTCATATAGAACAATCAATACAAGATGCATTAAAAACCCATCATTATTCAAATGAGTTACACTATAGACCCTACGGGAATATGAAGTAAGCTACTTGGGAAAAGCCACTACACCTTTGTATCTATTATTAATAGAATTTGGATCCTGTGGTCAGGTTATCCCAAATTCTCTTGAGGTGTACATGTTGAATTGCTTGAGCTTTGTTTTGGCAACCCTTTGCCTAAAGTTGCTTATAGGCTTATTTTCACCTTGTTTTCAAGACAGGAACGGAAGGTAGCTTCTGTTTTGAGGAGGCAGACATAAAGTATGCACTTATTTTTTACTGTGACTTGTTCAGGACCACATTTTACAAAGTGTCTTATTTCTTGTATTGTTTCTGGAAAGGAAAGTTCTATTAATACTATTTTAGTTTGCATGTAGAATAGTTTTCTAATTACAGCGTATTTTGAAACATCCTAGATTAAATAAAATATATGCCAATGCCTTTCAAAGTGAGGTAAAAATCAGACACAATTGATCTGATCAGATGGCTTAGAGAAATTTTGGGAATATCCACATTCAAAGATTCCTTATCAGTAAATGTCTTTGACTTAATTCTAACCAAAAACTACAGCATTATTTTTTGTATATTTTTATTATATAGTGTTCACAGGCATAGCTGCAAACAAAATATGCTATTAAATAAAGATGTTTTAGTATATATCAGTTGTTTCCAGTTAGATCCATCTTTTCGTTCCCTCAAATAATTAGACTGTTCTTCCCACATACAGTGCTTGAAAAAAAAATGATTTTTCTTCAGCTTACAAACACGCAGACTGGTTTACATCAAAATTTTTTCTCTTGTAGTCATCTGTCCTCACAAATTATGTGCTGAGTTTTACAAATACCTTGAACAGAAGCAAAGTTACAAATTTTTTATTTTGCTTACATGTTCTCTGACTTGAACAATTTCAACAGCCATTTCTTCAGTCAGCTTTAACTTTAATCAGTTTTGACATTCTGACTGCCCTATTCTTGGAAGGGTTGATTACTTCATACTCTTTGACCTAGAAGTGATATCTTGCTATGTTTTTATACATCTTGTATCCCAGAATTTCCAATTTTTTTTCTGGTACTATTTTTATTGTTTTGAATATTTTAATAGGTAACTAGGTTGGAAAAAGTATCATTCTTCAGACCACATTAATGAACCATATATTATAATGACATATTCAGCAACATCAGACATACAACAGGTTCAGAAATGTGGGTAACTATCTTATTGCAGTGAAATGCAGCCTTATTTATAAAGTAATGTATATGTGTGTATTTGTACATTTTTCATTAGTTTCTTATTGCTGCAACAACAAATTATCACAAACTTAGAGGCTTAAAACAACAAGAATTTATTATCTCGCTGCTCGGTAGGCCTTGATAAAAATTAAGATGTGGGCAGGGCTCTGTTCCTCTCTGGAGCCTCTAGGATGCAATACTTTTCCCTGCCTTTTCCAGCCTCCAGATGCCAACTGTATTCCTTGGTTCATTGTCTCTTTCCTCCATCTTTAAAGCCAGAGATGTTGCATACTCTGATAATCCCAGATAAGCTCCCCAACTCAATATCCTTAACTTTAATCATACTTGCTGAATAATTTTTGCCATATTAGCTAACATATTTGGAGGTTTTATGCATTAGAATGTGGATATTGTGGGGAGCAATTATTCTACCTACTTAATAGGCTACATTGCAATATATATAAAACATGTTCATATGCATATACATTACATGATGTATGGTATGCATATACTATATATTTATATATGTATGTTATACTTTTTGAAGTATGAAATACATGCCAAAGTATATATAATCCTGTATACACAGTTTATGTGAGAATAATAAATGGAAAAATAAATATAAAACATGTTCATATGCATATACATTACATGATGTATAGTATGCATATACTATATATTTATATATGTATGTTATACTTTTTGAAGTATGAAATACATGCCAAAGTATATATAATTCTGTATACACAGTTTATGTGAGAATAATAAATGGAAAAATAAATACATTTACTACCTAGGCTCAAAAAAGTTAATGCTCTCAACAGCTTAGAAGCCTTTCACCTCTGGTTAGTCCTTTCCGAATAAATTCCTCTTTCTTCCTCTCTACCTCTCTTCCCAGAGAACATTTACACTGGATTTTGTGTTAATTGCTTTGGTAGACACTAATAATTCTCACCAATTCCTTGTATATTCTTCCCTCCTGGGCAAATGGGAGACAAAATTTTCCAGTTCATCTCTGAACCCAGTGAGTGTACACGGTTGTATAAATGAATATGATATGAAAAATACGAATTGACAAATAATATGCATCTTGATAAATGATATGAATTAATATGAATATGATATGATGAATGAGATATGATATTTTTTACTTCTTGTAAGGAAATCAGTGTAAAACTTGATGTGCTCAGTGTAGGGAAAAATCAGTGTAAAACTTGATGTGGTGCCTTTCTGCTGGGATAAAAGTGTAGGGCACAAGAGCAATGCGGCCTCAGTTGCTGCGTCGCCAGCACATAGGGGATGCCCTCATTTGCACTAAACTTTACAGGGACAGAAAACCTTGCCTAAACTCTGTAAAGATACAGAGATTTGTTTCCATTTTTGCTAGTTTAGCATAGTCTCACCTTTCTTATATACCTGTTACTTGATTTTCTCTGAATTCTGTAATAATTCCAAAAACAGTTTATTTACTTCCCCTGTTTTTCAAATTAATAAAAATGACATACAATTGTGTGTGTTTTTGTGATTTGTAGTTTTTGCTCATTAATATGTTTTTGTGAGTTTTCCATGTAAAGATACAAAGCTTTTCCCATTAACTTGCACTAGTGTATAATGTTAATCATAGTAATTTGTCACATTTTACATTTTCTGTTTTGTAGTTAGTGGACATTTGAGTTATACTACAAGTTTTGCTGGCACTAGTGCTTTTATATAAACGATTCTTATAACCATTATTCTTGTAAATATCTCCAAGTGCATATGTAATATAATTTTATATGATATATTGATCAGAGGAAAACAGATAGATTTTAAGGTCTGCACAGGCACAGTATTTTAGATGTTTATTTTCTAAACCACTACCACTTTTTAAATTTCCATCACTTTTAATGATAGTCATTTTTCTACACATTTAGAACAATGTTTTGTGTTGATTCTAATTTAGTATATCTTATATGGTATGTCACAGTCATTCTAAAGTATATTTCTTTGTTATTAATGAGGCTGAGAATCATTTCAAACGTTATGGATCACTTGGAATGATTCTTTTTATAATTCCTGTCATTTTCCCATTTCCCAAATAATTTATTTATTTCTTTTTCATTGGCTTATTAAAGTTCTTTGTAGATTATAAATGCAAATCTTTTGTCAATGTATATGTTTCAAATAATATGTTCCATTTATGGCATACATTTCACTGTCATTAAGAAACTTAGTTTGCAGAATTTATCATTTTTATGTGATACAATAGAGCAATCTTTTTCTATATTGTTATCAATTTTTGTGTCCTATTAAAAAATTATTGCTCATCCTAATGCCATAACATATAACAATATACTCATTGCTTTCTCAAAGGAGATTATTTAGGTCATCAACTAATTTTTGCCTTGAGCTCAAACACAGACTTTCCAGCTTACATGTAGTCCTTGCTATTGTATCTGCCCCTGGGTTCTCTTATATTAGCCATACATGAATTAAGAAGAGGGTTACTATGGTCTCCTGACCAATTCACAGTAGAGGAAAATTCGAGGATAATTATAACAAAGGCTTTACTCAGAAAAGGGAGGCATTTAAGACAGACAGCAATAATTATCTGAAGTAAGTATGAAATCAGGTCGAACTGACGTTGTAAGATTCCTTCACTGTGCCACTTCAAAGTATCAATTTTTCTATTCAGTAGCTAGAACAAACAAACCTCTGAATCGAAAAAGACTCAAATAACCAAGGAGGTTAATTCTTGATTACATAGAGTCCAAAAATCTATCTATTTGGTGGGTGGCTCAACTCCAAATAGACTTCCTCTGTCTTATCATGACTTCCAACTTTGCTGTGTTTGCCTCAAGCTTGCAAGAATATTAACAGCATGGATGACTGTGAATGGAAGAATTTTATGGGCCCAGCCCTGGAAGGGGACCACAGAAATTGTCCTCAATTTCTAGTGGACTGGAATGTGGTTATATGGCCAAATGTAACTGTGTGATGACCAAAGAAATTTAGCCAAGCCAGCGCCTAGATAGACGGGGATATGAGTTTTACGAGCATCTGCTGGTATTTGCCCATATTTTCTCATAGTTGTCAAGTTACATAATTTTCCTTGGAGAGGAAAGCTGTGTTTAATGCCAGAGAGAACTACAACATGAAGACAGGATTTTATTATTTTTAAAAGTATTAATAACTATTCTCTATAATTTATTCAGTTAGCGGTTCCAATGTATCAATAGCTGTGATATGATACGTAAGTTCACGATTTATTTAATTATCATGAGATCATAAATAATTATATATATATTTATTTCTACTTTTATTTTTCTTTGGAGACAGTCTCCCTCTCTTGCCCAGGCTAGAGTATAGTGGTGTGATCTTGGATCACTGCAATTTCTGCCTCCCTGGTTCAAGTGATGCTTGTGCCTCAGCCTCCCAAGTAGCTGGGATTAGAAGTGCGTGCCACCTGTATTTTTGCATTCATAGTAGAGATGGGATTTCACCATGTTGGTCAGGCTGGTTTCAAACTCCTGGCCTCAAATGATCTGCTAGCTTCAGCCTCCCAAATTGCTGGGATTACAGGAGTGGACAACCACATCCAGACTAAATACATACATTTTTAAATTTACACTTAAATACGAGGAGACTAAAGTCAAAGGGAGAAAATAGCTTGCATAAAGTCACCAAAATACTGACGTAGTATACTTTGAACTCTGTTTATCTGTTTCTAAGAATCCTGCTGCTAAGTATTGGATAATATAGCCAATAGTCAAGTACAGATGAAGCCATATGCTTAGTAGAAAGAGATAAGTTAAATGAGAGATTAATGTATCATATGTTACAGGTTGAGAGGGCAGGTATGTTTTAAAATGTGTAGATTTAAAAAGAAACACTAGTAAAGATTCGGTAAATGTAAATTAAAGCCATATAATGTATATGGTGTATATTCAGTAAACATGCATTGAGGTATCATGTGTTTTTTTTCTTTATTCTGATAAAAATATATAACAAATTTTACCATCTTAATCATGTTAAAATGTACAGTTTAATATTAAGTATATTCACTCTTGGTAACAAAGCTCTAGAAGTTTTTCATCTTGCAAATCTAAAATACTATACCCATTTAACAATTTCCCTCTTCCCCCTACCCCAGCCCCTAGTAACCATATTCAACTATAACACATTTTTAAGACACTGTGATTCAGAATTTAGGATAAATGAAAAGGTTAATGGGGAACAATCTACCAGTGTGTATGAAAACCAACTCTTTGTCAATATATTCTCCAGATATAATCAATGTTTTCCAGAGCATCTTTACCTATGAGAAAATACCTGTATGTACTTGGGGTGAAAAATACAATATAAAGATGGATATTATAGCTATTTGAAAGATGAGTGCTCTCTTGTCTGAATGATACCACAATGTCTGACTTATGAAAATTACGCTTGCATGGACTGACGGTGCATTTATGACAGGTTGCTGGCAACCTACTAAAGCAGTGAGTGTCTATGTAGAACTTTTTCCAACAGCAATGCTGCTTAATGGTTAATCATGTGGATGCGAATTAATGAAACCTGAGTTCAGAACGAGTTTCTGCCTCTGTGCCTTTAAGCAAGTTACTTTACTTCACTGAGACTCAGTTTCTTTCTTTATAAAATGAGGTCAAGAGCAGTACCTATCTCACAGGGTAATTAAGATAATCCACATAATTATTCTCAACAAAGTAGCTGTTTGCTGCTTCTGGTAGCTGGTTAGCTGGAGATCCTCACTCCCAGAGGTAGAAGTGAAGGAGGGAATACCGCTGTGGAGCAGAGAAGTGAGTAGACTAAGAAAGGAAGAAAATATCAGGAAACATGGAAGTTTTGCTTATGCTTTGTGCCTGAGTAAAAACATCTTTTTCCCTAATGCTCTCACATAGTTATTCTCATCCTGAGAAATAGAAATACTCTTATTTCCCTACCAAATCCTTCCAAACAATATTCACTTTATTCTCTCTGCAATCCTATCTTGAAAAAGTGGATGTTGAACCACAGTAGCACTAAGTGAGAAAGGGCAAGATGCATCACTGAAATCTTGAGCTCTCAATTCCTGATTGTAGACAAGCCTATATAGCTTTCTTAAGAAATTATCTAGTCACAAAATTTCCAATGTATGCTGTTTTTATACTAAAATACAAATGGTTATTTTTATTAGAATGCTATATGACATTTTTCTAATTCTCAAAACAATGGTCAAAATGATTTTTGCTTCAGACGATGTATTTCAAGTTTAAGTCAGTTTGTGAAAATACTGTCTTTATTCTTCAAATCACAGAGAATTTCAATCATGCTTCTAAATATGCATATTTCTTAATCATGGAATAAGAAATGAAGAAAGGTGGATATCATTTCAGAAGGAAGAATTTTGAATAATATATAATAATAAACATATAAAGCTGAAAAATGAAATTACATGTATAAATTAATAAATATTTTATATGAAAGTGTATAATTATTTAATGTATTGTATAGTTATATAATATGTATATAACATATTTGTATAAAAAATGGTATATTTTGCTTATAGAATATATGATTGCATAATTTTATAATTATAAAAACATGCCTAAATCAGTAATTACCTTGGCTCTAAAATTAGTGAATTCATAAGCAACACACATGTAAAGATTTTATTTTCTCTTTGAAAGTATTCTACTAGTGAGCAGCTCTGAAGAAATTCCTTCTCCTCCCAAACCCTTTCTTTTCTTCATGTCTGAGAACTGATTGAACATATAGCCGAATAGTGCTTACTGTAGTGATATGATTTCTTTTTTATTGGATTATGGAAGGCAGAAGTATTTGTGAGGATTTTGTGATAAAATTACTAAGAAGATTTTCTACTATATGGAGATTATATGGTTTGGTTTCTTAATAATGCCTAAGTTCACTATTCTTCAAGCTTTAGTTATTCAAGCTTCATCTAAGAATGACTTTTGGCAAGAATCCCAAGAAGTTTAAATTTATGCAGAATAGGACATTCATCAATTCTTTGAGAAACAGACTAACTATCAAAGATGAAACAGAATTAGTTCAAATATTCTAATATCTTAGGGGAAATAGGTTATCACTGTACTTTAATACTCTTTGTTTAAAATCAGTTTGACAGGTTTAGGGGAACACTATCTCTGCCTAAAATATTGTCACTAGCCTTTAATTAAATTTTTATCTCATTCATTAATTTTTTATTTTAAGTGTATATATTGAATACTGAGAAAAGAGTTGCTACATTACAATTTTCTATCCATAACAATCATGTAATATGTGATTAGGCTAAAAACGTGTAATTAGTAGTAGGTTATCAAGCATGTCTTACTATGTCTCAAACCAGTTTCTTTACATAAGGACTTTAAAAAAACCATTGGGTGACCAAAATTCTTTTTCTAAAGTGAATTGAAACCTCATACCAGATAACTCATAGAAGATTTTAGAGCTGTGAATTAAAAAATTATGATAGGGAAATTTTAAGTGAACTTTGAGCATGCGCTTAGGAACTTGCTTGCTGCATGACCCTGAGTTTGGATGATATGACAATTTCTAGATGACAGGTGACCAGAAGCCCAGGGAGAAGAATGTAAAGCAATAGCTTCTCAGACACTAACCAGAACTGGCATCAAAGCAGCCTGTTTTTGCAACTTACAACTTTTTGTGGTCTGTGACTTTACTATACTCTTTGAAATCTGTCTAATGGCCTGGGCACCCTTTTCACAAACCACTAGCAGAATTCTAGAAGCTTAGGACTTGAGAAGAAAGTATCTGCCTGTGTGGAACTTCTATAACCTACCAATCCTGAGCTGACAAGGCATGAGCTTCTCTGAATTAACCAGTAGCTTCTGCTTTTATGAATCCCATCGCTGCCTTGGTCAGACACCGTGTTCCTGTGGGTTGCTCTTATTCATGCATATATAAAAGCAAGAAAATAACCAATTTTTGTCCCATTCTTTGCTGGTTAATTACAGAGCCCACCCCACAAGATCTGAGTCCTCTGTCTTAGGTCAGATTTCCCTTGCTTTTCCTAGCAGCATTCTCAGCTTAACAATCACTATGTTGCAAATCTTTATTTACCTATCACTCAAGTCATCCTCACATTGAAAATTCCCTATGAATGCAAAAAAGTTCCAGGAAATGTGCAAAAAGTAGACCACTAAGGAATATGCATATAATTTCTAATGTTAAATGAAACAAATATCAGAACAGACTGAAGAACATGGGCTTATATCTAAGATCTTTGGAGTAATCACTGGCAGATAAACACATAGATCCAGAAATGGATGTGGAGATTAAGGGTGAAAAGGTGATTAAAGTTGATGAGGAGAATAAACACAAAGACATTAAAAATTAAGGGCAATGATAAGCTATTATAACATAAAGGAACCATTTTTATTATTGGGATGTGTTTGATATCCCTACAGAAGCCAGATCTGGAAAAATTTGCATCCTTCAGAGGATGGTTTGTAAGAACCACCTGTCAGAATGGCCATTATATATTATATATTATATATTATATAATGGGAAAGACAAATCCTTAAGTTAACTTTAATGAATTCTGTATGCATAAAATTGAGGAATCTATCATGTCATAGCACTTCATTGTTGTAGATATTGTTGATTTTGTGATCATTCATTTTTTGGAATAACTGAGTGATCAGATTATCTTCTGAGTAACCCCTGGTATTTCTATTTGGAATTAGGGGATGTCAGATATAAGGAAATGTCTTATCTCTTCAGACCAGAAAAGGAATAACAATTATGCCAGAACTGGTGCTTATGGAAGGGCCTAGACCTGATGGACGTGAGGACTTGAGCTGTAAATACAATATCCTGCTGCCACCAACTTTTACACTAATTATATGTATCACGTCAGCTTATGTGACTCCTCTTACTTTAAAATTCATAAAAATGAGGTCCAGAAGTCTATACACCCCACAGGGAGTCTGATTGTCAACTGAACACTTTGTATAATACACAACACCAACATAGGAGGTTTTTTAAAATCAGTTATAATGAAAGCATTGAAACACTGTCAGAAACTTTCATATAAGCTATATCAGCAAGTCAGTTTGTCTGGTTCATGCTTTGCTGAGCACTTTCGTCTCCTTTGATCCTCACAGCAGGAATTATTATCCCCCTTTTACACACAAAATTATGCAACCTTTGACAAATCACTTAACCTACTGGGGCCAGCCCCATCCTCTGTAAAATAATGTGATGGAGTGGCTATTCTTTGACATTGTTTCTTTCTTTTACATTCTTTTTGTTTGACCATGGGAATTTTCCACCTATTAAAACCAAAATGACTAACTCTGTAAAAGTAAAATCTTACTTTCCATTAAGCACAACTGTTCTGTCATATGTAGGAATCACAACAGAAATGCCCCAGTATTTGACTTACAAATGCTACAATCCTCATCTTCACCCCATCAAGGGGTTAGCTTTTTATTTTCTTTGGAAATGGAGTCTCACTCTTGTTGCCCAGACTGGAGTGCAATGGCACAATATCAGCTCACTGCAACCTCCACCTCCTGGGTTCAAGTGATTCTCCTGCCTCAGCCTCCCAAGTAGCTGGGATTACAGGCGTGCACCACCATGCCCAGCTAAGTTTTTGTATTTTTCACAGAGACAGGGTTTCTCCATGTTGGTCAGTCTGGTCTGGAACTCCTGACCTCAGGTGATCTGCACACCTCGGCTTCCTAAAGTGCTGGGTTTACAGGCATGAGCCACCGTGCCTGGCCCAGGGTTAACATTTTTAATCGATCTACATGTTATAAATATTTATTAATAGAAAAGTAATAACATATTTATGGGTTTACATTTTCTTCTTAATATTCTGTGACCTGTCTGAAGTAAGCTCGGGAAGTGAGCTGACACATTGCAAAATTTTCAACCAAAACCACACAGTCATTGTCCACCAAGTTTGAATACACTTTTCATTTGTCTCTCTTGCTGTTTCTAGTTGTAAGTAGGCCTGACATGTAAAAATAGCTCCAGCAGTAAACCTTTGGTTTCAAAGTGCCTACCATTCCCTATGAGTGCTTTTATGACTATAGCTTACTTTGTAGTGAAGTTGTAATGACAGCTGTCATCAAAAGGCTTTCAAGATGCATTTGCTGACCTTTAGATGCTGCATGTAACAAGTAACAAGGGCTGTTGCAAAGTCTTCAGGGTCTTGCTTTGGAATTTCCTACTTCAGCATAGTTTTCATAGATTAACCTTTAATATACTAAACAAAATTGAATAATTCATGTGTTTTATTTCCCTCATGATTCTCTTATTCCATATGTATTCATTGAGTTCCTCTCATGTGCTAGGAAAAGGATTAGATCTCGTCTATACCACAGTGAACGAAATAGACATGCCCATATCAATTTGGAAATTACCACCTAGTGGTTTTACTAAACAGTGAATGAGCAACTATACACATAAATGTTTTATTAAAATTTTCACAAATATCATGAAGTAAATGTGTGGGATATAGGAAAGAACAAAGAGATGGAGGAGTGCTTGAGAACTAGGACCCAAATAAGGCCAAGACCTGTGTGGGAAGTAGAGGACTGATAGAAGAAAGAAGCTACCCACCAGAGACGTGGGCAAAGACCACTCCTCTGTGCAGAGTGGATGGACCAGACAGGAGCTCCAGAGTGGGTAAGATGGGGTGCTTTGTAAAACTCAAAATGCTGTATCCCTTCAGAAATTTTGGTCAGCTTGCACTAGAAAATTGTATTCCTATTGATAATCCTGAGATTAACCTTAGGTTTGGCATTTTTGGATGTTTATGACTTTAAAGATTATGGCTAATACTAAATTTTTTAAAAGAAAAGGATGGTATCAGTTGAATATCTCAAATTTTGATGTTGATGAAACACTAACATTTGTGATATTAATGAATCCTGAACATCTGCTTCTTACAAAAGGATTTTTTACTTTTACACAATGATGTGTTGCTCTCCAGTCCAGTATTATAGTGAGTTTACATTCTGCAAGAGATAGAGTAATGCAATCCGTTGGCAGACTGTAATTCAATGTTACCTAGTCACTGCTTATTGTGAAGGTCACGGAGACCGTAATAGCAAGCAACAGTAAAGACAGAAATATTTACTTATTTATTTATTTATTTTTATTATTGTTGTTTTTTGAGACAGAGTCTTACCAGGCTGGAGCCCAGTGGCAGAGTCTCCGCTAACTGCAATCTCCGCCTCCAGGGTTCAAGCGATTCTTCTGCCTCAACCTCCCAAGTAGCTGGGACTACAGGCGCATGCCAAACACCCGGCTAATTTTTGTATTTTTAGTAGAGACGGGGTTTCACCATGTTGGCCAGGAGGGTCTCCATCTCTTGACCTTGTGATCCACCCGCCTCGGCCTCCCAGAGTACTGGGATTACCGCGCCCGGCCAAGACAGAAATATTTAAATCCTCTCCTAGGGCAACTATCTTTGTGCTGTTTCAACCATCCTCTCTCCAATTTATGCCTCGGACGGTACAATATTCTCACACTTTATAGCACTTAATAATTTCTGGAATATATTTAGACCTCTCTTATTTATTTCTCACAACTGTATATAGAAATAGGAGGGATAAGTTCCACAGAAGGTAGAAGATCTATAGAAGATCATTTCCGTCATGTTCCTTTAATAGCTGGGAAATTCTCAATTCCTATATCATTATATTAGTGCTGCCTTAATTCATATTTACCAAAAATATATATCCTCTCAAGATACATATATCTTGAGAGTGATTTACAATGGATGTTCACTGAGGGTGGAACAAGCATTGAGGTATTTTAAAGGCAGCAGGTCAGGGCTCTTCAAACAATGGTTCTCAAAGTAGGATGACTGAAAATATACTCTGTGGGGTCTGTCAATGCAATAAGATCATTATTATATTTTACAATTAATGTTAAATTTCTGGTATCTGTAATCTTGAACAATGCTTAATCTTGATAGCACTGATGCTCATATAATAAACAATGGCAGCAGTATTGCAAAGTGCATGTTACTTTTGAGCTTATGTCTGTGTTTTTACCTCTAGTCTATAGCATGCTGATCATGTAAAATGTCCATGTTTAATGCATAGTGCTACGTTTCCTAAACCGAGATTTGTAATGTATCATTCATCAGTTGCTAGAACTACTTAGACTATACTAATTTTAAAATTTATTTTCAAGTGTTTCCTTCTAATTTTGCGTCATAAAGTAACATCAAGAATAACGAGAAGGGAGATCATTTTCATTCTTTATATTTTTTCCCCAAGAGCATATTTTACCTGGACTCATAAAAAGGTTTTCATGGTTAAGAAAACAACTATAGAAGAAGTAAACAAATCAGAAAAGCCTTAGAAAGTTCTGTATAAATTACACTGGAAAATATAAATGACCATGTTTTTTAGCCTAAACTATACTATATATGACTCTTTGTTTCTGGTTTTTCTAATTCCCTTTATCTTAGTGGCTCTGTAGAAAGTTTCTAGCCCTATTTCAAAGGACCAGTTCAGCATCTTCCCAGGCCTCATGTGAACGAATATGAAAGATCTGAAATTGCAACTGCTTAATACAATGGGGGCTCATTAACATTGTTTTAACAAGCCTTCACTTATGCAAGCCGTTGTCTAACATGCAGCTCTAATTTGAATCTACACTTCTCAGCATGGTAATGAGGGCTCTGCTGAATGCCAGTGTTTGTGCATATGCATGAGCTCTCTGCATTTAATTCAATCAAGAAAACAGAAACTTTCAGATTCAAGTTTAATTTGGCATTGGATTCACAATTCTGACAACGTTAAAGCATTCCATATGAACTCATACACCTCAAAGAAAGTTTAAGAGGACACAAGGAAATATTGTATGACTGACATTTACTTTAAAAGGAGAAATACTTAAAATTTTTCTGGGGGAGTAGGAGTCATGTTTTCTGTTTCATCACTGCATTAGCAATGTAACCTTTACTTAGGGGTGGTTTAAGAGATAGACCCATATGAATCTCAGTTTTGCTACACAAAGCTGACAGAGGGCAGGTGAGTCGAGCAGTGGGGCTTATCTTAGAAGGTTCTTGGGTTTGCCTAGGAAATAATTCAATGGAAAGCTAGAAGTAAATGAAAGAAAACAGCGTAATTGGAGAGGCAGTGTTATAGCTCCATGACTGCTCGTGCAGAGCAGGGCTACCCAGTTGGCAGAGAGGAGCAGCTCAGGGCAGTTTTGCAGTCACGTTTATACCCGTTTTTAATAACATGCAGATTAAGAGGATGTGTATGCAGAAATTTCTAGGGACAGGGTAGTAACTTTTGGGTCATTGAGTCACTGCCATGAAAAAGTGGGGGTTGGCCAGGTGCAGTGGCTCATGCCTGTAATACCAGCACTTTAGGAGGCCGAGGTGGGCAGATCACAAGGTCAGGAGTTCAAGACCAGCCTGGCCAACATAGTGAAACCCCATCTCCACAAAAATACAAAATTTAGCCAGGAGAGAGGGCACATATCTGTAGTTCCAGCTACTCGGGAGGCTGAGGTGGGAGAATCGCTTGAACCTGGGAGGCAGAGGTTGCAGTGAGGTGAGACCATGCCATTGCATTCCACCCTGGGTGACAGAATGAGAATCCATCTCAATCAATAAATAAATGAAAAAGAGGGGGTAACTCCTGAGTTTTACCCCAAGTGACAATGGTGAACTAACACGGCACACTAGTGAGCGTGTCTAATGGAAAGTCACTTCCACTCTGGCCTTGTTTTAGCTTGTTCTTAGTTTGGTCCAATGTCCAAGCCCTCCCCGCTTCCCTGGGGTCTCCTACCCCAGAACCATGTGGCCTTAATATGTTACTCAAGTTTTCACATCTGCAAAATATCTTTCTATAATATAATTGCTAAGATTGGAAAATAAATATATATTGAATGGGCACTTTGGGAGGCCAAGCCAAGCAGATCACAAGGTTAAGAGATCGAGACCATCCTGGCCAACATGGTGAAACCCCATATCTACTAAAAATACAAAAATTAGCCAGGTGTGGTGGCACGTGCCTGTAATCCCAGCTACTCAGGAGGCTGAAGCTGGAGAATCGCTTGAACCAAGGAGGCATGGGTTGCAGTGAGCTGAGATCACACCACTGTACTCCTGCCTAGTGATAGGGCAAGACTCCATCTCAAGAAAACAACATAAAAAGAAAAAGAAAAATCACTATGTGTCCCATGAATATGTACAATTATTATTTGTCAAATAAAAAATAAATAATGCCCTTCAACCTTGAAAAAAAACAAAAATAAGAATATATACAAAATGGAATACAATTCAGTCTTAAATACACACACACACACACACACACACACAATTATATCATTTGATACAATATGGTAAAACCTGGGAGACATTATGTCAAGTGAAATAAACCAGTCATGGAAAACCCAATACTGCATTATCATATTTATTTGTAGCATCTAAAAAAAAATAGCCTACTAAAGTAGAGATTAGAATCGTGGTTAACAGGGGCTGGAGAGGAGAGGATGGTTGGGTAAATGTTAAAAAAAAAAAAAGAAGTGTTGAATTCTAAATTTATACAAATTTATATTCTAAAATTTATCTAAAAGAAAAGAAATGACTTAACCATTTTGAAAAAGAACAAAGTAAGCTTAGTCACATTACCTAGTCTCTGTACCTGTTATAAAGATAGAGTATTCAAAGTAGTACAGAATCTGAGAAGACATAGATATATAGATCAAATAAATACAAAATAGTCTCCAGAAGTATGTACTCAAGTTGAAGATCAATGAATTTTTAACAAAGTGATAAAGGGAGCTTTCTGGAGAAGGCATAGTCTTTTCATAGTGTTGGAACTGTTGGACACACGTATGCTAAAAATGAAACTGAATCTGTATCTCCCATCCGGTTAAACAAATCCTTAAAATGTATTGCAGACCTAATGAAATTCAAAATTCAACAACCTAAAACAATGAAGCAAACAAAATCCACTAGAAAACATAGGGGAAAACCTTTGTGGTCTTGCACTAAGCAAAGTTTTTTTAGGTACATCACAAAGGCACAACTCATAAAATAAAATATTGATATTGGATTTATCAGAATAAAGACATCGTACTCTATGTAAAAATATATCACATTAAGGAGATGAAACACAAGCTACACACTGGTAGAAAATATATTAAAACCATGTATCTGCATCCACAAATATAAAGAACTCTCAAAAATCAATAAGAAGGAAAGTAAATATTCCTAACATTAAACAAAATATTTGATCAGTCACCTCTTCAAAACAGACATATGGATGTCAAATGAACATGAGATGCTGAACATCAGTAATAATTTGGGAAGAGAAAATTAATACTATAATATGATATGACTGCATCTTTATTACATTTCTAAGAAATTACAAGTACTGGAAAAACCATAAAGCAACTGGAAGTCACCATGCTTTTCTTAAGAATGCAAAATGATACAGTCACTTTGGAAAACATTATTTCAACTCCCTGTTAAGGGAACATTTACCATATGATTAATCAATCCCAAGCCTAGCTGTTTATCTATGTGAAATGAATAAATAAATGTTCATCCAATAACCTATGTGTAAGTATTTATAGCAATATAATTTTCAATCAACAGAAACTGAAAACAGCCATTTGTGCTTTACCTGTGGAATGAGTTTTAAAAATGTATTACATCTATACAATGGAATACAACCCAGAAATACAAAGGAATAGATTAATGATATATGAAACTATATGGTTGAATCTAAACTTGAAAGAATCCAGAATCAAAAGGCTTCTTAGTATATGACTCAATTTATTTGAGTTTCCTGCCAACAAAAAACTACAGGAAGAGAAAACAAATTAATGCCAATGCCAGGGGAGGCATAGGAGGAACATGGAGGAAGTTTTTCCAGTGTTGAAAACACCTTGATATTGGTGGTGGTCACACGACTGAATATGTTGATAATACTAAAGTGGATAGATTTTATTTTATGAAAATTATACTTAATTAAAAATGCAAAAAAAAAAAAAAAAAAAAATGCAAAATCACATTTATATTCATTTACTTGACTTTGAGATAGCTGATTTTTGCAGATAGCTGATAACTCTATGTTCTTTCCAATTTCATTTATAGCTAATTCTTATTTAACAAGAGGAAGAATTAAGTTCATTTTCCAAGATTATGCAGCAAATCTACTATTCAATGAGAAAATAATATTTAGCCAGTTCTTCTGAGTTTATTTTATTTGTTTGAAATATTTTAATAGCTGATAGTCAACATTTTGTGTCTGGAAATAATTTTTAACCAAATAATACTGTAAGCTTTGAAAAAATGTTGTAGTCATAAAGACAGCTCTTCTGTTCGAAGATACAACTGTGACTCTTCCCATTGTAAAAGCTTTATAAAGACTGAATTAATTGAAACACACATATTTTATATTATACAATTACAACTTATTTTAATAAAACAGCATACTGAGTAAAGACTCAAATAAGCTTTTCTGAAGTGACTTAACAGCTCGTGTCTTGCAAATTACTTTTTTGAAAAACAGTATTTCAATTTACAAAGAAAAACTGAATATAATTTAAAATATACATATTAATAATCTTATATTTCAAAGTATAATATTTTAAGATACTATTATAATTAAAGGTTACAATGTGTTTACAATGGGAATATGTTTCACATGGAATCATTTGGATAATCATGTTGTGTTCATATTCAACATCAGATATCTCTCTTTGGATATTTGCCTTCTAAGCCAAATTTTTTCTCTCTCTAACTAAGGATGCAGAGAAAAACAACCAAATTTATTAGCATTCCCTGCAACGAACACAATTAAACAAGGAGACATACAAGGAAATGTAGATACAACTTTTAGTTAATCTCCTTGAGAAAAGAAAAAGGTAGGTAATGTGAACCCTCTTACTTTGCTTCTCTACATTTCTCCACCTTATAATTACCTTCCTTTTTCCAGTTCACCCTTACATCTACCTCCAACTTCAGTACTGCATACATTACTTTTTTCCTTCAAGTTTTATGTTTGTCAATATCAGTTCTTATCTGCTAAGTAGTTCAATAAACGGGTATTCTTTCTTCCACACTCAAGTATCCAACATTTAAGAAGAAGACAGTTTATACTCTTATCTTCAGTGACTTTAGATGTGTGGTTTGCTTCTCCTGGTTCATTCTCATCATCCTGTTATACCACCTTCATTTGTTCATTGTCTGCATTCTATGTAGTCCGCAATCTTCTTTGAAAATGGGAACAAAGCAAAAAGAAAATGTTCTCAATACAGGTACTACTTTCTTTTAACTACCCCTGGTGTCCAGCAACTTGAACCAGCTTCTCTACTGTCACTGCTCAAATAATTAGCTGTCCTCCAAATCCCGAAATCTTTAATGATTAATCTTTCTTCTTTAACTTGTAACTACTGAAAACTCCTGACGTTTTCTGTAATGCCTGATTTTGTCATATATCTAGTAAATTTTTTCTGGGGATAAGGGAGATTGTTAAGTTTTTGTTACCACAGGCAATTAATTAACTTATCGCTATTATTATTGCTGCAACTTCTCAATTACCTTTTAAATATAATTACTACACCCCCAGAATTATTTTATATGTTATTCTAAAACTAAAATTAGGCTGAGCACAGTGACTTATTCCTGTAATCCCTGTATTTTAGGAGGCTGGGGTGGGAGGATCACTTGAACCCAGGAGTTCAAGGCTGTACCAAGTTGGGATTGCACCACTGCACTCTGTACTGGATGAAACAGCAAGACCCTGTCCCAAATGAATAAATAAATAACTATATTTAAAATTAAATTATATTCTTTACCTTCCCAAAGAATTAGGCACAACTCTCACTTATATTCCAAGTAAAATAAAATTGAGCTTCTCCATTATGCAATAATTAATGTATTAACAATCATGTATTAAAACAATAAGGACTGTGTACTATATGTTATTCTCATTATCTTTAATATGTCTACCTCACTTACACTTTTTAATTCTTACTTCATATCTCAATTTATGGTGATTACTTATGATGTGTGTAGTTTTCTCTTGGATTTTATTGTGTTCTTACCTCTTCCTTACTGGCTATTTAATGTACACATTCACTAAAAAAACTAACACTTACATGTGATCCTGGTTTAACCTATTTTCCTTTTTTAATTCTCAATAAAATAGCTTTGAGTGACATGTTTATGAATTTATCTTATTTATTACTTCCATTTGATATTTAAAGCCCCAGGTGGCAGCCATGGACTCTACACAATTTTATTTGTATGGCACCTGTAATGAGCTCAGATTTTTGTCTTGTTTTCATTTAGTTAATATATAAATGTAGGTAATCTATTTTATTCATCATTTTAGCCTCTGATTTATACCTTTGAAAATCCATTATTTTAGCCTCACTCTCATTAAAAATAACTTCTAGGACTGTTTCTTTATCAAGGGCAAGGATGAATCAAGCAAGGGCTTAATTATGACTATTACTTTAGTACTTCACGTGATTCTTGGGCACAAATGGTAATTTATTCAGTATTTCTTGTTTGTATTAATAAAGAAAACTACAAAGATACCCCAAAATATCAAGTGATATTGGTTATATAGCAAGGCATAACCAATTTCACTAGGCTTATTTTTCTTAACTGACAATGAAAAGCTTTATATTTTTCTGTGTCCTAGATAGTTGTACTAGCAAAGGGTTTTGTCTCAAGCAGGACTAATATGACCTTAAAATACTGCATTTAGAAACATATTTTTTTCTGCCTGAAATACAGCACTTATTGAAAGTCTAAATTAAATACAAGTAGAAGTGCTTTTATGAAATTCTATTACGGCTCAAAATTGAAGTCTAATAAGAAAACCCATCATAGGACACTACTAGATAGTAATTCATGAGCTACTGACATTTCAGGTTTTAGTTCTTAATGCATAGGAAACCAATTATTACCCAAATGACAACATATGTCTAAGTCTCTTATTGCCAAGAACTACATATTCAATCATTCTACTTTTGACTATTCTGTGGCTCTCTTTTGAGCTGTATTTATTGTTGTACGTGTGCATGCTTTCCGAACTGTCATTTGCTGTCATTTGTGCACATGGGATAAATGAATGATTCATTCTTTATCTTTTTTATTTTAAAGCAATCCTCTTATTCTAAAGGAAAAGAAAGTGTTGGTTTTCCTCCAAATTGTAGTAAGAAAGTTAATTGGAAGCAGTGAAGTAGTAAGTTTCTAAAATGTTATTCTTAAGCAAAAGTCAGCTATGTTTTATAAACATGTAAAATGGGGAGTATTTCCGTTTGTTTGCTATAATAGATACCTAGAAAAAACCAGACAAACAAAAAGGAATAGCAAACTGTGTTTTACAGCATGTATGCAAGGAACCCCTGTCTTAGATTACTGAATATGTAGATTTTTGAACTTTAATTCCACTGTCTTATCAGAGTCTCATTTTCGTAAAATGAGGACTCAGACAATTTGTTAATCATTTTTTAACTAAAGGTTAGAATCAATGATTTACGTCATATCATTGGTGTTGTTTGTTGATTAATTTGTTTGCTTTTGATTGTGTTTGTTTCTCTGTCCAATTTTGAGATCGCATGCTTGTGAAAATGACTTTCCGTATACCCAGTCTTGCAGTTCACATGGTTTATACCGTGTAAACTGCAGTCTTGCAGTTTATACCCAGTCTTGCAGTTACACAGTTTATACAAACACCAAATGTGTATTTGGTGTTTTGAAACTGCAAAATGCATAGCCAGAGTCTAAAAATTTGTCAGAAATTTTAGGAAGACATTCTGAGAGTAGGAAGGTGCACTCTTTTCAATATTCAATGAGATGTTGGTGTCAGGGTGATCTGAGAGTTTCTGTGATAAAGGAAAACACACACACACACACACACACACACACACACATAGCTGTCTTTTTATAATTCTTTACATGGCTGCCCTTTCATTAGGCACTGCCAATTATTATCTTTCAATTACTAGTTGAGACTATATTTGTAAAGTAAATACTGAGTTAGCTTAATGTAATGCTGAAAGCATAAAGAGAGGCTACTGTTAAATGTGACTAAAGTGATACTATAAAGAAAGTTTCCCCAGAATCCTATGAGTTTTCTGGATATCAAGAAAAATATATATGTGTGCTTAATGTGTCAGTAGTGTTGCAATAGTTTATTAATTAACCTTAAAATAGAGTCAGATTTAAAAAGGCAATGAGGTGTTTTCTAGATTAATTAGGACTCAACCAGGAAATAGCATAGTTTATATAAATATAGCATATGACAAATGGCATAGCACATGGTCTTTTAAGGCACTATTAAATTGCAACTGTCTTGGGCAAAAGAAATATACATAAAGACTGTCAGGAAAACTTAAAGTAATATATCATCTTCTCATAAATAATAGTTACCTATCAACATGGAACTGCTTTGTGTGCAGTAATTCAAGTTAAAGAGTACTGTTTCTATTGCCAGTGTATCTGCACTGTTTCAGTATATATATTTTTAAACCAAGTTTCAGAAGCACTTAAGCCACTAGTTATGACTAACAATAAAAACACATGCATGGTTTAGACAGGAGAGTTTTACTATCTTATAATTTTTATAAAATCATATGCCCAGTTTCAACGCATCGAGGTACATACTGTATAGCCATGTTGTAGAAAAAGCGAAAACAAATTGAACTGAAACTATTTTATTATGTATTCTTACCCTATTTTAATAATAAATTGCTTTGTAACATTGCAATTTATTATATACTCATCTCATTTAATCCTCAAAATGACCTTCTATGAAATACAATTTTATGAAGTGTATCATAAATGTAATACTGAGTTTTCATTTATTTATTTTTCTTCATTTCTTCTAAAAGAAAATGGGATACATGTACAGAATGTGCAGGTTTGTTACACATATCTACGTGCATTATGGTGGTTTGCTGCACCTACTGACTGGTCCTTTTAGTTCCATCCCCTCATTCCCCAACCCTCAACACACCCTGCTGTGTGTTGTTCCCATCCCTGTGTTCATGTGTTCTCATTATTCAAAACCCACTTATAAGTGAGAACATGTGGTGTTTGGTTTTCTGTTCCTGTGGTAGTTTGCTGAGGATGATGGCCTCCAGTTTTATCCATGTCCCTTCAAAGGACATGATATAATTTCTTTTTATGGCTGCATAGTATTTCATGGTGTGTATGTACCAGTTTCTTTATCTGGTCTATCATTGATGGTCATTTGGGTTGGTTCCCTGTCTTTGCTATTGTAAATAGTTCTACGATAAATATACTGTGGATGTTTCTTTATAGTAGTAGCATTATTTATATTCCTTTGGGTATATACCCAGTAATGGGATTACTGGTTCAAATAGTATTTCTGGTTTTAGATCCTTGAAGAATCGCCATACTGTCTTTCACAATAGTTGAACTAATTTACACTCCCACTAACAGTGTAAAAGCGTTCTTATTATTATTTCATAATAAAGTACAATAGATAACCTTTATCTATTAGAACTGAGGTATCTATTGGTGAGGGGAGCATTACCATTATTGAAAAAAAAAGTTTTGTATTTGTGTTTATCCACTAGCAGAGAAAGTCCGTTCCACTAGAATGGGCTCCCTAATTTCAATGGGGATGATGAGGTCGTCGAGTACCAGAATAATGATCACCACTTAGGAACCAGAGACATGAGTATGGCTATCATAATGAACAGCAGACTCAGAACAAACTTCAGAACTGTATACCAATAGTAACTACTTTAACCCATCAATCATGGTATCCTAGAACAAAAATAGATCTCTTAGACCATTCCTACGAAGATTTTATAAAGTTCTCTTCTTTGCTTGTTTTTCAAAAACTTAAAAAAAAATTAGAAAAAACAGCAACAACAAAACTTGAGTCATCAAAAAGACATATGCAAATTTTACAGTTCTCTGTCAGTTCACAAGCTTGGAACTCCTTGAATAATAAGAAAGTATCCTTGAAGAAAGACTCTACATTTTCAAAAAAAATTATTGTACATCTTACACCTGGCATTCTCTGAAAGGATATATATCACAATGAGAGTAACTGCACAGAGGATGAAAAAATAGGCAAAGATTTTAGCAATTAATTATTCAAAGCTAATATTGATAGTTTAGGAGCCAGAATGCCACTTGGGCAAGCTGAATTTTGCCTGCTTAAATCTTATCACTATTCCTGTAGTTCTATAAACTGTTCTGTGATTATTTCTCCATTTTCTGAATGTATGGTTAAAATGGGTATACAAAGTCATTGTAGAGTCATTCTATTGGCTCTCTGACATACATAAGAATATTGCTCATCTTGCTTACCAACATGATTAATCAAAAGAAACACTACATCATTGAAAACAGCATTGAAATTAGTTGCTACATTAGAAACTTAAAAGAAGCAAGAATCATGATATTTTTATCACAGCCCCACTTAAATTACTCTGGCTGAATTATTGTAATGTTTCCATTTACAGTGGTTGTTAAAGAGGTGGCTTCTCTCAAAAATAAAATTATAGCCCTAGCATCTTAAATGTAGAGGTGGATTTGGATTGTTAAACACAATAAATAAATCTAGCAAGAGTAGCAGGCCATCTTCCACATTATGCCTGAGGGCTCATCATCTTTCTGCATTAGAGAATTATTTATACTGTGGAACCTTACTAGCTTATTATCCCACTTGGGACATCACTCAGATTCACTATACTGAGCCATCATGGCAAGATAATACGGTGTCCATGAAGTAACACATACCTTCAGTATTATTGGAGAAATTGTTACAAAACTCTGAGATATGAATACCACCCAAAGTTAGGGACCTGCTATTTCAATAAAGTTATTTAGAGTCTTTTGCTCCCCCTCTATAGAGAAAGGCAAATTAATTCCATTTGAATCACTTCCCTAGAGAAAGCAGCACAATATTTAAGCCTCCTTAAATTTAAAAGATATTTGTAACTAATCTACTTATTGCATTGCCAAAAAGGGTGTTGAATTTGAGTAGGGGCACCAGAAGGAATGGCTGTCTCGCTTGTACTCAGGGAATCCAGTGATCCTCAAACTATCAGCCAGTGACAAGTTCTGATAGGAAACACACAGGAAGTAATTTTGGTCCAATGTAATTCTCTTTTCAACAAGTATTTAATCTTCTTTGAACAAAGAGCTCTGGCTTATAATTTAGTCCTCATTGAGATTAAAAACAAGAACATGAAACAGTAATTGACTATGTGACCTAACTGCATTATTAATCATGTGTTGTTTGAATCACTAAGCCAAAAATAAATGTGAGCAGCATCATTGCATCTTTAAGTGTAAGTTGCTTGATCCAGGAGACATTCTTTTTTTTTTTTTTT
>CM052648.1:145021058-145097804 GCA_028533165.1 Leontopithecus rosalia | reverse complement strand
GGGCTCTCTTTTGGTTCCATATGAAGTTCAAGGTGGTTTTTTCCAGTTCTGTGAAGAAAGTCAATGGTAGCTTGATGGGGATAGCATTGATTCTGTAAATTACTTTGGGCAATATAGCCATTTTCAAGATATTGATTCTTCCTAACCAGGAGACATTCTAAAGGTATATGTTTCTCACTTCTTTCTGAGGTCATACCACAATCTTTACCTTAACTCATAACTGTGAACTGATGAATAATTTCTTTATTTGATTCAGAAGGAAAAATAACAAGTCTTGTTTACAGATAGCATTGTCTATTTCAAATACTTTCATATTATACCCCACTTAGGGAATGCTCTGATGGAAAAAGGGAAAAATCTTTATTTTTAAAATAAAGTAATATGTCTGGTTAACTGTGGCTAGAAAGAGAAGTCATCCAAGTGTTGATCTCTGCTAATTTATGAGCTGCTATTACTAATCTGTTTAGCTGGTCAGGGATTTGTAGAAACTAGATTGGAGAAAAAGGTACTAGGGTGGAAGATTAGAAAAAAATGAACTTTGCAGAACATTATATAAGTCAACATTTTAAAATACACTATAAATTATAAAATTCTCTGTGTCCCAAGTAAATGCTCAAGATTGGAATGATTTCAAAAATTATCTGAGTATAATCTCTTTTTAGTGGATGCCAGTTGACTTCTTTCCCCAGTCACCACAATATTCACATGACAGATGTGTGAACAACAAAGGCACAGAAGTGGGGAAGTAAGTTATATATACAAAAGAAAGATATAAACTTGTTTTCTTCCCAAGATTGTAGTAGCTATTGTAACATCTGAGTTCTCTACATGTTTAAAATAGTGACCAACTATAATTCCCCTGATGAATTTACTGGTGGCAGGTTGATTATATTAGACCCATACTAATATGGAAATAAAAGTGATTTATCTTGCTGGAATAGAATATTGACTTTCCTTTTGATAGAACCATATGTAATCCATACTCCCACTAGATCCATCATAATCTTATTCCATTCAGTATTCTTTCTGATTATAGAAAATTTTCTGATATCAAACTATAAAAGTTATTTATCAAGCTAAATATTACAGAATTCGTTGAGTCCCTGATCCCCTATACTCATTGTGGGAAATTGTTGAGCACAAATAATAGTCCTCTGACCCATCAGTATTGAGTTTATGTCCAAATGAGACACAACACCAGACATGGTTTTGCTCTATGTCCCCACCAAAATCTTATCTCAAACTGTAATCCCCATGTGTTCTCATGATAGTGAGTGAGCTTTCATGAGATCTGATAGTTTAAAAGTGTGGTACTTCCTTTTGTGCTCTCTCTCCCGCCACTATCTGCCGTGACTGTAAGTTTCCTGAGACCTCGCCAGCCGTGCAGAACTCAGTGAATTAATGTTTTTTAAAAAATAAATCCCCAGTCTCAGGTAATTCTTTATAACAATGTGCAAACAGACTAATACACCACCTAATGAGGTTGAAATGCTGTCCCACAGGCTGTTGGCTATGCTACTGGACAGTACACTAAATGGATGCTATTTCAACTACGCTGAGTGCACCTTGATTGAGAAAATCAGAGGTGAAAGAATGGTGCTGCACATTATTTCAACATCATGAAACTAATATTTGCTTCCTATCCCTATTACTTTCTCCTTTCCAAGATATAAACTTTGGTATCCAAAGAAAAAACATTTCCGTTATATGGGTTTGCAATTTACTCATTAAACTGAAACTTGAGTTTGCCTTCCAGCAACTTGGGACTTCTCATGGCACAGACCAAGCAGCAAAAATAGATAAACCCTTGCCTTATAAAGAAACTTACAACCTGCACTACAGCTGTCTATTGTACCTAAGTCTTTATGGTTTTTATGTTTTCATTATATGCCAAATTATTATGTACTTACTAATTATATTTTATTTTCTCTGAGCAAAAATTCAGTGAATTTTAAATTGTAAACCTAGAGAGAGGTTTATGACATTTATAAATTATTCAAGTTAGCAAGGAGGAAGTTGTAGGATACCCTTTAAGTCTGGAATGACTGAATGAAACCCTTCTAATGGTGGGAGAATTAACAAGACGTCTTGAGACTGTTACTCTGTCATACTTATTCTAAGAATTGAAAAAACTTTACAGTATGCAAATTGATAGAGAAAAACTTTCTAATGTATGTGTATGTATATTATGTTGTATATTACATAGGATGGAAATTCTAGGATCAAAATTACTGACACCATAGAGAGTGTAGTAGGTCATGGCAATGCCCTTCGATTCTGGGATGGGAATTATGAAAAAAAATCAATTATAATTCCTTATGGTTACTGAGATAAGCTTCAAGCAGTTATTAAATGCATAGAAGCTTTAAACTGCTATTAAATGCATATGTTAAAAATACTAGCATGTGCTTTCAATATTGGTTTCATTTCTCAAAATCTCCTCATAGATTGCTCAGCTAAATGACAATGCATATGAACTCCTGACTTCAGGATGAATTTTACTGCTGACTCCAATGATTTCATCTGTAGTTGTATCTCACATTCTGACTCTGTGTCAGTCAGTGACTTACTAGACTTTGTGCCAATCAATGAGTTTATAAAACCAGATGGGGTATGTTCAGCTTTTTGCTTTTTGCTTTTTAGTGTATGTCCTATCTAATTTTATTTAAACTAACTTATTCTAGTAGCACATATATAGCAACATTTTCTGGAGTGGATATGTTAATAATATCTTTCTTCTTTTATTGTTTTACTTTTTCAACAACACTTTCTAAAATAATAATTTATTATCTACATGTATATGCACATGTTCACACAAACTCAGGAATATTAAACATATGTATCTTTGGGTAAAGGACCCCTTAAAATGCTGGCATTCAAATTTACCAAAAGAGCTTTTACTGTGAGAAACAGAGGTGAGAAAGTTTAATTTTCAACCAGGATGGTTAATCTACCTTGTTATTTATTTGTAAACTTTTGCTTAATATTTAGCATTAATTATTTTCTCTCCTGACAAAATCTATAATTATTTTAATTTTTCATTGTTTAGATATTTAACAGTAGTGTTGTCTGCACTGGAGTATAATTTGCTATTTTGTTTCATGTCGCGTATTCCTTGAAATAATAAAACTAGGTTCAATTTTAATGATTTTATCAGAATTGTTATCTTTGCTATAGGATAACAAATTCACATTATTCCTTACAAAATTTCTGACAGCAGACAGTGAACTTATCAGTATTTTAAAATTAAAAGTATTTTTTTCTTTCTTTTTTTTTCTAATCATGGAGAGAGCTATGAGGGAACCATGGTTTAATCCCTATGTATTCCTTTCCATATAAGCCTTATCAACATTGCACAGCTTGCTGCTCTTTGAGACACTGTTGCTGCTACATAAAGTACCCATTAAAATCACATTTAATTGTAAGAGGTTGTTAAATATGCTAACGTACTTCCATATAGGTATTTTAAAAGTTTATGTTGGCATTTATGTCACTAATACTATTTTGCAGTTCTATTATCAATTTGCAAAAACATGCAGCTTTTAAAGTTTTTTTTTGTAAGTAGCATGTTCAATCCCTTTTTATTTCAAGTAAAAATTGAAAATAAAGTAACATTTCTGGAGAATTAAGACAGGAATTGTAGAGTTAGGTACTCTTAAGTGGATAAAAGTAATACATGGATCTGTATTTATTAAATAATGCTAAAGAACACATACACTTTGGGTTAAACACATCTCTAAGTTTGAAAATATACTCACCATTCCCAAAAATTCTCTAACTAAAAAGTGGCTGATATGAAGACTCACAACAATGATTATTTCCAGAAATGTATAAGTTTAAGCTTTAATAAATACACTATTTGAAAAAGCTTTAGGGGACTTGGCTTCCATTCAGAGTCCGTTTTCTAGAATAGGTGAGATGATCCTTGAAATGCTATTCAATACCCCTTCATTATTCCTTTTCCTCTGTTGATCCACAACTACATTAAATTTCCTGCAATGTGAGAAGTATTTGGTTTTATTTTATTTATTTATTTATTTATTTATTTATTTTTATTTTTTTTTGAGACGGAGTTTCTCTCTTATTACCCAGACTGGAGTGCAATGGCACAATCTCGGCTCACTGCAACCTCTGCGTCCTGGGTTCAAGCAATTCTCCTGCCTCGGCCTCCCGAGTAGCTGGAATTACAGGCATGCACCACCATGCCCAGCTAATTTTTGTATTTTTAGTGGAGACGGGATTTCACCTTGTTGACCAGGATGGTCTCGATTTCTTGACCTTGTGATCCACCCGCCTTGGCCTGGCAAAGTGCTGGGAAACCTTGAAATTTTATCACTGATATTTCAAAAGTCTTTTAATCAGAAACTACTAGAAATTCTAAATAGTAAATTGGCCAGTGGATTGCATAATTGTAGCAAAGTTAAAGAAAGGCTCAGCAACATACAGTGATGTGGAAAATAAACTCATCATTGTTTATTTCTTATTCATTTAAATAATTAACCAAACATTATTAGATTCCTTTAAGAATTAACTGTATCACTTCCAATCATTGTATTTAAATATATAGTATACAATAAAATAATAAGCCAGAGCAGACATCTTTTTTAACCTTTTGGCATGTAGGAGAACTTTTTAAGAATAAAATACAACTAAATGAAGACAATAATGACATTTAGATAAGTGCTCAAACACAAAACCCAGTGCTACTTTAGATAGAAAGGGAGAGTAATATATTGGATATTAGGAGCTGGGAAATAGATGTTGAGTAGAAGATAATAAAGTTAATAAAAGGGGGTATGCATTTGAAGCTTCTAAGATAAAAAGTTTAGTAATTACTCACTATGTGGTCTAGCCATTTATAAAGTTGGACATACAATATGCCAGCCTCTTTCAAGGTGCTAAGAATCTATAGTAAAGAAGAAAGTTTGTAAATGAAACATTATAATGGGGGAGACCAATGAGGAAATCAGTGGGCTAATTGCCATTTGTGAGTTGGGTTGCTGATCTTACAGGACTTGTTGAAAACTAATGGCAGGATTTGATAAAGACCGATTAACTTGCTCTACACATTATTTTAAGGTTTCATTTATTTCACAAGTATTCATTGAATGCCTACTTGACAGGGACAAATTAAGTCGTTGGGGTGCCAGGATGCTCAGGAGAGGCAAGATACCTGTTTCTGGATAGAACGTAAGTCTAATATTCATACTTGTAAACAGTTGTAAAGTAATGGGCCAGTTAGAAGAAAAAATTAATGAAGAGGGAATCACAGTTGTTTTCTGGACATCAGGATAAACAGTTCTGTAACAAAGGTACATAGTCATACCCATATGGAAGCTGGGCACAGTAGGCCTGATTCATAATTGACACTATACAACTCACTGACAAAGAATAATGAAGAGAAGTGTATGAAAATGAGGACTGCTGTGTACATTTTCTTCCAACTCAGTCCTCTATGAACTAATATCTAATTGACTATGTGTTTGTAATATTTAATTCAAATGCAGTCCTACTTGGGAATTTGTTAAAATTTAAATTCCATGGGTCACCCTCCATACCTCCCAAGCCAAACGTCCTGCAGTTATTCTTTATAGTCTACTTTAACCAAATAATTCTTAAGTACAATGTTTGAGAAGAACTCGTTAAAAGATCTTAAACTGAATATTGAGCCTACAAAATACATTAGAATAAAAAGGTTCAAAATAATATCTTGTAAGATAGCTATACTTGCCTTGCTTTGTTTAAGTTGTTTTTTCTATCCCTGTGAATTATTTATTGACACTTCTTATACATAAAACATCTGCTCTCTTTTCATCAAACCAACAATCTCATGTCTGATAGTATCTCTACTAAGAATTTTCTTCTTCAAGAAAGTCAAAGCTAACTTTAAGAAAATAAGCAGAAAAAAAACAAGTATGCTCATTATGTATTAACATTGAACTTTACCTTAACTTTGATCCTTTTCTTTCACCTAAAAAGTTTCACATTTTTGTCAGTTTTTCTATTTAAATTTCTAGTGAAACAGTAAAGTGGTTAATTACATTTACTTGCCATCCTGAACTATTTGAAGAATGGCATATGGTAAATACATAGAAAAATCTAAGAATATACTACGTTATTAAATATATTTTATATTCTGTATTATACTATAATTTGATGAACACTATATACATCGTAAGTACTGTGATTTAATAGATAAAGTCGACTTTTATATTTGGAAGATGGTGTTGCCTCAAATACGTACAGGGAAGTGAATGACATGCTATTCTCCTTTTAATTAGAAAAAACATGATACAGTATGACTTACACTTTATGTTTACTTTGAGCTTACTGACAGTAAAATAGAAAAGAAAAGAAAATCATTTCATTCTATCCAATATGACATTTAGATTTTTCCACTCCAAATAAACTAGTAGAACCCAGGATTTAGAATACTATCAATAAGTGATCAAGGAACAACTGAATATTGCAGATATGTGATAGATGCCAAATTTCTGGTGGGGATCAAAATCTGTCAAAGACAGTAGCTGCTATCATGGATCATCTTCCTGAGTTCCTGGTTCTCCAGTGACTTATGAGTGTGCAGGAAGCACAGTGTAGATGGAAAGTATAAAGAAAAAAATATGGTCTACATTTCTTGTGTGGTACCCCAGGCCAGATGATATAAACTCAAAGGAGAAAGGAGGAACAACAGAAGATTTAAATTAGAATACATTTACAATGGTTTTAATGAATCTATGTGGTACATACTTTCATAATACTAAATAGAGAAATTTTTTCTTATCATAACTTGTGAGAGAGTGGTTGTTATTCAGAGTTGAATTCCAGTAATCAAAGGTATGTTTGAAGTAGTATATAATCTGAAATTTCAGTTTTGCTTATATCCCTTTATTGTGATGTAGTCTTTCAATGTTCAATAGATTAACAAATACTAGGAAATTTACGTTTAAAAAACTTTTACACCTTTTCCATATAAAAATTTTCATTTAAGATAGTTTATGAAGTTCTTTGAATCAACATGGCTTCGCTACTGTCCTTTGCTAGCTCAGAAATAAAACAGAATTATAAAAAACAATAATCTACTCATATAAGTATTAGATAACAATAAATTCTTTAAGGTAATATATGTATAAATATATATATATAAATTACATATATTTCTTTATCTCTAGGTATAAACATACTATATATAAAAAATATATTTTATATGTATAGCATATAAAATATATTTTATGTGTATATATTTTATATGTATATGTATAAATGTATATGTATATACATATAATATGTATATATATACATACATATTATATGTATATATATTTTATATGTATATGCAATACATATAAAATATATTTTTATTTTTATGCAATATTTATATACACAATATATATAAAATAAATGAGGTAATATATATTTATTTTTATATATTATATGCATATATAGTATAGATTACCTTCCTTTTTAAATTCTGCCTTTCTTTTCTCCTTCCTTTTATAAATGCTTATAATTCATTTTCTATTATCTAAAACTGCATTAGCCTTACATTTCATTTTTGTTATATATTATTAATAATCTCATTACACATGTATATATAGACATTCTTTTTCTACTCATAATGAAGTACAAAGCTTCAGAGTTTATTTTCTATTGTAAGAAATGGTTAAGAAAAATTAGTTATACTTGCTTTAGGTAACATTTTCGTTTCACTTCAAACGCATTTAAAATAAGACAATAAGGCTATGTCAGTGGAAATCCATATAGACATAACAGAGTTATTTTTTCTTTTGTAGTCATAGCTTTAAAATCAATTATATGTGGACAAAGGGAGCCTGAGGATACCAACTGAGTCAACACAGTTTTATTGATAGTGGCCTGTCCTTACAACTGAAACATACTTTAGCAGTATGTCAATCATATACTAACTGCAAAGCCTTTATTATTTTTCCCTAGATTATTACTTTCTTCTTAGTTTAAATGGATTGGAAAATTGAAATGCTATTTTACATTTTCTGCCTCCTAGAATAAAAAATAAAACTAATCTAAACAGTGGCAAATAGCAATGTATCAACTTTGTCAGTCACTATTGACATAATATTCAATTCTATCTGTATGCTAATATCAATTTATTTCTGGAAATGCATTTTTCAAATATATGCCAACCGAGAACATAAAGCATTAACATAATTTCAATGAACAAATATGGAGAATTCTTAGCAATATGGTGTCAGTTATTATATTTTGGCAAAATTTAGATAAAAAGCAAAAGTAAGCAAAATCCAGAATTTGTCTATATTCATATGGTATTTTAGAGCTATTTTTGGAGCTCAGAGTGTTAGCCAATACAAGCAATATTCTGTTCATTAAAATATAATATCTTAATTATAAAATAATTTTTAATTGACATATTTGAATTACAGGCATTTTATAAGAAAAAGGATATTAATCAGTATTGTTTTGTATACTTCAATGTATAAAGGGCATAAACATCTCTAGACTTCATTATTTTTCTTCAGTAGTTAATATAGTGAATAAAAATTTCAGTTATGCATTTTATATGAAACATATTTATGTTATTTTGTAGCAATTAATTAAAGCTAGTCCATGAATTGTGCTAAAATGCTTTGACCCTTTGTTAACTTGAGCTTAGAGCATGAATTTTTATAACAATATTTTCACTTCTGTCTCTGCTTGTTTGGGGTGCTATAAGAAATTACCATAATCTAGGTGCCTTATAGATAAAAGAAATTTATTTTCACAGGTACCAAGACAGGGGAATTCCAAGATCAAGACATCTGCAGATTTGGTGGCTGGTGAAGATCTACTTGCTGTATCAAAATGAGGGAGTGCTCATGGATTGAAAAGGGTGGCAGGAGACCTTTTTTAGGCCTTTTCCATATAAAGGCACGAATCTCGTTCATGTAGGCTTGGCCCTCATGACCAGTCATATTCCAAAGGCCCTACATCTTAATGCCACCACTTTAAGGGTGAAGATTTCAATACGAATTTTGAGGAAACACAGACATTCAGGCCATTACACTTCAAAATAATCTGTTTGGAATACTTCAAATTTGTTTCTTGAGATTATTGGCTAAATTTATTTTTATAGCCCGTTTTTCTCCAAGTTAAATTTGTTTTATTTTGAAAAGTTTATTTCATAAATTAGAAATTGAATGTGAAAATTATTATATATAAATTAGCTATGGTAGAGAGTACTTTGAAATAAATGTCCATCCAAATGCTATGAGACTTCAGTGATTCAGAAAAGGACAATTAGGATGGGATTCTGGGATTGGTGAATTCTGAGTTTTGTTTCACAGTACAAGAGTACCTTTAGGCATGACTCTCTAAGCTTGCATGTTTTCAGAACTCTGAGAAAATAAGTGGAGTTTTAAGAATTCTCATCATATTTCTTCCGGCCATAATGGTTTGGCTTAATTGAAGCACTGCTATTTGGAAAAGTCTAAATTAATTTTTAGTAACTATATAAAAATTGATCTTTTGGCAAGAATATTTAGCATAAGTTTATACAAATCAAGTTTTGTTATTATATACGTAAGGAGTAAATATTCAGAAAATGACTTTATTGACTATACACACGGGCTTTTCTTTCTAGGAAACCATACATTGTAATATGTTGCTTTACTATGATCCCATATGAAAATTGTAAAATGTTGCTTTATGAAAGGTTCATATGCAAAATAAAACTTAATAAACTGACCAGTAAAGATTAGTGACTGGACAAAATACAAAGACAGAATTAGCAATGACATGATCATGTAGTATGAAAGAGAAAATAAAAATATAAGCATTAGTTTCTAATGACTATAATTTTTATGAAAACTTGTCAAATCATGATTGCTGATTTTGTATCTTTGCAATTCTCACTGTACATCACAACACTGTCTCTTTTCTTACATCACCATAGGTGACTGTCTCTTCTGGTTGGTACTATGATAATACACATAGGAAGTAGCGCTTTGAGCTTCTTATTCTAGAGACCCTATGTTTTTCCTCATATATCTACTTTTCTTTTCTCCTTGGATGCGGTCGAGCCACTCTTTGAAGACTCCTTCCATGAGTCTTGATGACCTAACTGAGTTCTAACCAATAAGACGGTTACAATATGACTGATGCCCCTTCCAGGCCTGCCCATACAAATCTTTCACATAGTATCCACACTCCCTTTCCCCATTTGCACAGAGAGAGAGAACTCCCAAATCTTAGAGGATATTGGAGCTGCAAGAAAGGATTGCTTCCCAAATTATGGATTGGGAAGCTGCATGTTAAACACTCATTGAATTGTCATAACAACTAGGAATAAATTTCTATTTTATGTTGCATGCCACAAGTCCTCTGTTTTAATACAAAACTTTATTATTAAGTGGGAATATTGGCATACAAATATATAAAGCGCATGTCCTTGGCATAGTGTTAAGATGACAGGCAGTAAGGCAACAGAAACCAAAAGAAGGAATACTGGACACCTGTGATTTTCTATGGAAAAACACTTGCAAACCACTGGCCTGCAGTTACTTGAAGGGAGGCCCATGTGTACCTATGCCTGATGTACTAGGTGAAGT
Organism: Leontopithecus rosalia; assembly: GCA_028533165.1. NCBI lineage: Eukaryota > Metazoa > Chordata > Mammalia > Primates > Cebidae > Leontopithecus > Leontopithecus rosalia. The sequence continues at coordinate 145,087,221 of CM052648.1, read as the reverse complement.
GGCAAGACAGAGTGAGGCCGATTGCACTGGTTGGACACTATTGGCTGCTTATAGAATGGTTTTACAATAAAAGAGATGGACAAAGGAAAAATTAAGTAATTTGTAAGCCTAAGTATAGAAATAGAGAAAATTCAGGAATATGATATCTTGGTTTTGTTCTGTTTTTTTCCTGGAATCCAAATGAAGTATGATTGAAAAAGCCTGTGGGTGACAAAAGGCCATTAAAAACTCATCCTTGAAACAAGGTCAGATTAGGGTTTGCCCTCTCGGCCTAATCCTAATGACAATGAGATGACCACTATTAAATTAGGAGAGAGGCAAAACAGTGACAAAGCATTTAATATATAAGCATTGAGCAGTATATTTAGGATATATTACACTGTGATTACTGAGACATGAAACTGACTGAAAGCAAATACAAAAATAGTCCATGAAACCACTATTCTTGATTTAGAACAAACATCAATTCCTCACATTTATTCCAACATGAAGTATATATCATATGTACAATTCAGAGAAATAGGCTTTATGAGAAAAATAGAAATGTGACTGACAATGAAAGAACACTATATTTGCTGTATTCACAGTAATAACAGAACACAATCTTTATGCACGTATCTTACAACAGACTAATAATATACAAGAGCATATGCTTGTGTGTATGAACACACACAATATACATTCTGTCAGGAGACATTTTTATACACACGTATATGCACATGCATACCACCTGGGCAAAATGTATGTCTACATATATAATATGGATTATATATACAGATAACTCACTTAGCAAAAGTGCATGCAAATATATATGCATATATACACACATATGGATGAATGTAAATGTATTAACTAAAGAGGAGTGTTCATAAATAATATACACACATATAAAAAGTATGTGCTTATATTCAAGAAGTATGTGCCATTCTAAAACATACACACATTCCTCACACACAAACATTTCTGCATACCCTATTAAAATGTTATCTATACTGGTTAAGGACATTGTATTCACTGAAACAGTCTCCTAATTATTGATTATATATAGATATAGCTTGCAGTTTTAAAAACAGCTGAGGAGTAGAGGAGTGTAGGTTTTAAGTTCTGATAACTTAGAATAGGTAAGCACTCCTTTTATCCTAAAAATTAATTGCAAATATTGATGGTGATAGGAAGAATTTGAAGACAATGTTCATCTTGGTATGTTGGTTAAAGGACTGGCATAATTTTGTAAATTCTACTCCAGTAAAAACTTACCTATTTCATATAACTTTCAAAACTAATCAAAGAAAAGGAGCTGACAGAGCTCATTTCACTATGCTCCACCAGACTGACATAAGATCAAAGTCTGCAAGTCCTGCAAACTACCAGAAGCTGAAGAATCCAATCTCCACTTCGGTTCACTCTCTGAGAACTAAACTCTAAAAGCACCAAAAAGCTCCTTCCTCATCATCTGTAAGTTTTTAATACTGAGTCTAGTTAAATCTCTCCTCACTCAAAAATAAATAAAATGAAACAAGAAGCAACATGCCCTCATAGAACATTTCTGCTAAACAAGGGGATATACAGAGAAAAATCCCCACTCCACTAAACAGAGTGGGCATTCAAGGATCATTCACATCCTTAATAGGCATTAGGCTTTGTGAATTTTCTTGCTAGATCAAGGCGTTACTGCATAAAACAGGCTGAAATTGACTGAATTAAAAATGAACTTATGCGAATTCATAAAAAACATTTTCTGTAGAAATCCAAAATGGTGTATTACTATTAAATTTAATATTAGAACAATTGATTACAAAATTTACATTGTGAAAATTGTGATTACTGCTAAGAAATACAAACTTCCCTCTGAAGTAAAGGACAAATAAATCCAAAAAATTCTAGAAATGGTAACACTATGAAGATTTCACATGGGGGTAATATTTTCTTTTAAAAATAAGTCAATAATAAATGCTGTATAAACTACCAAGGAAATAATACAGACCAGTAATAAATACTAACATGGTTATGACATGAATGATTAAGAATACATCTGCATTTACAGGGTGATTTTAAAAGTTAGATAAAACTCAAAATTTAGATATAAGAGCTAGACGGAGTATATTCTAATTTCAACTGAAATTACTCAAGTAATTTCAACTGAAATTACTCTAGATGGAGTATATTCATGTAATGCATCTTAATACATTAACTAAATAATGTTTAAAGTATTCTAAAAGAAGAAATGGCTCCTATCATGCATCTTCCCCACCTTCCTTCTAAGAATTCTTTAGCTGAGGCTCCCTCCTTTTTTGGATTTGAAAGCAAAGGAAGATGCCATCTTTCAATCAAATACTCTGGGTACCTATTTATCTTGTGTAATAGATTATAAGGGCCATAGATTACAAGTACATGGATTCTCTTCAGAGTTTAGCACTGGGTCTTGCTTGGGATGAATAATAATGCATGAATAATATTAAATAAAATCTTTACATTGTTTTATTTTTGTTTTCTAAAAAATTATATTTTAGTGGAATCACTGTGCGAACCAGGGAAAGCCTTCAGTGCTGTGTCAAAATGTCAATAAATACTGACGTTTGAGCAACTGTAACAGAATTGTTTTTCATTCCATCATCCAGCCTACATACAATCACAGATAGAAGTGTACATTATAACTAATATCCTTGAACTTTGTCTATTAATTATTGTATAAAAGACATGCTTTTTAAAAAATTGTGTTTTGCTTATTTTATAAAGAACAGGAGATTTTTGGCTTTGTACATTTATTTGCTCATGAGTTTCTTTGGCTTTCTATATTTATTTGAACATGTGTGGAAATAAGTCTCTTGGAAAATTTTTTCTTTTGGAATAATGTAGTTATTGCCAGGTTTTGAGCAGCCCCTTTAAAAGTGCTGTCAGAACAAATATATCAGGTCACACAGCAGGTGGTTTATCTCTGTGAAAGCCTAAGCATTAAAATAGAGAAGGCTGCAGACTAGTAATTAGATATTGATTGGTTTATCTAACACATTCTGCACATTTCTAAACAAATGCAGCATCGTTTCTGATTCTTTCCTTCTAAACCATGAAATTGGTCAGTGCATTCATTTCAAAGATTACAAAATACAAAGTGCAGTTTTCTACAACTTATTCACTGATCTCACTTGAACATAATCAATAAAATTCACAATATGATTCAATTTTTAGCAAATGTCACAAAGATCACCAGACTCCCATTTATACCTCCAGTAAATATTTCTTCTTCATATCATAAGGAATATATATTTTAAACATTTCGAAAGCAATACCTTTTCTTTTAGAAACATGGGGGCATCACTCTATCCTGGAGAGGTAAACAGGGAAGGGAGGAATCACAAAACAGCAATTTTTTTTTCTTTCAAGGGTCGGGCCGGGCGGGAGGGCTGGGTGAGTCCCCGCCCGGGCGATCCCAGGAGAGGGCAGGGAACGCCCTCAACTGCCCGCCGGGGGCATCGTGACGCTGAGGTGGATGGGGCCGCAAGATTTGAGCAGGTAATATGAAATCTGGAACTCCATTACTTGTACCCCAAGGCATCTGTTTCTATTCACCTTGGGGCTCGATTAATGGGTCCCACCGTTAATCGAGCCCCAAGGTGAATAGAAACAAAAGAATATAAATGCAAAAATATTCATTCAGGCAACAAATAGGCATATAACAACAGACAAAAACATGGTGAACAATTAACAGATTATAAAAAAGTAAAAAATATAAATGAATAGCTTAAAACATTAAAAACCAAGATTTAAATAGACTTTCAGTATGATAACAATATATAATGTTACAGGATTTATATTCTTAATGTACTCAACAGAGACCACAGTCTTGTAAGATCGGGAATGGGATTAGAAAATATAAACAATCTGACTTTTTTCAAAATAATTAAAATATATGGTTTTTCAGAGAGTAGTAAAATGAGAACAGAAGAATCAATATTTAAAAGACAAAAAAATGTATAGACATTTACACTATGGTATTTTCTACACTAATGCAATAAAATCCTATAAATTTGATTTTGCTTTACAGATGTTTCACATATTATTAAAAATAACTCAGTGAATTTGATATAATTTAAAGATAATCATAAAAAACAATAAAGGTGGATCTCATGAATTTTCAAAATAAAACTACAGTATTCCTTAAATAATTGTTCTTATTCTATATTTAATAACAAATATGGCACATGTTTTTCAACATTGTACCTGAGCGAGGTATATGCTGTCATATCCTGTTTGTTCCTCAGAGTACTGTATTCCAAACTGAAAGAAGTTTTTGCTTTCCCTAAGTCAGCTGGGGCCATGTCAAAGTTTAGCATTGTGCTAAGGGAAATGTGATTTAGAGTCACACTTTCTACCATTAGGCTTAAGAATTGCTACTGCTAAGGAGTAAATGATATCTAATAAGTAAAGGTGCTTGGAGTATAACCATATTTACTTATAATGGAAGCCATCTGATGGTTCAAACACATTTTCCACCATGGTGCTAAACAGGAGAGCCAAAACAATGAAAGCACGTTGTATTTTGCATAAATGTATACATTTCTTTCTTTCCTTTTTGTTTTTTGAAAGCTTATTTCATTGCAAAAAATATTTGGGTCTTCTATGGAGATGATGTGTGTGTATGTGTGTGTGGTGAGAGAAGTATGTACATAATTTGAGGGGCTCAATTTGCTTAACATTTATGAAAAATGTTGCCAAATGTAAATTTGTTTTTCAGTAATCTAATAATTTTCCTATACATCTGTTTTACATACTGGTTTTATATCATCCTTTCCAGTTAAATGTATACATTTTATTTTAGGACAAAAAAACACAAATAAATTGTGTAAATGTATCTAGTGTGGTACAAACTTAGGCAATTACTCCTGTTCACTACCTTCATCGATTGTATTACAGAGATTCTTTTTTAACTTGCATTTTGTGAGTCCAATGGAAGTGGTATATAAATATGTAGAAGGTTGCCAGGTCTGTCATGCATTTTAATATAGGGGAAGCATATTGGGAAAATACATTTTTTGTAAACCTCTAGCTGTAACAATCTTATTCAGGGCTATATAAAAACATATAATGGAAAAATGTGTATCTTGCTCTTCTCTTTTTAATCCGTCTCTGCCATGGTTGAAAGGGTGAACAAATAGATGCTTCTATGTATTGTCACAATGACTACTCACTGTTTGATTTTATGCATAAGACAGATGATTCTTTCACTTTGCATGACTGCCTAAAACAAACCAGATTTATATATATACAGTAGCTATTAAGAAAAAAACTGAGTGCTATTTCACCTCTGCCAGATAAAATTGTAGTAGGTCAGTTGATAAGAAATTTTAAAAATTATGTCTATTTACGTGTAGAATGTGCATATGTCAAATCATTCCACATATTGATGTAAAATCTAATGAAAGATTTAAAAATTATATGACCAAAGAAATGTTTGGCATATTAAATCAGTAAATACTGATAGCTGATAATGCTGTAGTGATTCAATTACTTTTAAAATACTCGACCGGGTGCAACAGCTCATGCCTGTAATCTCAGCACTTTGGGAGGCCAAGATGGGCAGATCAAGAGGTTAGGAGTTCAAACCCAGTCTGGCCAACATGGTGAAACCCCATCTCTACTAAAAATACAAAAATTAGCTGGGCGTGGCAGTGCACACCTATAATCTTAGCTACTCAGTAGGCTGAGGCAGGAGAGTTGCTTGAACCTGGGAGGCGGAGGTTGCAGTGAGTTGAGACCGTGCTACTGCACTCCAGCCTGGGGGACAGAGCAAGACTGTCTCAGAAAAAAAATAATAATAATACTCATTGAACCAACATATTCACGTAGTACCTACTATGATTCATGTCCTCTTCTAGGTGCTTGCTTGAGGTATGTCAGGAAAGGAAACAGATTATACATATTTAACTTTGTTGTGCTCATGCCGTAGTACAGGTGTTAATAACTATAAAATCTTGGTTAAAGGTTTTAATAAATATTCATAACTATAAAATAGATATTATAAATGATGTAAAAATAGTTAACTCAATAATATATGCAAAAGTGCCTTCTGAAGTCTAACGTGATTGATATGATAGAGCATTGTAAGCATGGAAACAATTATTTTATTTTCTAGTTTATTTCTATACATATTTGTTTCCTTAAAGTTATAATACAGTTGAAAATCAAGTGTTTTTTTAATTCATACCAACTGAGTTTTATTATTTTTGTTAGTAACAAATAAAAGTGAGAAAGGACCAAAGGAGGGTTTCACAAAAGAAAAAAAGACACCACTTTTTGGTGACATAATAAGGATGATATATAAACTCCTTAATCAGATTCTTTAGTTTTATTGATATTATAAGGAATAAAAAATTGTGACATTGTATAAAATGACATACTCTGAATATGTAATAAAATCCTTTATAAAATGAAGTACAAATAAAGTTCTATACAAGTGAGTTCCTGACCACATTCCTAGCCTCATTTCCCCTCATTTACCTTTACCATGTTTGCCCTTGTCTTCAAGCCCTTTGAGCAGACCATCTCTTCCACAGACTCTACTCTTTATCCTTGATGCATATTGCCAGGAACAATCCACTCCTGTCCCTCTTCTCAGTTCCTTCTCTTCCTTTAGGAGTCTAGGTCATTCACCCTCAAACTTAACTACACATCGAAGTTGCCTGGATGGCCTCTTAAGAGACAGGTTGCTAGATCTCATCACTCAGAGTTTCTGATTCAGTAGTCCTGGGAGAAGAGAGACTCTAGAAATTACATTTCTTACAAGATTCCAGGTGCTGCCTAGAGGACCACACTTTGAGAACCACTTAAGTTTTAGGCTTAAATTTGACTTCATCACAGAAGTTTTCTCTGTTCTCTTAGAGTAGATCAAAGCATTCTGATATGTACTTCTAATATTTTTAAATGTTTTCTCTTTCATCATATTGTTCAGGTTTTTTTTTTTTAATGCAGCAAATGTCAGTCTCAGAGAAAGGAATAATTCTGGCTATCAATTACCACCAATGCATGAATATACTGCTCGAAAATTGAATGGGCAAAATTTATTGAGATAGTTTTGGTTTGAAATTCAAAGTAAAATTTAATTTGTGGTATTTAAAATCGTTAATTTCTTAGTAAAATGAAAATGTATAATTAAAAATAATTTGGCCATAAACAGAACACCACTTAGTAATTTTATTGTTTATATTCCCTTTTTGAATACCATCTTGCCTAAGACTGTCATCCTGAGATATAACTTACACCTACAATTGCGTATATATGTAGATCAAATAGATAGTATATATAGCAAATTAAATTGTAAAAACTCTAGTTAAATTATTCAAATAAGTAAAAGTCTTTTAGATTGGAGTAGAGTTTTAAGGGGATCTCAATTATTACAGAGTATTAAGTTCTGTAATTATTATTTAGATGTTTAGTTTTTATATGTATGTAATTTTGCCCATTTCCTGTTATTTCAAATAAATTAATGTTTAGTGGTATAATAGAAAGAAATTCATGGGTGTCTGTAATAATTAAAATAGGGAAGCACACATTTAAAAAGTTTAAAATTACCACATATATTTTTTACTCTAATTTATTCTCTGAAGTGCTGTGAGGTTACTATCCAAAAAGTTTCTGAATGAGCTTTTTACTTAGTGAAAACTCTTTCACCAAAACAAAGACAAACTTTTAAACAGCTATTTTTAGAGTTACTAAATTATTGTTACTTCAGTTAACACATATTTTAAAATATTTTCTCTTATATATTCCCATTTATGCATTCTAGATACCGGTGAAATTCTGTAATGCTTGCCATTTATTAGAAACATCACTTCTCATTTGCATTTTATGATTTTACTTAGGGTTCCAAGTCTCTAAATTATTCTCTCCAACAATGATAACAGCTTCTCATCAAGGCTCAAGAAAATGGCATTTTATTTCTTGATCATTTCTTCCCTAATTCTAGGAACTAGTAGCATTCATAACAATTTTAAACTAAACACTTCTCCCTGGCATTTTAATTAATTAGATTTATGCATAGTGTATTAGTCTCTTCTCAACATTGCTAATAAAGACATACTTGAGACTGGGCAATTTTATGAAAGAAAGAGGTTTAACTGACTCACAGTTCCACATAGCTGGGGAGGCCTCACTATCATGGTGGATGGTGAAGGAGGGGCAAAATCATGTCTTAAACGGTGGCAGGCAAGAGGGGATGTGCAGGATAACTCCCCCATAAAACCAGCAGATCTTGTGAGAGTTATTCACTATCATGACAACAGCACTGGAAAGACCTGCTCACATGATTCAGTTACCTCCCACAATGTCCTTCCTACAACACAGGGGAATATGGGAGCTACAATTCAAGATGAGATTTGGGTGGGGACACAGCCAAGCCATGTCATTCTGCCCCCAGTCCCCCATAAATCTCCTCTTCTCACGTTTCAAAACCAATCATGCCTTCCCAACAGTCTCCCAAAATCTTAACTGATTTTAGTATTAACTCAAAAGTCCAGAGTCCAAAGTCTCATTTAAGACAAGGCAAATCTCATCTGCCTAAGAGCCTGTAAAATCAACAGCAAGTTAATTGCTTCCTAGATACAATGGAGGTACAGGAATTCAGTAAATACACCTGTTCCAAATGGGAGAAATTGGCTGAAACAAAGGATTTATGTGCCCCATGCAAGTCGGAAATCCACTGGGGCAGTCAAATCTTAAAGTTGCAAAATGTTCTGCTTTGACTCCATGTCGCACATCCACATTACGCTGATGCAAGAGTTGGGTTCCCATGGTCATGGACAGCTCTGCTCCTGTGGCTTTGCAGGATACCTCCCTCTTCCTGGCTGCATTCATGGGCAGTTGTTAAGTGGTGAATGGCGCAAGCTGTCAGTGGATCTATCATTCTTGGATCTGGAGAATGTTGGCCCTCTTCATACAGCTCTATTAGGCAGTGCTCCAGTGAAGATGCTGTGTGGGGGCTCATGTCCCAAATTTCCCTTCTGCTCTGCCCTAGCAGAGGTTCTCTATGAGAGCCCTGCCCCTACAACAAACTTCTGCCTGGACATTGAGGTATTTCCATATATTCTTTGAAACCTAAGTGGAGGTTCTCAAACCCCAGTTCTTAACTTCTGTGCATTCAGAGGATCAACATCACATGGAATTTGCCAAGGCTTCAGGCTTGCAATCTGAAGCCATGGCCTGAGCTGTACCTTGGCCTCTGAAGCAGCTGGGATGCAGGGCACCAAGTCCCTAGGCTGTACACAGCAAGGAGGCCCTAGGACCAGCCTAGAAAAACATTTCTTTTTCTCCTAGGCTTCTGGGCCTATAATGGGAGGGCTGCTCCAAGGATCTCTGACATGCCTTAGAGACATTTTCCCCATTGTCTTGGTGATTAACATTCAGCTCCTTGTTACTTTATAAATTTCTGCAGCTGGCTTGAATTTCTTCCCAGAAAATGGGTTTTCTACTGTGTTGTCAGGATGCAAATTTCTCAAACTTTTACATTCTGCTTCCTCTTGAACACTTTGATGTTTAGATAATTTTTCCACCGGAAACCCTAAATCATCTCTCTCTAGTTCAAAGTTCCACAGATCTCTAGGGCAGGAGCACAATGCCACCAGTCTCTGTCCATAGGAAGAGTGACATTTACTCTAGTTCTCAACACGTTTCTCACCTCCATCTTAGACCACCTCAGCCTGGACTTTATTGTTCATGTCACTATCAGCATTTTGGTCAAAGCCATTCAACAAGTCTCTAGGAAGTTCCAGACCTTCCCAGATAGTCCTGTCTTCTGAACCATCCAAATTGTTCCAACCTGTGCCTGTTACCCAGTTCCAAATTCACTTCCATGTTTTTGAGTATCTTTACTGCAGCACCCTACTCTACCGGTACCAATTTACTGTATTAGTCTTTTCTCACCCTGCTAATAAAGACATATTCAAGACTGGATAATTTATATAAAGGAAAGAGGTTTAATTGAGTCACAGTTCCACACAGCTTGAGAGGCCTCACGATCATGGTGGACAGCAAATGAGGAGTCAAGTTTTGTCTTACATGGTGGCAGGTAAGAGGTCATGTGCAGGGGAATACCGCTTTAGAAAACTGTCAGAACTCATGACACTTATTCACTGTCTCAAGAACAGCATGGAAAAGAGACCCACTCCCAGGATTCAGTTACCTCCCACGAGGTCCCTCCTATTACTTCCATGGGAATTATTGGAGCTACAATTCCAGATAAGATTTGGGTGTAGATTGTAACTTCTATGATAGTTTTAAAAAAATTATTCTTATTTATCCAAGATTGCTTTTAAGAGCATATCATCTTAATCTTTTTTATGCAGACATTTAGATGCTTAACAAAATTCCATGTAAACAATAAATGCTAGACAATGGTAATTAGAATCCACAAAGCCCTGAAGAATCTACTCAGCTAATATATGTAGCAATGTTTTCTTAGGACATCATGCATTATAAAGGCATATAGAAGAAACATGAATGAATGTTTGAATGAACAGATAACCTGAAAAACAAAATTTAGCTGAATTGTATTTTAGTAAAACAAATAAATAATTCTATCATAGCATTATTAAATAAGAATTATTAAAATAAGCATAAAAACATATATGTATGAATTTACTTCTGAATTTTACATTTTAAGTCTACAAATAACATAAGAAGACTTTGTTCTTACAGAATTATAAAACATTGAGAAAAAGTGAAAATTTTCCTTTTCCATGACTCAGTGTATTATGCCAAATATCGTAAGTGAAGTTTGACTTCTACAAATAAATGTGTTTGGATTAAACTTCATTTTTGAAATGAGCACTTTTAAAGAGTTATTTACTTTTCTTTTTTTTTAATTTATTTATTTTTTTAATTTTTCTTAAGAGTTATTTACTTTTCAAAGCTAGCAAGATGCCATAAATAAGAATGTAAAAAGTTTTTATATTATTCTGTGGGTAAAACTATAAAGGTAAAAATATTTTATTATCTTAATAATTATGTTTACAAGTTGAAGTCATGCTATTTGGGCAATTCATATAAATGTTGGGAGTAGATAGATTTTAGTATTTTCATGATAGTTGTTTAAAATCATACAAGGTTTTTAGACATTTTATGGGTTGTTCACACAATTTTTATTCCACTTTCAATCATTCACTTGTACTACTTTTTTGTTAAGATAAGTTTTTGACTTAAAATAATAATATTTAGCAGGTATTCTCCAGGTTATCAAGTAATAAATTACTTTATCCTTCATACATTTATGGATGAACATAACCAAAATTTGTGAAGGATTATTGTGTCATGATGATTTGGTGGTCCAAATGTGAATTTGAAAGTATTTCTTCTCTTCAAGAAGAATTACATTTTAAATATTGGCAATGGCAAAAATTTTCTTGTTCAAGAATATTCTTTAATTCAAACACCTAATTACTTTATATGACTAACAGGAAATATTCACATATGTGTGTCTGAGAAAGTTGCGTTTATCACTTGGGTTAAACAAAAGTTACTCCACATGAAAAAGTTTAGTTTTATTTTCTGTAATTCTTCAGCTGCAGAAGAACTTTTTGATTCAAACATGACATTTTCTGGAAGTCCCAGAGGAGTACCAAGTTGCCTTGGACTAAACTAAATCATCAGTGATCATATTAGCTGTCAATGACCTATAGATGACATTTGTATCTAATTAATTATATGTCTTCTTTTAAAAGAAACAGTGCATTGTGCATAATTAGAAGAAACATCAAGGTTGGAGTCATTGGCTCATTAATCTAATGAAGCTAGCCTATGGCATTTATATTACTCAGTGGTGATGTTATATGTTATTGTATTTGCAATTAACAATGCTGTATAAAATGTTAATTCTTGATAAAGAACATATGAATTAAGCACGGCATAATTTTCAGAGAAAGTTTCAAACTCAGCTGTTTGACATATGCCCTAGTTAGTTATTTCTGTTACTAGGGCATAAAAAACCTGGGCTATTATTTTGACTGATCGGTTACTTGCAATCACACACCAGCCATTTGTTCACAATATCTCATCTCTGTCACAGAGGTGAATAAGTGTCGCTTCCTCATCAGTGACATTGATTCAAGGTGTAGACAGGCCTACGTGTGTCCTTTTCTAGGAACTTTCAAATTGTTTTGAGGATGAAGTAGCTTCTTCCTCTGTGATCAGAGAACTATAAGTATGTAAGCCTGAATAAATAGGCAGCCATGAATTGAGCTAGCCTAAGATCACAAAGTCATCAAAGAATAAAAGAAATCAAAAGATAAAGTCTCTGATTTTATTAAAATATTTGGGCTAGGTATTTTTAAGACTGACATTTTAAATAAAGAAATATAATTTACTTCTGTTGTTTTAACTACTTAGAAGTAGATTTCCATTAATTGAAATTGAAATAGGCCTGGTTATACAAAATATAATTGATTATCATATAAATTCAGAGTGAACTAAAAGCAGAAGAAACTCAGTTAAGACAAAAACAAATAAAGAATAATATTCTATTTTAAATTAATTTTAATTTCACTGTATAAACATTTATTATTACTATTTCCATTATATAGTAGAGAAGATTATTCTCTGAGAAATTATGTGATCCATGAAACCATGTACTATAGACTGAATGAAAACCAAATTCCATCTAACTCCAAAATCTGTATGGCATCTATAATACTGTGAAGAACCCAAAGGTATAATTTATAAAAATTTGCGAGCTAGAAAAAATATTTTTATCCAAGAAAAATCTATAGGTTATTTAAAACTAGAGGTACTCACTTAATGTTCTGTTTAATTTAGGGTTACACTTTGCACCCAAAAAATTGCTATTTGGTCTTTTCAATTTTACTTCAGTTGTAAATAATAAGCTCAAAGTTTTGATGGTGTTTATGAGACCCCCCCCCAAAAAAAGTATGGAATAAGTTAATCTGTACAGCAAAATCAAGATCAGCTATTTGGATCCATTTAGCATGAGAAAGAAAACCACTATATATACTTCAAGAAGTATATATAATTGAAATATTAAAATAATATCAGTATTATATATCTATATTAAATGGAAAGTGGACTATGTCATACTTTACAAATATTTTTAACTTGGGTGATCATACAAGTTAATCATACATAATTAAATTAACTACTCTAAGCCTCAATTTCCTATAAAAATGATAATATTATCTCCCTTAGAGTATTATGCAAAGATTCCATTTTCCAATATGTGAAAACCATTAAGCATAATTTCTGTTGCAGAATAAATTGTTTATTAAATGTTATTTCCTGTTTTCATTTATTATATAGATACTCACATTCAATGAAATTGTATACTATTTGAAGATTCACAGATTTGTTTTTAAATAATCAGTGATGAATATAATTATATATAATATCAAAATATGAATATAAGAATACCATAACATTAAGGAATTTTATTTGGTTTTTGTTTTTGTTTTTCAGACAAGGTCTTACTGTGTTACCCAGGCTGGAGTACAGTGGAGCAATCTCTGCTCACTGCAAACTCCACCTCCCGGGTTCAAGGAATTCTTATGCCTTAGCCTCCTATGTAGATGGGACTCCAGGCCTACATCCTCATGCCTGGCTAATTTTTAAATTTTTAGTAGAGACAGGATTTTGCCATGTGGCCAGGTTGGTCTGGAACTCCTGGACTCAGGTGATCTGCCTCCCTCAATTTCCCAGAGTGTTGAGATTACAGGCATGAGTCACTGCACCCGATCGTCATTAAGGAACTGCAAATAAATGATTATTTTCAGTAGAATTCAAAGGTCAGCGTAGGCATAAATTTCTTTTAGGCCTTTAACATGTCAAAGTATTCTGTAATCCTTTGTAATGACTGCCAAAGCAAAAATTGCACTGAAAAAGTTAAACAGGTAAGGAAGACTTTATTCAAGGCTGTTATAATTGTAGAGAAAAACCAGAGTACATTTTGAACTGAATTGCATTGAAACAAGGAGCAGAATAGACTTTAAGAGATGGGGTAGAGGGTTCTATGGGTCGTCTGTTTGCTAACTGGCCTAACCCATAGGCAAAATAAATTTGCTTATATTTTATTACATGAGGGAGTTTTTATACTTAGAGCAAGGTACTAACTTAAGTTAGGCCCCTACTCTCCCAGAAAAAACATGAGAGATAGGGTTGCTATATTCCTATCTTCCCTGATGATTACATTTCAAAGAGATATTTCTCAGGTTTTGGATAGACACATTCCTAATTTTTAATACTAACAAGAGGCTTGTACAAAGGTTTTACCTACATTTCTCTCTTTTTTTCTCTTTTGAGACGGAGTTTCTCTCTTGTTACCCAGGCTGGAGTGCAATGGCACGGATCTCGGCTCACCGCAACCTCCGCCTCTGGGTTCAGGCAATTCTCCTGCCTCAGTCTCCTGAGTAGCTGGGATTACAGGCACGTGCCACCATGCCCAGCTAATTTTTTGTATTTTTAATAGAGATGGGGTTTCACCATGTTGACCAGGATGGTCTCGAGCTCTTGACCTCGTGAACCACCCACCTCGGCCTCCCAAAGTGCTGGGATTACAGGCTTGAGCCACCGCGCCCAGCCGGTTTTACCTACATTTCAAAGAGGCAGAGAAAGAACTGACAATGACAAATTTTCTAAAGTCAATGCTTTAAGAAAAGGGAGCGTAGGGACTTCTGTGATTGGGTAATCAGGGTGTTGTAAGGGCTAGGATGAAAGGAAAGTCAGGGTGTCAGAGGCAGCAAGAAGCTTGCCTACAGTTTAGTCAAGCTGAGAGAAATATTAAGGCTGTCTTGAACACTATTTCTTGGAATTAATTTTAAATTTATAGATTTGTTTATTTTGGTATTCTGGTACCTCTTATCGTGAATAAAGAAAGAAGAAAACAGTCAATAAATACAACTTAAAAGTGGCATCAAATATGTCTAAGATTTGAATGCTAAAGCAATCAAAGGAAAAACCACCGTTATCATGTGCATGAAGTGTTTTATTTTTATATTTATTATTTGTTCATGGATTTATCATCTGCATTAAAGTCTGGAGAGTTTTTAGTTTGTTTTGCCTTTATCCATTTTGCCCAATAGTAAGACACTTTTCATGTGTTTTACTGTGATTACATTATATATGTGTAAAAGTATTTAATATGGAATGTGCATGACTGGCCAGTTAAATTACTGGGGGACAGCACTAAAGAGGCCAGAGCCAATTTTACTTCCTTATGCCTATGGTCTTCAATTAAATATATGTCATAAATCTCATCATTCCAGACATTTCCATGAAGTACCTGAGCAAGATGAGGGAAATAATGTAAATAAGTTACTACTAGACTAACCTGTAAAGTATTCGGTATTTGACGTATGGACTTTCTTGCCTCTGATTGCCTCATGTCCCTTTTCCTCCTTACTGTCATTCTTCTTCCTGAATATGTGTGTGTACATGTGTGCATGTGCCTCTGAATTATAATTGTGTAGCATACCCATCTTTTATGGGGATGATTCTTATGAGGGCTCTCAAGAATATATAAAAGAATCATTTGTGAAGGCTTTGTTTTTTCCTAAGTGGTAGTTCTTGTCTCTTTCATGTTTCAATGTTAATTTCAGAATGCTTCATTCCCATCTGGAAATTCCTTCCATATGGGCACTGTAAAGTGTTTCTCAAACTTGTCAGGGTGGTGAAAAGAAATCTGAAGAGTGCTGTGGTACTTTGTTCATTGATAATCCAGATGCTGCTTAGAATAATGTTCTCTTTTTGCATCTCAGCACAGTTATGTGATATTTTCTTCAAAGACATAAAGTGCATAATACTATCACTGTCTTTTTTTAGTAAATATTTTCTAATTATAAAAATTCACCTTAGGAAGTTTCTTAGAAATTATAAATACATTGGAACTAGGTATAAATGTGGAGATTAAGCTCTAAATACAGGAGGTAAAGTGAATTAGCATAGGCAGTCTTCAAAAAGTCATTTAAGCCAACCATTAAGTAACCTATTAGATTTCTTGGGAGGTGGAGACAGTCGGATCACCTGAGATCGGGAGTTCCAGACCAGCCTGACCAACATGGAGAAACCCAGTCTCTACTAAAAATACAGAATTAGCTGGACGTGATGATGCATGCCAGTAATCCCAGCTCCTGGAGGTGGAGGCAGGAGAATTGCTAGAACCAGGAAGCCAGAGGCTGCAGTGAACTGAGATTGTGCCATTGCACTCCAGCCTGGGTGACAAAGCGAAACTCCATCTGAAAAATAAATAAATAAATAAACAATAAAAAGTAAAATAAATTTCTTAGTTTCAACAGTTAGTTTTTCATCTGACATTGAAAAAGACTGAAGTTTCTTAGTAATTAAAAATATTATTAGCAGCCAAGTAATATGAAAAATCTATATTGCACATTTGAAGGTTAATTGCACACTACTTTGTGAAATGCCCAAACCATTACAGGGCTTTGGGAATTTGAATTTAATAAATGGAAAACAGTTTTCTGTTTTCCACGTCACATCTGCTCACCTGCATAAGCCAACTTGTGCACCCCACTTAAATATCTGTGTCCTTGTCCTCTCTATTTAGAAATTTCACTCACTTAATATTTCTGTCTCCAAATCATATAATCATAGTTGCCTAAATTAAATTCTCCTATGCACACCTATAATAAATTTCACTATAAAGATAGTGATTTCTGTATAATCTCAGCTATACTAATATATATGATACCTATGCATATGAGTTTACTGAGATAAAATTAAAAATATAATAAACACAGATAATTTTTGATTAGTGAGAATAGTTATTCTTAATCACTAGAATACTATATACTTATAAAGGACTATGTCATATATTGACACCTTGGAAGGTGTACTAAATATCAAATTATTTATTAATGTATAAAATAATTACATTGAGAAAACAAAACAAAAAATATTTATAAGTTGCCAGGATTTTTCTTATGCTTAATGAAAATTTCTCATATTAGTTACTTTGAGCCTGGATTCCTCCATTTGAAAAAGGAATTGATGTGAATAATAATGAAGGAGTCCGATGAGGTGATGTGTTTCCCTAGAAAATATAATTGCCTTTTCAAATAATTCCATTTGGAAAACAATGTTTCCTTAACAATGTTTTCTTTTGCCCATATGAAAATAAGACAGAAATTAATGAGTTTAAACTTCCATGAAGCTGATTCTATACCTGATTCATTTATTCATTTATTTGATACGCAAATATTTATTGAGCCCCCCACATCATGCATTAAGCAATATAATAGGTTGGGCATTGTGGCTTACTCCTGTAATCTTAACATTTCGGGAGACTAAGGCAGGAGGGTTCCTTGAACTCAGGAGTTCAAAACCAACCTGTCAACATTAGGAGACCCTGTCTCAAAAACAAACAAAAAGCAATATGACAATGCTAATGTACAGTACTGAAAAACATAGATCTAGTGTATTAATTTTATACTGTGTAAAATTCAGTTGCCTTTAGATATTTCTAAAGTCTCAATGAATTAACAAAAATTTTTGAGACATTAAAAGGAACAGTGGGGCTGTTTCTAAATTTTAAATGAGATTATGTTGATCAGGTGAAATTAATTTTGTAATAATAGAAAACAGAAGTATAATATCTGATTCTGACATTTGTAATCAATAGCACACATGCTACTTTCATGACAATATTTAATGTAAACATTAAATAAAATTTAAATACTTATGAAAATATGAATGAAATCTTAAAGTTAAAATCTGTAATCTCTTTAATAGATCTGAATTATGCATGTTTTAAAGATTTTGATCTATTGAGTAGCTAAAATTTTAGCTCCTCCAAGCAAATGTACATATATACACACACATATATATATGTTATTTTATGTTCAATGAAATAAAGACATAAAAAGCACATGCTTAAAACCTCATGAGCAAACTCTTGCCCTGAGGCTCTAATAAAGTACATACAGCTTCTCTTCAGAACAAAGGAAATGTTTTCAATTCAGTATGTAACAATCAAGAACTTATCTTTTCAGCAGCAATATATCAGTCAATATAGATAAAAGCAGCCATCCTAATGAAAAAGTACAAATAAAAATTATTAGAAGACCAAGTACATGTTAATTGTTTTTTCTTTACTTAGAGGAAGAATGAAGTTAAAATGGGCAAGCATATTTTTAGTATGCTTGAAGCTTTACATCTCCCCCATTATCACCACCCCCTTTGGTTATATTTTTACCACAAATAGGTAAAGCTTATTCTTGCCAGTCTCCTTAGTAATATTTCCTGGAGAGAGCCAACACCATCATCCACAGTAATTGCTACTGAAGTAGGAGGCAGGCATGCTGCTCCACTCCACACTTTTGCAATTTTTCTGTTGTTTGCTAAAGACAAAGAATGCTTTGTGGAGTTTTTTGTTTTGTTTTGCTTGCATTGTGCTAGCATGAATTAAAACTTAAAAAAAACACCCCCTTTTTAACATTGAGAAATGAAAGGTTAACTGAATGGATTTGATCTCCTTGACAGACAAAAGTGTCGAAAATCAGAATTCTCTATTTATCCATGTAAGTACTTCTGTGGATATTTTAGATCCCATTAAAATCAGAGGGAAAAGAGAAACTAAACAAGACACAGAGAGACCCGACAAAAATAATATTCACATTATTACAGATACACTTTTTAAATTGATGCCTTAGATTGAGATTTAATCTTCACTTCACAAAATTCATTCTGAATATTGGAATAAAGAATTAATCTTTACTTACAAACAATAAAAGCAAAATACGACAAATCACGAATATGGTTAAAAGTTAATATTCTGTCTCAATATATTTACCACAGCAAGCTTAAGTTTTGGAATGTATGTTCACATTCATTCAGCACAGCAAATAACATATATTATAATTCAAAAAATGTGAATATTTTCTGTTAGAATCTCTGTCTGCTAGGAAGTTCTGAGATATTAATCCTAATTGATAATTAGATTTTAGAATCATCTCTAGAGTTGATACTTGGCATCTTCTTCTCTGTAAAGAGAGATATACAATGTATCTCCCAGTCGGTTTTAATTTAATGGATAGGTTTACATCCTAGCTATAATTTGCTGAGTCTGTCTTCTTCTGTGACCCCCTGTAGTTGCAGTATTAGTGTAATGATTGGCACATAGAAAGAGATCAATGAGTTTTTATTAAATTGAATCACATGTACTAACTTAGGTATGTCAAACTGACCTTCAAGAAGCTGCTGACTTTAGTAAAAAAAAGACTTGCAGTTAGCATGCATTCATTATTCATATTATGTTGATACCATCTATTGCTACAAATAATTTTAAATGTACTACAACAATATGTTATTTGTGCAATAAGTTCATTGAATCAATTCTACATACTTTTCTCTTCAGAGACAGAAAGAGAGAGAGAGTGCGTGCTTTAACTATGGACAGGGAGGCTCAGCCTTCCATGATCAAACAGCACTTCAGTAAGACATGGGTCATATCCAGAGAGTTACAAGTCACTTGATAGCATTTCTTGTATAAGTTTATATATCTTCTCCAAAAATAATATTCACATTATTACAGATAAACTTTTTTAATTAGATGTCCTAGATTGAGATTTAATCTTCACTTCTGACAAATATTTCCCCAACAATATAAATGTTTAGAATATGTAATATACTCCCTAACTCACACTTGCAAGTTATTATGTTTGAATGACTCAGATAGAAGTCCATCTGTTATAAATATAAAACTTCTGTTCTCTAACTACAGTAAATATTTTGCTTCTTAATCCCACTCATTGCTAGAGTTGTAAATTATTACCTCCCTCACCCAGTGACTGCTATGACTGCTTGAGCAGGTGCCCTGCCTCGATATTTCTGGTATCATTTATCTATAATCTGTCCTGAACTCTGCCTGTAAAATGGTCTTTCTAAAAATGTCAATTTGTTTATGTGAAATTCTATTTAAATCCATTCTACAATACCCATTTCTATATAGAATTAAAGCTGAATTCTGAATATAACTCCCAGTGTCCCCAATGTTCCAGCTCTTGTCTGTTTTTTGAGCTTCACATTTACTACTTTCCTATTATTGAGTCATAAACTTCCTTGCAATATACTGCAGAACTTTTTATATCTGCCTGTAATAAAATTCACTTTCTCAAAAGCCCACCTCTTCATTAGGATCTCCTCTGAACCGTCTTCTGAATGGTATCAGTGGTTATCATTCCATGAACATATGTCTTACAAACTGCATGGATAATCTCACTTTTACACAAATCCTTTACAGACCTCTGCTATAGCATTTCCATTTGAAACTAACAGCTAAAATGTGTTACTGTCTGTTTCCCTAGGTAGATAGTGTACAGTGAACAAGCAGAGGTTTGAAACTGCGCCACGTTCAGACTCATATCTCCAGATTCCACCATAGACTCTGACACATTCTAAGCGAAGTTACATTAGTTTATTTAGCTGAACTTACAAGCTAAATAGCTGTTAATACTTCATTTAAATATATCATTAGATGTAGAATAATGGAATATAGTCTGTGCACATGATAGCAATCTAGATTTGCAGATAGTACTTTTCATATTTTTACTTTGTAAGACAATTTCTTTCTAATTCCCCATCTATTTCTCATGTTGTTCTTTCTCACCTTGTCACAAGATTTTCATGTTATTATTCTTCTTTCTACTCCTCTTCCTCCAATTTCTTTTTCTTCTTCAAATAAAAGCATTTATTTAAGTTCATTTCCTTGCTTGCTTCTCTTCTAGAACTCTTTCCAATTCTTATCAACCCCTCAAACTTCAAATGGCACCTGTATTTACCAACTCACAAAACTGTTTAGCTTTACACTTCTCCTAAATTCTAAACTCTCAGTGATTACAACCTCATATGTTGGTGCAAAAGTAATTTCAGTTTTTGCCTACTGATTCATTTATAAACTCCTCTGCCAGTCATTTCCAGAGGCTTCAATTTCTAGCCACAACCAGCACTTCCAGTCTTATATTCTACCAATTACATATATATAGACTATATTTCAGTCAAATTGATCTACCCAATTTTACTTCAAAATACCAACCTTCTCTAATATACTACTTCCCCTGCAAAAAATATACTTCCCCTGTTTATGCTACTTCCCCTGCAAAAAATATACTTTTTGTCTCATCTTTCTACATATCTCTGCTTGTCACAATTATCTTGATCTCATCTGTAAAACAAAGGGGTGGAAACAGAAAATGTCAAAAAGCCCCATTTATCTACGAAATTCTATGGTTCTATGAAAAATCTACCCATTTTTAACACATTATTTTAAATACTATCAATCTCATTAGGCCTTTAATTCCTCCACTGCCTGGATGTGGAAGTAGATTCAAAAGTGTTTAAGAACGTAAGCTTTTAGGTTAGTCCAGTATATTTAGATGCTGCTCTGCCTTACACCAGCTGTGCGACTTTGGGCCAACTTTAGCTGTTCTCACTCTCAGTGATCTCATCTAGAAGAGAGAATAATAAAATTTACCCATCAGAACTGATGTGATACATTTACATAATCATGCAATTTAAGCCAAGTTACGTACTCCAAAAATTTTAGTCATTTTAACTTCTTGTCCTCTTACCATGCATAGCAATTTTAATTATCTCAGTGTATTATACCTTGCATTAAACTTAATGATGTACCCAGTTTTTTTCCCTTGCATGGTAAATTATTTAAGAATATAATCCTGTCTATAAATGGTGAAAGTGCACGTCAATAGTAAATATCAAATAACTATTAAATAAATCAATTCATATAGATTTAAGAAATATCAACTGTTAGATGAAACATTGCTTTGCTGATCAATCGAATCAGATATTCAATCACCTTGACTCAAATTTCAATACCAACTATCCACTTGTTTCATGATATTAGAGTTGCTACCTTAGACACTCTGTGCCGTAGAATCTTTAACCGTAATCAGGATATCTTTCTCTCAGATTATCTAAATGTAGGAAGAAAGAATTTTATTCCTGTGATGATTAATATTGAATGTCAACCTGATTGCATTGAGGGATGCAAAGTATTGTTCCTGGTTGTGTCTGCGAGGGTGTTACAAAAGGAGATTAACACTTGATACAGTGGACTGGGAGAGGCAGACCCACCCTCAATCTGAGTGGGCACCATCTAATCAACTGCCAGTTCTGCTAGAATAAAAGCAGGTAGAGGAATGTGGAAGGATTAGACTGGCTGCGTCTTCTGGCCTTTATCTTTCTCCCATGCTGGATGCTTCCTGTCCTCGAACATCAGACTCCAGGTCCTTCAGCTTTTGGACTCAGATTTCTTCCACCAGTGACTTGCCAGGGGCGCGTGGACCTTCGGCCACAGACTGAAGGCTACACTGTCCGCTCCCCTACTTTTAAAGTTTGGGGACTCAGACTGACTTCCTTGCTCTTTAGCTTGCAGATGGCTTATTGTAGGACTTTACCTTGTGAGTGTGAGGGTCAATACTCCTTAATAAACTCATATATATATATATATATATATATATATATATATAGGATATATAAAAATATAAACTCTCCTTTATATATATAAGATATTTATATATATAAGAATATCTTTGGGCACCAGGTGGTTGTCCAAGGCCTCCTTTTCTAGGCTTGCTCTACCTCCTGAGACGCATTAGCTTTATTATATATTTAAAGAGCACACACTGCACTTGAGATCCTCCAAATCTGGATCAATACCATTTACCCACACTTCAAACTAATTAACAAAATCCAGTTTCGAGTACTTCATAGGTGCCACACACTACACTAAGTGCTTTAATTAGAATATCTTAGCTCATTTTCACAGCATCACTGTGAGATACTCTTTGTTTATTATTATGACACATAAATTAGTAATGAAGACAGATGGAGATAAATGGATTCTTTGCTCACTGTCACACAGTGCAACCTGCGATTGGGCAATCTACAAGTTAAGCCCAGGCACTTCAACGAGGAAAATTCCGCTAATAACCACCTCCTTGTCATGAGTGAAAGTACCTATCAAGGAGCCAAACAACGGTTGTTCCCAGTCTGTGATCGGAGAAGGGAAGAAAGCCAACCAGAGAAGGTGACATATGAGCTGCGTGTTTGTCTTTTATATCTCAGAATTTCCCAGTATTCTAAAATATAAAAAGGACATGATTTAGCAAATAAATAAGAGCCTCGTGAGAACAATAGAACAGAGAAAAATAAAAATATAAAATATTGAAGAGGATTAATTAAGTATGAATAGTGCAACACTAAAATAACGAATATTTTACTAATTAGTAGCCCTTGTGTAGTTGAAAGCTCAGCCTATATTTTTAATCAAGTTCCTGTTGCCATGCTCATTGGAGGAATTTTAATAGGCAGAGCTCATTCTGCTTAGAAACTGGACAACAGGGTAGAAAGATAAAGAGAACACTGTGATAGATAGGATGTTTCTAATCTGATTTAAAAATTTGACCTCTTTCTCCTTAGGTATGTCTGAGACATTCTCATTTGGAATTCAAGATCCCATTCCTGTAAACATGTTTAATTTTATAAAAAGCCTTAATCATTAAAATTAGAACAACTTCTTTAATGAGACACAAAAGTTTAAGGGTAAAAACCAGAGGGAATAAAGGTCAATCTGACTTCAGACTGGCAGAAAAATGAAAAAAAGAAAAATTCTATGTTGTACAGTCTTTGTCCTCAGTCAGCTCCTACAGTGTCTCAATGTCACACCTACCATTTTAGAAACTTGCTCTCAAAGTGAAACAGTACTCAATGTGAAATCGTCGAAAGCAGATCTGAAAAGACAAAACAGACATTTCTCTTTTTAATATGTCAACTTCATCTGTTTTCTTTTTCATCTGTTGCTAGTAGAGATCTTTGAGGAGGCATTTAGAGGAATTTGATTGACTTAGACTCTAAGTTTTCTTTTAAAGAAGATTTCCAATAATTGAGCTGATAGAACATGCCTTCAATGGTAGTTGGAAAATGATTTCCCTTTCCAGGTAGTCCTTTCCATTTTATGATGGACTCTAATTAAATGGAGAAAGATTAATAATAATTTTAATGAAATAAAATGAGACTTTTTTCTAAATCCTTTTCTGTGAATGTAATTTTAAAGGTATCATCCCCAAGATACGACCTTTCTTATATCACCATTATTGGTTTCTTGTCTATATATGAAGAAATAAAGGAAAAAAATACTTGGTGTGGCTCAGTTGTCAGGCAAGTATTCATATTTGAAATAGCAAATATACATTTTTTTTTCATATAAGATTCAATAGGAATGTAGGATCTTAGGTGAGATGATCAAAGACAGGTGAAAAGTAAATGGTCAGAGGTCAGCAAAAGCAAGGTTCAAGGGTAGGGTATAAGAGTTTCACATTTTTGGCTGGGCGCAGTGGCTCACACCTGTAATCCCAGCACTTTGGGAGGTCGAAACAAGATGATCACAAGGTCAGGAGTTTGAGACCAGACTGGCCAGTATGGTGAAACCCCATCTCTACTAAAAATACAAAGAATTATCCAGGCATGGTGGTGCATGCCTGTAATGCCAACTACTCAGGAGGCTGAGACAAGAGAATTGCTTGAACACGAGAGTCAGAGGTTGCAGTGAGCTGAGATCCCGACACTGCATTCCAGCCTGGGCAACAAAGTGAAGCTCTGTCTCCAAAAACAAAAAAAGTTTTATACTTTCATTTCCCTCAAAATATTGTCTAAGTGTGTAGTTCAGGGAAAGATAAAATGGAAAACCATTCAAAGTTTAATTCTCTCTTACTCATTTGATCCTCTGGAAATGTAGAAAACAATAGAATTTTGTTTGTTGTACTTTAGGTTCTGGGGTACATGTGCAGATCATGCAGGATTGTTGCGTAGGTACATACATGGCAAGGTGGTTTGCTGCCTCCATCCCCCCATCACCTATATCTGGCATTTCCTCTAATGTTATCACTCCCCAACCTCCCCAGCCCCCACTCTCCCTCCCCTAGCCCCACTCAACAGACTCCCCTCCTTGTGTCCATGTGTTCTCATTGTTCAACACTCACCTATGAGTGAGAACGTGTGTTGTGTGATTTTCTGTTCATGTCAGTTTGCTGAGAATGATGGTTTCCAGATTCATCCATGTCCCTACAAAGGACACAAACTCAATCTTTTTTATGGCTGCATAGTATTTTATGGTGCATATGTGCCACGTTTTCCTTGTCCAGTCTATCATTGATGGGCATTTGGATTGGTTTCAGGTCTTATCCAGAATCTACAATGAACTATTTACAAGAAAAAAACAAACGCATTCAAAAGTGGGCAAAGGATATGAACAGACATTTTCAAAAAAAGACATATATAAGGCCAACAAACATATATTAAAAAATGCTCATCATCACTGGTCATTAGAGAGATTCAAATCAAAACCACATTGAGATACCATCTCAGGCCAGTTAGAATGGGGATCATCAAAAAATCCAGAGGGAACAGATGCTGGAGAGGATGTGGAGAAATAGGAACACTTTTACACTGTTGGTGGGCATGTAGATTAGTTCAACCATTGTGGAAGACAGTGTGGCAATTCCTCAAGGATCTAGAAATAGAAATAACATTTGACCCAGCAATCCCAATACTGGGTATATATCCAAAGGACTATAAATCGTTCTATTATAAACACAAATGCACATGTATGTTTGTTACAGCACTGTTTACAATAGAAAACAATAGAAATTTATGAGGCGCTTTATCCATTTTTGTTTTTTCTGCCATAATTTCATAGTTTTAGTGCTATATGTTCCCATTTGAATTGGGACTCCATTTGAGCAGGAACAAGGTTTGTATCACAGGGTATCAGGGAGATTGAAGAGTCGGAGCTCCACAGAGAAGCTGCCTTTTGTAACAGTTGGGCTAGCCACTGCCCAGCTCCTTGCCTGCTCAATCTAAAGAGTTTAAGTTTAGATAAAATGAAGCATTCAAGTGGCTGCTTTGCTAAAATTATTAAACAGAAACAAAAATTATTTAAAATTTTGGTACACAGATGGAAATAGCACTGAAACTGCTCAGGCAACTTGGTTTTAAAAATGAATATTTTGACACCAACAAACACACCTAACATAGGAAAGATATGGGCTACTTAAAACTTAGATAACCCAGAAAGTTATTTTCCAGGTGTAAGCATTCTATGCTTCTAAATGCCTGTAGCTCTGGAATGCATGAGATCATTACTAGGGGCAGAAAAAGGAGCCTGTGGGCCTTGTATCCTCTTTGTCAAGAACTTTTCTAACATTAAAGCCCTGCCATGCAGAAAAATGGTGGATTTAATATTCTGTTTGATTCCTCATGTGTACAGTTTTTGCTGTGTCCTTGCTACAGGTTTTTTGCTTAGAAAGTCTCAATAAGAATCATCTAAAGTCTCTTTTGTGAGCTGAATAAACTGTTCTGTTGCTTTCCTACTTGATAGGTTTTCCTCACTTCAAATTTTTGATGAAGTGGTCTTTAGACTCATAATCCCCCCAGGCCCTTTGTTCTGATCTCTCCATTACTAGCCATCTATTAACTTCCCATCCTCTTCAGCTCCTGGAGTGTTTCTAATTTTCTTAGTCCTTAATCCTTCACTAGAAATATATTCCTGCTTTGCAGAAATATGAATTATGTCTTTCATACTGAAGCATTCCCTGGAGAGGATAAAATAGATTTACAAAAAATGTAGAGTCTGGTACATAGGGAACTTATGTCCTCCAATTCCTACTTTGTATCACTGAGCCATTAACATTTCTAGATTGTGCCTTCCCTACTGTCCTGGGGTAGTACAGGGCTTCAAACAGGACTCTGCCCTGGATATTTTGCTGCCATCAGCAAATAGTTTCTGGTTCAAGCAGAATAAGATTCTAGAGATAATTTTGCAGATATTAAAGACAGGCCTTTTTTTTATACACTCACAGAAAGGAAGCCATACATCAGAACTTATCTATGAAAGAATATGATGGAAAAATATATGAAAACCCTTTGTCTATCGCATCTTATTCTACTTTCTATACCCTGATGTTATTCCGTGTACTCATGACTCCAGAAACCAAATGCCATGAATTTTTATTTAGTAAAGTTTGAACTCCTGCTAAATGCTTGGTGCTAGGAATCAAAGGATGTATCATGTGTTAGATAAAGGAGAAAAAACATAGGTTCTGATGAAAAGGGGCTGGTATCTCATGAGAGCCTCTGATATCTACTTACAAATAATTTATTAGAGTACATCATTGGGTGGTGGTCTCTTATGTCATATGTTCTAAGTATTTTTTTTCCTTTTTCCTTTAAAATGTTCTTATCAGTGTCCCATTTTATTTTTTCTGTAATAGTCTTAGGAATCTGATAATCTAATCTGATCCAAGGTGTTAATAAATAATTGTACCCATGTTTGCTTCACCAAGTTCAATAAAGTTTTTGAAAAATTATGTAACTTAAAGAGGTTAAGTAATCTGATGAAGTTACACAGTCAGTAGAGAAAGCATTTTAACTCTTTGCCCTTTTGTTGTAAGACCTTATTTTGAAGCACTATTTATCTAACATTAGAGATGAAAAATCATTACTCACCATAAGGAACTGGTTTCTGGTAACAAAATATGAGTGTTTATGCCTGAAAAATATTTTCCCTAGAGACTTTAAACTGGTTAAATATTAATATTGGAATTTTACAGCTTTCTAGAAGAGTTCCCACCATTTACAAAATGGAAAAATAATTCAAAGTAACTTGATTCATTAATATAGATTACCAAACTATATGAACTGGGAAAAGGTGTTTCAGATATTTTAGATGTATTAAATCTAATATGATCTAGATCTGTTGTGGGTTTTCTTCATGTTGGTAGGAAAACAAACACACAAACAAAAATGATCAGCTGACAGACATGCCCTTGACTAGCTTTCAAAGTAAGGGATCAAGGGTTGAGATTCAATATTTTTAATGAGAATCCTACATACTGTAAAAGCTACAAAACTATTTAATCAAACTAAATCTGTAGAAAAGGAAGACAGTTTTTGATATTAAAGCTTTAACTTTTCTTGGAGGCTACCTAAAAAGTTATATAGCATGAAAATTTGGCACTAGAAAATGAAACTTGAAAAACATGATTCTGACAGGGTGCCAACATTTTATAGAGGCTAAAAGCAACCATTTTATTCAGAAGCTCAGCTTGGTGGTGAGCAACCTAGGACTTTGAAGACTAAATAGGAAGGCTCATCCTAGGTAGACTTCTTTTCTTTTCTCCAGGATCCAAATGGGCTACTTGAATTATCTACAAGTCGTTCATCTAAACAGCAGTGCATCATTACAAGAGCTAATTGCTCATTATTTTTGCAGCCTAGTTTAAAGGAAATACATGAAAGATTTCTCAGAGGGTTCATGTTTCAATTTTGAAGCCTGGGGTGAAAGGACTTAGACTGTGATCCATTGTGAATGCTGACTAGCAAATAGGGCCTGTTGCAAACACCCACTGTGCCCCATGTTCTAAAAGAATACAAGCCCACTGTGTCAGCAGTTGTATCAAGCCCACATGAATGAACTTTCAGAATGACCATTTTATTATGTGTATCTAAAAATGAGACAAACCCATATGCCTGGGGTATGGGTCTTCAGAAACGAGGCGGCATCAAGGCCTGTGGTTTGATTAAGCATTTTACTTTATTTTAGAAGGGATGGTGTCTGTGAGATCAAACTACCACAGGTCCCTGCTTGTTCTCTATGAATCCCACATGCCTTCATACAGAGGGGATACTAATAGGCTGCTAGGCTATTAATGACATTCAATTTCAAACCATGTCTCATGGCCAACCGTGCTAGTAGGATGCAAGAACAACAAGCACAGCACTTTTAACAGCCCTTTCTGGTTGAATTAAATAAGGATGATAGAAAAATCCCATGTATAACAAATAAAAAGATATTGAATAACGGAATCAGACCAGGTGGCAAGGTAGTTCATTGTCAACATCTTACAATCACAGAATATAAGCCTCAACAATGTTTGGGCATTCTGTGATTCATGAAATGATGAAAAAAAGGGGGTGAAATGTAGTACACTTTTTAAAAATTCATATAATTATCTGATAAAAATGAGGACACTGACAATTTTTTTGGTACCGTAAACTGTCTCAGCAGAATTTCACTAAATACTTAGCTAAAATTTTACATCTTTGAGTTACTGATTTTCCTTCTTTTAATGTTCAAAAGCTTTCTCCTTTTCAATTAAATGTGATAGGTTATATGCATGTATATCATTATTTTACATGTAATATTTAGACTTTTAAATTTAAATGATAATAGCAATCCTTGTTTTTTATTTGGTAGGATTCAATATGTGCTTTTACTTCCTCCATTTCTACTACACATTTAAAATTTTTGCACAAATATTCTTATTTTACTCAATTAATATTTCAAATATTTATTTAGTTTTGATTTCTTTTCTGCCTGTATATTTTATATACTTATGTGTTTATTACACATAATCACCCTTTAACTCCAATAGCATGATTGATTAGAGAATGCGTTAACTGAAAAACATTTTCTTAATGTAGGACTCTTTACTTTCAGTCACAATTTGTATTTAATATGTGCATAGCTTTAATTTTTCTGTAACTTTCTTTTCTATCTGTGTTGCTTTTGTTAAAATTCAAGCCATACAATTATAGAACTTTCATATCAAAGACATGTCATGTTATTTATTCCTTAACCCTCATTTCACAGAATAGATAACTGGGGTTCAGAGATACAGTCAAAGACTGACAGTAGTAGTCAGCAATATATTCCTAATAAATAGTACTGAGGATCTAATCTCCTTAGCTCTTATTTTTGTAATTTAAGCCATAATACTGGCAATGAGCCAATGATAATCTTAAAATAAACTAAAATTTTTCTTCCAAGTTCAGTGCTCTAGTTTTTCAAACTGCTCATTGCCTCTCTGATGAACAGCCCTTTAAAAAGAGGTGACATGGAGTTAAGATGCAAAAGAAGTCAGAATTAGTATATACATCTCCAAGCTATCTGTCACATCTCCTTTCTTAACCCAGACTGATTGATCGGTTGATTGATATAACCCAGTCCTATGCATTCTTGATGCCTATTTGAATCAATCCCTGTTTCAGATTACTAATTGGCCTGCTTCCTTTCCCTAATTGCACTTTGTGAGGACTACTCCAGGCGACCAGCTTTGTGAGCTCATTAACAGCTTTGTTCAACCTCAGGGAGGTTAAGGCACTCACTCAAGGTCACATACCTAGTTAATAGGGAGTCTAGCTTCAAACCCACATCTGACTGAATCTAATTCCACCTACAGCTCTGAAGGCTCAGAAGACACAGCTGCTTGAAAAACTGAGTTAACTCTGTGAGTACCAGGACAAAAGCTTAGAATTTAGAAATGAATCAATGAATAAGTAGATATTTTGTTCTTGTTTTATTATTCTTTACCTTATTTTCCAAATATGTTTAAGTAAAGAAAAGAAAGTGGGATTTGAAATCAAACAGGCAGGGGTTTTGATTCTACCCTTGCTAATCCTGGGACCCTTGGTAAGTGTTTAAACTCTCATAGCTTCAGTATTTTCTCTACTCTGATATACACATGGCTTCTTTGTACATAATAGGTTCTCCATAAATGTTAAGTAAATGGCTTCATAAGATAATAAATAATATACCTAATTATAGCTACAGCTTTGCAAATTCAGTGCATTTAACAACAATGACAATCAACTTACATAAGCACAAATTAAAGTAACCCTTCTTCAGAGTTTCAAATATATACTAGTTTGTAAGTACATATACTCTTTCTACTTATCAAGGCTTGATATTTAAGTATGAATTCTTAGTCTTTAATGCTATGACCCTTGGGCAATGAACATATTTTGATAATTATACCTGTACCCCCACAATATCTTTCATATTTACCTGTCCCTTGCTTTTCATTCTCGTTACATTTCTGCTGATGTATTGGAGTGATTCTTATTATCATTTACAAAAGTTTACTGACTGTTCACTGTGCTATTCTTGAGAAAAATATTCTCCATTTGTACTTTTCTAAATTGTCTTGAGTTCTTAAATTTTGGAGGTTATATTTTTTTGAAATAAGGATTCTCTTTTGCCATTTGTTGTTATTGTTTTTAGATAGTATTTGTCAGAAACTGATTTTATTTGAATTACTCTTCACTGACATTGGACTTTTTTCCTTCCTTCCTTCCTTCCTTCCTTCCTTCCTTCCTTCCTTCCTTCCTTCCTTCCTTCCTTCCTTCTTTCCTCCCTCCCTCCCTCCCTCTCTCCTTCCCTCTCTTCCTTCCTTTTTTCTGAGTCTCACTTTGTCATCCAGGCAAAGTGGTGTGATCTTGGCTCATTGCAACCGCCACCTCCTGGGTTCAAAAGCTTCTCCTGCCTCAGCCTTCCTAGTAGCTGGGACTGCAGGTACTCACCACCACGCCTGGCTGATTTTTACATTTTTTTAGTAGGGACAGAGTTTTGCCATGTTGTCTTGGCTGGTCTTAAACACCTGACCTCAGGTGATCTGCCTGCCTCAGCTTCCCAAAATGCTGGGATTACAAGCGTGAGCCACTGTGTCCAGCCTGATACAGGATTTCTATGTCTTGTAAATATTTCTGTTCTTTGTCTTATGGTTTAAAGATTATTCTATTCAAGATAAATATTCTGGATATAGTTAAAATCGTTAATTTTCCCTTAAAATTTTGTAAAGTTTGAGTCATATTTGGCTTAACCTTTATATAAAGTTTTGTTGTAGTCATGTACATTACTTTGCTAAGTGTTTCTACTCAGAGACAGTATCTTCTTCTTCATCAACCTTCCACTGTGATCTATTACATGATGGTTGCTATAATCATATCAGTTTTTATCACATATGTCTTCTTTACATCTTTATTTAATTAATTCATGATTATGAAGCCATGACTTCTCTTGGCAATTTCTTATTATACCTGAACTATTACTTTGTCCTTTCAAAGTCCCAGAGAACACTAGAAATACTGTGCTACTGTTGACTTTTCAGTACCCTCAGGAAATACAGAGTACACTGTTTCTTGTGTTGTTTTATAAGATAGGTATTTATCAAAATCATCAGTAAACATAATTTGAACAAAACATACATTTATGCTTACTCACTCCTTTCTTTATCATTTTCCTATTCTACCCCAATCTAAGTGGTCAGACTCTAGAACAAAGATTGTGCCTCTTTCATCATCTGGGTTTTTATAAAATAATTTGACCCAGGAAATCTTATCTCTTTTGCTCACAAACTTCATAAGTGGAAAATGAACTTATGATTTTTTTTTGAGATGGAGTGTCACTCTGTCACCCAGGTTAGAGTACAGTGGTGCTATCTCAGCTCACTGCAACCTCCACCTCTGGGATTCAAGTGATTCTCGTGCCTCAGTCTCTTGAGTAGCTGGGATTACAGGTCTGTGCAAACTTGCTGGGCTAATTTTTATATTTTTAGTAGAGAAGGGCTTTCACCATGTTGGTCAGGCTAGTTTCGACCTCCTGACCTCAAGGCCCTGCTTCGGGCCTCCCAAAGTGCCAGGATTATAGGCCTAAACCACTGTGCCCGAAGGGATTTATGCTCTTTTACAAAGAGGGCCATACACCCCTCTATTCTCTCCTGTGATCTAAGATACTTCCCTCTTAGGCCTTCAATAATGATTAGTTTTGAATGTAAGCTGAGGAGAAGAGGAAGTTACGGAAGGTTTGGTCTAAGCCATGCATTCTCTGATTTTCCATTGTTTCTTATACTATTATTTTCGTTACAAACATAAATTATCAAATGCTACATTGCTTTCCTTTGTGACTCTCCCTTTTGTTTTTTTATTTCTCCAGGAATATTTCTAAATAATTGAGCGTTGTGGCCTACAATTCTGTTTTCCTAGTTTTTCCCCCATTAATGTTATTTAATTACCATAATTAATAACTGCTTGGTTTTGACCAGTGCAATGGCCAGTATGATTCTGAATATATACATGGTTCCAAAACTGTACATTAATAGCTATTGGACCTTTAAATAATGAATCTCTTTTTTTTTTCTCATTCTCTTTTGAAAAGGTTGTTAGACAAAGTTGTAAAAGAGGTTCTGTGACAATCTCCTTGACAATACAGTATGTTCAATGGATATCCTTGAGCCTAAGAAATATGCATCCTGGATTGTAGTTCTCAAATAAATAACCATGTTGACTAAAGCATTTAGTATACATATGCCCTGCTACTTTAATTCTTTTGTAAGTTCTCATACAGTTTGTAAAGTTTCCTGTATTGTATGTATATAATACATTTTAAATGAAAACCTGAAGCAATGTTTGATTGTCCTAAATTTAGCCTTCCCAATGATCCAGGTTGTTCTTTGGATATTTATAATTCCAGAACTAGAATTTATAACACATGCATCAGTCTCAATCATTTCTATTTTCTCCTTCTGTGCGTCCTCTGAGTGCAAGAATACCAGTATCTAAATATAATCCTTAGTGTTCCATTTCAGCCAAGGCCTTATGCAGAGAAATATTAGCTTTCACATAGCCTTTTTTTTTAAATCTTGAGCTTCTTCACAGTGTGACGATTCTCCCTGTCAGTGAACAGATCTTCTTCATTTAGGAGTTCACTGCATTATGAGATTTTTGTCCCTTAAATTTAGGCAAGTTTATAATAACACTAAAGATGAGTTTATTCTTTAAAAGAAGAATGAAGCATAAAACTTTTATACACAATTTTCACATAACTGTACATGTGTCTGTCTTATGGGTATATGTTGTGTTATATTTTTCAAATGTTCCTATGTGTGTTCATGGGAAATCTAGGGCTGCCTGCTCTGTTTTAACTACAGAGCAAAGATAAGAGCAAGTGCAAAAAAAGTAATTCCTAATTTTACATAAAACAGTGCTCACTATTCACAATGATTAAAAGGAGGTTTTTTTCAGAGTTAGTTACTAAACATCACACAAATACACATGTGAATTCAAGTATTTTCCTCACTGTCTTAGATATCTGTCTTGTGTGAGACAGATAACATGATTCTTCAGCCCTCACTCTTTCAGTGTGCGTGTTCTTAGGTCGGACTTCTTGGTATTTATTTGAAGGTAGGCTAGGCCTTAGGCCAATTTAAGTCTGCTCTACTTGTTCTCCTTCTGGGACTCAGACTTAAGAAGTAGTGTCACTATTGCAAGGTATTTTTCTCATGGTGGAAAGTGAGCATGCAAAAAGTTCAGTAGAAACTTTTGATGTTTCTTAAAACATCAGCCTGAAACACTTACACTGCCACTTTTCTTTCTTTCATATTCCATTGGTCTAAGTAGGCTATACCCCAAGTAAAGAGACCAGTGATAAATACTCAAGTGACTCTAATGGAAATCAAAGCAATGCCACATGACAAAGGCATTGGATGTTCACTCATTTTTCAAGTAAGGGGTAAGAGGTAGGAAACTACAATATAAAAGACAAATAGATAAGGTAGAGAGGCTTGCCATAGATACTTAACCTGAACAAAATAAATGTTACTTAAATAGCACTCATTGTTATTTAAGGATGTTGCCTTTTCTTTTCTCTTGTTGAATTCTCCATTAGCAGTGAAGCGTTGTTTTACAATAATAGTGGAGGTAAAGAGATGAGGTTACTAAATGAAGGTTGTCAGCTTTCCCACTTTGTTATACCATTTCTGGATTCAGAATGTCCCATTCCTGTAACACATTACCCACTCTTAAGCAAAATGTGTATAGGATGAGGAATGACATAATGCCTTTTTTGGCTTAAGGACACCTTGACTAAAGGACACAAATATGTTTAATTTTTCCCTTCATTTTGTATTCTAAGGTATTTAAAAACCAGTAGCAACTAATTTTATTCTAGAAAGATTAAAATTAAGATTTCATTTGGTCACATGCAAGAAGGACAATTGAGAAAGGGGAATGTGTGCATATTTTCAGACACATCTATATTAAGAGAAAACACAATTGAAATTGATTCTCCTAAAATCGTTGAAACCTGTACAGTCCCTAGAAAAGTTCTGAACATTTTTAAGGATTCTAGTCTGAAAACCAATTAAATATGTATGTTGAGCAAATAATTGGAAAG
This sequence comes from Leontopithecus rosalia, assembly GCA_028533165.1. Lineage (NCBI taxonomy): Eukaryota > Metazoa > Chordata > Mammalia > Primates > Cebidae > Leontopithecus > Leontopithecus rosalia. The sequence goes on along the minus strand of CM052648.1, from coordinate 145,052,192 downwards.
TGAAAAATTATGATCCTCACAAGTAGATGTCTAAAAATAGGTAACACATGTCAACATTTATTTGTGATTTAAAGAGATTGTAGGAAAAAGAAATAAAATATCTTTAACTTACAAATGACATATATTGAAAATAAACAGTAAATTTATCATTGAAGAGAATTGAAATTGAAATAAGAAGAAAGCAACCCCTTCCATCATGCATATTCAAACTTGAATTAGAGGTCTTGGGCTATGCAATAAAATCAAAAACAATGTAAATATCACAAGAATTCATAAAAATGAATAAAACATATTTAATTTTAATTGACTTGATTGACGACATAGAAAATCCTGGAACTCCCATACGCAAGCTATTTAAATTAGAAGAATTATTAATCAAATGTCTTAGTTAAAAACTATCATATAAAATAAATGTTACTCTTTGATTACAGACAATGATCCCAAAACAACATCAGTAATAGCTAGGAATAAACCTAACGAAAGGCATACAAAGCTTCTTAGGAGATGGTTCCCAAATAATAAAAATATATAAAAGTCAGCCTTATTGTTCCTGGACTACAATACGCAATGAGCTAATAGAGTCTCTCACCTCCCAGATTAATCTGCCAAAGTGTTAAGACTTTTCCTAGCAGAAATATACCATAAAATTATAAAACTAGAGATAGTTTAATATTCCTGTTGGGTAGAAACATCAGTCCATGCAACAGAAACTAAATTTTAAGTTAGACCAACTATATATAGAAAACTTAATAAAAGGCAGCAGCGGTATTACAAGTCATTAAGGAAGAGTTAAACTAGAACAATTAGAATACGAAAACATATAGTTTTACACAGTAGGCAAGGTCTTAATGAAATTTTAAGAAAACACACTCTGAAGATGATGTAACACATAAAAATAACAAATATTAATATCTAAAATGTTAACACATCAAATTTATTTAAACCATTAAATTTTCAATTAATTTTAAGACGTGGAGTCTTTATCTGTATCCCAGGCTGGGGTACGGCGGCAAGATCACGCCTCATTGCAGCCCAAACTCCTGGGCCCAAGCCATCTCCCTGCCTCCACCTCTTGAATAACTGAAACTACAGGAGTGAGCCACCACATCCAGCTTTAAAAATATTGATTCATAGCCAAGGTTACCCAGACAGTTTCCAAATAATAACCAAGAAAGTGACTAAATTTCTCTGGTACATCATTTAAAAAAAACAAAGAATGCAAAACCAAAATGACTAAAATCTACATTTGCCTTAGAAAAAGGAAATAAGCATGGACCTATCAGTTTTCTGTTTTATTCTGTCTACAACAGCATTATAATATGGCAATTTATAGACATAAATACCTTACTATAGTTTATATTAAAGAAAATTTAAATTATTGTCAAATAAACTGAAACTTAAAAGTTTAAGCATATGACATAGAAATAAAAAGTTCTTAATTAAAAGACTTTTCCATTTTTTAATATTTTATAGATGTTATGCAAACATACTCTCTGTAAGGAAACAGTTTCATGTACTTTCACAATTGGTTTTCTATATGTCATCTTACTATCTCTCTCTTCAAAATACATATGAGGGAGTTGAAAATATGGCAGAAACATTCTAAAAAATGATACTATGGAATTTTATCAATCATCCTGCCTTCCAGTAGCTCCTCATCTTAGAAGTTTAAAACTGCCATTGGACATCCTTCCAGTTATGATTGCCTCAGAACCTCCCTGCCCTAAAGGAAGAATCTATTAATTCATGGCCATCGCCTTGCCCAGATACTGGACAAATAAGCAACAAGAAATTCTTAGTATTTAGATTTGTATCTTTGCTGACAGGTAAGTCTTGAAAATATTCTGCAGCCTAGTCATGTAATCTGAGGTACAAGCATGAAGTTTACTGATACTCCGTTATGGAATATGCTGCAGTATCTACCTGTACTCCATTCTTTATTTTATTTTTGTTTTCATCTACAATATTAGGATTTTGTTTGTAATTTACCCGGATTTCCTACTGTGTTTGCAACCCACCCTGAACCACAGTTCATTTTGTGAATTTCTACAACTGTCATTGACAGTAAAATTTGCATTTGATTGCTTGCCTCAAACTTTAATTTAACCTGGACGGACATTCTTGCCAAACCACTTTTTGGAGAGGATTCCTTCTGAGACTGCTGTTCTCATGCAGTGGAAGGTCACCAAACTATATGAAGTAATTAAACCCAACTTTTGAAAAACATGTTTTGGTTTAGATCTTCCTTTGCAGAGTTGAATATTTCCTCCCTTTTTCGCTTTTCTGGCTTGTTTCTATCTCTACTAGATAAACCACCATGAAGTTCTCATCCCATCTGACAAAAGGGTCCATGTGAGTTTTGAATTAATGTTTTTTTGTGGCCAGTAGATTACAAAATTCTGGTCAATAGTATCAAAGAATGCACCTAAAAATCAATAACTTATAATTTTCTCAGCAAATTGCTTTGGAGATTAAGAGAGCTTTGTTCATAAATGCTTGTGTTTGTTAGTCCAGTCGAATAAGCATCAGTTTAATACCTGCTGTTCATCATCTGTTTTAAAACCAGTTTGTGATCTTGTGGAAGTGACAGATTCTGAGTCCTATCTTTCTTTACTGTAAAATATAGTAATTAGGACACCATCTTTTTTATATTGTTACAGAAATCAAGAACATCTATAGTGTTGTGGTAAGTTCTTTGCAAATGTTATAAAAACGATCCAGTACTTTGATGAATTAAATGCAATATTCAGTCCACTTTCCTGGGATTTTTAAAAGATGAAGTAAAAATTCCAATCAAAAATTTCAACTGTATTTTGTAATACAATTTTATATGAAGTTAAATATCCTCATGTTCTGTTTAATACTTAGAGGAAGTCAGGTCACTTCACATATCAAACAGCTTGATGCAAGTGTATTACCAAAATGAATCAAATTAAAAACCTGAGCTGACTATAAGGATGAAACAGAGCTGCTGTCTTTCAACTCTTCTTATCAGTGACGGTTAGCACAGAAATATTGAACACTTGCAGAGTCTTGTGACTCTATGTTATCAGCCTGTAGGCCAATGTGGAGAAAAATAAAAGAGCATTTATTTTTTTTATTTCACAAATATTTATTGAGCAGTTGCTGTGCGCCATGTTCTAGACAATGGGAATAGAGCAGGAAACCAAGTAATGTTTCTGCCCTCAAGATATATGAGTAACTCAGGAGACAGAAACACTTGGACAAATAAACATTGTGGTAGACCTTTGTTAAAGGGTCACCAAATCCATTTCCTTGTTCTGAGTACATACACAGCATGGAGACTGGCAAATTCCAGTCTTCCTTTCAGTTACAGTGGGGACATTTGAGTGGATGTTGGCTAGTGGAAAGAATTGATGTATGCTGCTCCTAAAGCTAGCCATGACAAGTCCTGCATTGTTTTTATCTCTCTCCCTTTCTCTCTTTCTGCTAATTTACTGGCTTACTGCTAAGGATGCTCTAAAAAATGGCAGTAGCTGGGCACATAACTGAAGGATTTATGAGCCAACAGTCACTGCTTAGAGAAAAACCCGCTAACCAGAGTCAGAAGTGTAACGTGAGCAAAAGTCTACTTTTAATGAACGAAACCAGCATATTTTTTTTTTGGAAGAGAAGGTTGATTGTTACAGAAGCTAGAGTTCATCACACTCACTAATGCAAACATGTAACGTACTGAAAGGTAGTTATATATTCTTTAAAAATTAAGAGAAGAGGATGTATAGAGGAAGGCCATGTTATTCCGGATAATACAATTAGGAAAGGCCTTTCTGTTTTGTTGAAGGTTGAACAAAGAGAAGAAAGAAATCATGTGAATATTTGGGGAAAGGACATTTGGTGGGTACAAATCACCTTCAAATGCTGTGAAGCAAAACTATAATTCACATTTATTTTTCTTTTTTTTTACTTTAAGTTCTGGGATATGAAGGCTTGTTACATAGACATACTTGTGCCATGGTGGTTTGCTGCACCTATCAACCTGTCACCTAGGTTTTAAGCACCGCATACATTAGCTGTCTGTCTTGATGCTCTCCCTCCCTCACTCCCGGCCCTCAAACTGTTGTGTGTGATTCCCTTCCCTGTGTCCATGCGGTCGCATTGTTCAGCTCCCACTTATGACTGAGAACATGCAGTGTTTGTTTTTCTCTTCCTGTGTTAGTTTGCTGAGGATAAGGATCAGAGAAAGGGGGTATAGCTGGGAATGTTGGAGAGAAAGCTAGGGCCAGCTTATTTGGAGGCCACAATAAGGACTTGAAACTAAGAGAATTCATCGGAAAACTTCCATTAAGATTTTAATTACAGACAACAAAACTGTCGTTCTATTAAAAAGAGTTACTTTGCAAATGCTAAGTCGAAGTACAGATATTCAGAAATTCTTTTCCTGACAGAGAAAAACAATATGCTACTTGCAGGCAGTGTCATCTTTAACACTAACTCACCCATTCATATTGATTCACAATGCTGTAATATCATTCAGACCTTCCTTACTTGGGCCATATGGCCCTTCTCCTTAGCAGTAATGTTGCCCTAGAATTTTGATGTATGCAATTCCTGAAGTCCTCATGCTTGCATTACATAACACTTTTTTTTTTTTGAGAAAGAATCTCACTCTGTCACCCATGCTAGAGTGCAATGGCAAGATATTGGCTCATTGCAACCTCCACCTCCCGGGTTCAAGCGATTCTCCTGCCTGAGACTCCCGAGTAGCTGGGACTACAGGAGCCTACCACTACGCATATCTAATGTTTTGTATTTTTAGTAGAGACAGGGTTTCACTGTGTTAGCCAGGATGGTCTCGATCTCCTGACTTGTGATCCACCCGCCTTGACCTCCCAAGGTGCAGGAATTACAGGCATGAGCCACCACTCTCGGCTTACATAATATGTTTAGGTAATTTTCTGTAATGATCATTAGCCATTCTTTCATTATCTGGAAGACTTTGTTCTGTACTTTATATTGGACATTTTTATTCTATAATATAATATCAATAGCAACTAAGCAGTCAACACAAGTAAACTCACTGTACTCCAAATCCTCTCTCTCTCTCTGTGTGTGTGTGTGTGTGTGTGTGTGTGTGTGTGTATACACACACATATACATGTTTCTCTCTGTATACATATGTATATTTATTTTTAAAGCAAAAACAATAGCAAAACATTTGCTTTTCGAAGCTGTTTTATTTGTTTTATTTCAGTTTAAAAATACTGAAGAACGCTAAAAATAATAATTGTTCAAGGTCACATATATTTTAAGTTGCCTACATTGGCTCCAGATTTCATTTCTTCTGGTTCCAAATGACTCCATTCTTTAGGACAATGCCACGAAAGATACTTTTTCTGTGTGAAAGAAAATATATTTTTCTAATACGTATGGGTCATTTTAGATTTATAATTTTCTGTTGATTTTGATTATATTTTCCTTTAAAAGAGAGCTGGTCAGAGTTTTTAAAAGAATAACTATATTTTACTACATAAATTTTTCAGTGAGAAGCGAGAGATATTATGTCTATGATATTAGTGCTGTTTATAAATGTTTCTCTTCATTTACAATTATACATCATGGTAAAAAACCCTCCCATATGAATTGCTTTAAGAAACAAAGAAAAGTAAAAGTTTATCAATCGGGAGATTTAAAAAATAAAATATAAATAGTTATTCGAATATTATAGTTAAATTATGGATTACCTTTTCATATATTGAAGGATAAATCCGCCAATTAAATGCACCACACCTATGGCAAAATGATTTAACTTCTGTGCTGCAAAAATTTAAACTAAAAAATATTTAAAAACCACCACCAAGTGATAATAATGACAAAAGAGTTGGTATCTTCATGGGATGGTGCTTAAGATGTCACTGAAAACTTTCCATATCAAATACATTATATTACATCATATATTTTCACAAAATTTGTAGTAAACAAGCATATATTCATTTACTCCATAAGCAATTATTTTCTTTTAAAAAGTAAGATAAGGCAAAAAGTTGAGCCTAAAATCAGTAATAACTATTCAATGTTATATAGTAAATACTCCCTTATTTAACTTTAATATTATAAAACTAATAAGGAAAAACAATGATTTTAATATGCATTGAAAATAACTAATATTCATGTTTTTGAAATGCTTTTTGATATATTTATTATATATGACTTTTACTTATATTTAACAAAATTTATTTACAATCTTCTTGTATTTCAGTTTTGTATTATGATTAAAATAATTCATTTTTGGTTGTCATCTTTCTTTTTCATTATAAAATAGACAAATGAACCCGTATGGCTCAATGTAAAGAGTTCAATTTGAAAACTACAGAATTTCTTAATGATTGTTTTTAATATCAGCATTCTTCAGTAGTTTTTGTTTACTTAACAAAGAACAGAAATGTAATTGGGTTTATTGCACCAAAACTCATCATCTGAAGCAATTACCATTAAGAAAATAGTTTCCAATCTTGTGGGTTTTCTTTTATTTTCTAGTGCTGTACATAGACAGTTCAATGCCTTGAAAAGAGCAAGAAGATGGCATTATTTTTCAAAGGAATACATACGTTAACAAATAAAGTCATTTTTATGAGAGAAAATAACTTTTACTATGCATCGAATAGATTTATGTTTTTGAAAACGACACAAGTTAGACAAGTTACTATCATCTATCTATCCATCCATCCACACACACACATACACAAATAAAATGAGCTATAAAAGGATATCCCTTAAAACTCAGGCTTCAAAAAGGTATGTTTTACAAACAAACGGATAGATATTTATAGATAAACAACAATGAGAACAGTACCAACGTGTTTCTCCCCCCGCCCCCCCGTCCCCCGGCATGAGACTTAGGTATCCTTGTAAAGTAATCTCTTGCTTTGAAAAAATAGTAGTCCGGGCTAAATCATAACACATTGCTATTACATATGTATTAATTTCACAGTATTGCAAATTATTAATAAACGGCTAACAGAAACTCATATTTTTTGTATTGAGAGTTTTTGCCTAACTTTAGTGATAGAATATGGTCCAATTAGCATCTCAATTTACTTTACATGACTGAAAAGAGTACTACATGTAAGGATGTTCCATAATTAAGAAGCAGGGTTTAGGTGGCACATTGATTGAACAAGTAGGTGTCCTTCCTCTCTCACAGTTGCCAAAATTACCCTCAAAATTATGTCCTTAGCAAAAATGATAAATTCACAAGTAAGAATGTTTTTGTTCTTTGAGAGAGTGACCATGGTTGGATTGTGAAACTTGAGTATATTTTTGAAATCTTGAAAGAAACACTTTATTAAAAAAAACACATCACCACACAAATAATGAATTAAACATGGATATTTTAAATTTTTATTTATTTATTTATTTATTTATTTATTTATTTATTCTTGAGTGGAGTCTGGCTCTGTCACCCAGGCCGGAGTGAAGTGGCTCAATCTTGGCTTACTGCAACCTCCACCTTCCAGGTTCAAGCGATTCTCCTGCCTCAGCTTCCCGAGTAGCTGGGACTACAGACATGTGCCCCCACACCCTGCTAATTTTTTGTATTTTTAGTAGAGACAGGCTTTCACTGTGTTAGACAGGATGGTCTCATTCTCCTGACCTCATGATCTGCTCGCCTCTACCTCCTAAAGTGCTGGGATTACAGATGTGAACCACTGTGCCCAGCCTCATTTTATTTTTAATTGACAAATAATAATTGTATATATTTATGAAGTTCAGTGTGATGTTTTGATACATATGTACATGTGGAATTATGAAATGAGGGTAAGCATATCTATCACTTCAAATATTTATCATATATTTTTATGAGAACATTTAAAATTCTCTTTTAGCTAATTTGAAATATATAACATATTACTATTAATTATAGCTACATTGTTGTGCAATAAAATACCAGAATATATTCCTCCTAACTAACTTAAAAGACTATCATGAAATAGCAAGTATATTGTGTTTAAATTAACTGGTAAAGATTGAGATCTATTTTTCCACCATAAGCAAAAACAAACAACCAAAAAAAATCTTTTAAAGTTTATGCCCTAGAACTATCTTATAGAAAGCTAGTGCAAGCCAAAATTGTGAACCAATGTAATGTCAGACTTTACAATAGGCACATAAAACATCAAAGGGAAACAGATTAAAATGGTTTAATTAATGTTTCATTTAATCAAAAATATCTAAAGTATTATTTTTTAACATAAAACCAATGCATGACTATTAACAAAGTACTTTACATTCTTGTTTCTATGCTAATTCTTGAAACCTGTTTTATATTTCAAACTTAAATACATTTCAGTTCAGTCTAATCATATTTTAGGCTCTTGATAGCCAAATCTTGCCATTTTATAAGTGAGAAAATTAAATTCTAGAGTTGAAGTGATGGACCAAATTATAAATGGTCAAGCCATGATTGCATTAGATTTTCTTTGACATATAATCAATTCAGTGTTTCTATCCTCTCTGACAAATACAGTGATACAGCATGTATGCAATAGGTCAGATAAATGATGTCCAGCTTCTTCTGTTGGAGAAGTTTTCAATTATTTTATATTATCTGTTATGTTTTGTTTGTTTAATTAGTTTATTATGGTTAAATTAATTAAGAAGAAAAAGAAAGGAGAGACAAAAGTTGGCCTGGATTAAAGAGCTAACTATAAGTGATTGATCAAATAAAGAAATTATTTTTGCAAAGAATAAAGAATAATAATCCAAAAGTTGATTACTGGGAAAACAAGCCAAATGTGCTGTAGGTCTAAGAAATAGTTAATATTAACAGATTTGTGATAAAAGTTCTTATACTAGGCAGCCTAGTAGAATTTTCTTTAATTGGTTCTGAGTAGATCTTGCTAATGAGCATACCCCACATAAGCTCATTATGTTTTATATTACAGAAGGTGAATGATTGTGTTCCATTCCTATCAGTGAATTTTTAGAGTGTGGGTTTTCATAAGGATCTTTGCATGCATTTCAAAGTGGGTCAGTTTTTTCACTGATTGCCTTCATTGTTACCAAAAGCATTTAAAATAATCAAAAGCATTAGTGCTAAAATCAAGTAGTATACGACCCCAAGGTTGAATGGGCTTGTACTGTTACAAATAGGATTTGGGGTCATCCTTTGCCTTATCTTTAAAACAGTTGTTGTTCAAGAGAAGAATTAAGTGCTTATTTTTTATCTGTATAGAAGCAGAATTTGGGGCCCTCGGGCTGCCTATTCTTCCATGTGAAAGACGTTAATAATGTATCTGCTTACCAATGTGACAAAGAGTATGTGTCGGCTGGGTTCTTTTCTTTGAAGTGAAGCAAAAACTAAAAACTTTCATTTTATCATTGAAAATCTTTTCCATATAACTTCGCCATCTCACACCCCCTGTAGAGCACTACAGTCTAGGTTAACTCTGGGCATAAGAAACTCATGGACTTGTCCCTGGTTAATAGATAATATAAAAATATGAATATATCATTGACATCATTCTCTTGTGTTTATGTGACTGAAGAAATATGGGGTTGAATACTTCATAAATATTGTATAATGCATACATTTTTTAAAAATTTTGAAACCTGAAGCTGAGCCAAGTAAAAAATCCTGCCAAGTAAATATGAAAAACTGTGACCACTTCTCTTTCTTTTGAGAGAGCAAAAGGCTTCTGAAGGCAAGTTTTAACAATTATTATACATAGTGTATGTCATTGAGTTATTTGTTTCTCACTCTCTGAAAGTAGCGTGACAACAACTATAATTGAACAGTTACTCATGTTTGTAGATGCATTTACTATTAATTTTGGTATAAACACATCAACTGCATGTTAAAATACTTACATTTCCATCAAGAACAGAATATTACAATTTAGTGGTCATACAAAAACTTGTTTTTTTGGAGGATAAAAATAATGTGTGTAATTAAAGCGATCTTTTACACTGAAGCAGAGACAATTTAAAAATGAAATTAATAACCTAATTGTCATTCTCCAATGCCATGAAATTTCTGTTAAAGATCTTGTTTCTCTTTGCCGGTTAGCAAGGACCCGAGCCATCAGTAGCAACCACTGTGCCTAATTTACACTCTTTGTGTCAAAAGGAGAAATGAAAAATAGAGAATGACAGAGGTGAATGAAGCTGTCCTTCTCTTAATTTTATTTAACTCACTGTAACCAGTTTTCTCAACGTATGTTCCAGGAATAATTTGGCTTTTATATTATCCACCAGCACCACCAAGTGGAAAAACTTTTATTTTTTCTTGTACAGTGATCATTGAAGACAAAACAAAATATAATACTGCAATTATATTAGGACAAATTAAATGCCTCTGAGATAGCCAAAAAAAGTGCATCTCAGAATCCTCAGGTTTATCAAAGAACTGCTGAAAATATTACATTTCAGAAATTTTAAAAAAGATAATTTTAAAAATATATTTTATATTTATGCTGATTTTTCTTGTTTTAAATTAATGCTGATAATGTAAAACAAGTAATATAAGAGAGGATTTTACTATAGCAATTTATTTTTATTTTATTCCACATACTTTTACCCTAACAGCACAAATTATACTTTTTTATGTTCAATTTTTTTTATTTGCTGGTAGAAATTTGAAGAATTAAAAAGGAGGCTGTGAGCTAAAACATTCATTACTTGAGTGAAATAAAAAATAAATAACAATATAATATTTTTTATAAATTCATGTAATAAAATCATTTTGTTTACTGATAACATAGAAACAACACATAAATTCTTTCTTTACTAGAAATAAAATTGTATACATGTATATGTTTAAAATATTTGCTGAAAATAACAAAAATTTTAGGTGTCAGTATTTGGGAGGTTTATTTTAATGTATTTAGCTCTTTAATTTTCTAAAATACATGTCATTTGCAAAAAAAAGTAATGGGGAAAATTACACTACAAATTTATTCAAATTAGCCAGGTAGAAAGTGCCGTAATCCTAGCTGCAAATTGTATATAACTATCTAGGAAGTGAGGGGACTTGAGCTCAGATACATTTGAGTACTCAAGATAATTTAAAATATAAATATATAATACTATTCTACCTTATGATAAAATATTAGGGCATTTTGTATTGGAAATGCAATGTGTCTTTTTTCAGTATTAGTCCAATTACGCCTAGGGATGCTTTATTCAAATATGGAATATTTATCTCCCTCTACTTATGCTGTTAGGTTGTCTTGTCAAGTGATAATTAATTAGGGAAAATTAATATCATGTTTCAAAACCATTAATAGTGAAGATTAACTTTATACAATTATTTTGTTCTCATTTATAACTTGAGCATTCTTCCCGTTGATCAAACAAAGCTAACTTTATTATATTTACTGACATAAAACTGAACACCTCCCTGACAGAGCCTATCATGGCTTTCAAGGAGAAAACTGTTTCAGATGAATTTTAGCTCTGGTCTGTATAAATTTAAGAAGGGTTTTTACAAGTGGGGATCTATTCAGGATTCAATGTAGCTTATTATCGAATAATTTTGCATTGCTGGGCACAGGGAGTCACTTGTTTGACATGCATATTGATGGTTGAGCCGTGTGTGAGTCTTGATAATGACATTATTTTAGTTGGTTCACAGCTGATTCTTAAGAAGCAAGTATTTATGCCACATATTCTTTGTCCAGTCTATCACCGATGGGCATTCAGGTTGGTTCCAGGTCTTTGCTATTGTAAACAGTGCCGGGTACCCCAGAACATAAAGTACAATTTTAAAAAGCAAGTATTTTGGAGAATAGAAAATGAAAAATCTATCTATCTATCTATCTATCTATCTATTTATCTAAATATATTTTATTGCATTTTAGGTTCTGGGGTACATGTAAAGGATATGCAGGATTGTTTCATAGGTACATACATGGCAATGTGGTTTGCTGCCTCCATCCCCATCACCTATATCTGGCATTTTTCCCCATGTTATCCTGCCCCAACTCCCCACCCACCACTGTCCCTCCCTTAGTCCCCACACAACAGACCTCAGTGTATGATGCTCCCCTCCCTGTGGCCATGTTTTCTCATTGATACTGGTTAGTACAAACACAGCTAAGTATGCTTTATCAAATTATTATTTAGACAGGGATGGGGATATATGTTTGGCTGAGATTGTTAACGTAAGAGTTAAATATGGTTTCCACTCTTCATTTTTGAAAACAAGAAGAAAAACATCAAAGAATTATGTTACTACAACTGCTGAAGAGAATTCATGTTGGATCACTTGCATTACTACACATCTTGCAAACAGAGGCACTCATTTTATTCTGAAGTATCTCTTCATAGATGTTTGCATCGTAAGCAGCCTTGGAAAGTAGAATAAGTGGCTTCTTCTGGAGCAGAGTCAAGGGATACCCAAGGCTAAAAATGGTGTTAGCAATGAGATTCTCACTGTCCATTATGGAACACTGAATGAAAACACTGGAAGATTTATTTGGTTAAGACATAGTTGTTACTAGGCCCTCAGCACAAAAAGTAAATGCAAAGCCCTTTTTCTTGGAGACCTCACTCCCTTTCTCTGACCTTATTAGTCCTTTCCCTCATATCCAGAACTCTGGGTCTTTATAGTGAAAGATATAAGGTGGGCTGAAAGATATAAGGTGAAAGATATAAAGGTGGGGTCAAGCTGACATTATCGTCAAGAGAATCAAAGTCCATATATGTTCATCTCACTATGCTTCAGAATTTTGAAGGAAGAGATTCAAATGATTACAGATCTGTTGAATATGAGAACCAAACTTGCCATCCTACCCTTGACTGTGGAAGAGAAAGGTATACTTATTCAACTGTCAGTGTTTGGACAGGGTTCATAGTGAGAAAAGAAATCTAACATGACCATGTAGGTAGGGTCCTTTGGGTAAATTCATTTTATTAGTATTGCTTTTATATAATAAGGTTTACTAGAAATAAATATGTCATATGCTTGTGCCTCCTGTCCCATAGTGCCAGAGAGCATTCTCCCAGTCAGAAAAAGCCACGTGTATCGAAGTGCTAATGGGACAAATACATGGCTAGCCAATTTGCCTCCCTATAATCTGAGGGAGTCAACATCATCAGTTTAGAATGCCAGGAGGAGAAAGGAGAAATCATTCACTTAATTAAAGATTAAAAGGCATTAGAAAGTAGTATGAGATGCAATATCTCAGTATGCCCTCTGTTCCCAGTGACACAGGAAGCTTACAATGGATTAAGTTGTTGCTCCTACAGCTCTGGCTGTTCCATTTACTCAGAAATACCAGGATCAAGATCAGTTAACATGCATGTCACAAGGCTCCTATGTATGTTTTTAGTACTCCTACAGGACCATCTAAACTTTCCAGCCAGCCTTGAGTGTGTCAAGATTTATTGTGAGTGCCTCTACCTTCTGATGTCAAAGCTTTGACTATGGAGATGACTTTCTGTTGGATGGCAAAGACTCAGATGCAATGCCCCTGACCTTGGTGTTATCAAACCTTCTCCAGAAGGCTGTAATGATAAAACCTGACAAATTGCACTGATTGGCAAGTAAACTTTCTTGGAAGTATGTCCGTGTATGTACAATGATTAATTCCTCTGGCAGTCAGGAAACAACTCAGCTGCCCTAACATAAAAATAGCTTCCCACCTATTATGCTCTTTATTATTGGAAAAAGCTTGTGCCTTTCTTGGGTGTTCTACTTGTTCCTTAGTTCTTAAGCTAACTCACACATTAATTTTTTTATTATCATTCAAATCAGTAGACATAAACCAATAGACACTGTCCAGCAAGGTGTAATGTACTCTATATTTAGGACGTCACAAGGCTAGTAATTTATTTGAACCATGTGTCTCTGTGAATGATGATTCTGCTAATTGCAACTTCTGGCAAAGAGAAACAGCTTCCATTTAGAGGAACTCATTCTGTTTTGAGCTAGTCTTCCATACAATTGTTAGTACTGATTGTACCAATTTTTAGAACGATCTGTTAGCTTGCTATTTTGTTATTGTTGAAACTTAACTTCTGACACATTGAGGTCTGTGACTCTCTGACATGATATTGTCATTTGGAGGTGGATCAACTTAAACCCAATAGTTAGCAAATCAAGCAGTATCCAACAAGCCTTACTTGTTAAGAGGGTATAGATATTCAAGAATACAGACAACAGATTATCTCACTTATGCATGAAAAATTAATAGCTGTCACTTTAGAGGAAAATTTCCTCCTGACTGTGCTACCTAATGCAAAGTTCTTGAATCACCTGGACTCTCAATTAATAGAGATTTCACTAAATTCTATGCCTGGTTCGATTATTATTTATATAATCTGAAAACTGATGGTGTCCACAAGATGCTATAGCTGTTGATCCTCAAAACCAGCTAAGCAGAACCAAAAATTGATATGGTTGCTTTCCTCGAGATCATTTTCATAGCTTTTTGCAATACTTAATGAAATTTGTTGTCCTTCTACTGACCCTTGGGTCCTTGCTAACTGCCTGGCTGTTTATCTGGCATACAGAAAACTATAGATTGGTAGATTTAAGACACATCTTTAGGATCACTTACTATAGAACAAACTGCAGCCTTTTAGCGAAGCATCTGGGCTACACATGTAGGTGACACCTATAAAGGAACATTCTCTGATGACACTGACTGAAAGCAAACTGCTGATCAAATTACACCCAAGTTCCCATTATTTCTGCCTATATTTGTCATCATACCAGGCATGAAAATATATCATCCACATAGATTGGGCTCTAAGTAAATAATTCTGTATTTCCAATGCAGAGGGTACAGCTACCACTGCTTGCCATATTATAGACATTTGACAAAAGTTGACCCAGTTGGGATGTTGTTGTCCCACTTCTTACTGGAAGATTGAGTGCATATGATTTTTGAGCCCTTTCTGAGAGCTAACAGTGATGCCTCACAATTGATGATACCTTTTCAGGTTATGATGATGCTACTCCATTCTGATCAGCTAATTTTGGCTACATCACACTAACTCTTGAAACTATTGTTTGTCATAATTCCAGCATTTCAGGTCATTTCTCAACTAACAGTGGCGCACCTTTTATCTCAGAAGCCACTGAATGTTCATGTCAAGTTATTTAATGGGAATTCTACATTTCCACCATTCATTTATAACTGGTATGCTGAGCACTTGAATGATCTCCTAAACAATACATTTAAATATGCTGATTATCTCGCTGACATCTTTGACCCTACTAAGGCATGTTGGTCACTAAATGTGCTGCCATCAGAAAGTGATTATCTCCTCTGTGTAGATATTGATGAAGATAAAGGTATAGGGAATATAGAAACTTTTTTGAGAATTTGGAATTCCATCCTAACTGTTCTTGGGCATTATACTTTCTTCTTTCACCTACAGCACCTAGTTACCATTCACTGAGTATCCTCCTTGCTGAGGATCCTCCTTGCTGAGACTCCCGACTAAGTCCCCTTAGACTTAGTCAAAGTAAGAGATGTAATGAGATTTTATAAGTCATGTAAAATTACCCGGTCCCTTTTACATCTGACGTTCTGCAAGAAAGATCTATGCATGAGAAGATTACTGGGCAAATGAAAAATGTCTAGCTACTGTAGTGGTATACCATTATTTTGGTAGCGGTAGAGGGAAAGCAGCAACTAAGTCCCTAGAGAAGAATCACCTTAGAACACAGGACATCTGGGTCTGGGAGAGATGTTAGTGGTGTTTCTATTTTGAAGCCACTTCTGAATCTTTTTCATGAAGGAAAACACTGTGGTGCAGATCTTCACACCATTGCAAGCCCCTTAAATTGGAATCAGACTCTCATCTATCAGAAATAACAGGAGATGTCCCTAGATCCTGCACCTCTCATACAAAACACCTGTAAACTACATTATTGTTACTGTCACTTGTCATTCCACATGATAGATGATTGTCATCTGGCTGATGTCAAGGACGATAAGACAGATTGAACAGACTGCCCTTGGGCAGTTCTTGAAAAACAAAACTTGACTTGATTATTCAAAGTGAACTGTGAAACTTATGGCCTACCAAGTGGCTGGGAGACACACTGTCAACCTGTACCTACTAACTGATATACGATGTATGCATGTGGGGCAGGGGAGTACCAATAATTTTAATAAACACTTTTTCTTTCTGGGGATATCAGACCACTGAGTTGTATTACTTATTTTAAGCCAGTCATTAAAATATTCTTTCTCTGAAAACATGGCCACTTGCACCTTAGTGTTTAAGAGACCTTGAGGAAACAGAACAGCTCATCATGCCATTATGCAACTTACAGGTGGCTATGTTTAGTCCTCCAAAATAAGACTACGCTAGGTTTCTTAGTTTCTTGACCATACTGGAGGAATAAGTGACCCGATAGTTATAAGATTTGTTAGGTGGGATATGATCAGTTCTCATTTAGTGGTAATTATTTCCCAGTACTGAGACTGTACCCTTTTGTGTACTCATCCAGTGTCCTGTGAATTGTGAGGTTTTCCAATGAGAATGGAAATGAGAAGAGGCTAATGAGAAGAGGGCCTGTGAGTTCAGAGCACTGGTATTATTGCCACTAATCATTTAATGCTGATATTTCCCTGGCCTCATGTATTTTTCTCATACATACTGATCACTATTCGGCTGACTATTCAGTCAAACTAAAGCATGACTCTAATCACAAATGCCATGGGGAGTCTTAAAAAGAATGCTTTCAGATAGTAATGAATTCTGATTACATATTTTATTCTATTCCTTCTCAACTGTGAGCATAATTTATTTGCATCTTTACAAAAATTATGAAATCTTCCTATTCCTTATTTGATGTTTCACAGGAGAGCCTACTTTGTCCCATGGAGGCAACCATCACATTCCGTCTGATATCTGTGGGATGTCAGAGACCAAGAAGTGTTAAAATACTGAGCTTGTGTGGGTGTTAAAGTGCAAACAGGAGAAGTGTATTCAGATGTGGTGGTGAGGGGGTATGGCTTTCCAGTCTGGAGCACTGGAGGTTGGATCAGGTGAACAGTAGGTTCAGGTGAACAGAGGGCAAGTCAGCGCCTGAACAGAATGAAAGGGCAACCCACAAAGATGAAGACTGAATTGAAGTTACAGACCCCAGATCCCAGCTGGTTGGAGAGACCATCTTCATGGAGGGATGACCCAGCCAGAGCTGGGATGAAAGATAATCCATGCTCTTTTGGATATAATATGTATTATAATTTCATTTTTCTCTCAACTAGTTTAAAGTTTACACTGTTTTCATTTTATTAGTCACTATACAAGTTTTCTGCATTCCATCAAACTTAACATTAAGAGGTACATTTACTCATCTCCCAAACATTGCAAATATCATAGAATATTAACCTCTGTTAGTATTAGTTCTGTTCAAATGCATGTGATTATTTTTCTGTGTAATTCTAAAATCGCATGATATTGATAATACTCTGTAAAGTTAGATTTTCTCAGATGTATCCACATTATTTACCATGTTCTTTGATCTTTAGACTAAAGCAGTTTTAAATACCAGGCTTACTTTTCTTTTTTCTAAACTGGAAAAGCATTTTTTGTAGATTTTGAGTAGTCCCTTGTTGTATCATTAACTCTTTGATCTGTTTTAATATGCAGTTTTAATCCATCCCTTTTTTGTGGTTATCTTTGAAAGAATTGATCATAGTAACTAAGCTGCAATACTAAATTAGAAGAGTTTTCAATCTTAAACAATATAACTTTGACAGTAAAATAATTTAAACAATAAAATGGGTTCATATTTGTATGCTTGTATCTTAGCCTTTCTCATTATTCTTATTTTGATAATGAAACTTTACCTTGAAATGTCACTAGTTTTTTTTGTGTGTGTGTTTGTTTCATTGATCTCTCCAGTAAACATCATTAAACATACTATATCAAAAGTTAAAATATCTGCTGAAAGGCATCTGACAACTCAAATGTCAGTGACAAATTACTGAGCTAGAATTTAAGAGTTGATATATAAAGTTGTAGAACGGAACCTAAAATTAGGGGCTGCTTTCCTTATCCTCTGAAAAGGGCCCTAGATTCCTGAGATGCTTAGCATCACTGACAACTTCAAGGTGCTAGGGCTATAAAAAAAGGAATCCCATGTCTTGTCACTTTGAAGGCAGCTAGTAAACTTTCCATTTATTTTGAGTTAGGACTCAAAAGACTGCCCCATAAATCAGGTAAGTAGACCCATAAAAAAGGTAAGTAGACCAGCTCTCACTAGAGCCAATAGCAAGGCTTAAAATCATCCCATTTTGTGAAACTAAATTAAAGCAAGTCTTGATTTCTGGTTATATTATAAACATGACACAAAGGAACATAATCTGTTTCTGGAGGAGTAAGCATCATGAGAGGTCTTAAGCTACTCCTGCAGTAATCATTGGATTACTAATATGCACATGCTTGATGGTGTCCTCTTGGTCTCCAAGGCTCTGATTTTTTTTTTGAGATGGAGTTTCGCTCGTTACCCAAGCTGGAGTGCAATGGTGCAATGTCAGCTCACCACAACCTCCGCCTCCTGGGTTCAAGCAATTCTCCTGCCTCAGCCTCCCGAGTAGCTGGGACTACAGGCACACGCCACCATGCCCAGCTAATTTTTGTACTTTTAGTAGAGACGGGGTTTTACCTTGTTGACCAGGATGGTCTCGATCTCTTGACCTCGTGATCCACCCACCTTGGCCTCCCAAAGTGCTGAGATTATAGGTGTGAGCCACTGCACCCGGCTGACTTTGCTTTATTCTTTTTTTCTTTCTGCTCCTCAGATCAGATGCTGATTATTTTGTCATCTCAAACATGCTTTTGAGTTTTTTTTTTACAGATTTAAAACATTTTTCAGTTGTACTTTTCAACACCAGAATTTTGTTTTTCAACACCAGAATTTTTGGTTCTGTGTTTATACACACATACACACACACACACTTACTGATATTCTCTCTTTAGTGGAAATCATTCTTACACTTTAATTCAACTGGCTCAATTTAGATATGGCTTCCTTTAGTTATTTGGGCACATTTTATAAGTTTATTTTAATTTTTATATAAGAATTTATTAATTCTGTTAATTTCTAATTTATTAATTCCACCTTCAATAATTGACATAAAATGATGAACAGATTATTGCAAGTCAGGAATGAAGAAATGACACTACTGGAATAAATCATGTGCTAAATTACTCACTTTGTTTAAACAAAGCTATATATTTTTGTTGGGCATATTCATCCCATATGGACTAAAGATACAAACTGACAGATGGAATCAATCTCAGAGCTCCACTATTATTGGAATCCAGCAAAAAATTACCCATGTATTGACTAAAAGAAAAATTACATGAAAATTTAAGGTCATTTAAGTCATAGTTAATAAATTCTGAAAAATATGATGAGTTTTTTTAAACCCCTGATACATAACTAGATGGAAGGTTGTTGACCTTCTCATTAAAAGGAAAACAGATATTGGCTATTTCAATTTAGTGACCATAAAGCAAAACACGCATGTATTGTAATTTTGGGGTTCAGGGTGCCCTCAGCTCCCCTGAGAGGACGCTTCTGCAGGTTATTGGTCACCTGCCCTCTCAAGAATGAGAGAGGGGACCACAGCACAGTGCGCAGTAAATGCTGGACTTAAAGGTGTTTGTAGAAAGTGATGTATTTAAATAGAGAGAGAAACAGGAGAAGGAGAGAGAAAAAAACAGCTAACTCTCACACTGAGAGAATCCAGAAAGATGGAATCCAGGAGAGGAAAGCAGCTTACACACTGAGTGGAAGGGAATAGAGAGAGAGATGGAGTTTAGTAGGGGAAGACAGACTTCCATGAGAAAGGGTGGAAGGAGACTCCAAAGGGGAAATCCAGGATAGAGAAAAACAACTTCCACGAAGGGAGTGTTCATGGAAGGGGATCCAAACATGGAGTCCTAAGGGGTGAGGAAGAAGGGGATTTTTAACCTGGAAGGAATCCCCACCTTCTCTAAGACCCCTGGCCAATGAAAGGAGTTCCTTAGAACTTCCGCTGGAGAGATTGACTCTTACTTTCTTCCCCCGGGCCTTGAAATTCAAGCATAAACCCTTAAATCTCCGGGATGGAGAGAGATGGGAGGGGCCATGGTGCTGGTAAGTTCTTGTCCTTAAAACTATGCCCCTTGTGGACTCAGAAAGAGAACATATTCCCTCAGTATGACTATAAAACCTGGAGACAATAGGGACATCAAAATTAAAGAGCTTTTGTGTTTTTATACAGGGAGACAAGGAATGGCTATTTAATGTATCACTTCTAAATATTTCTATAGCCATATCTATTTGGTATCTTAGAAAATAGTATTACAATAAATAGTATAAGACATGATTAATACTTTTTCCCATAGATTTAAATGATTAGCTTTAGTCCTTTTAGTTTTAGGTTTTAGAGGTAGTCCTTAAATTTGAGTAGAAATCAAATGGATCAATCTAAACCTTAATGGGTTCAGTTGCCTTATATTTGCCTGTATCACGGTAATTGGTAACATTCAAGTAGTGTTGACCTAGCGATCTATTTAGGGCTTGTGTCAGACAATGTTCAATTTTAGCAATGAATACGGATTATCAGTATTCCAAGGAAATATACGTAAGAGGAACACTTGATTTAGAGATTATAATTGTTTCAAATATTATCCCCTACAATTTATTGAATGTGTTACCAAAAAAATGAAATAATATATTTTGTTGAAAGATTCAGCAGCAATATCTGTGGCGTGGGACTTAGTAACGACTGAGGGTTATTAGAGATACCTATCGAGTATTTTGTTGAGGAAGATGTTGAGTACTGTACTATGGTTTAAGGACACTACTGTTCCTAGAAATTAAATTAAACATTTATAATATTAAATTTTAAAAATCTATTTAACAGTCTGTGTTCTTCAGAAAAACTATATATTATCATTAGGCTGACAGAAAAATTGATTAATTAATAAATATATATAGATATAGAATAGAGAATGCAGAACGAGATTGGCTATAAGCATTTGGATTATGCAGTTATGGAGGCCTAAAGGCCCCAATACTGTAGTTTCTTCCCTAAATACAACAAATAATTCTTAAGCTTGAAAAGCATTACATATCGTTATGTGTTAGAATATACCTAACGGTGTGGGTGTCTTAAAATGTTCAGTGAGTATTGTGGTAAGATAATTTCTGGTGAAATTGCCTTAATCACTAAACGTTGTTGTTATTGTTTGCTTCTTTGAAAAGAAAAAAATCTGTTCAATGCATTTTGGTGTTTATTACCTAGAGTAAAATGTCACTATTTAATACTAACTATGAACATTGAACATAAACAGCTGGAAACTATATTTTGGGCAACTCAGTTGATATATATGTGTGTGTGTGTGTGTGTGTGTGTGTATACATATTTCTGTCATTTTTAACCTTTTATGAAAGTTTTCATTTGCGTCAATATGCTAGTCCATGGAGTACACAGATTGTTCTACAAACCATCTGGTGACTAAGCATCACTATTGAATGCAATTGACAAGGAAACAACTAGTCAACATCAAATAAATAGATTATTTTGTGCAAATAGCTTCCTCTTGGTGACAATAATAAATACTTTATTTTTATCAAGGAAATTTCTAACAATAATTCAATGACAATTTACAATACCTTTATGGCCTTCAAATGCTTGTACAGTCTCTTTCTCTCTCTCTCTCTCTATATATATATGTATATATATATGCATGTGTGTGTGTATATATATACATGTGTGTATATATCTATAAACACACATATATATGTATAAACACATGCATATATAGAGAGAAAGAGAAAGAGAATGTGTATATATATATACGTATATATATATACACATTATATATAGAGAGAGAATATACACATTCTCTCTATATATACTTATATATACGTATATATATATACACACACACGCATATATATATAGAGAGAGAGAGAGAAGGAGAAAGAGAATGTGTGTATATATATGTATATATATATATATATACATATATATACACACACACACACACACACACATGCATATATATATAGAGAGAGAGAGAGAAAGAGAGAGAGAGAGAATGTACGTATATATATATATATATATATATTTATATATATATATATATATACAGTATATATTATCCTGAATAATGTGAGAAACCTTTGGGATATTTTGAGTAGAGACATAAAATAACCTGTCCTTTGCTTTAACAGAATATTCTAGATACTGTGTTGGTGATAAACTAGAAGGGAAAGAGTGAAAGCAAGAAAAAAGAAAAATATTTTAGCAATATAGATAAGAGATAAGAATGTGGTGTGCCTCACTTACTGAAGAAATAATTTTCATGGAAAACAAAACAGATACCCTGTAAAGTATGGAATGAAGCATAATATAGAAGAGGCAGGGTGTGGGGTGGAAACTAAGGAAAATGACTCTGGCAAACTCTGGCACTGACCGAATTAATAGGAGTAGGCACTGCTGCACAAATCCTATTTCAGAGTTGTTTGATGGCTCTGTCTGTAAGTATGAATTTGATTTGAACCAACTGAACAGTAGATGAGATCTAACTTGCTCTCACCCTCCAATATTTGTTTGTTTAGTCAACTGAGGGCAACATTCAAAAAAGCTAAAGTGTGGGAGTTGACTCCAAAAAGGAAATCTGGCAGGGGTATCAAAATATCATCTACCATAAAATGGTTGAGAATTAGTTTGATTTTAAATTATATGTTGAAGGTACATAAACAGGATTTGTAATGGATTAAATGTTAGCACAAGATTAATAAAGAAATTAATAATTATTTTTAAAAATTAATCTGGAACGGAGTTGTCATTTACTAAAATGTGAAAGATTGCAGGAATAGCATATTTGAAGTCAGGGGGATCAAGAGTTCAGGCTTTTACATTATAATTTTGAAATACCTAAAGATATCCAAGTGGTAACTGAGTATATAGGTCTGGGATACAGAAATCATCCTAGAGTTGTAAATTGGAATGGTCTTTATTTAGATCATTTAGATAGTTTAACACTATCAGACTGTTTCTGAGACAACCAAAGGAGGGAGCATTGAAAAAATGGCCACGGTCTAGGCCTTGGAGGTTTATATTATGAGAAAGTCTGGGAGCTGTGGATGAAGCAGCAAAGAAAACTTATCTGGATACAATGACTATAAACAAGTCTTGACAAATTTATGTCAAAAATGGAGGAGTTTAAATATAAGGGAAAAAGTGAAATGAGCAATTATGTGAAGGTGAAAACAGGGTTAAAGAACTTTACTTTTAAGATGGAATGATGGTCTGAATATTTGCCTCCTAGTGGTTAAAAATTCAGTAGAAAGTGCAGAGAACACAAAACGATTCCAGAGAGAGTATAGAGGATTGTGGGAGCACTGTCATTAAGTAGGTGAGAGGGAAAGGGATCTGGTAGTGTTGGTCTTTGCTAGACAACGTGGAAAATATATTTTATGTACTCGGAAAGAAACAGAGTATAGAGGCAAAGTAGACAGGGGTTCAATGGGGCAATAGAAGCTGGGGCAGTTGTTTGTTTTCTGTGTTTGCTCAGAAATCTTTGAATTTTGTTCAGAGCATTATTTGGCTATTCATTACACATCAGAAAATAATCTATTTTCGGAATGTATCTTCTTAATGAATTACTGCTTATTCTATTGATGAAGAGCAGCTACAGAGACCAATTTTCGTTTGGGACCACAGCCAACTCTGAGGGAATTTGATTTTTGGGATTATTGGGCAAGTTAGGAAAAATAGAAGAGGGCAAATAAGGGAACTCATTTTTCCTTGGAAGCATTGTTATGCTAATCTCTGTTTTATTCAATTTATATTTATATGCATAGGCTATGTATTCATAAACTTATATATTTTTACCATTGTTTTATAGACAACTGAAAGTTGTCTCTATATTAAAATTATATTAAAGTCTCTATAAAATAATTTTCTCAAAACTATAAAGCAAATAAAATATAAAACTTAGTTTTTAACACAAATTAGTATATTGGTACGCTGTTAAAACGCTATTGTTTAACATGTTTCTCTGACTCGTGAATTTCCAGTAAGCTTGCTGATATAATTAAATGTTTGAACAGATCCATAATTATTTTTTGAAAGAGTACTTTCTAAAGCATCATATCAAGAGGCATATGCTATATGATTGTCTCTTTGTACTCTTTGCTTATTCATTGTGAATAATTGAAACTTTTTAGCTGTTGGAAGGCAACTTTCCACAATAGCCATAATATGAAAACAACTTAAATATCCATTGACAGATAAATACATTAAAAAGTGTGATAAACATGGAGTGGAGTATTATTGGACCTTAAAAAGAAGGAAATCCTGCCATATATGATAACATAAATGAACCTGAAGGATGTTAATCCTAAGTAAAATAAGGCAATCACAAAATGACAGATACTGTATGCTATAATTTTCTTATAACTGAAGCAAGAAGATAATTTTTAGTCCCTATTAGCTACTTAATTTTGTGTGCATAATTGGCTTTTCAAATATAAGTCTAATGATGGTTTTTAAAAAGTAAAATGTCTTAATTTGAACTAATAAAATGTGAAATACTCATATAATGTTTTTATAATATTTTAGAAGTGATTTCTTTGACATTTTCACTTTTTCTGTCTTTTTTTGTAATGTTAATTTTCATGTACTTTTAATAACTGTCTAGCAATTGTGAGATTACATATCCTCATTATATATAGCATTTTGTGACTTAGTAATGAAAATGAGTGTTTTCATGAATTGAACCTTTGCAATGCTGGAAAATAAAATATGGGCTCTATAAGGTCATATAAATTGAGCTATCAAAATTTTAAAGATAATTTTTCAAATCAATAATTTTTTATTGAGTCATTGACATGCATGCATACAACTGTAGTTCATCTGATGCTGTCTACTAAAAATTGTAGACAATATTGAATTTTAATAATATCACGTTTTATGATGTTATTACCTGCTTATATAGAAAATAACCTTCAAAGTCTGGATTCTGAGTTTGGAGACTTAAAAGTAAGAAATCTAGTGTTATTAAGTAAAATAAAAATTATCAAAATTTAAGTTGTGGTGGAAGTCTGATTTTTCCAGTTGAACAGAAATTTTATTACATCCAGAAGTAGATTCACCTACATAATCTGTGATGCCAAATACAAATTTTAAATGTGGAGAACCTATCTTTTAAAAAATGTGTTTTTCTTTTTCTGCAGTCTCTTTTCTTACCTGCCTTGGTGTTAGTATTTGCTATTTAATGGCGAATTTCTTAGGGCATAGGACTACCTTTGGGATGAGTGCAGATCCTCACATGTTCCCAAGGTCCTGCCCCATGACTTGGTGCATTGGATGGGTGTGCATGAGTATATGAATGTACTCATGCTGTATATGAGTGCATCAGTGTATGAGTACATAGCATCACCATCAGCTTCTTTGACTAGAGGAAAATATACTAAAAATAGATGATAGATAGATAGATAATAGATAGAGGATAGATAGATGATAGACAGATGGTAGATTAACACTATAGTTAATATTGCTGGTAAAGCATCTTTCTGCTTTACTTTCACAAGTCTTTCTTTAACAACAGCCAGAATTTGTCCGTAGAGTTAGATGTTTGTGTTAAATGACCTTGTGACACTTTCCTCTGCAAAGCCTTGCTTCCAATGTGGTAAGTGCAGAGTCAGAGATAGACTGAAGGAAGTAAATAATCCCCAAAGCAAGGCACTTAACTCGTTTTTGGTGCATTAGGAAAACTTTTTTTTAGAGGTTAGTTTTAAGTCAAGTTCTAAAAGAAACTAATCCCATTGCTAGGTGAAGGGGTCACAAAGATAGATTAGGTAGAAGGGAGAACAGAAGTAAACACACAGAGGTTGAAAATCACAGGGTGAATGCTGGGAAAGAGAAAAGAATTAATATTTTTTCAACAAAAGGCAGGGAAAAGGAAAGATAATAAATACAGTCACCACAGGCCTTCATATTCTGTTTAATAATTTCAACTTTACACTGTAAGTAAATAATTTTCAATTTGGAGCAATTTCACCCACCAGGGAACATTTGGTAATGCCTGGAGACAATCTGATTGTCATATCTTGAGATAGAAGAAGCTGCTAATGAATATAGCAATAGAACCAAAGATGCCACTAAACAGTGTTACCATGTTGAGCAAAATAGCCCTCAGAGCAAATATTATCTGACCCCAAATGTCCAGAGTACAACGTGCAGAAACTCTGCTGTTATTGAATGGATACACATCTAAAAGTTTTAAAACTTGGAGTGAACTAATCAGATATGCCTTTTGGATAGCCTATGATGATATCTATATGGCTGTATAAGATATAATTTACTAACATTTAATATAGTATTTTCAAGATTGCACTACATTTTATAGATAACGTACACTTTCAATCAAACTCATTTGACTCCGGAGGAAGCTGAAGTATTTCCGTTAGTGAATTAAGTACTCCATAATAATACCTCTTGCAAAATTGAAACTGTAGCTCATAACTCAACAAACAAGTGGTTCAGGATTAATTTTTATCCCCTATCCTACCATCTGCTTTGTTGTATAATTGCACTGTTCCACAGAATATTGCATTTTAATTATAAAAGCTTGAGAGAACATTAATTTGGATGGATCAAGGAAAAGATCTCAATTAGATTTTCCATAATTTTCAGTTTGACGTCTTGTATTATCCATTTGTACTACTGACTGTAGACAACATTTGAGAGATGAATTGTAATTGGTTACATATTAAAGTGATCTGACTTTAAATATAATTACCCCAAACATGAGATGCTAATATATTTGGAGTCTAGATGAACTACATTATTTTCTAAAGTTAAAAGTGTAATATTAAAAGTAATATATTGTTATTGAAAAAGAAAATGTCAACTGAATTTATGAAACAGTTCTGCAAGTTGATAGAAACACAAAACCAGTGATTTTGCAGAATTCAATCAGGCAAACTACCACCACAAAAACGTGTAAGTATTCAAATTTCAATTCTTCATCATGAATGCAATCGGATCTAGAAGATATACTCAAAATAAGGCAAAATTATGATTTCAAACATAATCTGAAGCTTTAAAACCACAAAGCCCTTACCAATGTACTCCACTTGCAAATATATGATATTAATATATCAAATGTTATTTTTGATTGGTAATCAAATCTAGCTTTACATTCATCAGTGTGATAAAACTTCAAAAAGCAGATGGAAAGTTTTAACTATTTGAACCATTGTTCATCATTGAAAATGTGTACAAGCTTTTTAGAGCCCATAAATATTTATTATTAATTCGACTGAAATTGGATTATATCAATGGAAGAATTGTGAAAAGCTAGTATTCTTTCAAAATTAAATATTCCTGTTCATAAGTAAATAAAATATTTCTAGCAATTTATGTTTCCTTTAACCACTTTCAGAAAAATTTTATAAATTTCTAGTTACAGTACTTTGCATCTTCTGTAAAATTCATTTTTAAACATATTGCTCAATAAGTAGAGAAAATGCTAAGTTATGTTTGTTTTTTGCTTGTTAATAGTGCATTATTATTATTTTGACTTTTATATCTTTCTATTTTAAATAAATTATTTGTGGAGAATTTGGCATACTCTATCACCAATGACATAATCCACAGGCAATTCTGGTTATATATTCTGTTTTAGAAAAATGGTATTTTATTTTTAATGTTATAACATTTTGTTTGACTATAGTTGACATAGGAAGTTGATCATCACATTTCTAGATTTTTCTCTCATTTTATTATTTATTTATTTATTTATTTCAGGCAGAGAGTCTCACTCTATTCCCAGGCTGGAGGGCATTGGCACGATCTTGGCTCACTGCAACCTCAGATTCACCAGTTCAAACGATTCTTCTGACTCTGCCTCCAGAATAGCTGGGATTACAGGTGCCCACCACCATGCCCAACTAATTTTTTTGTATTTTTAGTAGAGACAGGGTTTTGCCATTTTGGCCAGGGTGGTCTAGAACTCCTGACCTCAGGTGATCTACCTGCCTTGGCTTCCCAAAGTGCTGGGCTTACCAGCATGAGGGACCGTGCCTGGCCAATTTCCTCTCATTTTAAAATGAATATTTTATTTAGTTTTGACATTTCTAATGACTTGCCATCCTTTTGCTAATGCTAATTTCTATGTTCAGCCTGCTGCTAAACCATATAGTTATTGGCTTTTCAATTTAGATAAGTGCCTTTGAGTTCTAGAATTTCTTTGTGATTCTATTTTATTTAAATTATTGGTAAAAATTCTTCATAATTTCATTTACTTTCTACATGCTTTTAAAAATATTTTCTCGATTATTATTATCACAAAGAATTCAGTGTTCATACATGCTCTTTTTATTACTTTTGTTACTTATGTGTCTGCCTTTATTATCTGTCTGTTCTCTTATACAGCCATATCTATTTTCATAACACTTAGTTTTTAATTCAATATATTTTTTTATTTATCAAAATCTAGAGATTTGAGACCATATCTCCCACCAGTGAAAGTTTACCTCTTAAGCAGAGAGAGTGCGGGCAATCACAGATAGCTTAGTTCAACCTGGATTGCATTTTGGGAAGAAAGAGCCCACCACTACTTTGCCCTTGTTTGTGAATGAACCTCCATGTACTTTTCACTGTGACTTTCACATGTCTCAGTGTTAAAAAAGTGAAAACATTTATGCTGCTTTTTAGAAGTTTTGGCCTAGCCTGACATGGGTTGAAAATATAGCAAGTATCTTTAATTTGTATCCTCGAGATTTCTCAAGTCTCCAATTTGACATTTCCATCCCTAACTTTCAGCTACTGAAATCTTAATTGATTTCCCTGTCCCCCAGGAGGGTACCCAACCAGACCCAAGCCTGCTGAAACAGGAAAACTCCTCCAAAGGGTGGAAAAATAAGAATTTTCAGTGCCAAGTTTGCACTCTCTCAAGGACTTTAATCCTTCACATGTAATCTCGGAGACCTCCTCTCCTAAGCACAAGATGGATATCCTACTTGGTTTTTCTGAGGTTTTCATTTTTGTTCTTAAGCCTCTTGTCCAACATAGCTATGAGATTCAGCATCTGTCTTGAAGGATAATCCAAACATGTACAGATTTCAGTGATGTCCAGTTTTGACATTGCATTCTCTGTTGCTGCCAAAGTTCTGCTTACTGCCCCACCCCCAAGCAGATTCCCTCTGTCTGTGCCCAGCCTAAATTCCCAGGTTCCAGCCTTCAACCAGCATTAGTAGATATCACCAATGAGTGCTTCAAATTTTCAGACCACCTATGCAAGATTAATATTTTTTCAGAATTCTATTTTTTTGTGGAATGTTTTACCTGTCATTGAACCACTGTATTCCCCTTTTAATGAGTATTTTTGAAAAAAGCATTAATGATTGGGGGAGGGAGGAAGATGGTGCTCTAGAGACAATTCACAATTGCAGCTCTCAGTCAAGACGCAGAGGGTGAGTTCAAACTGCATTTCCAGACGGATCTTTATAGCCCACAGAGCGGGGGAAAAGCCCAGGTGTAGCAGGGATGCAGGACCAGGACACAAGCACAGCAGTATCTGCTGGCACGGCCAGGCAGCCGGCGCCGCAGCACAGCAGCACGGCTCACAAAAGACACGGGTCTGGGTGCCGTGTTAAACCGGCAATTTGAGACTTGGGAGGACAGATTGCCATGTTCATCTGATTGAACGGGTTTTGGATGGTGAACCAGACCAGGAGATTTCTGGGAGGTAAATTGTGAACAGGAAATCACACACATCCCGGTGCCCTTTCGGCTGGCGGCTGAGGCTCCCGGGAGAGAGTCAACTCTACAACTTAAAAAAAAAAAAAAAACGCAAAAAGGCTCGGAGGCAGGGAGCCAAGTGATCAGGCTTGATGGGTCCCACCCCCCCAGGGACAAACAATAAGGTGACTCAGAGTGCCCGGGGTTGAGAGTTCCACTGTGGGAGCAGCTGAAGCTGAGCTGTGCAGCTCTGTGGGGGAGGGGCGTCCACCCCAGAGCTTCAGCCCCTACAGAGGTACCCGCCCATTGCTGATGCAGTCAGCCGTTTCTGAGGCAACGCGCAATAACAGAGAGACTCCTCCAACAGGGCAGAGCCCACATCAGCAGGGTGGAGCCTAGGTCAGAAGGGCAGAGCCCAAAACAGCAGGACAGAGCCCACAGCAAAAGGGCGGACCTCACGCCAGCAGGGCGGAGCCTCGGCAGCCAAATAGTGATAGACTGCCTCCTAGCTGGGCAGGACAGCGCAACGGATATTCACAAATAAAGCCCTAACTCCCTGAGACAGAGCATCTGAGGAAAAAAACTGGTTTCACGAATTCTGCCACAACAGACTTAAACGTACTTGCCTAGCAACACTGAATGAACAACAGAGCTTACAGAACAGCACTTGAGCTCCAATAAAGTACAGATCGTCTCCTCAAGGAGCTCCCGGACCCCCGTATACCCAAAGAATCACCTCAAAAAGGACTGATCAGAATGACATTTGGTGGGCATCATTCTGGGACAAAGGTAGAAAAAGAAACTGGTAGCATCCCTCACTGTTCCGGTGTACACCTGCTACAGGTGTACCCCAGGCAAGCAGGGCCCGGAGTGCACCTCAGCAGTCTTACAGCAGAGGGTCTAGACTATTAGAAGGAAAACTAAGAAACAGAAATACTCCATCATTAACAATCTGGGCCTCTACTCAGCTGATTTTTCAATTGAAAAATGAGCAGCTACTCAGATGACAGGTGGATAAATCTACAAAGATGGGAAGAAACCAGTGCAAAAAGAAGGAAAACACCCGAAACCAGAACACCTCTCTGCCTACAAAAGACCAAAACTCCTCACCAGCAAAAGAACAAAGCTGGACGGAGAATGAGAGTGATGAAATGATGGAATCAGACTTCAGAAGGTGGGTAATAAGAAACTTCTGTGAGCTAAAAGAACATGTTCTAAATCAGTGCAAAGAAACTAAGAACCTTGAAAAGAGATTTGAAAAAAGATTTGAGGAAATGATAACAAGAATGGAAAACTTAGAGAGGAATATGAATAAATTGAAGGAACTGAAAAACACAACACGAGAACTTCGTGAAGCATCCACAAGTTTCAACAGCTGAATTGACCAAGCAGAAGAAAGAATATCAGAGGTTGAAGATCAACTCAATGAAATAAAACGAGAAGTCAAAAT
>CM052648.1:144990279-145020558 GCA_028533165.1 Leontopithecus rosalia | reverse complement strand
CACTTTACAAAAGAAGACATACATGAGGCCAACAAACATATGAAAAAATACTCATCATCTCTGGTCACTAGAGAGATGCAAATCAAAACCACATTGAGATACCATCTCATGCCATTTAGAATGGTGTTCATTAAAAAATGTGGAGACAACAGATGCTGGAGAGGATGTGGAGAAATAGGACACTTTTACACTGCTGGTGGGAGTTTAAATTAGTTCAACCATTGTGGAAGACAGTGTGGCGATTCCTCAAGGACCTAGAAATAGAAATTCCATTTGACCCAGCAATCCCATTACTAGGTATATATCCAAAGGACTATAAATCATTCTACTATAAGGACACATGCACACGAATGTTCATTGCAGCACTGTTTACAATAGCAAAGACCTGCAATCAACCCAAATGCCCATCAGTGATAGAATGGACTGGGAAAATGTGGCACATATACACCATGGAATATTATGCAGCAATCAAAAATGATGAGTTCGTGTCCTTTGTAGGGACATGGATGAATCTGGAGAACATCATTCTCAGCAAATTGACACAAGAACAGAAAAGGAAACACCGTATATACTCACTCATAGGTGGGAGATGAACAATGAGAACACATGGACACAGGGAAGGGAGTACCACAAACTGAGGTCTATTGGGGGAAATAGGGGAGGGACAATGGGGGGGAGCCGGGGAGGGATGGTATAGGGAGAAATGGCAAATATGGGAGAAGGGGCAGAAGGCAGCAAAACACACTGCCACGTGTGTACCTATGCAACTATCTTGCATGTTCTGCACATGTATCCCAAAACCTAAAATGCAATAAAAATAAAAATAAAAATAAAAAATTAATGATTATTGAATTTCATGAAATAACTTCTTGTTGACTACAGAGACTTACAGCTTTTCTTCTTAAATTACTAATGCAGTAAATGTCATTTAAAGATTGTTGTTATTTAAACCTTCTTGCATTTCTGGAAGGAACTCAAATACAATGCCATGTCTTGTCTACCTGCCACAATAGTTTTCTAGCTTCAAGAAAAGACACGTTGACCCTTTTCATTGCCTGTAATCTCAGAGCAGGTCCCATACGCATTGGCTTCTTTCCTTCAAGTGGAATGGTAGTAGTAGCAGGTGGGAAAGCAGTTTTACCTCCTGGAAGATGGACAGCACATAGATTGTTTCACTGAGCAAAAATATCTTGGATAGTTATTAGTTATTCATCATTCCTAAAGCAGAAATTTCCTCTACACTCAAATTAGGCAAGGGTTTGAAAAGTGAAGTGATTTGGGCTTACACTCATTCTTACATAGTCAAAGCAGTAATTTATCACTGATTATATGCTAAATATTATCTGTGAGCACTAACACTAATACATAATATTTATTATCTAAAATTCTAAACTTTGACATTATATAAGGGTAAAGACATGTGGTGTTGAGAGAAACAACATATTAGTAAATTTTTGTGGTAACCTAGAGATTTTGGAGTTATTTTATTATGTTATAAGTAGCAGGGACTTTGGAATCAGACACACTGTAGTGCCTCAAGACTGGCTCCTAATCTCTCCGATGATGTGATTTAAATGACCTACCTAAATATGCTGAACTCCAGATTATTTATCTTTTTAGATGAGAATAATAGCACATATTGCACAGGACTAATTTTAGATTAAATGAGAGAATTTATGTAACTTAGTAGTATGCTTGTTCTCTACCTTGTCTCTTCAAATTAGTAGTAATGTTGAAAATTTTTGTTGAAAAATGTAAACTCTTTCTAAAACATTGCATAAAAGTAGAATTTTTATGTTATTGAAAGTGGGAGAAAAATGATATTGTCTAGTTTGTTCTAAATAATATATAGTAGCCAGAGGGAAGATGTGTAGAATCACATTGCAATAGATTTGGGACACATATGTTCTTTGACACAAAGCAAATAATTTATAAAATACATTTTTTTACTTATAAAAATTTTTGTGTAATTGAAATGACTTACAGATTTATTAAACAGTAAAAGGAGTCAATATTTCCTTTTTATTTTATTCTTTCTTCTTTCATCATATATTTTAAATTAGTGATTCTTAAAAACTTATAAGATACATTATTTAAAAGTTTGCCAAAATTTTAAAATAGCTTGATAAATCCTCATTTCACAAATGACAAAAATTATTGCTTGATTATATTAATAAATTGATAAATAAGACATAAATATATATTTATTAATAAACAACATTAGACTTATAGTCAAGTGAGAAAAAATTACTTTAAGAACTGCCATGAAATCCTTAAGTAGTTGTCAAGAAAAGATGTAAATGTATTTCATTTTACAAAATAAACATATTACAGTATTAGTTTAGAATTGAAGAGAGATTTTAAAAATGACAAAACAGGCTGGATGTGGTGTCTCACGCCTGTAATCCAAGCACTTTGGAGACCAAGGTGGGTTGATCATCTGAGGTCAGGAGTTCAAGACCAGCCTGATCAAAATGGTGAAACCCTGTCTTTATTAAAATAAATAAATAAATAAATAAATAAATAAATAAATAAATAAATGACAAAATAGCAAAAGGAGCAGACACTACACAACTATGGATTGCTGGTTATGGCTAATAACCATTTTACTGGCTTACAAATTTCATGCTTTAAAAAACAAATGGGATATACATATAATTTAAACATATAATTCTGGACATCATAGTTAAACATAAGTGGTATAAAGTATCCAAAATAAAATATCCTACTATCAGAGAGAAGCCTGATAGATCAAGTCAAAGGTTTAAAAATCACATAATTGTTTGGAAATAGTTGTCAATAAACATTAACCCTAATCAAAGGCCTCAGCAGCAGCCTCAGAAGCAGGTTTTCCTCTGATCATTTCTGGCCCTCCTGTCTCGCAGTCCCATTCTTGCCAGAGCTAGCCGTGGAAACTAGAATCTCTCTTCCCAAAGGCGGGTCATGGAAACCAGAACACCTGTTCCCAAAGCCAGACATAAAACTAAAAATATTACTCTAACTTCACCTTGGCCTTTCTGTATGAAAACTGGCCATGAGGAAATGATATGACCTGCCTTGCTTTACTGTAGGTCATAAGACTCCCACTCCAGCGAGGGTCCTGCCCGACACCCAGAAGGAAAGAATGCGTGCTTGAAGAGTCCAAGAAAAATCTAGAGAGACAGGCCTTCCTGGGCTCCCCACTTAGTCTATTAGTATTAAAGCATATCCTGTTTGTCAAGTTTTATTTCTTTATCACCATCCATACTTTATTGAACCTAAGCATAAAATGATCAATGTATTAGTCCATATTCATATAGCTATAAAGAAGTGCCTGAGACTAGGTAATTTATAAAGGAAAGAGGTGTAATTGACTCTCAATTTCACATGGCTGAGGAGACCTGAGGAAACTTAAAATCACAGCAGAAAGCAAAGGGGAAGCAAATACCTTCTTCACAAGGCAGCAAGAGAGAAAAGGGACATCCGGGGAAACTGCCATTTATAAAACCATCAGATCTGAGAATTCACTCACTGTCACATGAACAGTGTACAGAAAGCTGTCCCCATGATCCAATCACTTCCCACAGGTGCATTTCTGGATATGTGGGGATTACAATTCCAGATGAGATTTGGGTGGGGACACAGAGCCAAACCATATCAAGAAATTTCACCTGTAACTTTGGATCTTCCTTCTGAAGCCTCCCATGTATGCATGTTAAACAAATTTGTATGCTTTTTTACCATCTCCAATTAATCTGTCTTTTACAAGATGATTTTATAAGTGAACCTTCAGAGAGAACTTTTCCCTAGGCCCCTACATAGAGCTCAGAATATAGTACCTAATATATATGTTTGTGTGTAATTATAAATAAACATAATAAAATATTTATTTTTCTTTAAACTATTTTATCATGAAATAATCTACATTTTATTGATAAATTTGCCATTCTGGATAATTTAGAAAACTATAAAATAAAGGGTATAATTTATGGACACAATCTTTACTTAATAATTATTTGAGGGAATACAGTTTTCTGTTGCTATGTAATAAATCAGCAAATTTACATAAATAATTATATAACAAATCTAGAGGCTCAAAGAATATTATTTCTAAGTTTATTAGAATTGTTGGCAGAATTTAGCTACTTGTAGTTCCAGGACTAAAGTTCCTGGGTTTTGGTTTTGTTTTGTTTGAGACATAGTCTCACTCTGTTTCCACCCAGGCTGGAGTGCAATGGCGCACTCTTGGCTCACTGCAACCTCCACCTTCCAAGTTCAAGAGATTCTCCTGCCTCAGCCTCTGGAGAAGCTGAGATTACAAGCACCTGCCATCATACTCAGCTAATTTTTGTATTTTTGTAGAGACAGGTTTCACCATATTTGCCAAGCTGGTCTTGAACTCCTGACCTCAGGTGATCTGCCCGCCTTTGCCTCCCAAAGGGCTGAGATTACAGGCTTGAGCCACCATGCCTAGTCAGGCTTTTTCATCTTTAAAACAGCAAGAGTACACCACATCCTTCTCATGTTTAAAATCTCTTTCCCTTCTGTCACATTTTTCCTGCATCCAGACACAGAAAGTTTTGTAAGAGTTTATGTGATTTTATTTGGCCTACCTCCATAATACAGAATAAAACCATAATCTTAATTGCCACTAATCAACAAACTTAATTATATCTGCAAAGTCCATTTTGCCTGTAACATAACTTAATTATAAGCATGGCACCAAGTGGCAAAGGCCATGGGGCCAAAACTCTGCCTCAAAGGAGATGCTTCAAAGTTAAATAATATAATTATTATTGAAACATTATATGGACATGTCTGAGTGAATTTTTCCCTTTGATATTAATTTTATATTTAAATAATTACAATTTTAGTTATTTGCCTTAGGAAATATTTTACACTGATTCAAAACAATAAAAATTGAAAAATATTTTCTATATATATGGCAAGACATAGCAGATTAATATATTCCAAATACTAGACTGGTACAAGTAGTTGGTGAAAACTGTCTAGATTTCAGCACTATTTCTCAGGGAGGTTATGATAATATTTGTGGATATAAAGTAGCTGAGCCTACTGATTAATAGAGTATAATACAAGTAGGTAAGTATGTAGTGGGTTAATGTAGAAACAATTTGAGAATGTAGCACAAGATTTTTGCCTTCAGTCTTGTTTTAATAGTATAATCTAAGCATAACTACCGAATGGGTTCTTCTTGCCCACTGCACAGAAAAAAACAATTAAGTGAGACCATGGCATTGCACTAAATAGAGTTTAATCAACATGAGGTGGGCCACACCACATGGGATGCAAAGTTATTACTCAAATCAATCTCCTCGAAAATTCAGGGGCTAGAGTTTCTCAAGGATAATTTGAGAGACAAGAGCATGGATGCTACTGATTGGTTGGGGATGCAATCATAGGGATATAGAAAATGGTCCTTGTGTACTGAGTATGCTTCTGGGTGGGGGTCACAGGACAAGCTGAGCCAAGATTGATGGGTTTGAGTGGGGCCATAGGTGTTCAGAAATCCAAAAGCCTGAAAGGACATCTCAAAAGGGTATTCTTAGGTTCTATGATAGTGAATGGGGGAAATTACAAATATTGTGACTTCCTGAGTAATGGCTGGTATGATTTAACTAACCCTACATCTTAGAAGAATTCAGGCCCCTCTCATCTGGTTTTGTATTGGGGAAGGGATATTATCAATTAAAATATAAACTGAATTCCTCCCAAAGTTAGTCCATCCTATGCTCAGAAATGAGCAAGGGGAGCTTGAGTGAGAAGCAAGATGGAGTTTGTTAGGGCAGATGTCTTTCAGTGTCATAATTTTCTTGCTGTTATAAGTTTTGCAAAGGCAGTTTCATAAGACATAAATAAAGATATTGGCATCAAATTTTGGAAATGTTATATGAGAAGAAGAATAGTGATCACTCTATATGAACAAAAACCAAAAGACAATTTACAAGTTGGAATGATGAGCTCATTAATACATTTAATATGGGTAAATATTCTTGTGGTTTGTTCCAAAATATTTACTGCTTATTTTAAACTGAAAGGAAAAAATCTGAACAAGTAAACATATAAAGATGATATGCAAGTGGTAGCTGACAATCAGGCAATGCTAATCAATAATGTAATATATTTCCAGGAAATTGAATACAAAATGAGGATTTATAGAAATATGGCCTCTAAAAAGAACACAGGATTTTTCATTCTGCTCTATATTTTTTATAATTAATCTGGGTATTTAAATTTTAAAATGTAAGCAAAAATGCAATATTTACACCTTCAAAGAAAAGCCAACTCACATCATTATTGTGGTCTTTAACTAATTTAGGCATTTTTCTTATAAATAATTGCTTAAACTTCACCTGGTAATAATGATGACAATGAAAATAATAAAGCTGACTATACAGACTAGCACCTTTGTTTTACAACAGATAATGATTTAGAAAAGGAAGTCATGCAGAAATAATTTATTAAGTTCTTACTAAAATAGGAGTTTCTTAGTAATCAAGAAGCAGTTACTGAGTAGTAAGGCATCCTTATTCATGTAAGCCCCGAACAGGGTGAGAAACCAATCATTATTCTGCATATAATAGTACCTATTGATTCCAGAGAAAGGAAGACATTCAAATTAATAAATGTAAGACTGTTGAGATATCAGTTGAATCTTCAGGATTTATTTAGTTGTAACCAACCCAGAAATTATATTGTTTGTAAGATGTGCACATATGTTTTGTTTCCAAGAAATAACATAGATTACTAATAAAATAAGCATGCTGACAGTACAAACTGGTGGCATCAACAAACAGGATCCCTTACTGAGAGAATCTGAGTCCATCTTGGGTTTCAGGGCTTTTGCTTTCTCCTTTCCCCACTGCCATCAACTGCTGCCCTGAAAGACACCCTGATAAGCTGAAAATTACTAAAAATTTGGAAAATGTTTGTGAGTAGAATAGATCCTGACTCCGAACTGCGTGCAGAGATAGTAATTACTGATTTCATATATTAGAAGTTGTAAAAAAAAAGGCTGATTTTGGTAAAACAAATGATTAACTTGAGGTAAGTAAAGCCTTCAGAGGATATGGATTGTGTATCTAAAGAGAATCCTTTGTGAAGAGACTAACTAAGCACTTTGAGTTTCAGGATCAAATTGGGAAGACTTGACATCTGTATTAGCCATTCTTGCATTGCTATAAAGAAATACCTCAGACTGAGTAATTCATAAAGAAAAGTTTAATTGGCTCATGGTTCTGCAGGCTGTGCAGGAAGCATGGCTCTGGGTATCTGCTTGGCTTCTGATGAGGCATCAGGAAGCTTAGAATCATTGCAGAAGGCAAAGGGTGAGCTGGCACATCACATAGGTAAAGCAGGAGTGAGAGAGAGAGGAAAAGAGAGAGTGAGTCAGAGAGCGAAAAAGAAAGAGAGAGAGAGAGAGAGAGAGAGAGACGACAGAGATGCCACACATTTTTAAAAATTTCAGGAGAACATGGTGCTATCATGAAGACAGCACCAAGCCATGAGGGATCTGCCTCTGTGATCCAAACACTTCCCACCAAACCCACCCCTCCTCCAGCATGGGGATTATAATTCAACATGAAATTTGGATGCGGTCAGATAACCAAACCATGTCAATATCTTGATAATAGTGAGTCTGCTAGGCATGGTGGCTCAGGCCTGTAATCCCAGAACTTTGGGCAGCTGAGGTGGGTAGATCACTTCAGGTTGAATCACTTGAGGTCAGGAGTTCATGATCAGCCTGGCCAAAATGGCAAAACCCTGTCTTTATTAAAAATACAGAAAAATAAAAGAATTAGGAGGCTGAGGCAGGAGAATCACTTGAACCCAGGAGGCAGAGGTTGCAGTGAGCCGAGATCAGGCTACTACACTCCAGCCTGGGCAACACAGCAAGACTCCATCTCAAAAAAAAGTAAAATAATAATAATTATAATAATGAGTCTCTGATCCATGAATAGAAAACCTTTCCATTTAGTTGGATCCTCTTAGATTATTTTTATTAGTGTTTTAACCTTTTGGGGATACAAATATTGTGTATATTTTGTTAGATTTAAAGCTAAATAATTCATTTTTTTGGGTGCTATTGTAAATGGTATGTTTTTAATTTCAAGTTTGATTAATGACTAGTATACTTAGGAGCACCTGGCATGTTTATATTAATATGTCGCATTCTTCAGTACTAAATTCTTAGTGAGAATTATTTTTTTTCAAATTCTTTGAGGTTTCCTGCACAGACAGTCATGGCATTTATGAATGGAAATTTATTTCTGTCTTCATAACCTGAATACCATTTGTTTTGGTTTTTTGGTTACACTTGCATTGCTTTTAATATGATGTTGAGTAAAACTTATGAGAGAAGTATTCATTGCCATTTTCCCCATCTTAGTGGAAAAGCATTCAGTTTCTCACAGCTATCCTAGCTATTGGTTTTCTTTATCAAAATGTGTACCTTCTCCTTCACTCTCAGCAAGGGAATAGCTTCTCCCCTGAAGCCTCTAGAAGGAAGGCAGCCCTGTTATCTCCTTAGACTTACGACCTCCAGAACTGTCGGTGAAAAATCATGCTGTTTTAAGCTACTAAGTCTACAC
Organism: Leontopithecus rosalia; assembly: GCA_028533165.1. Taxonomy (NCBI): domain Eukaryota; kingdom Metazoa; phylum Chordata; class Mammalia; order Primates; family Cebidae; genus Leontopithecus; species Leontopithecus rosalia. The sequence goes on along the minus strand of CM052648.1, from coordinate 145,011,967 downwards.
TTCATTTTTACAGCAGCAAAAGAAACAAATACACAAGTCAAGCAGGAGACAACCTTCTCTGTCTATGTCTTGAGGTAATCAATATGATTTACACTATTTACAGACCTAAGTATGTAGACAAGGGGTTGCAAAACTGCACAATATTTGAAATGTGAAATACAATGATATGCATTAAATATTGAAGAACACTTATTGATGTTACTACTTCTTTTTCCACTGCAGTCATGGCAATTACTACCCTATTTAACAGTAGCTCAGAACATCCTTTGGAGGCTTATAGTACGTAGTTTAGAATTGAGACATAAAGAGATTCTCATTCTCAATTAGTGAGCTGTTTCAATGAATAATTGCAGTATTTGACATTTACCTCCTCCATCTTCAGCATTTTCCGCATCCTTCCCACTCTATTAGAAACAGAGGGCCAAGACCTAATGGAGGCCTAAGAGTAAATGATGCATTCTCACTTCTCATTTAATTTAAATAATTGGTCACCACTGCTTAATTTACAGAACTCTTACTGAAATCTTGCAATTTGGAACATTAAATGAGCTTGAAAAACAGATGGCTAAGTTCAAATATTTTTGAGAGTCAAAACAACTGAATTATATAAACTTATAAAAGGTAAAGACCAAATTCAATTATAATAGAAAGTAAAACATATGTATAAGCAGAGAATTTTCAGTTCCAGATCACCCATGGAATAAGTGCTTTTTGTTCATTGAAATATGTTCATTAAATGACTGAAAGATCCAAGTCAAGTTAGATTTAGTAGAAAAGTTTTCCAAATTTTAGTCTTTTCTTTTACTATCTACTCAAGAAACAAGAATATTGTCTTAACACTGTTAGTCACTAAAGATATAAAGGTGAACAAGACATACTCCTTGCTCTCAAGAGTCTTACACCTTACTGGGGAAGATAGACAATTAAAGTGCAATGTGACTGCTGCTACTATAAAAGTATACAGAAGTTACTGTTAAACCTGATAGCTGGCAGAAGAGAGAAAGTGAATCTTAGGTAAAGATGTGTAGAGATAACTGAATTTACAGTAAAGTTTTCTAAAAATGCATGGGAATATCAATATTACCTTTACTCCATAAATTTACATGGAATGTCAATATTACCATTACTCCATAAAAGTAGCAGTGATAATTTAAAGACATGACAAGGTGTAAATATAAAACCTATAACTTAACTGTATAATCATAGAATTCCAAGTTTTGATGAAATAAGTACAAAATTAATGGAATATTTGAGATTAAAAAGTTTTTGACGGCCGGGCGCGGTGGCTCACGCCTGTAATCCCAGCACTTTGGGAGGCCGAGGCGGGTGGATCACGAGGTCAACAGATCGATACCATCCTGGTCAACATGGTGAAACCCCGTCTCTACTAAAAATACAAAAAATTAGCTGGGCATCGTGGCATGTGCCTGTAATCCCAGCTACTCGGGAGGCTGAAGCAGGAGAATTGCCTGAACCCAGGAGGCGGAGGTTGCGGTGAGCCGAGATCGCGCCATTGCACTCCAGCCTGGGTAACGGGCGAAACTCCGTCTCAAAAAAAAAAAAAAGTTTTTGAAAATGTGTAATATTCCAAGTGCCAATTGTACCGATTGAATAAAGTGCTCAATTTTTATTTATCTGGTTGCAGGATACTGATTATAACATCCTTTTTGTGAAAAACACACCAGAGTTTCTCTCATCTGATTCTTCCAAACTGCACTGATTCTCTAGAGACTTTCTTTCTTTTTTCTCTTTTTTTGAGAGTCCTAGATTAAGATTCCCTGAATATAGAGAAGAAAATAAAAAAAAATTCATCTAATGCTAGCAGGAGAGTAAATCTGAGAAACAGATCACCTTTCCTCGATTGTTAAATAGAAATTTTATGTAAGATCTTTACACATTCTCATTCAGAAAATTATTTAGGAAATAAATTTAAACTAATATTTTTGCATACAGGAAATTAACTAAAATTTAAACAGGATCTCAGCCCATTTTTATTGTATAGGCATTAATAATCTAAATAGCTAGGGAAACTTACTATTTAGCAAATTTATCAAAAATTAATGTTATTCACAACAGTAGCTAATTCAGAAACATTCAAACACTTTACATATTGAAAACACAGTTTCAATGAAATGCCTGCATTCTAAGAAACTTTCATTTTGTTAAGAACAAACAACATCGAAGTTAACATCAATGAGGACAAAAATGACACTGACATTTTTATAATTTTATACTAAACATCTTTAATTCCCAATATTCTAATTTTGGAAGTGCAGTGAATTATAAGCCAAGAAATTAGAGAAATATCTGTACTAATGGAGTATTTCCCTTTCCATCATTCTTTCCCCAGTTGGTCTTCAGGATCATCAAGTAATCATATTTCTGAAACACAAGCTCGATCTAGTTTAGAAGCTTGATAGATAGGAGTGCATGAAGCTCACATTTTTGTGTCTCTTTTAAGTTTCTTTTTTTTTCTTTTTCTTTTTTTTTTATTAAATAAGAGCAGAATTCCTAGGAAATCCCAAATTTGGCAAAACCTGATGCAGAGTCTGAGAAAAATAAGAGAGGCCTTGGTAAATCCCTTTGTCATTACAGTCCAATTACATTGTTGATTTTTTGTTTTTGAAAGAAAAAAAGGAAAGAAGGAGAGGAAGAAAGAGGAAGAAAAAGAGGGAGAGAGAACAGGAATATTGCTTTATTCTAAAAATGGGTATTAATAATGGCCGATCAATATTTTGTGTATTTAAAATGGAGAGTGCTATACATATTTATTAAGTTTACTTGTTCCAGATCTGAATTCAAGTCCTGGAAATCCTTATTAATTTTCTGTCTCATTGAGTCTAAATCTCTTTATGGGTCTTATGTATCTGGGTGTTAGGATAGTTAGCATTGATCCTTTTACCACTGTATCTTTGTGGCTTTGAAATCTATTTTATAAAATGTGAGAATTGCAACTCCTGCTTTTTGTTTATTTCTTTATTTTTGCTCTCCATTTGGTTGGCAAATCTTTCTCTAACTCTTTGTTTTGAGTCTTTGTGTATCTTTGGATATAAAATGGGTCTGGATGTAGTATACTGAGGTTTTGGCTGTATCTCTTGATTGGGGAATTTAGTCAATTTATTTTATCCATTCGTTGATGTAAATTCTTTTTTATGTTGATGTTTTTTACCTTTTGGTATATTTTTAGAAAGGCTAATACTGGTTGTTCCTTTCTATGTGTAATGCTTCTTTCAGAAGTTGTTGCAAAGCGGGCCTGGTGGTAATAAAATTGAGTACTTGCTTGTTCATAAAAGATTTTATTTTTCCTTCAATTGTGAAGCTTAGTTTGGCAGGATATGAAATTCTGGGCTGAAAGTTCTGTTCTTTAAGGATGTTGAATATCGGCCCCCATTCTCTTCTGGCTTGTAGGGTTTCTGCTGAGAGATCTGCTGTAAGTCTAACATGCTTTCCTTTATGGGTAACCTGACCTTTCTCTCTGGCTGCCCTTAGTATTTTCTCCTTCATTTCAACCCTGGTGAATCTAACAATTATGTGCCTTGGGGTTGCTCTTCTTGAGGAATATCTTTGTGGTGTTCTCTGTATTACCTGGGGTTGAATAGTGTCCTGCTTTGCTAGATTAGGAAAAATTTCCTGGATAGTATCCTGAATAGTATTTTCCAGCTTGGATTCATTCTCTCCATCACATTTAGGTACACCTATCAAACGTAGATTAGGTCTTTTCACATAGTCCCATATTTCTTGGAGACTTTGCTCATTCCTTTTTTCTCTATTCTTGCCTTCTCATTTCTTTTTCCTTTCTTCTGCTTGATCAATTCAGCTATTCAAACTTGTGCATATTTCACAAAGTTCTTGTATTGTATTTTTCAACTCCGTTAGTTCATTTATATTCCTCTCTATATTGTCTATTCTTGTTAGCATTTTGTCAAACCTTTTTTCAAAGTTCTTAGTTTCTTTACATTGGGTTAGAACAAGTTCTTTTAACTCCCAGAAATTTCTTATCATCCACCTTCTGAAGCCTACTTCAGATAATGGGACAGAGTCCTTTTCCATCAGGTCTTGTTCCGTTGCTGATGAGGAACTGCAATCCCCTGTAGAGGGAGAGGGGTTCTGATTTTGAGTATTCTCAGCCTTTTTAGGCTGGTTTCTTCATTATGAATTTATCCATCTGTCGTCTTTACAATTACCACCTTTCTAATTAGATTTCTGAGTGGACGTCCAATTTATTGATTCCCAGTGCTGGAATACGAGCAAACCACTGCGCCGGACAAAACAGCAGCGATAAGACTGATGGTGCTCTTCTGCCCGGGAATCTCCAGTCTGGCTTAACAAGCGGCTCTGCCTTCCCGGAGCTCCAAGTATTGGTCATTAGGGGAACCAGTCCCATTTCACAAAGAGCTGCCGCACTGAGGTGCCTGCAAAACCGCTGCGCCGGCCACAAGAGTTGTGCTGGTGACCCGTGGGGATCCTCCACTGGGAATCTTCTGGTCCGTGAGTGACGAAAATTCATCTGAAAGTGTGGCATCCTCTCGTTCTCTGCGCTTTCACTGGGATCTACAATCCTGAGCTGTTAGCAATCAGCCATCTTGGATCTCATCTCTTTTAAGTTTCAAAGAGTTTAAAAATTAGTCACTTTTGAGTAATTCAGGATGCTAGACTTAGAAAATCTATTCAAAAAATGTCATCTCTCAGTTTTTAAAAAAGCACCCTAAAGGGGGTTATAGATGTAAAAATACAGAACTAGCCAATTTTTTTTCCAACAACAGCTTTGAGGCTAGAGCCATTGAGCTAATTCTTCTGGTGTTAATATTCAGGTATAGTAAGTATTCTTTCTTGGTTAACTAACAAGGAAAAGGACATACTTGACATCACTGTGAACTTCATTCATTTTCACTTAAAATTAACTTTGGACAGGGACGTCACCTGCAAAGATTTACATTATTCTTATTTATCCTCATCTTTTTCTTGATGAATAGTGTCAACATTTTAATTACGCTTTGCACAAGAAGTTCTTTATTCATTTAAACAATGTGAAGCATAATCCATTTGGACTGGCAGAATGGGAGTTTCCATTTAGGGACATGGGCTTTTTCTTATCCAGGGCCTGCAGATAGGTTTTGAGGCTGTTCTTTGTTTGAAGGAATATTACTGAGAAGCCATTCTAACTGTCTGCTGGACCAGTTTCTTCCTTCCTCCTCTCTCACTCTTCACTTTGCCTTTGTTACACACAACCCCCAAAAGTCATCTGTGACAAATAAAATGTTCGCTGTGCAGCTTGACAGACTATGTCTTTCTTGTTCAACTCTTGCTTTAAAGAAAAGGGAAAGAATATTAAGTGTTTTGGAGAAATGAGGAAAAGAAAGAAATTGAATAACTTTTAAAAATTACCTGGTATGTAAAAGACACCATATTTGTCATTTTCACATATTTATTACGAGACAATTTAATCATCTCAACAGCTCTAAAAAATAAATACTGTTATTATTTTAGAGAGAAAGATGCTGAATCTCTGAAAGTTTAAATAATGTCCACAGTTACATAACTAGAAAGTGAAAGAAACAGAACTTGTGCATGATTAATTTCAAATATTCTTTAGTTTCTACCACATGAAGCTGACCAATACATTTCAATCAAATTTAATTGACCATCAAGTAATTATACAATGTTTTCTTCAAAAAATTTAAGGTAATTTTTGCCCAACATATGCTTTGGGATTTTGCACAATTTATATGCATTTTCTTTATTTCTAAGTATAGTTCTCCAGAGGGGAAAAAAATTCTATTTATTAGTTATTTAAAATGTATGCAGTTCCTGCTTTTTAACCAAGAAAATAAATAAAGATTAATGAATTGGTTAAGTTTTGTTTGAGCAAATAGAGGTACATTGCCAATAGTTTAAAATAATACTAATCTTGATTTTCAGCTCATTAGAACAATGAATATTTAATTTCCCTAATGGAAAAGCCATGTTCCTGATTTAAAACAATTTAATAAGTTACACTAAGAACTTGAAATATTGTCTTAAATGTAATTTATTATTTTCTATGTAAGGAAATTAATTATTTGAGCTTTTTCAGTGTGCTATTAAATATAAACACTATTTTTAATAAATATCAACTTAACCCTCTGAATATTAAAAAATAATATTTAAATAGGTTACCACTACCAAGCAGATTATAATTTCCTAAAATGTTGCTATCCAAGAACTACTGAACCGCTTCTCTGACTTTGTGTTTTTAACATCTCACTTGCTTTGAAGCTTCTCTTGCTTCTTACTTCTAAGGACCACATGAGCAACACCTTCCAGTAATTTTCTCCTTGTTATATGGATCTTTGCACTTTATCCATGCCAATCAATAATCCATATTATTTTTAATGCAATGTATCAACTTCTGCACATTTCTGTTAGAGAAAGGCACTATTCTAATTGAACAGCCTAGAAACCCATATTAATTAAACTCTATTTGGTTTTGTTTGTTGCCTCATCACATTTTTAGTAATTTCACTGGTTTTATTCCCCAATCCTTAACACTACCTCCAGATTCTTAACTTCCAACAGATGTCCTCCTATACTCAGGATGCTTTGTCTTGTGAAAACACCATCACTATGTAACATAGTTCCTATTGTTGAGGCTATTTTTACTCCCACTCTTTGGTGAGTGGAAGGGAGTAGCACCCAGCAGCTTCTTCACTCCTGCAGTTTGTCAAGTGAGAGGGAGTCTTACAGCTCTTTTACTTCCACTACCCACAGCTAGGTGAGCAGGAGCAGTACAGTTCTTTTGCTCCAGCAATTCAGTGAATTCTGGGTTCTTGTCCACAACCAAGAATAAGGCACATGGACACCAGAGAGTGAGTGAGGCAGACTTAGATTTATTAAATAACAGAAAAGCTCTTAGCAGCAAAAGGGGACCTGAAAGAGGGTTGCCAGCAATGAAACTGAGCACAGGGGTTTTTATGGGCTTAAGAGGAGGTAGGGTCAGATCGAAAAGTACCCCAAAATGTACCACTCAGAGAGACACCACAGTGCAGAGGGGTACAAAGAACTAATTGGGAGGCTGGGCAAAGTGGCTTATGCCTGTAATCTGGCACATTGGGAGGCCAAGGCGGGCGGATCACCTGAGGTCAGGAGTTGGAGACCAGCCTCACCAACATGGCAAAACCCTGTATCTACTAAAAATACAAAAATTAGCCGGGCATGGTGGTAGGCACCTGTAATCCAACTATTCGGGAGGCTGAGGCAGGAGAATCCCTTGAACCTTGGAAACAGAGGTTGCAGTGATCCAAGATCGTGCCATTGCACTCAGCCTGGGCAACAGTTCTATCTCAAAAAAAAAAAAAAAGAGAGAGAGAACCAATTAAGAGAAGGCAGAGCAGGGGCCAATCGGGGCAAAGCACACCAAAAAGGACAAAGGTGCACCAAAGCAGGAGAGAAGCATGCCCCCAAAAGGAGTGGCATTTATTCAGCTGGGCTGGCAGAATGGGAGTTTCCATTTAGGGTCATGGTCTTTTTCTTATCTCAGGGTCTGCAGCTAGGTTTTCCAGCTGTTCCTGGTTTGAAGGAGTTTTATTGAGGAGCCATCCTGTTTGTTTGATCAGCTTCTTCCTTCCGCCTCTCTCACTCTTCACTTTGCCTTTGTTACAAACAACCCCCCCAAAATCATCTACAACAAATAAAAATTCAACAATCTGTTTATAAACTCTTTTCTTAGACAGATGTACTTTATCCATGCCAAATGTAACTTGAATACTGTGCTTTGATTCTATTTTTTTCTAACTTAGATAAGTTGCTCTGTAATCTTCCTATTTTCTTGCATTTTCATTCTATTTCTCTGTTTATTGATTATATCTTCTTTGCTCTCTTTATTGGCTACACCTTTTTTCTTTAAAAATATTCATGCTGGTTAAAAACTAGGAAAATATACACAAATTCTTGCTTCAGTAAACCACCTCTCATCAGTAACAGTCTTATTTCCTCTTCCTCATCACTAGTTTCTCCCTATCCTTAATTGAATTATGGACTCTTGACATCCAAAGGGGCCTTACTTGATACCTGGAAACTTTACTGAAAGGAAGCAATTTTGGTTTTATTTTAAAGTTTCTGTTATTAGGGAACTAACTTCCTGATAAAGCACCTCATTTTCCCTTAATACATCCCTAAGTACTGGTTCACATTTACTGTAAGGTTCTACCTTTTCTTATCTAATATAGTCCTATCTAGTGTAGAGTAACTCTAAAAGTATTTTTACTTGTATCACATTATTTCTTCTAAACCCCAACTACAGACATTCTTTCAAGTTTTATGTGGATATTTCATTTCTCTTCTCTGTCCATAGTCACTTTTAGTTAATTCATCCATTCTTAAAAATTTCCAGTGGTTCTCCAGACCTTCATTTCACATATCCAACTTCTTAATAACATCACTGTCTAAATATTCCACCAGCCCACCAACTCATAATTTAAAAAGTGGAACCCATAATCCGCTCTCTATGCCAAATCAGACTCCAATCTTGACTCTTTACATTTCTCTTTGTTATGTTAGTAGAGTGCTTTTATTTTGCTTTTTATTTTACTTTTAATTTTCAATCAGTTTGGAAGTGTTATTCTCTCATCTACCTTTTTTTTAAATTCAAATAACAAGAAATAGAACAATAACCAGCAACAGCCAGGACCTGGCTTGGCACTATCGAGTAGGATTAATGTTGCCAGAAAGTTGCCTCTCACAGCTAGGCCATGGTGTTCTTGTGCTGAACATTATAATTGCAGAGAACAAGGCCACTCTGTGACTGTGATGGGTCCAAACCAAAACTGGACTACTTTATAGTCATGTCTGTATACAGAGAATATGCAAAAACAGAGTCAAACCATTGTTCATACCATAAAACTGACCCCACTTAACCTCCAATCCTGGCTGTTATGAGTGCTGCTGTGCTACTTCTTTCCCAATTATATCTTTAACCTATTTTCATGCCTTCCACCACCTAGATAAGAATTATTAGGTTACTGTTACGGGTTTAATTGTGGCCCCCAGTAGATATACTGAAATCCTTTTCCCCAGTACCTCAGAATATGACCTCATTTGGAAATTTGGACCCTATTTCCTGTCATCACAGGTATAATTAAACATGCAGTTATACTGGAGTAGGCTGAGCCCTGAATCCAACATGACTGGTGGCATTAGTAGAAGATGAAACTTTCATGTGAGGACACAGACACCCAGGGAGAACACTGTGTGATGGCAGTGGAGAGGTTTGAATGATACAGCTACAAGCCCAGGGGTACCAACTATTTACTGCCAACCCCTGAAGCTAAGGAGATGCAAAAAAATATACTACCTACCCAGAGTGTCAGAAAGAGCATCGTCCTGGCTATAACTTGAATTTAGATTTCTAGCCTCCAAAACTGTGAGAGTATATATTTCTTTTAAGCCACTCAGGTTATGGTAGACTGTTATAGTATCTCTAGGAAACAAGTACAAATACCAATGATAGCATTATCCTGGCTCCTGACAACATTCAGTCTGTATTTAAAGTCTCCATAAAATCACATTACATGAGACCAAATTCCATAATTAATCCTTCCTAACATTCTCTTACTAAGATGATACATGATTCTTCATGAAGTACATTCCCTGCTGCAAAAATCAATAAACCCAACTTTATTCAACTACTTCTTGGCCTTTAACTAAAACATAGTGAAAAATCTCTTGCCTCATTTAGGATACTTTTTAGCTTATGATTAAAAGTTAATATGAGCTTCTAACTATTATTATGCCTTAAGTTTTGACTACCTTAATTTTCTGAACAAGTTAATCTACTCATTAATCTTCATAAGTATGTTCTGGAAGGTTTTGGTGTCCCGGATGAACCATAACTTGTACCTTAGTATATAATCCCCTAACCTTGAGTCACTGCTGACTCTGTGATATGCTTTAATAGAATGTGGCAGAAGTTACACTGTGCTGGTTCCCAGGCTAAGCCTTACCAAGGTTTGGCATCTTCCAGTTTTGCATTCTGAGGGAAGTTAGCCACCATTTATGAAGTCAGAATACTGCAAGTTCCTCATTGTTGTGAATGGGATGTAAAAATAAGAAATAAAGGCTCATAAAATACATTTCTAAATATTTGAAAATTATTAAACTAAAAAATGTTCAATAAAATATCTATCCTCAAAAACTGTAAAAAATATAGCTTAATAATAGGCTGCAAGGCCAATTTAAAAATTTCAAATTCTCAGAATTTTTTCATTTCTCTGCTAGAATCTGGTGATGTGGGGATAGCTTGGATCCAATCCCTTCTTTGTCTTCTCTTCCCATTCCCACTTCTGTCCTGTTCTGCGAAAGGCCTCACACACATATTCAAGATCCACCCCCATCCTGGGAAAATTGGTACATCTGGCCAATGACTTACCAGTAGAAGGTAATGCAGGAGGCCCTTAGGAGGACAGATGGAAGGATTAGGTAGGTGCAGGCCTTCAAACAGACTCAAGATTATTTGGTTAAGAAACATTAGATTTCCATTGTCTCTATTTGCTTGAGGCCCTGAAGAAACAGAGGGCAGGCTTGATATTTATAGTCTCCTTCGCCTTGTTAATGCCTCATCCTACGGGACCATGTATCAAAGGAGAAGGGCAAGAACATGGCTCCCTGAATTTTGGGCCCCCTGGGAAAGACTCTGATCACAAGTCTCCCACAGTGCTGAGTGCAATTCTCAATATCTTACAAATGGTACCTCGTATAACAACACAATGCAAACCATTATTTTTAGTGATTTGGAATAAATTTTTCTCTCTAATGTATATACAAGACTAATCCCAGCCTTAAAATTTTTAGGTGAAGTTTGTTCATGCTGTTTTCTTCTTTACCATGGGGACTTACTTTTATGGCTCATATTTCCTCAGGAAAATAGGCTGGCTACCTGTGTTCAAAGTTGGACCAGTACTTTGAAATGAAAATAGAAGATAGTAAAATAATTGAATTCATTGCAATGTAACTTAATTTTTCAGTGAGTTACTAAGTTACTCATAATATTTACATTTAATGGAAGTTTCTTGATGAGATACCCCCAGTTTTTCATTCTTGTTTTTTTTGTTAAGAGTTGAGGGTTCCACTGTGTTTCCCACGCTTAAGTGCAGTGAAGCAATCATAGTTCACTGCAGTCTTGAACCCCTGGGCTCAAGTCATCCTTCCTCCTCAGTCTCTGGGGTAAGTGAGATTATAGGCATGAGCATATAATAAGTGAGATTATATGCTCATGAGCCACACTCATGAGCCACATGAGCCACTGTTACAATTTTAACATTTCAGTAACTGAACAATTAGTGTGCATTCAGGCAATCAACTTTAGGTATTTTGAAATGATTTGTAATATTGATAATAAATATAACAGAATATATTAAATTTATAAGCAATTATTTGAGTATACTGCAAAAGATGCCATTGTGTAAGATATTCTCCAAAGTATGTATATTCATATTCAGTAAATAATAAATTGCTTGAAGCATGGGTTATTGCCATAATCACATCTTTGCTCATATGTTTAATATCTCAGAAAATATTACCATAAAAATTACATGTTGTCAAGAATGGAAGGTAGCTGGCCTTTTGTGTTTCTGCTAGACTTTTTACTTTTCAGGATTAATATATGTGTGAAAAGTGATGGAGAAAATTCTCACTTAAAGACCATTTTTGGCACTTCATCAGATGTTAAATCAAAAATCATGTTTCTATCATCAGCCCCTGTAAGGAGAAACTAGAAATACTGAAAAATGGATTTAAAGTGTATATTTTAATTAACTTCAGACTTTGAACGTTTTTCTTTTTTTAATTTAGTGTTTGGATGTAGACTATTGTCAATATGTCATCACTGTTATTTTCTTCATATACGTGAAAAAAATTATCTGTTGATGGTAAGGAGTTAAATTCAGAGACTGAAAGATTAGACCTTAGGTCATATTAAATAACCTTAATGCTTTACTTTCATGTTAAAATTCAGTATATTCTGGCCATGATTTCTACTTTACTCAAGTTTTTAGTCCGTTTAGGTTACAGAACATCTGTTGACAAATACCAACTGTGAAAAGTCCAACTGAAGTATTGTTTTTCTTTATTGTATTATCAATATCATGAAGAAATTATTACAATTGCATCCCCTGAGGTATTATTAAGAACATGTGTTTCATTACTATGAGAGCATTCTAAATTAGAAGAAACATTTTGGATATATCCATTTATTCAAAGAGGTATTAAAAACTGTGTCCATGATACTTTGACTAGTAATTTGCACTATTTTTTTCTACATTGCAAAGAAAGAGCATATTTTTGACTAACAATTATGTTTTAAATAGTACAGTTTTTCCATTTGTATTCAGATGTAAGAACTTTTATGACTATATTAAGTTTTTTCTACACACATAGTGGTTCTGTAAACATTGATAAAAAGTATTAGGAATTAAAGAACCCATGATTGTTCCTGCAGCATACATTCTCAATAATAAATGGAACAAAAAGTTATAAAGCACTTTTCTTTTCTATCTTAAAACATATTTGCCAAGAGGTACCATATACTCTTTGTATTAATGTGTTTGATCCATCATAAGCCAAACTCTTGATAGTAATTACCCTAAATTATTGCTTTGAATAGTCAAGCATGCAATTTTGTAAAGTTATTTTTCCAGAATCTTATATTGCTTTTTTCCTCCAAATCTATTATGTGCCATTACCTTTTTAGGTGGCATATAAGCTTTTTAGTAATTATCTTAATCTTACATTTCCAATTTATAAAACATATATGAGAATAATTATTCTATCACTTCCTTCACTGAAAACACCAAGCAACCTATATACCATTTGTGTATTGAGAATCGCATTTTCAAATCATTTCCTTAAACTAAAGGAATGAGTATAAACTAGAAATATTTGAAACACATTAGAATCTTGATATGTTAGATACTTTCATGAAAGAATCAAAATATAAAATATATAGATGAAGCTGCACAGATTTACACCTGAGGCATTTGAATATTACATCTAAATATATTTTTACTGATGATGAAATATAGACATTTCCAATGAATACATTTCAGTCTAATTGCCAAATTTAAACTTTAATCAACATAAGGCTAAGTATAAATTAAAAGCCATAATATCTAGCAAACTTGTTAGTTTGCTAATATTAGAAAATTGGAAATCTATAGTTTTCATAACAATAATTTGCATACATGTGCCTTATAAGGAAAAAGATACTGTCTTTAGATGAGTTACTGAAAATCAGTATTTACTAACATTATCAGATAGATACAAGTGAAAGTGTTAAATATACATATTCTGTACTGGTTGTGTTGGTATTCAGGAATTGGTATTATTACCATTGCCTCACTTAATTTTTGAGATATCGCATAGTGTTATGGTTAAGCTTATGGATTCTGTATAATTCCCTCACAGTCTTTCATTTTGGTAACCTTGGGTATGATAATTTACCTTCCTGTACCTGAGTTTCTTCTTTTGAAAAAATGTGGATATTAATAACATTAATAGTAAATGAATTAATAAAGTGTGTAGAAGACTCACAGTAATTACTCCATAAGCAAAGTATTACTACAACTACTACTGCTACTACTACTGTCATTGTAAACTCATTATTTAAAAAAATGACTTATGTAGATAATGGGTCTTATGATGACTTTGGAAAGAATACAAGGAAATTTTCCCTGTAACTGTTTCTATAGCTAATCTGCTCAGACTGCAGAGAGCTTTGTGAGACAAATTTATCCATGTGACCATCCTCTCATTCATTGCGAGAATGTCCAGAAAATAATGCTGGTCAGATAGGCATAGTTCATGTCCTTGTGGAATTTATACATGAGTATCCTTACATTGCTATTCAGTACAAGTTTTCATTACTTTTCACGTTACTTATTGTAAAGATAGCATATTTTCTTAAAAGCAGAGACGTATTTAAATATTTATAAAATATCTAAATGACCATAATTATCAAAGTAGTTAAGAAAATATTTGCATTTTTCTGAAATAAAAACAATATTTTACTATTATGTCCACATCGTACGGATATGAGAATATATATATGTATGTATGTGTATACATAGATTAAATTTTATTTGTTAAAACTAATAAATCTAGTTTTTAACCATTCAGACGGGATGATATACCTGGCTTTTTAAAATACAGCAGGAAGAGAAGTGAAATCTACTCTGGAATATAAAATGTTTGATATTGTTATTTGGCTCTGGTAATAGAATATTATCAATGCAGTGTTAAAAGTTACATTTTTTTTTTGAGACGGAGTTTCGCTCTTGTTACCCAGGCTGGAGTGCAATGGCGCGATCTCGGCTCACCGCAACCTCTGCCTCCTGGGTTCAGGCAATTCTCCTGCCTCAGCCTCCCGAGTAGCTGGGATTACAGGTACGCGCCACCATGCCCAGCTAATTTTTTGTATTTTTAGTAGAGACGGGGTTTCACCATGTTGACCAGGATGGTCTGGATCTCTTGACCTCGTGATCCACCGCCTTGGCCTCCCAAAGTGCTGGGATTACAGGCTTGAGCCACCGCATCCGGCCTAAAAGTTACATTAAGTGCTATTTAACATGTTATTCATAATATATAAGTGAAAGTAAGCATAGTGAACCTTATACAGTTGTTATTCTATACAGACTGACTCTCTGCATTTTACTTCTGAGATGTAACTTTCAACATAATGATTAAGCAAATTGTCTAAAATTATCAGTATATGTGGGACGATCTTTGGCAAAGATGATTATGGCAGTGCATTGAATCACGGGTTTGAAGCTATAATTATGAGAGCAGCATTCATCTTGATTATGTGCATCCCAGACATTAAATCCAATGTGGTAAAATGTACGTGATTTATGGAGACCACGACATGATAAATGAACTTAAGATTCCAAGAATAGTGATTTTCGTCATACGGGAGATGTTTAAAGAGGTCAGGTATTATTAACATTTAACCATACAAGGAATAGTATAAAAATAGACATAAGGAGATTAAAAAAAATTTCAATTGCACCCAGAACCATGGTTATTGTAATTAGAGTTGTCACATATTGGTGGGCCATAGAAAATGGCCTAGTTGTGGCTAAACTGATTCTGAGTTGACTTTTGTAGCCCTTGTTATATCATTATATATATAATGTATCGTACTATTAGAGAAAATTAACCATACGGTTTGAAACACTCCTTTGGTATTCTAATAAAGGAAGCAATTTGAGAATCATCCAATTCAGACATCTCCACATTGTTTTATTTCTGATTGCTCTTACATGAAAGTATAGTGGATGGAATGAACACACTATATAGTCATATGGAATAAACTAACATCTATGTGACATTGTACAATGTGCAGCCATTAAACAGATTTTCTCTTCACAACAAGACTAAACAATATTATGACAATTTCTTTGAAACTCATGAAGAAGTAGCAAATCAGCAGGTTGGAGTGCTCCATCTGTAGTTTCTAAGATATTAAGTGCTGGAGGTAGCTGAGAGAATATTAATGGGTACCTTTTATAGGCCAATCCCAACACCAGGCTCTTTCAGTTATTACTTCTTTTAACCTCTTCTTTCCTACAAGAAGATGCAAAAGGCAGAAAGAGACCAGAGGCTATTTAAGGATTTAGACCAAAGAAATCTGATCAGTTTTTCCAGCAGGCTTCATCAATCACAGAGTTGAGGTCCAGAGTCCACAGTACAGGGCCTTACTGCCAAAACTGTCAAGTTAGAAAATACACATTCTTATCTGTGTTCCAGAGTTCACTGTATTTAATCAGACTAACACTAAACTCACAAAAATTGAAATATACACTAACAGATCAATTAATATACTGATTTATTTATGGTGAGCAATATAATTGTCACACAAACCAACATATTTGCTAATGTGTCTAAAAAAAATCAATTTGGAAGAGCAAATCACAGTCAGAAATTTTCATTGGAATCACTCGATTATGATAAGGAGAGCAATTTGACATGGTTCAAATATGAGATGTCATCAGACTAATTGTTTCATTTACAAATTTCTGTTGTCGAAAAATATCTGTCATAAATACCAACACAATTAAGTTTTAAATGATAACTATTTTTCCTGCACAGTGCTGAAGCTAAATTGACAACTTTGCTTCTCTGTCATTCATTTTTAAAAACTAAATATACAAATAATATTGTATGTTTTAACGTGTACAATATGATGTTTTAAAACAGTACTTCACCTCCAGACCACAAACCAGTACCAGTCCATGAACTGTTAGGAATCAGACTGACCAGCAGAAGATGAGTGGCAGGCAAGCTAGCTAAGCTTCATCTGTATTTGCAGCCAATCCCCACTGCTGGCATTACTGCCTGAACTCCGCCTCCTGTCAGATCAGCAGTGCGTTAGATTCCCATATGAGTGGGAACCCTATTGTGAGCTGTCCATGTGAGGGATCTAGAAGGTGATCTCCTTATGATAATCTAATGCAAATCTTCAATGAGATTCATTTTGAGAATTTAAGGAGAATCTGTCACTGTCTCTCATTACCCCCAGATGGGGACATCTAGTTGCAGGAAAACAAACTCAGGACTCCCACTGATTCTACATTATCATGAGTTGTACAGTTCTTTCATTGTATGTTACAATGTAATTATAATGGAAATAAAGTGCACAGGCTGGGCACAGTGGCTCATACCTGTAAATCCAGCACTTTGGGAGGCCAGGGTGGATGGATCATGAGGTCAGAAGTTTGAGACCAGCCTGACCAACATGGTAAAACCCATCTCTACTAAAAATACAAAAATTAGTTAGGTGTGGTGGCTCATGCCTGTAATCCCAGCTACTGGGAGACTGAGGCAGGAGAACTGCTTGAACCCGGGAGGCAGAGGTTGCAGTGAGCAGATATTGCACCATTGTACTCCAGCCTGGGCAACAAGAGCAAAACTCCTTCCCCCACCCCACCAAAAAAGAAGAAAAAAAGAAAGAAAGTGCACAATAAATGTAATGCACTTGAATCATCTCAAAACTCTCCACCAACCACACCCCTGATTCCTGGAAAATTTGTCTTCCACAAAACCAGTCCCTGGTGCCAAAAAGGTTGGGGACTGCTGTTTTAAAGTATATGCACTGTGCGTTGTGAAACGGTTAAATATAGCCAACTAGCGAATGCATTACCTTACACAGTTATTTTCTCTGTTGAGAGCACATAACATTTCTATGGAGCACATAACATTTTCTATGGTGAGAGTACATAACTCTGTTTACATTTTTCAAGAATATAATATATTATCATTAATTATAGTCACCATGCTGTACAATAGATCTTTTGAAATTTATTCCTTCTATTTAACTATAATTATGTATCCTTTGACTAACATCACCTATGCCCTTTGCCTACTAACTACCTCAGCTTCTGGTAACCACCAATATACAGGCATACATTGCTTTATTACAGTTCACTTTATTGTGCTTCGCAGATACTGTTTGTTTGTTTTACCAACTGAAGGTCTGTGGCAACCCTAAATGGAGCAAGTTATTGCTTCTACTTTTCTAACAGCATGTGTTCAGTTCATGTCTCTGTCACATTTTGGTAATTGTCACAATATTTCAAACATTTTCATTATGATTATATTTGTTACAGTGATCTGTATTCAGTGATTTTGATATTATAGCTGTTTTGAGGCACCAAGCAACCATGTCCTCATAAGACAGCAAACTTAATCGATACATGTCATGTATGTTCTGACTACTCCACTGACTGACCATTCCCGTATCTTGCTCCCTCTCCTTGGGCCTCCCTATTCTCTCCCTATTCTATAACAATGTTAAAATTAGGCCAGTTAGTAACGCTATCTCTACAATGGTCTAAATGTTCATCAAAAGGAAGAGTTGCACGTCTCTCACTTTAAATCAAAAGCTAGAAATGATTAAGCTTAGTGAGGAAGGCATGTTAAAAGCCAACATAGGCCTCCTGTGTCAAGCAGTTAGCTAAGTCATTAATGCAAAGAAAAGGTTCCTGAAGAAAATTAAGTACTACTCCAGTGAACATATGTATGACAAGAAAGGAAAATAGCCTTATTTCTAATACTGGTGTCTAAATAGAAGATAAAACCAGCCACACATTCCCTTACAACAAACATAATCTAGAGCAAAGCCCTAATTCTCTTCAATTTCATGAGGGATAAGAGAAAGATGCAGAAAAAAGTTTGAAGGTAGCAGAGGTTGGTTTATGGGATTTCAGAAAAGAATCCATATACGTAACACAAAAGTGCAAAGTAAAGAAGCAAGCGCTGATTTAGAAACTTTAGCAAGTTATGCAGATCTCGCTTTAGTGATTGATGCAGGTGGCTACACTAAACATCAGATTTCCAGTGTAGATACAACAGTCTTCTAATGGAAGAATAAGCCATCTAGGACTTTTAAAGCTGGAGAGAAGAAGTCAATACCCGAATGACTTCTTTTAAAGCTTCAAAGGATAGGCTGACTGCCTTGTTAGGGGATAATGTAGCTGGTGACTTTAAGTTGAAATCAATGCACATTTACCATTCTGAAAATCCTAGATCCCTTAAAAATTATTCTAAATCTTCTCTGCCTGCACTCTATACATTAAACAACAAATCCTAAATGACTGTACATGTGTTTACAGCATGGTTTACTGAATATTTTAAGTCCACTTTGTGGCCTACTGCTCAGGAAAAAATATTTCTTTCAAAATACTACTTCTCATTGACAATGCACCTCACCACCCACAGGCTCTGATGGAGATGCACAAGGAGATTAATGTTGTTTTCATGTCTGTTAACACAGTACCCATTCTGCAACCAATACAGAAAATAGTATGGAAGTCCCTTAAGAAATTAAAAATAGATCTACCAAGGGTTATTTTGACTTTTAAGTCTTATAACTTAGGAAATACCCTTCATAAGGGTTATATGCCCTTCATAAGGTATATAAAGGTATATACCTAGTAACAGAGTTGCTGGATCATATACCATAGACAGTGAGTCCTCTGATAGACCTGGGCAAAGTAAATTGAAAATCTGGAAAGGATTCATCATTTGAGATGTCATTAAGAACATTTATGATTTATGGGAGATGGTCAAAATATCAATATTAATAGAAGATTGGAAAACTGATCCCAACCCTCATGAATGACTTTGAGGGGTTCACAAGTCCAGTGGGGAAAGTAACTGTGCATGTGGTAGAAACAGCAAAAGAACTAGAATTAGAGGTGGAGCCTAAAGATATGACTGAATTGCTGCAATCCCATAACAAAACTTAAACAAAGAGTTGTTGCTTATGAATTAGCAAAATAAAGTGGTTTCTTGAGATGGAATCTACACCTAATGAAGATGATGTGAACCTTGTTGAAATGACAGCAAAGGATATAGAATATTACATAATCTTAGTTGATAAAGCAGTGACAGAGTTTGATAGAATTTGCTTTAATTTAATCTTTAAAAGGTTCTGCTGTGTGTAAAATGCTGTTAAACAGCATTGCATGCTACAGAGAATCTTTCATGAAAGAATGAATCAATCAATGTGGGAAACCTCATTGCTCTTTGATTTTAAGAAATTTCCACAGGCTTTCAGCCACCCTAAACTTCAGCAACCACCACCCTGACTTGATCAGTCTTCAGCTATAAACATTGAAGTCAGTTGTAATTTTTTCCTGGTAGAGCAAGACTATCTACCAGAAAAAGAAAATTACACTGACTGGAGGCTCAGATGATTGTTAGCATGTTTTTTTAGCAACAAGTAAATTAACTACGGTATGTACGTTTTTTAAGACATAATGCTACTGCACAGTTAAAAGACACAATATTAGTGTAAATGTAACTTTTATATGCACAGAGAAACAAAAAAATTTCTGTGATGGATGCTTAGGTGAATTTTATACCTTGGCTGTTATGAATAGTATTGCAGTAGACTTGAAAGTGCAGATATCTCTTTGACATATTGATTTTATTTCCTTTGGATATATATCTAGTAGCAAAGTTGCTGGATCGTGTGGTAGTTCTTTTTCTACCTTTTTGAGTGACCTCCATGCTATTTTATATAATGACTGCACTAATGTACATTCCCACCAACAGGGTGTAAGTCTTTTCTTTTCTCCACATCCCAACAACACTTGTCATCTTTCGTATTTTTGACAATATAAGTTCTAGCTGGATGAGGTGGAATGTCATTCTTGTTTTAATTGGCATTTCCCAGATGTGTAGTGGTGTTGAACACTTTTTAATATGACTTTTGGTCTTTTTTATGTTTGATGTCTCTTCCTATCTTCTTTCTCTTATATGCCTTTTTCAGCCTTGTGTAGATTTACTCTTTTTCAACCTTTAAGATATGTTAATGTCATCTATTTAATTATTCATACATCTTACCCTGTCCTATGGGATGGTCTTTTTATTCATAAAAAAATTTATTTCCATGTTATAGTTTACATGTTTTAAGTTGTATGAATTAGTTTGTTCTCTCACTGTTATAAATACCTAAGACTGTGTAATTTATAAAGAAAAGAGGGTTAATTGGCTCACAGTACCACACACTGTAGACGAAGCATGATGCTGGCATCTGGTCAGCTTCTGGGGAGGCCTTAGGAAACTTACAATGGCAGAGGTGAAGGGGAAGCAGGCTCATCTTACATGGCAGAAGCAGGAGCAAAAGACAGAGGGTGGAAGTGCTGCACTTTTTAACAACCAGATCTCATAAGAAGTCATTCACTGTCATGAGAACAGCATCGGGCAATGAAGCATCCACCTCCATGATCCAATCAACTCCCACCAGGCCCCACCTCCAACACTGAGCATTACAACTGAACATGAGATTAGGGTGGGAACACAGAGCCAAACCATGTCAATGTATAAAGTAGAATTAGTTTCACTTTCTGTAAAAATAAAAACCTTAAAATATGTGGTATACCTATTACAGAATATTCTGGCTACAAGTAGCCCTCAGTGGGTAGTGTCTTTATGGGGAAATTAAAAAACATTGTATTTCTAATTTATTCTCTTTGGTGACAGTTTTCACTATCAATGTTACTTTAGTGTCCAAGATGACTATGAAAGGACTACCCAGAGCAGTTTTTTAAAAACTATATGGAGCTGACAGAAAGATCCAAGATGGCTGATCCCTAACATCTCGGGATTGCAGCTCCCAGTGAAAGCGCAGAGAACTAGAGGACGCCACACTTCCAGACAAAATTTCGTTGCTCACGGAGTAGAAGATTCCCAGTGGAGGAGCCTCATGGGTCGCCAGCGTGACTCTTGTGGTCAGTGCAGTGGTTTTGCCAGCACCTCGGGGTGGCAGCTCTTGGTGCAGAGTAAACAGGACTGGTTCCCCTTCTGACCGAGGTTTGGAGCTCCGAGAAGGCAGAGTCGCCTACTACAAACTCAAGAAGGAAGCCAGACTGGAGATTCCAAGTCAGTCAGAAGCACCATCAGTCTTAACGCCGCTGTTTTGGCCGGCACAGTGGGTTGCTCATATTTCAGCCCTGGGAATTAACAACTTGGACGCCCACTCAGAGACCTAATTTGAAAGTTGGTAATTACAAAGACTACAGGTGGATAAATTTACAATGATGGGAAGAAACCAGTGTAAAAAGTCTGAGAATACTCAAAATCAGAATGCCTCTCCCTCTACAGAGGATCACAGTTCCTCATCAACAAGGGAACAAGGCTTGAAGGAGAACGAGCG